>OX421896.1:55430785-56646282 GCA_949128065.1 Beris chalybata
AGTCGGATCTTGTAGGTAAAAATGTTCGAATTTGCCAGAGTCGTGCGCGAGCGAATTTCGGGTTATCGAAAGTTCTATGCAAAATGAACTTCGAAAAAGGAAAATTGAGCGCGCGTAGTTCAAATTTGTTTAAATTTGAATTGAATTACAAGTGGATTTTTTTTTAGCTTTTACATTGTAGCCTTTTTAAGTTTTGATGTATTATAGAAAATTTTGACTAATCTATGAAATTTACAGCTTTCCAAAAAATAGGACAATGGAAAAAAAGTGGGTGACTTTGCTGAAGCCGTACACGGATAAACGCTTAAATTGCAAGCGAGATCGTGTGTGTAGCAGGCATTTTGAAGACTCCTGCTTCATTCCTTGGCGAGGGACACGTTCCCTGAAAAAAGATGCAGTGCCATCAATATTTGTTAATGAGGTAAGACATTTATTTTAAAGATTAGCAGCCTTTCCACTTGCAACCGCATTGTGGAAAATTCTGGTGAACACAACGTAATGTCGATATCGGATGAAGCTAGGGTATACCAATTTTCTGTCGCATTTTATTTGTAGCTTAACCAATTTTTTTTTCTTTACAGGAGAGACAATTAGCAGGGGAAGGTACATCTAAATCCTTCCTACAAACAGTCGACCTGGAAAGCCCGCCAAGAAAAATGCAAAAGCAGGTAATAATTTTTGTATTCATGCTATGCTAACCTTTGTTCACACGGCATTGTGAAAAGTGAACATGTACTTAAGTGGTAGAATTGGCTTTGCAACATCATGTCTAAAGGTAGGCATCTACTTGAGGCGGGCCGTATCGCAACGGTTAGTTTAGACGGCGAGAATTTTTTTCTATGTACGTCGTTCGGTCGAGAGTCTCGTTCAGTGGACGCACTTCCATAACAATGTATGGTAGGCAGATTTTTGCGATGCGGCCCGTCCGCCCTAGTGGACGCTTACCTTTAGAGAATTCAATTTCACTCGTAAATTTTGTATCATACTTCATATGTTCAAATCAAACAGAACTATTAAAATTTCGTAATCAAAGCAAGATTATAATGTTTTATACTTTAATATTAATTATTATAATTATATATAAATTATTATAATTAATTATAATATAATTCAAATTTGTGATAATTTCATATTTTTTATTACATATTTAAAGTAGTATTTAATAATACATGTATATTCTTTCAAAGTTTAACCAATTCTAGTAAAAGTTGATGATTCTAGTTTAACAGAAAAGAAGCCACTTCAGCTCAAACCTTAATTTGATTGTTAGTTATACAAAACATTCATTTCTTAACGTATTCATATTAATTAAAAATTAGTTTTTCTTTTTTCAATATTAATAATACAAAATTCGCGGAAGATTAAAAATTTGCACTACATTATTTCTTCCTTCTTATTTAAAAACTAACCGGAACACCGAACGCACTGAAATTACAAGCATTTGGGAAAATAATAGGAAAGTTAAGTTAAACTTTATAACTTTATGGTTGTCTAAAGCTTAGTATTTACTAGCAAGAAGCGGAACGCAATTTCCAATATATATTGTTCATTCGAGCCTGTTTCGGCACAAAATTTCGTTTCGTTTCTACTTAGTACTAAGCTTAAACAAGATCGAAAATATCACACCATATTTGTAGGGTTTTAATAAATTTGTTTTCATTCAATTGATATTAGGTTAAAACAACACCGCTCTATAGGCTATTAAAAACGTCATCATCTTCCAGTGCAGAGAACACTGACCATAAAGCGACATTAAAATATAAGCGGCGCTTCCGAGTGCTGAAGGGAGTCGTGAAAATGGAAAGGAGAAAGAAAAGGACTAGTCAACAGAAAACGAGAAGGTTGGTTAAAAAAGTTGTAAATTTAAGGGAAATGCATAATATGCTAAAAAAAAAAAATTTACTTACTGCCGATGAATTCCAAACTATTGACAGTAATTGCGAAATATTAGGAAAAAACTCTTTGAATAATGAATTATTTTCAAAATTGAAACATAAAGTTAAAAATCCCAAACACAAAATGAAATATCAGCAAATCTTCGAAAATACGCCTTAAATTTAAATTATATTTCACCCAAAGCGTACGAATATGTTAGGCAGACATTTCATTGTTGTTTACCGCATCCAAGAACGATTAGTAGATGGTATCAAACCGTAGATGGTAGACCTGGTTTCACAGGAGAGTCATTCGATTCTTTGAAAAAGTTATCTGCTGATAAAAAACTTTTTTGCGCACTTTCTCTTGATGAAGTGTATATTCGTCGTCGTACGGAATTCGACGGTGGTTCCTTTTACGGTTACGTAACCTTTGGTGGTACAGAAGATAATCCACAAATGGCGGCCTCAGAGGCTCTTGTTTTCATGTTAGTATCTATTAACCAAACTTGGAAGCTACCACTTGGCTATTTTTTCGTGAATTCGCTCAGAGGGGATCAGAAACAAAATCTAGTAATGCAATGTCTAGATCTCTTACAGGGCGTAGGTGTAGAAGTTATTTCCCTTACATTTGATGGAGCCCATTCTAATATTAGTATGGCCTCTCTCCTCGGTTGTCAACTGCAACGACTTCAAACTGTTGACTACTACAAATTCTCCCATAGAAATAAGGATATCTTTGTTTTTCTCGATCCTCCACATATGATTAAATTAATTAGAAACTCCTTAGCTGAAACTGGTCCCTTTTTCGATGCTGATGGCAGTATAATTAGTTGGGATTTTGTTAGGAAGCTTCAGGAGCTGCAAGAAACGGAAGGTCTTCGCTTAGGGAATAAACTTAAAAAAGCCCTTATCAATTTTTTTAAACAGAAAATGAAAGTTCGACTGGCTACACAGACCTTAAGTAAATCTGTAGCAGACGGAATTGAATACTGTAGTACCGTGCTCAATTTGGCCGATTTTACATCTGCATCAGGTACCGTCACATTCATCAAATATGTAAATAATGCTTTTGATATATTGAATTCACGTAGTTCTCTATCATATGGGTACAAAAAAGCGATTTGCAAAGAAAATATTGCAGATATTAGAAATTTTGTTTACGAATTTACGGCATATTTGAATAAGCTAAGACTTTCAGATGGCACTTTAATTTTACAAAGCAGAAGAAAAGTAGGTTTTATTGGATTTCTACAAGATCTGCAAAACACTGTAAAACTGTATGAAAAATACGTTGAAAACGATAGTTCTTTACAATCAATTCCACTATATAGAATCGGCCAAGACCATATTGAACTCTTTTTTTGTAAGATTCGAAGTCGTCTTGGGTTTAACAATAACCCAACAGCAAGACAGTTTCAGGCAGGTTACAAAAGACTTATCATTCATGGTCAACTAAGTGAGAGTGGGTTAGGAAATTGCATATCCTTAGAAAATATAAATATATTAAATCCACCTCTTGTAGCTTCTCTAAGGGACCCTAGAATTATTATCGAAAACGAGATTACCTTACAGGAAGAGCATCATGAATATTTAGATGCTGTTCAAATACCCATTGAGTTGTCAGAATTTGTCGAAAAGGTGATTGAATATGTTTCCGGTTTCGTTGTTAGACATCTTAAAAGGAGATTACAGTGTGAGGATTGTGTATCTTCTTTGTCAGGTTCTAGAAGTGATTTTATGTTTTCTCTAATTGAGCAAAAAAATCGCGGGGGCTTAGAATATCCGTCAAAGGACGTTATCAAAATTTGTGAAATTGTAGAAAAACTAATTAGAAACTATAGGTACTCAGATCCGAAAAGCTTATATCAAACGGTTAAGAACGCCGCAATACCAGATGCTTACAATTCCAACATTTTTGAACATTTGATATTACATAACTTTGAAACAGGTCCAATAGACGGTCATAGATTTGTTTTAATTAATTGTATAATAGTTAAATACTTAACGATTAGACTAAAACATATCGCTAAAACAGAAAGTGAGCATTACATTTACTACAGAAATTTATTTACGTAACTCGTGCATTTTAAAGGCCAATAAATACACATAATAAATAATAGATCCTGTTTTACAAAGATGTGTAATGAAACTTTTTCGACCGTTAGGCGTGTTTGGGATCTTGAGGGATACTCGCATACTTATTATTATTAATTCATTTTTCTCTTCATTCCAAAAAAATTTCTTATGTTAAGCAACATTTAACTTAGTTTAAGGCATTTTTTTTAATTTAGGTTTAAGCCTCTTTACTTTGTGTGTTTTTGTCAAACGATTTTCTATCAACGAAAAGTTGTATATTCCATTTTGCTTAAGATATCAATATATTTAATTTAAATTTGTAATAAAACTTCGTCTTTTTCTTATTTACATCCTTTCCATATCCTATAATCCTATTCATAGCTATGCGTAAGTTCTTGTATAATAGACACCATGGGAACATATGCGGTCATACTTTTTATTTTGTAAATGGTAATGTATATTCACAATATATTAATAAGTACATATGTTCATATTATATAGACACATAAATGAGCAATTTTCATATCATAATTTGTTTGCCCCCAACTTTTCGAAATTGCAATACTAGTACGCCACTGCTATCATAAACTAACACATGTTTAAACAACTTTTTTCGGGCTTCACTTTTGGTTACCCGAATGCCATCTCTATTATACTCTAAGCGTGGGGTACAAAGACCGGATCTGTCAACCCGAAAACGATACCACTTGATCGAGGGAAGGAAAAGTTCTCTCGGCCAGTTCGTTTTCAGCCGGCGTCAGAGGTAGAGTACAGTGTCTGGGCGTGGAGTGGAAGGCGGCCATTGGAGCCTATAAGATAAAAATCATCGGGCCATGTGGAATCGAGGTAGCCTTGAATACTGCGAGTGAGGCCTAAAACCAGAGGAAAAAAACCCCTTCTGATCAAGTTGCGGTCCCTGTCATCCGGTCGTAAGGAAAACCAAAGCGACAGGAATTTTAATTCCAGTGAAGTACCGAAAGATAAACTGCTGTCAGGTGCAACCCGGAGGAATCGTAGCCTAACTAATCGGACGTAACCGGTGTATAAGTATCCAATTTTATTGCTACCATTATTCAAATATTGCATGCTTCCATATCCAGGCTTTGTTAAACCCGTCTGCCCCCCCCCCGTGACTTCCATCTCAGCGCATTCACCTTCTTCCCTCTAGCCCTTACGTATATTCCTCCTCTCCGGCCCCCTCATCAAGTTATATACATCTTAAAGAACCAATTTCCTACAAAATGCAATAGTGATAATCCCAACATAGCCCTAAACTGGTCTCCCCGCATAACCTTTCCCCCCATTCTAACTCCTTCCCCCTTGCCACTTCTCCTATCCCCCTCTGGTCCCTTCTCCCCAATGCAAGATGTTTAGTACATAACATCACTGCCGTTCATTTTCAAACCCGAAGGAGGCTCTCTTTCAAGGACATTTTCCTTAAGGCTGGCCGGTACCTAGCAATCTGGCCATTGCTGGGGCCTCCATCGAGTACATTCTGTGCTTAAGGTTGACTTAGAGCCTTTCTAAGATAATACCAGCCTTATATACTACCCTCTAAACATTATTCTTTTTTTGTATCATACCGTCATCTTAACCTTACATTACATAATGTAATCCAGGCTGACTTATAGCCTTTCTAAGATAATATTAGCCTTATATACTACCCTCTATGCATCATTCGTCTTACGTATCATCTAATTACCTCCAACTTATGCTATATATCGTAAAGCAGGCTGACTTATAGCCTTTCTATGATGATATTAGCTTTATATACTACCTTCTAAGCATTACTATTTCTATATATCATACATTAATCTCATACTTACGTTATATATCTTACTCCAGGCTGACTTATAGCCTTTATATGATAACACTAGCCTTTATATACTACCTTTAAGCAATATTCTTTCTATATACCTTACCGTCTTCTTAAACTAACATTATATATCGTAATCCGGGCTGACTCATGGCCTTTCTAAGATATTATTAGCCTTATATATTACCGCCTAAGCATTATACGTCTTACGTATCATATCATTACTTTCAACCTATACTACACATCGTAATCCAGGCTGACTTAGAGCCTTTCTATGATGATATTAGCCTTATATACTACCTTTTGAGCATTATTCTTTCTATATATCAAACAGTCCAAGTGTATTTACGTTATATATCTTAATCCAGGCTAACTTATAGCCTTTTTAAGACACTATTAGCCTTATATACTACCTTTTAAGCATTATTCTTTCTATATATTTTACAGTCATCGTATACTTACGTTATATATCTTAATCCAGGCTAATTATATTAGCCTTATATACTACCCTCTAAGCACCATTCGTTCTACGTATCATGTCATCACTTCCAACTTATACTATGTATCGTAACCCAGGCTGACTTAGAGCCTTTATATGATAGCATTAGCCTTTATATACTACCGTTAAGCAATATTCTTTTCATGTACCATACAGTCATCTTATATCTACGCTATATATCGTAATCCGGGCTGACTCATAGCTTTCTCACATAAATTACTACTCGTTAAGCAATGATTCCTTCTGTATCTTGCAGTTGCATCCTAATTACGTTATATACTGTGACGTGGGCTGACCTATAGCCTTTCTACTATGATACTAATTAATATATACCACTCTCTAAGTACTATTTCCCTATATACCGTATATTTTATCCCATCTACTGCAATAGTAACTGATACATACGTTAAGCACTACTCATCTGCATTCCCCCTTATTAAGAAATTTAGTTCGAGTATCTTCGGGCCACATATATGAGGCAAGCCATCTTAACTCAGTACCCTTTCCACGCTTTGATATTTCCATAATTCGATTTCTCTAAAAGCATGATAGGCTAGAACCCCCCTAAGGGGCTGTGTGTCATGCTTCTTCAACAGTGGTGCTATCAAGTGACTGACCGGGGCCATCCCGACTGCGTCCATCCACAGCAACTTAATTAAATCCTTCCCAGGATGGGTTAAGTCAGACTTATGGCCCTCCCGTAGTATACCTATTCTTCTATACTGTTTGTCATATAGCCTTACGTAGATGCCGCCCCAGACAGCAGACAGCGTGAGTCCCCCCCCCCCTTTGAGTGTGTCTTCCCCCTGCTGACTACCTAGATGCGGACTTATCAACCTCATCTGTTGGCCAGTGCATATTTTTCAGTGTTCATGGAGCATGGACGACACCCCACCCCAACCTGGCGAGCTAGCACGTGCAACCACTAGATGCACAGTCATCCTGCCACCCCGCTCCATGAGACTACAGTCACCAATCGGTGATTGTGTCAACGACACAGATCAGTTTTTACAGCTCTTCTAGTCCTGTAATGTGCCGTATCATACGATGGCCCTTGCCAGGACCCATTCAAACGCTATGGCAAGAAAAGAACTGCCTAGGAAACAGTGTCGTAACAGGTCGTAATGAGAAAGTGGAGTTTTTCATATTCTACTGGTTACGACTGTGTTGGAGATAGAATCCACACTCAAATCTGAAGGAGATGTGGTGGCAACACTGTTCCTAGAACTCACGAATTTTGGAGACGAGTGGATCTCTCGCAGTCTTTTTGGAATACTTTTGGCTATCGGTTGTGTCCGCACATATTGTAGTTTTTTTGAATAAATGGCTTAACCGAAAGTATCATCGCAGTTTTTCAGTTTGTAACCTCTCGTGAATGTTAGGATTCGTTCCTTTACATTTTTTGGTGCCTCCTGTGAGGAAAAATGTAAAGGAATAAAGCGGTTGAACACGTTCAAGAAAGCATGTGATGACAAGTCATCCGCCAATTCAATATGCACAGCCTTCGTTGCCATACAGATGAAGATTGCCACATATGTTTTGACCATGGCACGTGATCTTTTTGTGCCAACGCGCAAGTTGAAAGGACCACAATAGTCCACACCAGAAGATGAAAATGGGGGAGATTCAGTGACACGTGATCTCGGTAGAGAGGCCATTTGCTGATTAGACATAGCCTGCTGATGTCGTCGACAAGTGACGCAGCTGTGAATGCACTGTTTCACAACTATTCGGCCATGTAGTATCCAGTAAGTTTGTCGTAAAGTTTGTAGCATGAGTTGTATGCCACCATGCAATGTCGTGTGATGAGTTTGCTGCACCAGAAGCCATGTGAGGGGACTGGTTTTCGCCGAAATGATGGGATGTCGTTGATCGACATCCAGTTCCGCATTCTTTAAGCGCCCTCCAACGCGGAGAATGCCATGGCCATCCAAGTATGGTGCGAGAGTAATGATAGTGCTCGATGAAGCGATGTGATCATGATGTTGTAGCTGCCTAATTTCATTGCCAAAATATTTGCCTTGTTCACTGCGAAGATGCCATCGTAACGCTTCGTCCATTTCTTCGGGCATGATGAGTGACCGGTGCCAATGATGCCGTTGTGCCGGTTGCCATCGCAATATATATGCTGTAGTTCGAAGTAATTTACCGATACTGCTGAACCTCTCGAGTAAATCGATAAACGAGCCATCGGGCCTACGGGTTTGTATTTTCACTGAATTAGTTGCCAGGGCCAGGGTAGATTTGATTGGTTTCTCTTCTGTTGCCACCGCCAAGACTTCCTCCTCCGAAAGGGTTGGAAGTTCAGTTGCGGGTGTATCGTCTGTTAACAATGTAGCTGGACCATGCCACCACAAATGATGATCGCCAAGGTTTCCGGAGCCGATGCCGCGGCTTGCGCAATCTGCCGGATTATGCTGGGTACTGATATGATGCCAATTTCGAATATCGCTATGTTGTTGAATGTAGCCAACACGGTTTGCCACATAAGGGGTTAAAGTGCCTGCTGGTTTCCGGATCCAACTTAGAACAATGCTGGAATCCGACCACATGGAGTATTGCGCATCCTCTAGTGATAGAGCATGCCGTACGCCTTCCATCGTCGTTGCCAATAATTGCGCTGCACAGAGCTCAAGCCTGGGAATGGTGATTGTCTTTACCGGTGCCACCTTCGTTTTTGCTGTGATAAGGGTTGATGTCCGCTTGCCATTGTGATCAATACTGCAGAGATAGATGACTGCAGCATATGCCTTCGAACTAGCATCGCAAAAGCCATGTAATCGTGGTTGAACGTCGGATCTTAACCCAAGCCAACGTTGTATACGAATCGCCTCCAATAGTCGTAGATCGTTCCGAAAGGTAAGCCATTCTTGCAATAGTGGTGCTGGTAGGGGAGTGTCCCATGCCAGTCCTTCTAGCCACAACTTCTGAATGAAGATTTTTGCCACTATGATCACCGGAGCCAGCATATTTGTAGGGTCGTATAATTTTGCGGTGTCACTTAGGACCTGCCTTTTCGTGTTCGATGGCGAATCATCCAATTTAATCTTGAAGAAGAATTCATCCGTTGCCGGATCCCAATGCAAGCCAAGTACTGTTGTTTCTGATGATTTAAGCAACACATTGTCCGTTGAGATCTGATGGGTTGCTAAGCCTGCCAACGTTGAAGGATCATTTGACCGCCATTTTCGCAAGTTAAAGTGTCCTTCTTGGAGAATTCGGTTGACATCGCCAGCCAGTTGAATTGCCATTCGAGTTGATTCAGCACTCGCCAAGTAGTCGTCCACGTAAAAATCACGCAAGATACTTTCCCGAGCGATGTCTAATCGGGAGCCATCTGTGATTTGTCCATGGTTGTCGCGTGCACATTGTTGTAATGCACGGATTGCATTATAAGGGCCACATGCCATGCCATAGGTAACCGTTGTTAGCTCGTAGGTACGCAGCGGTTCAGTTGCTGCTTCTCGCCACAAGATTCTCTGCCATGATTGATGCCGTTCGTCGACACGCACCTGTCGGAACATCTTCTCTATATCTGCTGACAGAGCCACATAGAATAGTCGGAACCGGAGAATAATATTTACCAAAGATTGCTGAACCATTGGGCCAACCAGTTGAGTGTCGTTCAAGGAGATGCCATTTGAAGTTTTCGCTGAGGCGTTGAACACTACACGAAACTTTGTAGTGACAGCATGGTGTGGAATGTAGTATGCCTGTGATGCGTCGTCTATGGTCTTGCCAGTTTCACGCATATGCCCAAGAGAGATATATTCTGCCATAAATGCCACGTATTTAGCCTTCAGGTTTGCATCGGCTGCCAACTTTCGCTCGAGATGATGGAATTGTCGCAAAGCCAATGGATGAGAGTTGCCTAGTGCTGGAGCGTCTGGTCGAAACGGGATTTGTACGACATAACGGCCATCATTGTCGCGACGATGTGTTGCCAAAAACAGTTTTTCACACATGTCAGCCTCCATTGTCGTGTCTGACGCAATTGTGGTCTCTTCGATCTCCCAAAATTTACGCAAGAGATCGTCGAGGCGTTGATCATTTTCGCCAACCTGTACATGTAGCGAACGTACAGGTGTGTAGGTGTCCGAGTCGGTGGATGCTGGACCGAACACCACCCAGCCAAATCGTGTAGCCTGTGCAAAAGGCTCATCAGGTGAACCACGTACGATGCCATCTTGTATAATTGAACCCCAAACATCAGCTCCAATTAATGCGTCGATTCTGCCAGGAATTCCAAACGTCGAATCGGCCAATGCTAATGAGCGCAGATGAGTCCAACACGCATCCGCAATGCTAACCACTGGTGTTGGTGATGTAATAGAGTCTAGAATGTGGAAATCGACTTCTAGCCAAGCCTTTGGTTGAGTGATTGATGATAGTTGCAACTTGGATCGGCCACGTGTGTATGTTGAGGACGATGAGCCAACGCCCTCCACCTGAATCTCGTATCGAGTCTTGCGAATCGCCAGCTTGTTGAAGAATCGCGAAGTCATGAAGCTGACTTGCGAGCCAGGGTCACATAACATGCGACATCGGTGTTGATTGCCAAATCCATCGGTGATATAGCCATGTGCTGTTGCCAAGAGAACGATTTGGTTGCTGACCACCATAAACGTCTTCACTCGATCGACGAGTCATGCAAGATGATTCCGTGGTGGGTTGCCAGAAGTTGTCGATGGAGCGTTACTATCGGATGCCACTGATTTGATGCCAGTAGAGCTTGAGGGTGTTGACACGGTTGAAGTCGAGGTCGGTTTACGACATAGCAATGTATGGTGTTTGCCAGTACAATTTCGACAATTTCCGGATTGGCACAACTTTGTCGAATGGCCAGGTCTCAAACAATTGAAACATAAATTCGATCCCTTTATTCTTTGGAAACGATCTGCCACTGGTAATGCTAACAATTGGGTGCACCTCCCAATTGAGTGATTCGCGTTGGCCAGGTAATGTGGAAGCCAAGTTGGTTTTGACCAATTTCATTTGCTGATTTGGAAGAAATGCTGCTCGTCGAGCACCTGCCTGTAAAGTGCCAGTAGCTGATGGTAACCGTAACACATCCGATGCCAAGCTATGCGCACGCTTCTCTATGAAGCTAAGCAATGTCTCCAATGTTGGTATGTCGTTTGAGGTTAGGCTCATACCCCATGCCTGTTGCGTAGATTGTGGCAGTTTCGACGTCACAATCGGCACTGTCAATGCATCCCATTGATCCACTGGGAGCTCCATTACTGTCAACGCTCGAAGAGATTCTCGAACTGTGTCGACAATAGCCAGTAAGTTCGATGTTGTTTCCTGCGTATGAGTTGCCATGGTAAGGAAACGTGAGACATGTATTTCCGCCAATTGTTTCGGGCTATCATATCTCGCCTTCAGCGCCTTCCAAACTTCGCTATAACCACCAGTGTACATGCCGCCGACCAATGATATTGCGTCACCTTTGACCGCCGCACGCAACTTAGCCAATTTATACGCCTCTGGATACTCTGGCTCATGGACCAAAGTCTCAAAAGAATCCTTAAATGCCAGCCAATTGCGAAGAGTCCCATCAAAAGTGGGTACAGCCAGTCGCTCCAACCGTAAATCGACCACGGTCGAGCGCACAGAGCCAGTAGCGTCGTCTTCTGCCAGTGTCAATACTATCCGACGCATTTTAGCCACCGCCATATTATATCGCGATTCGATTTCTGCAAAGAGCGCATTATGAGCGTCCATTTCTGCATCTTGAGCCATTGCCAACAAGCCATCGTGAGCCGATATAAAACGATCGAAGTGCATTTGCAATGAAACCAACTCTTGTACCAGAATTTGCTCGTCTCGCTCGTAGGCATTGGTCTCTACCGCCAATGCTATTCGTCGAATAGCAGCCATTGCCGCTGACCGCTTGTTCAGGTCTGCCATTTCCGTTCGTTGAGGCGATTTCCTCCTCAAAAAAGCACGGAAAATGCCCGCCAAATTGATAATAAAGCAACTTACCGCCAAAAGCAACAAAAAAGTGCAAATCGTCGAACGCATGTATGCACTAACTTTTCGCGCGACGAGAGTTTGTATTGTGTGTGTGAAAATGCACACCACCAAGTGATCGAAGCAAAAACGATGCCACTAATCCGAACAAGTTACAACACGCCACCAGAATATGCCTTTGTGTAGGTGCGAAAATACACGCCACGAATGTACGCCACAAAATGTCCGGGAAGTACCGAACACCCTGCACGATAATGCACGCCACGAAATGATCGAACACAAATATGCCACTAATGCGATCAAGTTACAACACGCCACCAGAATATGCCTTTGTGTAGGTGCGAAAATACACGCCACGAATGTACGCCACAAAATGTCCGGGAAGTACCGAACACCCTGCACGATAATGCACGCCACGAAATGATCGAACACAAATATGCCACTAATGCGATCAAGTTACAACACGCCACCAGAATGTTAGTTGGTGTAAGTGCGAAAAATGCGCCACCAAAATGCAAACACGCACACTATGCCACCAATGCGATAACGCCACCAGAATATGCGTTTGTGTAAGTGGTATAAATACACGCCAGGAATGTACGCCACAAATGTCCGGGGAAGTACCGTACACCATGCACGATAATGCACGCCACGAAAATACGAGACGCCGATCAAGGCCACTCGAAACACAGCCAATGTCGAAACGAAACCGTCAAGGCCAAGCCAAGAACACGACCGTTCGTGTATACAAAACGCACACGCCAGGAATATCGCACAAAAAACTTGCAAATCCACAAAATAGAGGTCCGAACGCGATATCAATCCTCACAGGAGGCACCAAAAAATGTAAAGGAACGAATCCTAACATTCAAGAGAGGTTACAAACTGAAAAACTGCGATGATACTTTCGGTTAAGCCATTTATTCAAAAAAACTACAATATGTGCGGACACAACCGATAGCCAAAAGTATTCCAAAAAGACTGCGAGAGATCCACTCGTCTCCAAAATTCGTGAGTTCTAGGAACAGTGTTGCCACCACATCTCCTTCAGATTTGAGTGTGGATTCTATTTCCAACAGACTGTATTTTGATTATGGTTGATAATACGAAGCTAGTATTGTGGACAAAAATATCTGTTTTCTAATGCTCAATATTATCACATAGAAAGAGAAAACGGTTCAGAAAATCCTTCACTAAGTACGACATAAAAGCTAGTATAGTGATTAAATGTTAAAAATCATATATTTCGACCTTGCTGTAGGAGTTTTTTCTTTTTCTCATAACCTTAAGCATCTACTGATGTCACTAGCTTCGAATCGCTTACCGTGACTAAGTTACTTCAAAAAAAAAACATTTTTTAAGAAAAACTATACAAATACATATACAATACAAATACATGTATTTACATACACTCAGAGAAAAATCCTATAATTTTAGCCGGATTTACTTTTAATTCAATAGTTTTATACTATTAATTTTAGTCAATGGTATAAACAGCATTAAGGCTCCATGATCTCGGTGTGAAAATTCTGTATTCTTTTTTGATTTTTCGTTCTTGAGAGGGGAAAAGTCAATTTAAATCGTTTTTCGTTCGTTTATTTTCGTTGTTCGCCGTTTCAGTCATGAATCGAATGGCTCCTGTGTTCATCGTCTTTACATGCGGGAATATGACGAAGGCAGAATTGGCGTGGAAACTACAACAGCATGAGTGGGGGAAGTATTATTGGTTTGGCTTTATGCTTTGTTGCTTCGTCTTTACCGTCGTGCTGCTCTGGTTTCCTAGTCAGGGGAAGTACGAATAAGCCAAAAGAAAAATAAGGAAGAAAAATTTGGCGTGGACAACACGTCTGCATCGTTCGCTGTCTAGCAGCGAACTAACTTTGAATTTACAGAAAAAATAGTGTTATAGGTTTTCAAATTATTTCAAAGGCATAACTATTAAAAATTAATAATATTTTCATTGATTTATCTTCTAGAAATACCAATTAATTATACTATCTATAATACTTTTCAATGAAATGCGGCCTTCTTATGTAATTCTTGCCATGAAAATCGTGAAAAATTGCTTCAGTTTGACTTCATATATTATTAACAAAAATTAAAATATCTTAAAATTTTTTTTATACAAGTCCTTCTTTAAGCTTTTTTCTAGCATTATATTAAAGAACATGACATGTTATTAATTCAATAAATAGGAAATATCAGTTCAAAAAATTCGAATTTACGCATTTTAAAAAATGTTCAAGAGTTGTTGTTCTAATAGCACTTTTTCCAACTACAGTTTTGAATTTTTTCTTTATACAAGTCCTAGTTTACATACCAGCTAATAAAGTGGTGTAATTTTATTTCGTTTTTTTGTTGCCATTAACGTGAAATATTGACAAGAAAACAGTCATATAGGTATCATCAAAATCGCATTTAACGTGCACATGGAGCCTTAATGTAATAACTTTCAAAGTATTATACTAATGGTAGTATTCTCAAATTATTTTAATAGGTTCACCATTTCAAAATAATAGTATACCATGTAAATCAACGTTTAAACGTTGTTCCTATTAATTTAATGGGGCAAACCACGTTTGAGATTAATAGCACCAACCATCAAAAGAAAAGGACAATCACATTACAACAAATAGAAAATTTACGATTATATTATTGTTTTAATAGGATTGTTTTATTGTTTATCTGATTAATTTAAAAGTATATAAAAGATGTACATATTAATTTGATATGAAGGATCACATTGAAAAGGAGTATGACCAAACATAAAAATGAACTTAAATAATCTGGAATATCTAATTAATATCCAAGTTGATGCTGTGTACCTGAAAGTTTGACATAATGAATTTTGTTTTTATTTTAAAATATTGTTTAATCGTTATGTATTTATGTTTAAGAAAAATTATAATTTTAATCTTGTAGTTTTTCTAATAAAAAATCATTTAAAACAAACTTAAGTGTATTCCAGGCTTAATTTTAACTAGTACAAGTTTTACTGTATTATTTATAATACAGTATTGTTATCGATTTTTAAAAAAAAAAATTTGCTGTCCTCAAAATTTTTTTTTCCACGTTTCATGACTAGTAGACGCGAAAAAAGCAATAAAAATTTTCACTCCGCCTGTACCCCGTACGCCGTACGTCGACCGCCCCAAAATCTTTGAAGGCTCGTAGCTCTCAAACCAGTGGAGCTATTAAATTAAAATTTTTTCTAAGAATAGACTTGGTGGACCCCTTGAATTGACATTATTTTCAGGGGAGGAGGTGTAAGGGGAAGGCGGGGTAAGCGTTTTAGACGAAAAATTTAGGTTTCTAGATCTCAGGAACCGCTTGTGTTAGGAGGCTGAAACTTAGAATTTCTATAGAGCTTTGATAATGGACCCATTTGCAAAAAAAAAACAGATATGGGTGAAGGGGTGTGGGAGTGGAGGGGGAAATAATGCGTCCGAAACGCAAATATGCCGAGATCGACACATTCTAAAATCCATATCTCCTAAACCATTAATAGCAAGCAATTAAAACTTAACAAATATCTGTAGTTATACTAGGAGAGTAGATTGAAACAAAATTTTTGGGTGGGGGTAGTGGCGTACGGGGGTGGGGGGTGAAAAACTTTGGATTGCGATATCTCACAAAACAATGGTACCAGAAAAACAAAATTTGGTTTGAGTATAAAGCTTGATAAATAAAGATTGCTCAAAGTAAAATATTTGAAAGGGGTGGAGGAGCACGGGTGTGGGAGGGATTAGAATTTTTCAAAAATAACACGATTCATATCTCAATAACAGTGTAAGATGGATGCTTCAAATTTTTACCTGAAGTAGGCCTAATAAAACCCTAGTAGGGAAAAAAAGTTTGGTGGTGTGGGTGTCGAGGGTGAGGGTGGGGAAGGGTGAGAAAGAAAAAGTTCCGATGCTTATATCTTAAGAATCTATAATGATAGGAAGCTGAAACTTGGTATTTAGATAGAGCTATAGTAGTGGCATGGTGGAAAAATAAATTTTTTTTAGGGGTAGTATGGTACGGTGGTGGGGGGTGTTTTCCCTAACTTCAGAACGGCTTATGCTAGGAAGTTGAAACTCGGTACGTATATGTAAATTAACTAGAAAAGTAATTCTGATAAAAAAAAAATTCAAATATTCATTGGCGTTCAGAAGGGGGGGGGCAAAAAAAAATATCGGTTAATATAAAATGCATATATTTTCACGATTTTCGTCATATCTACTAGGTCTTTCGAAATATTGAATTCATTTTTATTCTACGGATTCTTCATGTGAATACCTAGAATGTGTTTTCAAGATTTTTTGAAATTCGACCCCTAAGAGGGTGTAAGTTGGTTGTATACTTTTTCATGCCACCATGTTTCTCAGGTCTGATCAGATATCGAATATCTTTTTACTTCCCCAGGTTTGTTTTATAATCACCTATTTTTAAGTTTTGTTTTTTCAACCTCTAGACCGCATCCCGGTATATGACCCAATTATTTAATTCATATGTTACACCCTTTTCTGCCCGCTTCCCGAACTTTTTGTTAGGTTTTCAGTCACATAGTAACATACACCGCATCCCCGAATTGAACGCGTTCTGAACTTCTGCCGGAAAAATAATACAGTTGCGCCCAGACTGTTGGCAGATTTTTAATGTTATATAAGTCTAAATGCTTTTCTTCCATTTTTTAAAAGTTGTATGTGAATAGGAGGACCGTCAAACTCAAGAACGAAGTGTAAAGAAAATAAATCCATATTTTTTTGCATTATGTATGCTTGAAAGTGCTCACTTGATAGTGCTATTTTGTTTATGCAGTGCTTCGAAACGCATGCACCACAAATGTTTCAGTGGTCCGCAGTTACGAATTGCAGATAGATTGTGTACTAGAAAATGGAACTTTGGCTTCAAAGTATCATTGAACGATTTCATGTATTAAGAGTTATGTTTTGATAATAGGTGTGTTTTTTTGCGATTTATCCAGATCGAGAGTAGTGATTCAAATTCGTATTGAAAACACGAACAAAACTGTTGTTTTTTGTATTTTTTTATTGCTTTTTCCTGTAGATGATAGGCTAGATTAGAGAGTTTATCGCGAAAAGCTACCCCAGTAAGCTTACTGGGGCCACTATTCCGGTTAAAATCTATATTCTAGCCTACCATCTACAGGAAAAAGCAATAAAAAAAATACAAAAAACAGCAGTATTGTTGGTCTTTTCAATACGAATTTTAATCACTACTCTCGATCTGGATAAATCGCAAAAAAACACACCTACTAAATGTTCTAAGGATTTTATATGAAATTCATTTATATCCGACAACAAAACTAAATCTATTATTTTAATCAAAACTATTAAAAGTTCCCACATTTTATCATCTTTAGGAATAAGGTCTCCTATCACTAGTGGTAAATAATTTATAAAAGTCATAGTTTCACGTGCTGTCATTTTTAAATTACATGTTCTTAAAGCAGACATTTGTAAAGGTGGTGAAATGTTACAAATTTCGGTTTCTCCGTAATCAAACATTTGTTTCCGAAAATTTAAAAAATATCTAAAGTAAGAAATTTGGATTTTTCTATGAAGTATAACAATATTTTTGTAATGTCATATTTACAAACACCTTCAAAAAGGTCATGCATAACATCAAAACAAAAATTATTTGTTACATGAAAACACAATTTTCCTTAACTCCTGTACGTTTTCCATCATTGGTCATAACGTCAACTTTATAATTGTCTATATTGCGTAAAGCGTTTTTATATTCTATTGTATCGGATTGCGTTTCATTTTTATTTCTTTTACAAGCCCTACAATAAAAATTTGCATTGAAACTGCAAGGAAATCCTAAATAGATATTTAGTCCTAAATTATCTCCAATAACGAATGCAAGAATGAAATGAATATGATAAATTTTATTATCCACTTCAATTTCTATACCTAAGGTTTCTAAATTTTTTAAGCGATTAACAAAAGGTTTTATTGAAAAATTGTTTCCAAATGTGGATCGGTCTTTGGTTTTAAAAAAACCAGCAACAAAAATGTTACTTAATTTTGATTGGTGATGTTTTGGAATAGTTGGAAATGTGTAATAAACACCACAAATTGACTGATCCTTAGCATGTGACCCCAATGGATTGTCGATGCAAAAATCATCGAAAAATAAAACATAAGGAATTGTCAACTTTCCTTCAAACTCACAACCCTTTTTCTTCGCCATTTGTTAAATTGCAATAACTACCAGGATTGCATTTTACTTTATTATTTATAATACGGTATTGTTATTAATTTTCAAAAAAAAAATTTGCTGCCCTCAAAATTTTTTTGTGTACATTTCATGACTAGTAGACACGAAAAAAGCAATAAAAATTTTCACTCCGTCTGTCCGCCGTACGCCGTACGTCGACCGCCAAAATCCTTTGAAGGCTCGTAGCTCTCAACCCAGTAGAGCTATTAAATTAAAAACTTTTCTAGGAATAGACTGGGTAAACCCCTTGAATTGACATAATTTTTAGGGGTGGAGGTGTGAGGGGGAAGGTGGGGGAAGCGTTTTAGACGAAAAAATTTGGTTTCTAGATCTCAGCAACCGCTTGTGTTAGGAGACTGAAACTTAGAATTTCTATAAAACTTTGATAGTGTACCCATTTGCAAAAAAATTGATGATATGCGTGAAGGGGTGTGGGAGTGGAGGGGGAAGCAATGCGTCCGAGACGCAAAAAAGTCGAGATCGACACATTCTAAAATCCATATCTCCTAAGCCGTTAATAGCAAGCAATTAAAACTTAACAAATATCTGTAGTTATACTAGGAGAGTAGATTGAAACAAAATTTTTGGGTAGGGGTAGTGGCGTACGGGGGTGGGGGTTGAAATACTTAACATAACGATATCAGAACCAATGGCACCAGAAAAACCAAATTCGGTTTGGATATAAAACTTGATCAATAAAGATTGCTCAAAGAAAAATCTTTGAAGGGGCAGGGGAGTACGTAAGTGGAGGGGATTAGAATTTTTCAAAAATAACACGATTCATATCTCAATAACAGTGTAAGATGGCTGTTTCAAATTTTTACCAGAAGTAGGCCTAATAAAACCCTAGTAGGGAAAAAAAGTTTGGGGGTGTGGGTGTCGAGGGTGAGGGTGGGGAAGGGCGAGAAAGAAAAAGTTCCGATGCTTATATATTTTACTTTGAGTAATTTTTATTTATCAATCTTTATAATAAAACCGAAATTTGTTTTTCGGGTCCAATTAGTTTGTGAGATATCGTAATCTAAAGTTTTTCACCCCCCACCCTCGTACGCCACTACCCCCACCCAAAAATTTGGTTTCAATCTACTCTCCTAGTACAACTACAGATATTTGTTAAGTTTTATTTGCTTGCTATTAATGGTTTAGGAGATATGGATTTTAGAATTTGTCGATCTCGGCATTTTTGCGTTTCGGATGCATTATTTCCCCCTCCACTCCCACACCCCTTCACCCATATCTGTTTTTTACTGTATTATTTATAAAATAGTATTGCTATCGATTTTTAAAAAAAAAAAATTTGCTGCCCTCAAAATTTTTTTTTCCACGTTTCATGCCTAGTAGACGCGAAAAAAGCAATAAAAATTTGCACTCCGTCTGTACGCCATACTCCGTACGCCGTACCCCGTACGCCGTACGCCGTACCCCGTACGCACGTACGTACGTCGACCGCCCCAAAATCTTTGAAGGCTCGTAGCTCTCAAACCAGTGGAGCTATTAAACTAAAAATTTTTCTAAGAATAGACTTGGTGGAAGGAGGTGTAAGGGGGAAGGCGGGGTAAGCGTTTTAGACGAAAAATTTAGGTTTCTAGATCTCAGGAACCGCATGTGTTAGGAGGCTGAAACTTAGAATTCCTATAGAGCTTTGCAACAGTCTGGGCGCAACTGTATTATTTTTCCGGCAGAAGTTCAGAACGCGTTCAATTCGGGGATGCAGTGTATGTTACCATGTGACTAAAAACCTAACAAAAAGTTCGGGAAGCGGGCAGAGAAGGGTGTAACATATGTTTTAATTAATGGGGTCATATTCCGATATGCGGTCTAGAGGTTGAAAAAACAAAACTTAAAAATAGGCGATTATTAAACAAGCCTGGGGAAGTGAAAAGATATTCGATATCTGATCAAACCTGAGAAACATGGTGGAATTCATGAAAAAGTATTCAACCTGTTTACACCCTCTTAGGGGTCGAATTTCAAAAAATCTTGAAAACACATTCTAGGTATTCATATCAAGAATTCGTAGAATAAAAATGAATTCAATATTTCGAAAGACCTAGTAGATATGACGAAAATCGTGAATATATATGCATTTTATATTAACCGATATTTTTTTTTGCCCCCCCTTCTGAACGCCAATGAATATTTGAATTTTTTTTTATTTGAATTACTTTTCTAGTAATTTACATATACGTACCGAGTTTCAACTTCCTAGCATAAGCCGTTCTGAAGTTAGGGAAAACACCCCCCACCACCGTACCATACTACCCCTACCCCGGTTTGGATATAAAACTTGATCAATAAAGATTGCTCAAAGAAAAATCTTTGCAGGGGCAGGGGAGTACGTAAGTGGAGGGGATTAGAATTTTTCAAAAATAACACGATTCATATCTCAATAACAGTGTAAGATGGCTGTTTCAAATTTTTACCAGAAGTAGGCCTAATAAAACCCTAGAAGGGAAAACAAGTTTGGGGGTGTGGGTGTCGAGGGTGAGGGTGGGGAAGGGTGAGAAAGAAAAAGTTCCGATGCTTATATATTTTACTTTGAGCAATTTTTATTTATCAAGCTTTATACTCAAACCAAATTTTGTTTTTCTGGTACCATTGGTTTGTGAGATATCGTAATCTAAAGTTTTTCACCCCCCCACCGCCGTACGCCACTACCCCCACCCAAAAATTTTGTTTCAATCTACTCTTCTAGTATAACTACAGATATTTGTTAAGTTTTAATTGCTTGCTATTAATGGTTTAGGAGATATGGATTTTAGAATTTGTCGATCTCGGCATTTTTGCGTTTCGGACGTATTATTTCCCCCTCCACTCCCACACCATTTCACCCATATCTTTTTTTTTTGCAAATGGGTCCATTATCAAAGTTCTATAGAAATTCTAAGTTTCAGCCTCCTAACACAAGCGGTTCCTGAGATCTAGAAACCTAAATTTTTCGTCTAAAACGCTTACCCCGCCTTCCCCCTTACACCTCCTCCCCTGAAAATAATGTCAATTCAAGGGGTCCACCAAGTCTATTCTTAGAAAAAATTATAATTTAATAGCTCCACTGGTTTGAGAGCTACGAGCCTTCAAAGATTTTGGGGCGGTCGACGTACGGCGTACGGGGTACAGACGGAGTGAAAATTTTTATTGCTTTTTTCGCGTCTACTAGTCATGAAACGTTGAAAAAAAAATTTTGAGGGCAGCAAATTTTTTTTTTTTAAAAATCGATAACAATACTGTATTATAAATAATACAGTAATTTGAGAAGACTTTAGGTGTTCAACTAAATGATTGGATGAAATATATTCATAAGATTTTACCGCACATGAAAAACATTTCATTTAAAAAACAAATTTTAAAATTTCTGTAGAACTGGGTTTATGGAGGGTTTATTTTATGTATGTATATGTTAGCTCTTTATGTAATCTTGAAGATTCCTGAAGCTAGAATTTGTATTTGTAGTAAGGTTATAAAAATATGTTTCTAAGAACTTGTAGACATTTCTTCCCTGTTTGGGTATTCAAAATTCATTACGTGAAATAACTTAAATGTTATATCCAAACATTTTAAAAAAAATCTGCCAACAGTCTGGGCTCAACTTTATTATTTTTCTGGCAGAAGTTCGGAACGCGCTCAATTCGGGGATGCGGTGTATGTTATCATGTGACTGAAAACCTAACAAAAAGTTCGGGAAGTGGTTTAAAAGGGAGTAACATATGAATTATATAATTGGGTCATATTCTGGGATGCGGTCTAGAGGTTGAAAAAAACAAAACTTAAAAATAGGTGATCATTAAACAAGCCTGGGAAAGTGAAAAGATATTCGATATCTGATCAGACCTGAGAAACATGGTGGAATTCATGAAAAAGTATACAACCAGATTACACCCTCTTAGGGGTCGAATTTCAAAAAATCTTGCAAACATATTCGAGGTATTCATATGAAGAATTCGTAGAATAAAACTGAATTCAATATTTCGAAAGACCTAGTAGATATGACGGAAATCGTGAAAATATATGCATTTTATATTAAATGATATGCCATAGAAGGAGTGTGGGAGTGGAGGGGGAAGCAATGCGTCCGAAACGCAATAAAGTCGAGATCGACACATTCTAAAATCCATATCTCCTAAACCGTGTAACGTACACGCGAGCGTTTTTGGTGCAGTAATGCTGAAGTGATTTGGTGGCGCTATGAAATGAACTGAGTCACTCCACAGTATCCGCTCCAACCAAATCTTCGACACCATCACCACCCAAGTAATCATCTTAGCCATCCATACATGTACGTCCATTACCCCGTACTAGAACAATTAGTGGGAGAAAGTCTCCATCACCAATTATCCCATGTTGGTCAGGATTCACACATAGTCGAAGATGATTTCCGTCCGGTGACCAATCCACAGTTGGGTGACTTTAGTCCCATGGTTTCGCGATAGGTAGCTTGCATCTAGCTCTAGCACGTGCGTAGCTCGTCGGAAGGGGCGTGAGTTGCTACCGTTAACCAAGGACAACGTAATTTATGCACGGTTGGGCTGAAAAATTCGAGTTGAGGTAATCGAAGGTATAACAGACGGTGAAAAGGGATCGTGGAAATAAAAGAGAGGAAATGAAGGTGGAAAAGCACAGAAAACAGACTTTCGTCGGGAAGGCCGATGCCATACTCAATTACATATCATTGAGAAGGTATAACTCACAAGAGTTTGAAGTAACGAAGCCTAAAACGCTCATCGAATAGGGCCTATGACATGCCTGTACTCGATTTTAGTAGTACGTACGATGTACTATCCCGAAAAAACCATGGTAATGTATGCCGTCTAGGAGCTATGACGTTGTGCGCCATGTAATGAATGTTATACCCGCATTTGACACCGCCTTCTGGCACCCTGGCGTTGGCCGGCATGTAATGTACATGAGCGCCGGATTCGCACGGCCCCAACTGCGTTGGCCGCCATGTAATTTATGGGGCCGTCTTTTACCACCATATTCGCCGTCAAACAACACATGAAGTACCGATACGTTGGCTGCCATTTATTGTTAATTTCGAGGAAAGTAAATCGTACTGACAATGGTAGGCTGTGCTTAGGAAAATTACATCGATTGGGTATCATAACATATGGGCCCTATGTGACCGGAAGCGTGTCAGATATCAACGCAGTAAATTAAATCAGAGTCATTTAAAAAGGAAAAGAATGCATCTGTAATTTCGCTCAAACGATATCATTGCACTCTAGGAGCCGTGTAAACGGGCCAAACGAATACTTAAGCCCAAAGTTGGCTAAAATCTTCCTTCCAATGCCGTAGCTAGTTTTTCCGAAAGCTAGCCTCTTGTACCTCGCGTACTGCCCAACAACAAAAAAAATAACTAAACCACAAATGACTAAAACTAGAATACGCAGACATACTGTAAAATGGTATTTATCACAAACAATTCTCCACCTGTGCTCATGTGCGGCTTTTCCTTGTCAATTACGCCTTAGCTAGGTGGCGGCTACCTTCAAAAGGGGCTAAAATAAAAATTCTTAACCTCAAAGTGGTTGCGTGGTTCAAATATTCCGGTGTTCGACCATGCGGAAATTGGTGACCCCGACGTGAGTTCATGTTGATTCGTTGCTCTGGGTGTCTCCTCTCGCTGCCGGGGCTGTAAGCGCAACTATATTCCTAAACCATGTTATATAAATTAAGCCAGGCACTTTATATAATGGCTAATCTTGATCCAGCCGATGAATTTTTGTCCTTTACTGCCTGATGTCATCGTACTTGATAAAAACCTAAAATTCAAGAAGCACCCAAAAGAAAGCATGCGGTTCGAAATAACCAAATAGAAGGCTTTTAACGTATCGAGGCCCGGATGGTATTCGAACTTATGTGTAATTCACGCACATTTCCCAGCCAAATTATATAGAGGTCCAAAAAAAATGAGTAGGTAGCCGGCTAATTGGGGTTAAGGCTCGAATTCATGACAATTAGCGTTCACTACAACTTGAATTAGGCCCGGAACACGTGGTGGAGCGTCACATAACGGTGCGCTGGTAGCGGTAAATACCTTTGCACAAGAGGTGTGCCCCGAGTGTAACACCAAAGATGCACCGTTGGAGATAACGGCACCGGACACCGCGTGGTTTGACCAAAAATTCCCGAATAAAACAGAATTAGCGTAAATTATCACATGCTATCTGTACTGCGGAATTTTTTTATGGCACTTATCCCGCTTTAATTGAACCTAATGTGAATTTCCCGCATCCACTAAATCGAATCGTCGCAAGATTAGGCCGTACGCGCCTCACGGGGGCTCCGAAGCCTACCGTACACCGATAAAGGAGCACTACTTTATATCCCCATGGAGATCGGTCGATAAAATATACACGAAAATGACAAACTAAACTAGACACATCGAATTAGAACGGCACCGCCGAAATAACCCAAATTGTATAGGCGTATTGGCAATAAACTACGTAAAGTTCCGTGAAATTGGCATAACACGCGGAACGCTGGGGCTCCGTGGGGCTGCCGATCAAAAGGGAGCGTCATTCGAAAGATGTGAGCACAAACAAAGAACAAGAAAAAAAAACCAAACAGAAACTAAACACACACATTTTGTACAGGCCACACAAAAAAATAAAAAAAAAATTCTTTTAACATAATTCTTTTATTAAAAGGAACTTACATAATTGCCAACCGCAGTAGTAAGGGGCCCACTTTCATATAAGATCTACCTTGCGAGAGAGGGACACCCGCCCCCGCTTTTGCTGAAGCTTTTAGTCCAAATCCGCACATTTTCGATCTATGTTTCTGCAAGGCTGGAGCTTTTGGTTGAAAAACGTAAGTTTTCGGTGTATTTTTCTGCAAACTATTTAGCTTTTCTGTTAAAAAGGGAGTTAGTAGATAGTGTTTGGTATAGCGTTGACGCATTCACACCTGTGGTTTGTTTGATTGCGGGGGGTTTTGTGCAGCCGCACTCTTGTTAGAGGGGTTAGATGGTGGGGTCTAAAGTTAGTTGAAAGCTTTTCTATGGTCCGTGGGTGTGATATTTCGAGTAAGTATATTGTTAGCGGGGTTATATGATGGTGTCTAACGTTAGTTGAAAGCTTTTCTGTGGTCCGTGGGGGTTTTGTGCAGCCGCACTCTCTTTTCTGTGGTCCGTGGGTGTGATATTTCGAGCAAGTATATTGTTAGAGGGCTTAGATGGTGGGATCTAATGTTGTTTGAGAGTTTTCATGTAGATGCCGGGGTCTAATGTTAGTTGAAAGCTTTTCTGTGGGCAGTGGGAGTTGTAGTTGGCGTTTGTTTTGGAGTGGTTTCTCCTCAAGCAAGGGCGCCCATAGAACTTCTTCCAGGGGGGGGGGGGGGGGGGGGCAAGGCAAAAGTTTTATAAAATACCGCCCCACTCCATTTAGAATCTGAACTTATGGTTGAAATTTTTAAATTAAGTTCTTTAACGGGCATAATCGTTCTACTCCTTCGGGTCCAAACAAAGGCCTTAAAACATGCGTTCAAGAATATGATAACTTCGGAACGCTTAAATCGCTCAAATCCCAGTTATGAAGGTGCTTGTACACGAGCAATTTTTAAAACAATTAATTGTCCGACGAATATTGCCAAAACTATTGGAGCGATTAATGGAGCAATACAGGGCAATATCATGCTATTGCTAATTGAATTGGTTCTTACTTTCTCGTGCTGTCTTTTTATTTATCTATTAACTCTTTTCAGGATTTTTGAATATTACACCCCCAAGTGGGTGTAAGTAGGTTGCATATGTTTTCACAGATTCTTACATATTGCTTAAATTTGATGATATATTAAATTCCCTTTTAATTCCTTTGGTTTCCTATTTAAGTGCCAAAAAGTCAATTTCAGTATTTTTAGATATTCAATCCTAAGGGATGTAAGAGAGTTGTATGTTTTTTAAAGCTTCGGCGTATTTCTTAATATTGATGAGATATTTGGTCGCTTTTCACTTCCACAAACTTTTTATATAATCGCCTACAAACCCATTTCACAATTTTTCGATATTCAAGTTCCTAGGGTTTGTATATGTTTTCACAATTTTTGCCATCCCTTAGTTCTGATCAGATATGAAATTCGTTATTTCTATTTTAGCTACTTATGTATTTTTATTTTTAAAATAAAATCAATTTTCCAACAAGAGTCATAATCTCGAAGCAATTGATGATATACTCCTATTTTGATCGCTCCCGAACTTCGACCTGAAAAACAATAAAGTTTCACCCAGACTATTGGCAAATTTTTTAAATCGATAACATTACTTTATTGTTAAAATAATAAAGTAAAATATATTTGATATCAGTGGCAGAACCAGGACCTTACTGTTGGGGTGTCAGATTTTGTTTTAATTTGTCTATTTCATTTGATAAAGTTCTGTCTGAATTTAGCTACATAGCTGCCCTTAGCAAAAAAAAAAAGGTCATCTGAAGAAGGGGTCATATTGTTTTCATCTTATTATGGGTTATTCCATCAAGAATCGCCAAAGTTGTGACCTTACCATTTCGGATTCTTTTCAAAATTTTGTACTTGAAGAATAAGTGAAAAAAATAATTGAAATTCAAGGTTTGGTTTCTCATTTTTTAAATAACAAAAACAATAACAATCTTTAAATAAGCCCGACTTTATTATTCAAAGATAAAAATTACCAGAGATATGAACTTTCAAAGAGGATTCGGACATCGTTTTTGGGAAATTTTTTACATACTATAACTAACAAAAAAATGAGATAGAAACCAAAAAATTGAAATCAAATTTTTTTCACGAATTCTTCGAGTACACAAAATTTCAAAAGAATCGGCGATGATAAGGTCACACTTTTGGTGATTCTTGATTAAATTACCCTTTTTCTATAAAATAATTGAGAATCACTATAATACTCTTTAATTTTTTTGACCATTGACATTCCAATTTAATTTATTGGTATGTTTTGAAAAACAGTATAACCTACAAAATATAAAGAAAACTTATTTGGAAATATTTAAGGATAAATGACAAAATCATTATCATTGAAAAAAATTTTAGTTCTTGAAGTACAAAAACGTTAGAAAAAAGTAACGAAAAATCTTGTAAAACATAAGCTTGGTCGTTCGAAATACACTTCGGTCTGCTATGTTGTGCCAGATTCTTCTTGGTCAATTCCGTAAAAGGGATTATTATCTAATTCTAAGGCTTGATTTGATATTCATTTTAGTATTATTACTAAGAACTAAAGTCGAGGCATGAAAGATGTGTACAATAATGGTAATGGTAAAATAGTTGCAACAAAGTTTGGTATATAAAATATTTGATTTGTCTCAACTTTAAGTGATTGTCAAATCCAGGGGGGGCAAGTGCCCCTTCTTGCCCCTATCTGTGGGCGCCCATGTCCTCAAGTGGCTATAGAGATGGATTGGGGGCGTTTTTAGTTGGCTAGTTATGCTAGCTGAAAGCTTTTCGTGTGAGGGGGCGGTGTCTTCTTCATATCTTCTGAGGTTGGATAGTTGGAGGCATGGTTCCGGTTGGTTGATAACATGATTTTTTGAGCCACGGCTCCTAATGGATGGTTACATGACTTTTAACTTATAGATTGAGGGATTGGGTTGGTTAAGTAAAACGCAATAAATTTTTGATGCAAATCTACACGATTTATTTTAAATCTTAGATATGAAAGCAAAGTCCGGCTACGACTATACAAACTGTAAGAACCGTTAATAGATCATAAATGCTAAATTTATATGTTGACGATGTACAACTCCATTTTATTACTCACTTTTCTCCACAAAATTTATCATGAGGAAACCCCCCCTGCTTTCATCTTTACCGTTGAAAACGAAATAGTTGTTAGGATTTTGATTAAGTTCGGAAACCTGTTTTTGAGTCCTGATTGATGTTGCAAAACGCTGAGGAAGGAAATAAAAGAACCCTTTATCTAAATACACAACAAGTCATGCCGTATTTTGTCTTCAACAGCTTGAATTCACGTATCCTGTACTCCTTGCCAATTGTAAGATTTTCGGTTGTAATGAGGGTGTCGGTGTTACCCTTGGTGATATCGTTCAACATGGTAATTGACTGCTGAAAAGAGAAAACCATAATTATTCAATGATTTTAAAACTTCACACTCACCATCTTGATACAGCTTCGTTAGATAACTCTAAGATATTGATTTTCAGTCAGGCCGTTCTGATTTTATATAGTGTTTTTTCGATTGTGAAATTAGTCGAACCACTACGGGGGGGGGGGGGGGGGGTTAAAATTGCAGGTGTCTTTATTACTATCAATGTAATATCATCTATGGAAAAATCTTGTAGGTTGGTAGGTTGATTAACTCGCAAAACAAAGATAATCATGCGATTTTTCTATGCATATTTATGTAATCTTTTCAATGCAGACCAATAAATTCTATTATGATTTACATAAAATGCATTTTCTAGAGCCGAATGCGTAATATCATATGATTCATTTATTACATTTTCACACATCGAGATACACTTGTGATCTCAACTAATTATTTCCACATGATTTTTAATTAATATGTATTTAATACAGCGTTGTAGTGGAATGCAGATAAGCATATAATTTTTTGCATTGCATTAAATTTTTGTGGTGATAAATTATCACAAGATGCATGTCACCACGCAATTGTTTCTGCCAAGTTTTTGATATAAATAACCTTGGGGTTTCTGGTGATATTCACACTCGTTTCCATACTTGAGGAAAAACTATACTGCAGGAATTCTAAATAGTAAGTGCCTATTTTTACAAAACATATTATCTATTTTCTGATACTGATAATTATTTTACAGGCCGAGCTTGTGTCCCGACTAGAACAGCTTCCCAAGGTAAGGAACCTATTAGATCTTGCGAGCTCTATCGTCGCTGAAGATTCTACGAAGCACACGTCCATTGGATCCTCTAGCATCAAGGAAGCTAAATCGTCACTGTCGACACCATCGGTGCAATATCGGGATTCGCAACAGCCACCGCCACCGCCAGCGTCACCGCCACCGTCAGCGCCACCGCCACCGTTGACATATCAGACGGTGTGTCAAAAGAGCAAGGTTTTACTGATCCCCGACTCTAAACCGTCATCATACCCATCGACATCTCCGGTGGTACATCGAAATTATTCCGACGCTAGCTCCTCATTGTCATCCTCAGCATCACCGACATTGCGTCGGAACCATAAGACTCCAATTTTCAATTTAAAATCCAAAGGGGAGTTTACTGCGTTGAGTACACAGCTCAGGACCATCCCTATCGGAAAAATCGGTAAGGTGGTACACTGTGTGGATGGTAGTGAGACTGTGGATAAGTGTGGGGGTGGTTTAGCTGCCAGTGCATCATCATCCTCACAACCTTATTAACACAGATACAGTCAGCGCCAGCGAAGGATCCCACCAGTGAGCGCGTGCTGGTCTGGGTTACAGACCCCAGAATATAGAAGATAGGACGGTAGTGGAAAATAAAAATTTTAAGTTTTAGAGAAGGAAAATAAAAAATGAATTTTCCAACTGTCATTGCACAGTTAGAGTATAGTCTGGTTTTAGGATCAGAATTATTTTTAAGTAACTTAGCTATAATAGTTAAGGGCCTAGTCTTAAGAAGTGTTAGACTTTCGGATGGTGAGAAATATCTTCGCCAGAAATTACTGGCTCGCTTTTCGAGAACCTATAGTATTCCCTTCTCGAATGATGTGTTGAAGATGGTTCTTGATTTTTAAGATAGCGAGAATGAAGGCGGTTCTCTGTGTGAAATAAGTTCTGGTCATCACGATCAGGCGGATACTAACGTTGTTCAGGCGGGGGGTCGTTCAAAACGGGGTTATGTGGTACTCTCTAAAAACACGGTGTTTTTCAAGAAATTCCATAGACTACAAGACTCTGATATCATGCATGACGATCCTTTAAAGGGTTTGGAAAAAACATTTGATAACATCATCAAAGAGGTGGCTGGAAGTTCTAGCGAAGGTAGTAAAATCACCTTCACAATTACTCTACCCAATTCACCCCACATAAAACCAATATGGTGTAGTTTACGGCGAGTTGATGAATTAAGCGGAGAGTAAATTATGGGCTTGATTTCCAATGTGAACCAATCTAATAGTGCTTTCCTCTCGGATGATGTCATGCAGTTCAATGCAAACATTGTTCATTTTCCGTCTGGGGGTGGTCGTACGGTCACTGCTTGCAGTGGTGAAAAAGATTTTCTAAGCAGGAAATATAGTGTTGTAGATGTGGGATTAAATGACGATGTCTCCCACGAAGTATCTGTTATGGCATAGAGATGTGCGCAGATGATTTTAACACGTCAAGACGTGTCTCTACCCTAAGAGCATTGGGGGAAAAAGCAAAGATGTTGTTTAAGAAATCAAATGTTACAGTGGGTCCAGAAGGTTGTATTATAACCGACCTTCATAAATTTCAAAATTTTTTAAAAGATTTTCAGATTATAGTTTTCCATGACATCACCGATTCTGAAGCCATTTTCTTCAAACAGTCTCTAAGAAACATATCTGCGCGGAAAATTTATCTATATTACAGTGAATCCCTAAAACACTTTTATGTGATCAAATCACTAACTGCTTTTTTCAACAAGAAATTTGCATGTTCTTACAGTGATAGGGTGATGTCAAAAGAAGTACATAAATGTAGTGTGAAGTGTACCTACTGTATTTCCTATCCACCATGCGATTTTGTGTCGTCAATGATAAGGTGTAAATCTTGTAACCGTTCTTTCAGGGGTGAATCCTGCTACCAGAAACACCTTCTTAACAGAATCAAGGCAAAAACCGTGTGTGAAACTTTCAGGATTTGTAAACTTTGCATGAAATTTCTCAATCTTGTGAAGAGGTCGGAGGGGGAACATGTCTGTAATGAGAGGGTTTGTTCAGCTTGCTATAAGATTGTTGGTGAAGAACATAGGTGTTATATCAAACCATACACAGGTAGGGCGAATAACAGATTTCTTATTATATTTTTTGATTGTGAGAGTACCCAAAACACTGTTTATGAGAATAACCCGAATTCATTTCTTCATATTGTGAACCTAATAGTTGCACAACAAATATGTTATAAGTGTTTTAAAGACACAGATATAAATACTAGTTGTGATACTTGTGGTGCTAGAGAGCATGTGTTTGAATACGGCGATGGGGCGAATGAGGTTAAGAGGTTTCTTGATTATTGTCTACTGAATCGTCCGGAAATCACTAACGTATACTGTATAGCTCATAACTTACAGGGCTACGATGGTCACTTTATAATTTCCGAACTGTTAACTATGAAGCTTAAAATAGATCCTATAATGAATAGAAATAAGATAATGAGGTAAAGCTGTAGAAAAGTGGTATTCCTCGACTCTCTAAATTTCCTATCATTTCCGCTTGCTAAATTTCCAAGCGTTTTCGGCATTAAGGAGTATGTAAAGGGTTATTCGACCGTATTGTGATTGTCACGTCGCGTCACTTCGATGCCGATTCGATATCGACGCATGAAAAGGCGATTGTGAGTGTCGATTGTCATCGAGCGTTGTCACTTTGATCGTCATTTTTAGTCGATGACATTCCGAGTCCGTGACGCCTGAAGAAAATTAACGTTGATGCAAAAATGCAAGTATAGATTTGACAAAAAGATGTTTCTTTCCTTATTTTGATGGATTCGCAACAAGTAATCATTAATCAGTCATTAAAAGCGGTGTAGATCGACACATTAAAGAAATATGGCTCGAATTTTCGGCACGGTAAAATTCTTTGGGACTACCGTCACGAGATGCAAGCAGAAGTGAGAGCCACAAATGGGCCGAACAAGATGTATAGCTTTTCCACTTTAAAAAAAGCATTATCCGCATCTTAAATTTGAATGTAGCATTTGATATTGCAGAAAAATAACGTCATAGTTGTAAACGAAAGCATACAAGACCTTAAATTCGCAATTTACAGCTGATACACACATATCAATATGGCAATGCCATTGAGTCACGTCGATGGAGTTACACAATCGCTTTTTTCGATCGACGTGACACTTCGCATCGGCATCGAAGTGACGTGACCGCGACATTCACAATACGGGTGATTACCCTTATTATTTTAACACAACTGAAAACTTGAATTATGTAGGATCATACCCCCCTTTAGAAATGTATGGTTATAACGCCATGAGGGTCTCGGAAAGAGAGGCATTTTTAAAATGGTATAATGAAGCATCGCAAAAAGTTTTCGATAATAGAAAGGAAATGTTGCTTTACTGCAAGAGTGATGTTAACATCCTTCGCACAGGTTGTACAAGATTCATGGTCGAATTCATTGAAATAACTAAAGTAAACCCTTTAACTGAAAGTCTAACCATCGCCTCAGCCTGCATGCTCGTCTTTCGTAAGAATTTCCTTAAAAAAGATGTTTTAGCTGTCATGCCTAAAAACGGCTATTCTAGATCTCAAAATCACTCTTTGATTGCATGTAAATGGCTCGCCTCCGAGAGTTTAAAGATAAATGATGGAATTACCTCGGTACTTAATAGCGGTGAAGTTAGGTTAGAACGAAGTGGTCTGATGGTCGACGGTTTTAACTCTAGATTGAATACAGTGTATGAGTTTTTTGGATGTTTTTTCCATGGGTGCAAGAAATGTTTCATGGTGGAGGACACTTCATTAAAGCTCGGCTCCATGGAGGAGACCCTATCACAGCGCTATGAGAGTACAGAACGGCGGATTGAGCTGATTAAAAGGTGTGGTTACAAACTCATCTTTACATGGGAGTGCGAGTTCAAACAATTCCTGAAGAAGAACCCTCTCCATGAGAAAAAACTGAATGCGATTATGAAAGATGTTGTCTCCCCACTCAATCCACGTGATGCTATTTTTGGAGGTCGTACAGAAGTATTTAAACTACATCACCTAGTCAGCGATAATGAAATGATACGTTATTTAGACTTTACAAGTTTATATCCCTACATAAATAAATATTCACCTTACCCTACTGGTCATCCAGAAATTTTTCGAGGGGTTAATATTCCACCAGTAACTGAAATACTTTCAATGCATGGATTTATCACATGCACAGTTCGAGCTCCAACTGATTTATACTTACCGGTTTTACCTTTTAAAACCAATCTAAAACTGTATTTTGCGCTGTGTCGTAAATTTGCCGAGGGGAATAGAGTTTCTCGGTGTAACCATACAGAAGATGAAAGACAGATTTTTGGCACATGGGTTATACCCGAGGTCGCATTGGCTGTGGAAAAAGGGTATAAAATCTTAAAAGTGTATGAGGTTTGGAAGTACAATTACACGCATTATGACCCTGTATTAAAAAGTGGTGGACTTTTTACAGAATATGTGAACACCTTTCTGAAAATCAAGCAGGAGGCAAGTGGTTGGGGTTCCGAACATGTGTCTGAAGCAGATAGATCAAATTTTATAAAAGCATATCAGATGAGAGAAGATATACATCTTGACAGCGATCGTATGCAGAAGAATCCTGGTAGGCGCAACACTGCTAAATTCTGTTTGAACTCTTTATGGGGTAAGTTTGCACAGAGGGAAGATAAAACTTTCACCAAAGTGTTTAACAATTTTAGTGAATTCTGCAGTTTTATTGACCAAGTCGGTATTGAAATCTGTACTGTTCTCCCCATCAATGACGACACGCTTTGGGTTACATGGAGATACCTCACCGAAAATTTGAACATGCTCCCACATGTTAATGTCCCAATCGCAGCTTACACCACTGCGTTTGCAAGAATCAAACTTTATCATGCGCTAGAGAAAGTGGGAAATGGAATTCTATACTGCGATACTGACAGTTTGATTTTTGTAGATGATAAATCAAACCCTCTTTCTTTTCCTATATCGGACTTTCTGGGAGATCTAACAAGTGAGATTGAGTCTTCAGGTCCTGAAGCTTTCATCTCTGAATTTGTAAGTACAGGACCGAAAAGCTATGGTCTTAAAGTTGAAACTGTTAAAGGTACTGAACACATCATTAAATGTAAGGGTATAACCATTAATTTCGAGAGTTCAAAGACTGTCAACTTCGAACGACTGAGATCCCTAGTGATTGGTGGTGATGAGGACCGCGTTTGCATAGAGAATAAGAAAAAAATTATTCGTAAACGTCCAGGTACTGTAATATCTTCATTAGTGAAAAAACATCTTCAATTTACATTTGATAAGAGAGTATTGACAGAGGATAATTTCTCACAACCCTATGGTTATAAGAAAATAAGATTAAGTGATTGAATGTATCTAGGTTTAAAATTTGTTTCGTGAATATATAGATGATCAATGTAAAACTCCTGTACTTTCTTTTATTTAGTGTACCGTAAACATGCCTGAGGTAATTGTTGACATTCAGTTTTGCATGCGGCAACAATAACTAACACTTCCTGAAGCATCTTGTGGCACTCACTTTACAACTTCTTTCATGGCTCTTATGCTACACTTCTTATCTCTGGGCAAGACTGAAAGATTTACGTGAAAGGTGACGAAAAGGTGGCGTTCTTAAAATGAATAAAAAACCAAGTATTTTCTTTTATTTTACCTTCTTTATTTTAAAATCGTTAAGTTAAAGACAATATTTGTATTACAGAAAATAGGAAATTCGTAGAAAAGTCTGGAGTAATTTATGTGTATGTAGGAACTGCGTACTGGAATGAAAAAGTCATTGGAAGATAACCTGAACACATCCTTCTCCCGACATCTGGTAACGTATAAGTGTAGTATTCCCTCACATTATCTGCAGCATTGTTGTTATGGTACATGACGATGTTGAGAAACTCCATCATTCCAAATAAGCGGAAAAGTTCGGGGTGTTTGATCTTGATGCTCCCCTCACCCACAGGTATTCTGTAAGACTTCTCTAATGCAAGTTGATTACCCGGGAATTCCTCAATTGTAGGCTTAAGCTCTGTAAGGTGATTGAATAATGAAATCCATCCGTCGTATCCTGTTGACACGGGGAATCGTCCGGGATAGCTGAATATTATTTTGACATCAAATGAGTATGGGTCGAATCCGAGTACAGCCTTGCGATTTTGAGAATCATCCAGGTAATACGTGTAACTTAGTAGAGCGTTTTCCCCATGGATCAAAGACTTCTTTCGTTTACAGGATTTACTAGTAGCGCTCTCATCGGGATTGTGTGACTTTTTCCTGCTGATAGACTTATTGCACTCGACTTCTGCGCTTGGTGATAGCATATTCGCTTGAGGCTCTTCAAATGAAAACTGTAGTGTTATTCTTTCAGGTTGGTGCTTTTATATTCTCAGATTCTGGTTTGCAATATTGATTGGTGAAAACCCCACCACCTTGTCCAGCGTTGGAAGAGAATAAGTAATTATATAGCTGCATCACTTTATCGTCATTACGACTAAAATCGTTTGATGAAAATTTTTTCAAGATGCTTTTCAGGCTTTTGCGCTTACAACGGTAATATATGTATACACAGCAGTAATTACCACACACTGAAGAGTGCAATCCCTGTAGTCTTTTTTTGTTATTCATGAAAATCTTGGAGTTTGTACGCAAAAATCTTTCGAAATGCCTGTTCTCAGGGTATCTACCAAAGGAGTCAAAATATTCAGCAGGATCTGTCTTTGGGAAATAAAAGGCTACCCAATGAGTGCCTTTCCGATCTGATGGATCGGTGTTTGCAATAATGCATGTAGGTTTTTTGATTTTGTGGGGTAAGCGATCACACGGGAATACACCTCTGAAGAATCTCTTTGTTGTTGTGTTTTTTCTTAGCACATTAGCAAGCTCAATCGTGTTCATACCTGCTCTCTTGGCATGAAACCGTCGACGTCAATAACCCTGGTATGACTTGTGGTGTAACTTTCTAAAAATTCTTTTGTTGTTGCGCTATAAACAAAAACTGTTGCGAATTTCGCTAATGTCATTATAAGATTCTCATCCAAGCGTTTCAGTTCCAGATTTCCAAATCCTCCGGGTTGATCTATACCGGTGTTGAATGATGTGGGATATTTATATGTAATTTCCTTAGAGAATAATTTATTTTGTAGTGAGAAACCGGCAAATGAAACCTTTTTAAAGAAGGTTAGATTACCTTCGTTAAAATATTCAACGTTCACAATGCAATATGCCATCTTTGTTGTTCTGATTAGGTTCGTGAATAAAATGAAGAACTCGAGGCTAAATATCTGTATTTATACTTTTTAAAAATCAGTATGAACACCTCGAAGTTTATCTATCTCAAGACTTCCGTCATACTCGGTGTATACTACACAGGTTATGGTTTTTGTCAGTGCTTTTTTAAAACTTCCTTCGATACGCACTGTACCCTGATTTAACAAAGTACCACAAGATGTTCCGGACGAATTGTCTGCAGTTAAGTCAAACGCTATTAAAAAGCAGCCATTATCGAAGAATTTCTTTGAAATTTGGTTCCCTGTATCAAAGTAATGGATACCTGTACCCTTAAATAGTGAAAGGTAGCCACGTGTACTAATAGGTTTTTCGAGAGAGTAATCAAACTCTAAGGCCTGGTTTGGAACTTGCACCCCGTTCACGTACAAATTGAATTGTGTGATGTTATTGTGTTTAAATTTGAATGGATTCTTCGTTCGTTTACCGCTGTAAGCATCGTTGTCCACCATACCAAAAATTAACAGGTTTGGTAGTTGTCCTATAACTATAACTTTTCACCTCCACACGCTTGTAAGGATATTTTGCATTCGAGCGTTGGAGTATAGTTTCATGTGCAATCAAGATGTTTGGGTTAACAGTAACATCCCTGCAAACATTATGATTCGAAAACGATGTGCTAGCAAACCGTAATCTCTGGCTTAAACTTCGATATCGAACTCGATATCGAACGGAAAACAGACGACCAGCGAAGGAAAAGGAACATGATTCTCGACCTTTCTCGACTTATTAACCCGAGATTCTCTTTCGATAGCGAATGGCGGTAGGTTCGAAGACGAACCGAAAGTGATGTGAGAACGAAGTTAGGTGCACAATGCGGTTGTGGTAGTGGTTGTATATATTGCTTATATATTAAGAGAAGCGAGCTATTCTCGTGTCGTAAGCGATTCGCGCAGAGCGAGGTTGTACGGACATTTCAGTAGAGCCGTGGAATTGGACATTTATTAGTGTTAAGCGGGAAATAATGTCCGTGGACAGTATTGTCATTGGCACTACATGGCATCTGTTATGACTGAGTTGTAGAAATAAATAGAAAGCAGAGAAGAATAAGGTAGAAAAATATTTATTGTCTTAAATGTATGACATCCATATTAACAGTTCAATATATTTTACTCCACTTTTTATTGTTTTTCACATAAAATAAATTGAATTGCGTACACTTAATTAATCAATTCTAACTCAACTGAACATATGTATGTATCTGCGCGCGTGCCACTAAACAGTAAACAGATCAATGCGTTCTGTTTCGAGCATTATCAGGACCATAGTAGAAATACTTACATAGGAAGCAAACTCCGTATCTTCCTCATTGTCCACAAAATTTTTCGCATAAAAAAATTTTACCTCTCATATGGACGATTTTGGTTGGTTGTACCTCTCAAAATATTAAACAGCTGATGACTGAGCCAAATCTTTCGTCTCTTTCAATTACGTACGTGTAATATAACTTTACCGCTTTTTTTGTCTGTTTTGGATGTTTTTATGCTTATTTCCTGTATTGCCATATCTCTCACCCTCACGTCATTTTCCCTAATTACTATTCCAAACATACCAAATCGTGCAAAAAAAGAAAGAAATGAGTGCCAGAGTAATCGCCCATGACTGAAAGATACGCAGCTTCTGAATACGTGTAGATTGTACGCATAGTGCTGTGTTTACATCGAGAGTTCGAGCTGAGTTTGCTTACTATGTAAGTATTTATACTATGATCAGGACAGTGATGAGTCATTTCAATTGTACTCAGAGAAACGAAGGAATCTCGCAGTAAATTCGAAGCATAGCCGCACGTAGTCTCATTTCTTTGTAATTCCGCAATCAGAGAAATGTCGAAATCTCGGGCACAAAGCGGAATTGTAGTGGTGGGCTCTCTTTTTTCTTCTCATATGTAACATCATCAGAGACACGAAGGAATCTCGGGAGAAGCTCGAAATTTTCATTTCTTGCTCCATTTCGAAATAACTTCGCGAAAGCGAGTTCTTCGCTAAAATGTTTGCAGGGATGATTCATATACATTGTGGCCTCGATAATTTTAACTCGTGGTGAGTCCGTATCATCTTTCGAGTATAGGTAAAACTCGGGTTTTTCCAATGAAAGGGTCAGTCTGAAATCTACACCGCTCATAATTAACTTATCTTGATTACGCATAAGTTCCATAAGTTCCACAATGCTACTTTTCGACAGCAATTCAGATCGTTTGAGATATCCTTCATTAAACTCCTTCGGAGGTTTCGGCTTCTCCTTCTATCAACTCCATACCATCTTGGTCGAGATACCATCCCACAGATTCTAAATGGGTTGTCGAAGCATCTCTACCATAATTCAATAGATTTTCGATGTAAGCTCTATAATGGTAATTATTGTCAGTTTGTGCGATCGGCCTACCGTTTAGCTGTATGGTACATTGTCTGAAAAGGGAATGCATCAGATTGTTAACCACTCCCACTGGATCGGCTGATTCTTCATGTTCAGCGCCCTTTGAATCCTTTACCTTCACTTTGTCCTTACCGTTGTAAAGTTCCTCTCGACCACCTTTTACTTTAACTAGTTGGACTTTTAGTCGAAGATAAATGCTGGATAAATCGCGGTACGTGTCCCCATGGCCTAACGAAACGAACTCAAGAGCTGAAGAGTTATCTAGAGATGCTATGGGCTTGTATGCCACTTCCTCTGTCTTTAAAATATTGGTCTGTATCGGTGGTACTTTAAACAAATCTAACTCAGATTTCATACACTCTCTGTATGAAGTCATCCTCCTTACTTGTCAAATATATCCAACACGCGCTTGCCTCTTTTATTCTTAGGCTTTTTATTTTTCCTCGAGATTGATCTTTTTTTAACTGATTTTCTCTTTGGCTTGGCACGTTTTCCTCGCTTGGATGTTGTTTTTAACTGTACAGCTGTAAACGGATTAGGTCTTTTTATTGCCATACGTCTTTTCAGGCCCTCACCAGACATAGTGTCAAAGAGTTTTTTTACACCTTTCTGTACCAGCTCCTGAGTAGCAGCCTGTCCGTGTTCCTTTAAAATATTTTTGAGAGGCCTGCTGCCCATCTCAGACAATATTACTTTTCCACTCTTTACAGCTTGATCCTTTATAGTTTTTGCCCCTGTTGATACTAGTGGCCGTAAATAACGTAGTAATCCAGTGAAGAAGCTACCAATACCTCTGCCACGTTGATATATAAGTGCTGATCTGTAAAGATCTCCAATATCTGACAAACCAGTACCGCTCTGATTTAAGTAATAGCTTGTATAATATGAATTCATTTCGTTTTGGCAACGTAATATAGAGATACCTACTCAAGCCTGAATATTTATACTTTATTGTCTTTTGAAGTGAAGCATCACATATGTCGGGGTAAAGCCGGGGATGAAGTCGATTAATTCACCTTGATCATCGGTTATCTTTATGGAGATACTTTCAATGTAGGTCTTTTCCAGAGGGTAGTATTCTACATGCCCAAACCTGATGATATTATCACATTCTTTCAACGGTATAATACGCAGATTTCTCACTTATTTGTTTCCTACTATTTGGGGACGAATGATATCAGTGTAAACGTGGATTATCCCTACTTCCTTGCATTCTACTCCAGCTACAGTTGCTAGTTCTCGGGGAAGTCTGCTCTTTATCTCGATAATGGAATCTTCTAATACGGCGATTCTGTCTAAAGTGCCCTTCTCCTTCTCCTCTTCTACTGAGACTTTTTCAAACGCCTTGCCCACCTCCTCGGCAAGGACACTAGCATCACGCTCCTTCACAGGCGTTTGAAAGAATATATCGGTAATGAATCCTGATAAGTCTTTCTTTTTCAAATCTATAGGCACACCTGTCGTTAACAGGATACCACTGGATAGTTTTTTATAGGGGACTTTTAATATTATACTTTTATCCGTAATTGTGCGCTTGTGCGGTATCTCAAAGGTAGATGCCTTTCCCCCCAGGTCAGTTAGAGTTTGAATAATTTTTTTCCTAATTTGATCTGATTTTCTCCTCCGAGGCGCAACAGCTATAGTTTCGTCATCATACTGTATATTCGCGACAAAAAGCCCGATTAAATCATTAACATTAATGGGCGTTGGTAGAGGATACTTTATCTTTATTTTAAGTTTCAAGTCTTTTATCTCTAAATCTAAAGAGTCAAGCTTCTTTGGGACACTTTCCCCGAGCTTTTCACTTATACTGAGTACTGGGGGTATGTAATAGTCTATCATGCGTAATAGTGCTTTATATTTTCGCTTCTCTCTAGGAATCTGTCCAATTATACTATTGAAAAGATGATATATAGACTTATATTCGGAAGCTCCTAAAGTTACAATATCCGCAACTTCACTATCCTGATAAATGTGCAAAGAGAAATCTTCTGGTCTCGGATGTCGCACATCTTTGCTAGTATCAGGGATATCTCCAATAGTTATATCACCTACCAAGCTGTCATACAAACCCTCTTTAAAATCTGCAAAGGTATCAGCAGCCCAATAGGGTTCAACTGCGTCGTTAAACGAAGATAAGAAAGTAGAAAAGTTCATATCTTGTTTATTGTAACATAAATTTAATAACTGTTGGTAACTCCATTTAAGATAAATAGGCAAACCATTAGTGCACTCATTTAGTGCATCTGTAGCAGCTCTCTTCGACTTTTTAGTAGTATCTTTCGTTTTTACATCATCTATGACACGTTTTCCATCTCTCTTTTCAACAGATCTCGATTTACGATTTGCTAATGCAATCTCTGTCATTCCGACAGTCCATCCACCGTCCAACTTACAAGAATTAGGCAGTATATTTGTGAAGGCCGCCAAAGTATTTTCATTGTATATACCCATAGAATTATTACTTAGAAGGCATATGTAAAATTCGTTTTCTCTTATGCTTACAGGCATTTTTAAATTCTTTCCCAGAAAATACCTGGTGCACTTCCGATCCGTTCAGTTCTTCTTCTTAAACGCCCGGCTATAGGGTACTGTTCGCTGTACTTAATGAAGCATTTCCTAGTCGCGAAGGCTTTAATATAGGCTGTTTGGCAGGTATTCTCTGTTCTGGTTTTTCTGTCCCTTCTTTCTGCTCCAGTTCGTCTATAAGTCGGGCAGCTTCATCAACCTCCATTTCACTCGGTATAGTATACTGCGTTATGCCGTCATCAGCTGTTATAACTCTATATTCTTTGTCCACGCTCTTGACTTCGGGAGTAGTCTTACGAAACTTTGAAGCCGGTTTTAAACTTTTTGCTATACCGCTTGCAGATAATCGTTTTTTGAACCGAGGTGATAGTGATCGCCTGGGAGGTGTTATCTCCTCTTCACCAGAACTATGGTACTTTGGTGGAGTCATACTAGCTGTTTCAAAGACGTCTTCATACATACTATGAAAAGGGTTGGGATCCTTAATCGGACTAGTTTGAGTTGACATTTCCTCTTTGAAAGCAAATCTTGTCTGTGTGGCATTGTCTCGCAAACTTTTCTGTTTATCTAACTTTACATCCGATGTAAGTCCAGGAGATTTTTTCACATCAGACTGTCTTCCTTTGCGCTTTGCATTAAAAAACTTTATTAACGTATTCCTGTAATTATACCATTTACCACTGTCAGACAGCTTCTTATTAACCAGAGTGGCACGTATTGTCTTATCGAATACAGACTGACCGGTTGTATCTTCTATCTGACCTTTTAACTGTTCATACACTTCTGGAGAAAGAAGAAGCATTTTATTAAGAGCACTCTTTCTATGCATATTTTTCAATTAGCGAACCGATAATGCTTGAAAGTACACTTCCGATCAGAATTGGTCGAAATCCACCATCTTGCACTAAGATTTTACGTTGCTTAGGGACAGATCGTCTTGCATCAACTAACCTTCTCATGCTCTTTTTATACCTGCATAGACTGTTATATATTTTACGACACGGCATATGGTTTCCGTTCAAGGTATTCAATGCAATTTCACAAATAGTCTTAACCACTTCAGGATCTGCCTTTTTCATGATAGCTTTTCTTAAACACGGACTAGCATTTTTAAGAACATATAACATATGTTTGTTGTCCTTCAATCGTTTCATTCGTGACACCATTTTTAGTGTTTAAATCTGACGCCGAGCAGTAACACGTCACAAACCTTTTATTAAAGATATCTGTTCGGAATCTAAATAAATCGCTAATAGACTGAGTCAGATCTATTAACAAATAGCCGTGAGGAGCCTGAGTAATATCTTTATATATTCTCACTAGCTCTACACTATTTTCAGGGTAAATCTGTTTAGCTAAATGTAGAAACTGGCTTTTATCGCGGGGGTTTTTAAAAACCACCATATATTTACAATTTAGTGAAATATCTCGACAAAACTTGCCTTGATGGAAGACGTTCTGTGTTACAAGTATTACCGAGAAATTCTTATGATGTGATCCTTTTGTAAAAAGCTCACAAATCTGTTTTGAAAATGCATCTAGCATCATATCATCAAGCACAATTAATGTAGGCTCATTGGTCTCGTTTATAAATACCTCAGGTATAGAATCTAAATATTCTATATTTTTAAATGGCAATTGTGATGGTATTGCACGTTGCTCCGCATTACACCAGATAATCTTCTTTATATCGGCGTTAATTAGTGTTGTAGTTTTCAAAAATTTTTCAATAAAAGTCGTCTTACCACTTCCAGAGGGTCCCGAAACCATCATCGTAAACGGATGCTCAAACTGCATCATTCTCTATATCGGATTCTATGTAAAATATGCACAAAACAAGCATGGTATTTATACATATGGTGAAATGAGTAGAAGACAGGTTATTAACGAGATACATAGGTCAGCTCGTAGAAATTTTAGACGACGTCGTGTTACCATACGGGGGATAGACGATTTATGGCAGGCAGATTTAGTGGATATGAGCTCATATTCGTCTAAGAATAAGGGTTTTCACTTTCTTTTAACGGTCATAGACACATTTTCTAAATACGCCTGGACTCTACCTGTTAAAAATAAAAGTGCTGCCGAAATCAGCAAGGCTATGGAGTCAATTTTTGACGAACAACGTTACCCTAAAAACCTACAGACAGATGACGGAAAAGAGTTTTTCAATAAAAAATTTGGTGATTTGATGAAGAAATTTGAAATCAACCATTACTCCACCTTTAGTGCACTCAAAGCCTCGATCGTAGAGCGTTTTAACAGAACATTAAAGAATATGATGTGGCGCGAGTTTAGTATGCATGGTAACTACAAGTGGATTACTCTAGTGAGTAAATTAGTAAAGAAGTACAATTGGACAAAGCATCGTACCATAAACATGCGACCGATAGATGTTGGGCCATCAAATGAGGTTCAAATTCTCGCTGATGTCTATCGTAAGGTTAAGGTTACGTCGAGCCCGAAATTCAAGAAAGGCGATCATGTACGCGTGAGTAAGTACAAACACGTGTTTGAGAAAGGATATACACCCAACTGGTCGACTGAAATATTCCAGATAGAGCGTGTTAAGAAGACGGAACCACGAACTTACATACTTCAAGACTATCAGGGGAATTTAATACAAGGTGGATTCTATGAGTTGGAGCTAATACCCGTCAAACATCCTGACGTATATCTTGTAGAAAAGGTTCTAAAGAGGAGAGGTAATCATGCTTATGTAAAATGGCTTGGTTTCTCTTCGCAACACAGCTCCTGGATTGATATAAAAGATGTCTTGTAAAAGTGCGAAAGCGTCAGTGAGGATGTTAGCTCTGAAGTATGAATATGATCGTTTGAAGACGTTCAACAACTCGACTGTTGACGATCGAAAGGCTCAGAAACTTTCAAGAAGCGGTTTTTTCTACACTAATATAAAGGATAACGTCAGGTGTTACTTCTGTTCACTAGAAATGAACGCAATCAATACACCTGATGATGTGGACGGTGAACACCTGAGGCTATCACCAGATTGTATTTATGTTGGAGGGCAGGATGTCTGCGGTCCTTATGATAGGCCAATTAGCCAACAAACATCGTCAACATATAAATTTAGCATTTATGATCTATTAACGGTTCTTACAGTTTGTATAGTCGTAGCCGGACTTTGCTTTCATATCTAAGATTTAAAATAAATCGTGTAGATTTGCATCAAAAATTTATTGCGTTTTACTTAACCAACCCAATCCCTCAATCTGTAAGTTAAAAGTCATGTAACCATCCATTAGGAGCCGTGGCTCAAAAAATCATGTTATCAACCAACCGGAACCATGCCTCCAACTATCCAACCTCAGAAGATATGAAGAAGACACCGCCCCCTCACACGAAAAGCTTTCAGCTAGCATAACTAGCCAACTAAAAACGCCCCCAATCCATCTCTATAGCCACTTGAGGAGAAACCACTCCAAGACAAACGCCAACTTCAACACCCACTGCCCACAGAAAAGCTTTCAACTAACATTAGACCCCGGCATCTACATGAAAACTCTCAAACAACATTAGATCCCACCATCTAAGCCCTCTAACAATATACTTGCTCGAAATATCACACCCACGGACCACAGAAAAGAGAGTGCGGCTGCACAAAACCCCCAAGGACCACAGAAAAGCTTTCAACTAACGTTAGACACCATCATATAACCCCGCTAACAATATACTTACTCGAAATATCACACCCACGGACCATAGAAAAGCTTTCAACTAACTTAAGACCCCACCATCTAACCCCTCTAACAAGAGTGCGGCTGCACAAAACCCCCCCAATCAAACAAACCACAGGTGTGAATGCGTCAACACTATACCAAACAGTATCTACTAACTCCATTTTTAACAGAAAAGCTAAATAGTTTGCAGAAAAATACACCGAAAACTTACGTTTTTCAACCAAAAGCTCCAGCCTTGCAGAAACATAGATCGAAAATGTGCGGATTTGGACAAAAAGCTTCAGCAAAAGCGGGGGCGGGTGTCCCTCTCTCGCAAGGTAGATCTTATATGAAAGTGGGCCCCTTACTACTAACCGCAATTCCTTCCACGTTTTCTACTCAAATCCTTCCACAGGGTGGGGGAAGCTAAGGGTACCTCAGCCAGGGCCCTGATCCTTTATCCGGCACGTTTTCCTGTTTCAATGGGTAAATCGTCCTCGGTGCACGTACATGTAGGTACTGAAGATGAACTTTTGGGTTTGGTGTTGCGAGTGTAAAACGTTTAAAGAACTCTGGATGCTTAGCTACCAATGCGTTCCTTTACAACCGGTTATGGCAAGCAATTACAACTTAACAAATATCTGTAGTTATACTAGGAGAGTAGATTGAAACAAAATTTTTGGGTGGGGTAGTGGCGTACGGGGGTGGGGGTTGAAATACTTAACATTACGATATCTCCCAAACCAATGGCACCAGAAAATCAAAATTTGGTTTGGATATTAAGCTTGATAAATAAAGATTGCTCAAAGTAAAATCTTTGAAGGGGCCGGGGGAATACGTAAGTGGAGAGGATAAGAATTTTTCAAAAATAACATGTTTCATATCTCAATAACAGTGTAAGATGGATGCTTCAAATTTTTACCAGAAGTAGGCCTTATAGAACCCTTGTAGGGAAAAAAAGTTTGGGGGTGTGGCTGTAGAGGGTGAGGGTGGGGAAAGGTGAGAAAGAAAAAGTTTCGATGCTTATATCTTAAGAATCTATAATGATAGAAAGCTGAAACTTGGTATTTAGATAAAGCTATAGCAGTGGCATGGTGGAAAAATAAAATTTTTTTAGGGGTAGTATGGTACGGTGGTGGGAGGTGTTTTTCCAAACTTTAGAACGGCTTATGTTAGGAAAATGAAACTCGGTACGCATATGTAAATTAACTAGAAAAGTAATTCTGATAAAAAAAAATTTGACTATTTATTGGCGTTCAGAAGGGGGCAAAAAAAAATATAAGTTAATATAAAATGCACATATTTTCACGATTTTCGTCATATCTACTAGGTCTTTCCAAATATTGAATTCATTTTTATTCCACGAATTCTTCATATGAATGCCTAGAATGTGTTTTCAAGATTTTTTGAAACTCGACCCCTAAGAGGGTGTAAACTGGTTGTATACTTTTTCATGCCACCATGTTTCTCAGGTCTGATCAGATATCGAATATCTTTTTACTTCCCCAGGTTTGTTTAATAATCACCTATTTTTAAGTTTTGTTTTTTTCAACGTCGAGACCACATACCGGAATATGACCCAATTATTTAATTCATATGTTACACCCTTTTCTAATCGCTTCCCGAACTTTTTGCTAGGTTTTCAGTCACATAGTGACATACACCGCATCCCCGAATTGAACGCGTTCTGAACTTCTGCCGGAAAAATAATACAGTTGCGCCCAGACTGTTGGCATATTTTTATAAATACTGATAATTTGTTTTGCCCCCCCCCTCCGCCAATGAATATTGAATTTTTTTTTATTAGAATTACTTTTCTAGTTGATTTACATATACGTACCGAGTTTCAACTTCCTATCACAAGCTGTTCTAATGTTAAGAAAAACACCTCCAACCCCCGTACCATACTTCACCTAAAAAAAATTATTTTTCCAACATGCCACTACTATAGCTCTATCCAATTGCCAAGTTTCAGCTCTCTATCACTATAGGTTCTTTAGATATAAACATCGGAACTTTTTCCTTCTCACCCTGCCCAACCCTCACCCTCTACACCCACACCCCCCAAAAAATTTTCCCTATTAGGATTCTATTAGGTCTACTTGTTGAATCATCTACCTTACACTGTTATTGAGATATGAAACGTGTTATATTTGAAAAATTCTAGTCTCCTACACTTCCGTGCTCCTCCCCTCCCTTCAAAGATTTTACTTTGAGCAATCTTTATTTATCAATCTTTATAATCAAACCGAATTTTGTTTTTCTGGTCCAAATTGGTTTGTGAGATATCGTAATCTAAAGTTTTTCACCCTCCAACAACATACGCCACTACCCCACCCAAAAATTTTATTTCAATCTACTCTCCTAGTATAACTACAGATATTCGTTAAGTTTAAATTGCTTGCCATTAACGGTTTAGGAGATATGAATTTTAGAATGTGTCGATCTCGGCATTTTTGCGTTTCGGACGCATTATTTCCTCCTCCACTCCCACACCCCTTCACCCATATCAGTATATTTCTTGCAAATGGGTCCACTGTCAAAGCTCTATAGAAATTCCAAGTTTCAGCCTCCTAACATAAGCGGTTGCTGAGATCTAGAAACCAAAATTTTTCGTCTAAAACGCTTCCCCCACCTTCCTTCCCACACCTCCTCCCCTGAAAATAATGTCAATTCAAGGGGTCTACCAAGTCTATTTTTAGAAAAAAAATTTATTTAATAGCTATACTGGTTTGAGAGCTACGAGCCTTCAAAGGATTTTGGGGCAGTCAACGTACGGCGTACAGACGGCGTACGGCGGACAGACGGAGTGAAAATTTTTATTGCTTTTTTTCGTGTCTACTAGTCATGAAACGTGGACAAAAAAATTTTGAGGGCAGCAAATTTTTTTTTTTAAAATCAATAAAAATACTGTTTTATAAATAATAAAGTAAAAGAATCGAATTTATATAAAATACCATCGTAATAGCAATAAAATGCCTTTAAAGAAATTTTGTTCTTTCGAATTACAATGATAATTGGCTGAAAAGTTAATCCTTTTTCAAAATACTTATATTTCTTCCAATCAATTTTTTCCATATACTCATTAGGAGATACGCAGTGAAGGATACAGAACTCTTGGGAGTTAATTATTGTTGGTTTCCATTTTGCTCTTTTGATGCTTTTTTTTTCAACTGCAAGTATGGGTGGCTTTAGCACGGCATGCAGCAACAAAAATATTATGCAATTACGCGAATCTGAAGACAAAAAGATACATTTAAATAAATAAACATCTTGAGTATGAATTAAATACTTACTTTCATCTATATTATCATTCTCTAAATTTTTAAGAAGATTTAGTGACGATCTGTCCTTAACATGCTTCTTGAAATAAGGCACAATTTTTTCCAAAAATGTTGGCCAAAGTATAAACACATTTGATGAGTTGTCATTAAATAGATGTTGGTAGTCAATATCAACCTTAAGTGGTTAAAAATAAATGTTATTGAATATTTAAGAATTATTTAATAAACAAATTATTTACCAAGATATGTCCAAGACTGTGTTTGAATAGTGGACAATTCCTCAGTACATTTTGGCAATCTGAAGTTGTTGTGATTTGAGGCCTAGGAAGGACTATTTCGACTTGAAAAAGTCAAAATAGTCGAAAGGAAAGGTAAGGTACGGGACAGAAGGGCCAATTCCACCTACGTCCGAATTGGTGGCTGAAGTAGAACGACACGCTTGCTGGCGGCCAGGAATAGCTACGGCGGTGTGGGGTGGTTCTTGTTCCTCAGACCATAAACCCTAGGCCTAGACAACAAAAATTTCGTGTCGGCTTACTCCAGGGTATTTAAAATTGGTACTTTTCCCAATAGGTCGTGAAAGACCAAGAAGCGGTGGAGTTGCGCGACTTCGCGATTTATCAGGGCACTTAGGTGTTGATAGCGCCCTGTTCTGCCCACCCTACCTCAGCCATATCTGTCCTAAAACAAATTCTGATATGGTCCTTTTCAGAGGTTCGGGGCATAGAGCTCGGGTTCATTTTATATGTTGCCTTTTTAGCCGCTCAACATTGTCATTGACTCACCATTAATTCACGAAAGGAAGCAAAAGAAATGTGATTTCTCCAAAAACATGCAAACGGAACTGCAAATAGTGTGCAAAAAACAACGAAAGAAAAAATTTAAGAAAAATTTGACTAACAACTTTAAACAGCTGTACATCTCAATGGTCTGGTTGGCGTAATGATGGTTGACTAATTGGCTAATGAATTCATTCCTTATATTTCCCTTTTTTTCTGTTCCCATTCTTATCTCTCAAGTATTTCTCCTCATTTCCTATTTTATTTTAAATCCTAATTATTTCTTACTTATTTCTTCCCATTTCTCTATTTTATTTTAAATCCTAATTATTTCTTACTTATTTCTTTCCATTTCTCTATTTTATTTTAAATCCAACATTTCGCCATTTTTCTTTTTCTTTTGTTTTTTCCTTTTTTCTTTTCAATACCCTTTTTATTCTCGATCTCCGCCACGATGCATTTTCCTTTCCGTCATTTCTTTTTAAAAATTATTTCCACTTTTCAAAATTTTTATATATCACAATCTTTTTTTTTTAAACTTAACCTTCACTTCTATTCCTCCATTTTTCTAATTTTTCGTTTCACGCATTTTTCCTTTTCCAATATTGCACTCTTCAAATTTTTATATATATAAATTTTTTTAAACTTTATCTTTCACTTCTTTTCCTCCATTTTTCTAATTTTTCGTTTCACGCATTTTTCTTTTTCCAATATTTCACTCTTCAAATTTTTATATTTCTCAATTTTTTTAAACTTTAACTTTCACTTCTATTCCTCCATTTTCTAATTTTTCGTTTCACGCATTTTTTCTTTTTCCAATATTTCACTCTTTAAATTTTTATATTTCTCAGTTTTTTTAAACTTTAACTTTCACTTCTATTCCTGCATTTTTCTAATTTTTCGTTTTTTCGAATTTTTTAAAAAAAGTCCCGACTTTTCTCTCGAGCGCTGAACCACCAACTTCCCAACCAAAAAACTCCTCTCAACTCACAAAATCCTTCCCGTCCGTGCGTTTTCAACCAATTTCTTCTTTTTCATCTCCCTCTTACGCGCCCAGCACCACTCAACGACCTCCGTCGACCGACTCTCCCTCACCCGAACCCACCGTTCTTTTTGGTCTTAGCCAAAGATCACCAAGTTTGGCCAGCTTCCTTTCAGACCTTGGTGCTTCCCTTTGGTTCTCTCATTCGATCGGTTCCGAGCTGTGCTTGTCGGTGTTTTGAGGCCATCGTAGTTGCTTGTTATGTACTCATTTATGTGCACACAAACACTACAGCGACATGCAACTGGGACAGCTGTTTCGCTTGATGCCGCCGTGGCCGTGACCCACTTACACTTTTTCGGTGTATTCAGCGTACAGCCACATTTCAACACTTGTTTCGCTCGATCGGGTGGCTGCAGTGGCGACCACAAACCAGTGGGAAAACAATTAGTTGTGTTCGCAACTGCTGCCCTCCAGCAGGGATTAAGCGGTGCACTGTGACGACTCAACAACATAGGCGGTTCGGCGGTGATTTCCAGCGCCGAACCGACTAAAGAAAGTCGTCGCGCTGAGTCTCGTGCGCACGACTGAGTGCCGGGAAATAGGTGTTGTACCACCCGGATCACTGCCTAAGATCCTTGGAGTGGTAGACTCCCACACGCTTGCCTCCTAAATTCTCCAATTCGTATCGCGAGTTGCCTAGCACACGACGAATCCAGGATGGACTGATTGACACGTTCCGAAGCATTCGCTTGCGGTGAGTAGCTCGGAGTGTACAGGTGTTTAACTCCGTATTTGTTCAGCATGGTGTTAAACACATTCGACCTAAATTGAGAGCCATTATCGGAGAGGATCGTCTCAGGTGTTCCAAACGTATGGAAGACCAGCCCCTCCAAGTATTTGGTGATCTCTTCGGCAGTGATCCGCCCCAAGGGATGTAACAGGGAAAATTTGATAAAATGATCAAAGATGATCAAGATTGCGATCTTACCCCGTTTGGTACGCGGATATGGTCCAAGTATGTCGATATAAAGATGTTGGAATGGCTGATCTGTCAGGAACGGTTATCCCATAGGCGCTCGTAAAGGTCTGTTCGGGGACTTTGTCTGTTTACAAGTGTCGCAAGCCAGAACGTAGGTGCGTTCTTGTGTAGCCATTCCGGGCCAGTACAAAAATCGCCTGACTCGCTCTAGCGTTTTGGCATAACCACCATGGACCGTGGTGTCTGCCTCGTGCGCCAGCAATCGCAGTTGACGTAAAACTCGATGGAATCCATAACATCCAGGCCCTGTCTTCAGCAATCGGGTCACCGTTGTGAGGCTCTGTGCGCTTGTACACGAAACCATCCCTCACGCATACGTCAGGAAGCCGATCGGCGTTCGCATCGACAGTGGACACTAATTCTTTATATTCTTTGCCAGAGAATTCTGGAGAATCCATGTCCACCATCGGTGCCACGTCGATCAGCGCGTTTAATCCCTCCTAGTATACACGAGAGAGAGCGTCGGGTACAACGTTCAGGCTCCCTTGTCGGTGCTCGATTGTAAAATCGTAACCCTGAAGTTTCAAACTCCATCTTGCCAACCGTCCTTGTAGGTCTTTCTGTGACATGAGCCATTTGGGACTTGCGTGATCCGTAATGACTTTGAACGCAGTCCCTTCTACATAGGATCGAAATTTTTTCACGCTCAACACAGCTGCATAACACTCGAGTTCGGTTACGCTGTAGTTGCAGAGATTCCGATCCGTCGTCGATTTCCTGGAAGAGAACGCTACCCACACCTGACTTACTGGCATCGCATTGTATTACGAAAGGCCTCTTAATATCAGGATTGTTTAGAAAGGGGGCTTTCGTCAACAAGTCTTTCACTAACAGGAAGGAAGTTTGTGCCTCTGTAGTCCAAGCAAACTGGTTGGACTTCTTTAGAGTGTCTGAGATTGGTGATACGGTAGCAGTAAAGTTGGGAACGATTCGTCGATGTCAGCCTGCCATGCCAAGGAAGCGTCGAACTTGACGTGCGGACTTAAGGCCGGGATACATTGCATGCGAGAGTGCGATGCGTGACTAGTGCGAGACTCGCATCAGTTGTCAAATAGTTTTCGTAACAAATACCTCCATTCGGCAATGTACATTGCTGCGTTATGCGAGAGTGCGATGCGAGAGAATTTCGAAAAATTGAAAAATCTCGCATCCGAGGTGCGTGCGGTAGAGCTGTCATTTACAGTTTGTGATTTGAGCGGTTCGGTTAAGATTTTTTGGTAAAAATGCATAGTTTAGTTCGGAAAAAATTTAAAAACTAATTGATTTGGTGAAGGTGAAGCCGGCACAGTACGACAAGAGGAAGCGATCGTACAAAAAAATTGAAAACTTAACGCCGCTCGCTCAGCTAATGTATTTTGGATTGCGATGAAGTATGTGAGCGAGATCTCGTGCGAGTCTCGCACTAGTCGCGCATCGCACTCTCGCATGCAATGTATCCCGGCCTTTTGGACGATGGCTGAAACTTTGTTGGGATCAGTTTTCAAGCCTCCTTCTCCAACGATGTATCCGAGATATTTCACCTCTCTCAGACAAAACTTGCTCTTGTTGACGTTAATTGTTAGGCCAGCCTTTCGCAAACAATCTGCGACTTCATCCAATAACATTAAATGTGAATCGAAATCCTCAGAAATTAACAGCAGATCGTCCAAACATACGAATACCTGCTCCTTCAGCTCGGGTGGGATGACTTTGTCCATCTAACGACACATCCTTTGCGGCGCGTTGCATAACCCAAAAGGCATGCGAGTGTAGTGGTATAGAGGCTGGCCAGGAATTGTGAACGCAGTGTTCTTCCTGAATTTGTTCTCGAGAGGAATCTGCCAAAAGGCATCTTTGAGGTCCAGGCTGGTAATAAAATTGGCACGCGGCAAACGACTTAAGATACCGTCAATATGTTGTAATGGATAGGCATCCTTCTTCGTCACACTATTGACTTTGCGCGAGTCCAAACATAACCTGACCTTGCCTGGCTTCCTCACAAGAACCACAGGCGAGCTCCATGCACTCTGGCTGGTCTCTATTACGCCAAGTGCTCTCATGCGATCGATCTCGTCATACAAGAGTTTTTGGATCGCAGAACACACAGGATAGTGACGCTGTTTGATGGGACTTGCATCACCAACGTCTATACAATGTTGTTCGACGGTGGTCACACCGAGTCCGTATCATTCGTACGATGGAAATTTGGACTTTACCATTTCCAACCTCTTTACATCTGTGGGCGTTAAATGGTGGGCATCCGGAGCTATCAGTTGCGATGCAGTATCGGGAGTATCGACCGCGCTGATGATGCTAGGAGCTAGCTGAAAGGATCGCCAGAAATCTACCCCTAGGTACAATTCCTGCGATAGGCTCGGCACGATGTATAGTGTAATGGGCTTGGTATTACCGCGGAAAGTAATTTCGGTATCTACCGTGCCCAATATTTTCTGTGCAGCATTATCAGCGGTCTTCACCTCTTTGTTGAGTGCCGCCAAAAATTCATTTCAGGTGCTTGCAAATGCTTTCGAGAGGAAATAAAAATATCGAAGCATTTGAGAGCACTGGCGAGCACTGGCGAGCCACTGGAACGAGAATCGAAACCGGCTTGGCTGAAAAGAAAGTTCCGCTACTCGATAGATGCCGGGGAAGAAAGAAAAAAAAATTTCGAGACCATAAATGGGAATGCGTCAGCGAGCTGTGGTCCGAGCTGTGTAGTGGTGTGTTCGGTACACGGTGTGGCGTCGTTCGCTAGAGTCGGTAAAGTGGATTGCATTATTGGAGACGTTCGAAAATTATGAGAGGAGTGAAGTTCGATACGTAGAGTCGGTAAAGTGCATTGCATTATTGCATACGTTCGGAAATTATGAAACGAGTGAAGTTCGATACGAAGAGTCGGTAGAGTGCATTGCATTATTGCATACGTTCGAAAAAAGTGAAACGAGTCGAGTGAACGGGTGTGCAAATTTGACCTAAATAAGTGCTCTTAGTTTAAAGGCAAAATCAAATTGCAGCATCTGTTAAGGAAGTGATACGTGAGCATTTCGGATTCACAAAATTCCCGTTCAACTGCTACCGACGTTTTATCCAAAGTTATTCCCAATAATTTTATTTTTGTGTGAGCTATTCGCCGACCGGGTGAATCAATTTTTCGACTAAGTTCAAACGTGCAACATGGCATGCAATAGATAAATCAGTTTCATTGCGTATAACTCCTTGCTCAAGCGCCAGTGATCGAATCTTTGGACAACGGCTACAAGATCCAGTTAGTAACGTGCAGTGCTTCGTTTAGCTTTTCCCAGAAATTTCACGGCAAATGTGTTAGTAATATCGTGAAATTTTTTTTTACATTTTCTTCGAGCGCACAAGATGTCTGCTCGTCCCTAAATAAAAATTACATTGCTCATTGTTCTTCCGGAACTAAAAGAAAAACGTGCGGCAGCTTTAATACATCGTCATTATCCGTATAATTGGAACGAAAGAAAGGCAAACACGAGACCTTGTAACTGCTTCGTGAAATTGCGCGCAACGATCGAATTACAAGTTTTTTTTTCTTCGCGAAACTGTCCATCGGCGAACAAAGTAACAAAAAAAAAAAAATGAATTAGGAGAAATAAATCAGATATAGTAAAGTAACACAAAAAAAATGAATTAGGAAAAATAAGTCAGAAATGGTAATTACACGACAGGAATAATTAGGATAAATGGAACCGAACAGAATAAAACAGCACTGATAAATGGGGTAAGTGGATTTTTTTTTGTTTTCTTTTTTATTTTTATTTCATTTGCATTGCGTTTTCTTGTGTTGTTGGTTTATGTCCTTTTCAGATTTTTTTTTTTTTTTAAATGTTGACCGGCTAAAAGCCGTATTTAAAGTGAACCCGAGCGTTTAGCTCCTTTGCCCCGAACCTCAAAAAGGGGCCACGACGCTGAAATGTTTTGTGGACAGTCGTGACTGAGGTAGGGTGGGCAGAACAGGGCGCTAATAACACCAGAGCGCCCTGACAAATCGCGGAGCCGCGCCAATCCAACCGCTTCTTGGTCTTTCACGACCTCTTGGGAAAATAATCCCAATTTTTTTTCATTCCCTTGGATAAGTCGGCGCTGACAATTTTTGTTGTACAGGCCAAGGGTTTATGGTCTGAGTTAAAGCAAGTACCCCCCCCCCCCCCACACTGCCGTAGCTAGTCCCGGCCGCCAGCAAGAGCGTCGCACCAGCTAAAACTCAGCCACCAATTCGGACTTAGGTGGAATTGGCCCTTCAGTCCCGAACCTTCTTTCTCCCTTCAATTATTTTGACTTTCTCAAGTCAAAATAATTCTTCCAAGGCCTCAAACACAACAAATGGCGCCCAACGTGGGGCTAGCCACCGCTACGCTTAGTCGCTCATCAACACGTGCGAGTCAGAAAAATTTCCGTACAAAAGGTTGGTGGGCAAAAGGACTAAAACTTAGTCGTTCTGCGACAGAATTTTTGCCTGAACGGCAAACAAAGTCCAAGTGTACCAGCTTTTCAGATTTTCCACAGCAAAACATTTCATCGAACCTGTATGGAGGCAATATGGAACGATTCTATTGACGAACCGTTTTGGCAACCTTTGGGCGCCAACTCGGTTCCATAGGAAAGGGAAATATTGTCTGCATACGAGATTGATGTGATGTAAGTTGTGATAAACTTAATCTTTCTGATTCTTTCCACTTTTGTTTTGCAAGTACCCTTTTGAGAGCTGGGCATGCCCTGTCTTGGCGGGCGTGTCGACAGACAATTGGGACAAATACTTGTAAAATATTGGTGAGTTTGATGTTAGGAAATTTCGTCGAAAATTTGTTAAGTACCTAATTCCGTATCCATCCTTTTAGAGTTCCTTTGTAACGTAGAACATTTTCTTTTGAAATAACGTAGTTTTTTTTTGAATACTTAAATTTTTTTTATAAGTCCTTTTGACGATAAATTCTAACTTAGATTTTTTTTTTGCGCTTTATTTTGATTTTCTTTTGATTGCTAACTTTCCCCATTTTTTTTTTCTTGCAATTTAATCGCGTTCCGGATTTTCCCGATGGAGCGAGGAAGATCAAGATCGGCTTCGCGATTTGCTGCATAGAGGGGAGGGGAAGAAGAGTGGAAACGTGAGGGTTCATATTTTTTTTGGATTTAATTATATATACATCGCAATCATACACACCAGCATCACAGTATTCATTCATTCGATCGTTCATTCGTTTTTTTTCTTATTCATACATTCAAAGATTCATTCGATAATAAACGAACTATACAGATTTATTCATTTACAATTGTGCATGCAATCACCACGCAATCGTTTATTCATGCGCTCAATCATTTATTCACGCAATTTAATTTTTTTTTCTCGGTAGAATTTAAATTCGTTCAAACAAATTAGAAAACAGGAATTCATTTACGCATTCATATTTAGGTTGAGTCACACGAATTTTTTTCTCTCTCTCAACGAACAATCGTTTAAACATTCATGCAATCATCCATTCATTTTATCAATACACCGCTTTAAATAATTATCCCTAACTACACATTCATTCAATCATTCACACAAGCACGCAGTCATTGTAATATTCTCAAACAGTAAACTATTCATTCATTCACACAACTATTTAATCATACAAGTATTCATCCACGCTTGCGTGTTGGTTCAACACTCAATCGTTCTATTGTTCAATCTTTCTTATCGCACACATACAGTCATTCAATCTATCGCTCATTCCTTATCTTACGTATTGCATACATTGTTTTAACAATCATACCATCAGTTATTCACACAGGCAATAATCCATCCATCGATTCACACATTCACTCTGTTAAACATAATCAGCCAACCAATCGATATTTTTTTTTCTTCTCGAACTCGACCATTAAACATGTCTCTGCTACATTCACCAACGACGGGAGCAAATGGCATGTGCACAACATGTCGGGAGGCAATAGACGCAGAAAGTGAGGTGCGTACCAAATGTGGCCACCGATTCCACAAGGAATGTTTGGAGTTGTGGATCGTGGATAACCACAATTGTCCGAATTGTCGGGGACATTTGGGTCCTCAGGACTATTGGTCCACCTTGGGCGTAGAGGGCGCGTCCGCTAATCCAGGCCCATTGACTCGCGGCAAAAAGAAGTCACAGGCGAATGCTCAAAGAGATGGTATGTCGCCTAGAAGGTTAAATTTAGATGTACCACCCGAGACAGGTGGCGGACGAGCCTTGTATGCCCCGGATGGATCGATGGTACCCGAATCCGACCTGATATTGCCATTAGTAATGGAGACAGACAGGGTGGCGAGAGAAGACAGAGTGAGGTGGGCAGAAGTGAGAGACGAAACGCGGCCAGAGTCAGTATCAGCGCCGCCGGTGGCAGTAAATTCTTTGGGGGTGGATGATTTGGTGCGGCTAATACGCACAGTGCTGCGGGAGGAATTGGTTCAGCAACAACCCTGAGCCAATTTAAACGCAGGTTTGCCACCACCACCACCACCATCTCGTCGTGAAGCACAGGATGAATACGTGCGAATTCGGGGCCGACCGGCCCATGCGACCGCCCAAATTGGCGATCGCAATGGCAACGGCCCTAATATGAGATACCGCAACTCTGGTAGTCCAATCCGGCACTGGCGACTACGCTTCAACGGAGATAGCCATTCATTGCGAGCAGAAGAACTTGTTTTTAGGGCCGAAGCTTTAGCGATGGGGGATCTGGGCGGGCGAATGGACCTGTTAGCCCAGAATTTCCACCTGTTGTTGGACGGGCGTCCCAACCAGTGGTACTGGCTCTGGAGGCGTTCTATCTCAGACATGCATTGGTCAGCCTTGAGACCTGCTTTTCTTCAAGCCTGGGGGGAGCGCAGTTCAGAGTGGGAAGTGCGCAGGCGGATGCTGGGGCAACGCCAAACGCCGAACGAGCCGTTCCTGTTATTTGAACAGGATATGACGGAGCTCCGAACATTATTGCGCAATCCCATGTTGGAGGGCGAATTTGTCGATCTGGTGCGCGGGAACTTGCTGGCGAGTACGCAGCAACAGATGTGCTTCTACGAGGTTCACAATATGACTCAGTTGCGTCATCTTGTGAACCGCGTAGAAGAGGTGCGGAAGGCTACGCGGGCAAGTTCTTGGCAGCAGGGAAGAATTCATGAGCTTGGTGATCCCCAGGCTGAAGTGGTAGCGGAGACCGAATCCGACGAAGTGGCCGGCATATCCAAGTCTCTGACCTGCTGGAACTGCGGGAAGGATGGTCACGGCTACCGTGAGTGTGAAGAAGCACCGAAAGGCATCTTCTGCTATGGATGTGGGCGGGCTGACGTTCTAAAGCCCAACTGCATCCATTGCAAGGCGGGAAACGGCCGAAGGGACGGAAGGACAGCGGGTCCCTCCCGTCCGAACACTGCATCCCGACAGCAGTAGTTACACTCAGTCAACACCCTAATTCCAATTCCCAATTTCATCCAGAGCTCCCAAATAAAAAAACTTTACCCAATTTTTCAACCCCTACAAATACCCCTCCAAATTTTAATACCCTACCTACAACATTTTCTGAACCCAATTCCCATCCATTTAGCGTAAAATCATCCCTACCCAATTCCTCTGCATTAAATACTCCGCGCGTCAAGTTATTAACGAGACCAAGCGATAAAACGGAGCCGGCTGTTTCCCGGCCTGAAGATGCCCTTATCGCAAAAGAACATCCAAGTCGACATTCCCACCATCCTCTCAAGCCATACAACCTTCGGCTAAAGGAATATATGGAGGCTCGAGAGCGAATTTTTGCGCCTACTTCAGTCGCAAGTGTTGATCAAGTATCAACACTAACGAGTGGATCCGGTCGCAGAAAATCAATCTTGCGCCTTCGTACATTCTGGAGGATGGTGCGCGAAAAAAAGAGAGCGATTTTATCGACAATTATCACCGAGCCGTTTGATGTACGTCCATACGCCGGTGTATCCCTGTACGGAGTGGACGTTAAAGGACTACTCGATAGTGGGGCGAGCATCAGTTGCCTGGGGGCAAACTCCCTACAACGCCTCCATAATGCACAGGTGAGTTATCGACCGGTCTGTCAAGAGGTGAAGACCGCTGATGGTGCTGCACAAAAAGTATTGGGCACGGTAGTTACCGATATTACCTTTCGCGGTATTACCAAACCCATCACCTTATATATCGTGCCGAGCCTGTCGCAGGAATTGTACCTGGGGGTAGATTTCTGGCGATCTTTCCAGCTAGCTCCTAGCATTATCAGCGTGGTCGATACTCCCGATACTGCATCGCAACTGATAGCTCCGGATGCCCACCATTTAATGCCCACAGATGTAAAGAGGTTGGAAATGGTAAAGTCCAAATTTCCATCATACGAAGAATACGGACTCGGTGTGACCAACGTCGAACAACACTGTATAGACGTTGGTGATGCAAGTCCCATCAAACAGCGACATTATCCTGTGTCTCCTGCGATCCAAAAACTCTTATATGACGAGATCGATCGCATGAGAGCACTTGGCGTTATAGAGACCAGCCAGAGTGCATGGAGCTCGCCTGTGGTTCTCGTGAGGAAGCCAGGCAAGGTCAGGTTATGTTTGGACTCGCGCAAAGTCAATAGTGTGACGAAGAAGGATGCATATCCATTACCACACATTGAAGGTATCTTAAGTCGGTTGCCGCGAGCCAATTTTATTACCAGCCTGGACCTCAAAGACGCCTTTTGGCAGATACCTCTCGAGAACAAATCCAGGGAGTATACAGCTTTTACCATTCCTGGCCGGCCTCTATATCACTACACTCGCATGCCTTTTGGGTTATGCAACGCGCCGCAAAGGATGTGTCGTTTGATGGACAAAGTCATCCTACCCGAGCTGAAGGAGCAGGTATTCGTATATTTGGACGATCTGCTGTTAATTTCTGAGGATTTCGATTCACATCTGGCTGAAGTCGCAGAATGTTTGCGAAAGGCTGGCTTGACTATTAACGTCAACAAGAGTAAGTTTTGTCTGAGAGAGGTGAAATATCTCAGATACATTGTTGAAGAAGGAGGCTTGAAAACTGATCCCAACAAAGTTTCAGCCATCGTCGATTACCCTTCGCCTAAGTCCGCACGTCAAGTACGACGCTTCCTTGGTATGGCAGGCTGGTATCGACGATTCGTTCCCAACTTTGCCGCTACTGTTTCACCGATTTCAGACACTCTAAAGAAGTCCAACCAGTTTGCTTGGACTACAGAGGCACAAACTTCATTCCTATTAGTGAAAGACTTGTTGACGAAAGCCCCCTTACTAATCAACCCAGATTTTAAGAGGCCTTTCGTAATCCAATGCGACGCCAGTAAGTCAGGTGTGGGTAGCATTCTCTTACAGGAAAACGACGACGGATCGGAATCTCCAGTGGCGTATATGTCACAAAAGCTCACTTCCGCTCAACGCAACTACAGCGTAACCGAACTCGAGTGTTATGCAGCCGTGTTGAGCGTGAAAAAATTTCGAGCCTATGTAGAAGGGACTGCGTTCAAGGTCGTTACGGACCACGCAAGTCTCAAATGGCTCATGTCGCAGAAAGACCTGCAAGGACGGTTGGCAAGGTGGAGTTTAAAACTCCAAGGCTACGACTTCACAATCGAGCATCGACGCGGGAGCCTGAATGTTGTACCCGACGCTCTCTCTCGTGTATACGAAGAGGGATTAAATGCGCTGATCGACGTGGCACCGATGGTGGACATGGATTCTCCAGAATGCTCTGGCAAAGAATATAAAGAATTAGTGTCCACTGTCGATGCAAAAGCCGATCGGCTTCCCGACGTATGCGTGAGGGACGGTTTCGTGTATAAGCGAACAGAGCCTCACAACGGTGACCCGATTGCTGAAGACCGAGCCTGGAAGTTGTGGATTCCATCGAGTCTTACGTCAGCTGCGATTGCTCAGGCGCACGAGGCAGATACCACGGTTCATGGTGGTTATGCCAAATTGCTAGAGCGAGTCAGGCGATTTTTGTACTGTCCCGGAATGGATACACAAGTACGCACCTACGTTCTGGCGTGCGATACTTGTAAAGAGACAAAGTCCCCGAACAGACCTCTACGAGCGCCAATGGGAGAACCTTTTCAGACAGATCAGCCATTCCAGCACCTTAACATCGACGTGCTTGGACCATATCCGCGTACCAAACGGGGTAAAATCGCCATTCTTATCGTCTTGGATCACTTCACCAAATTCCCCTTGTTACATCCTTTGGGGCGGATCACTGCTGAAGAGATCACTAACTACTTGGAGGGGCAGGTCTTCCATACGTTTGGAACACCTGAGACGATCCTCTCCGATAACGGCTCTCAATTTAGGTCGATTGTGTTTAACACCATGCTGAACAAATACGGAGTTAAACACCTGTACACCCCGAGCTACTCACCGCAAGCGAATGCTTCGGAACGTGTCAATCAGTCCATCCTGGCCGGAGTTCGAGCATTCATCACTGATGACCAAACATGATGGGATGAGAATCTAAGCAAAATTGGATGTGCTCTTCGAAGCTCACTCCACCAAGCGTGTGGATTTTCTCCTTATCAGGTTTTGTTTGGTAATCATATGATGTTGCACGGGAAGGACTACGAACTGCTGAAGCATTTGCGAGCGTTGGGAGAGTCAAATGTACAGCTTCGACCTCGAGAGGGAATCCCTATCGTGAGGCAACTGGCGCAGACGAAAATCAGGGTCGCACATGAGGACAGCAGCAGGAGTTATAATCTGCGTGCTGCTAAAACACAATTTTGTGTAGGACAAGAGGTATTCCGAAGAAATTTTTCCTTGTCCACAGCCGCGCAGAACTATAACGCCAAGCTGGCAAAGAAGTTCCTCAAGTGCAGGATTCGTCGTGTGCTAGGTAACTCACGTTACGAATTGGAGGATTTAGGAGGCAAACGCCTGGGGACTTACCACTCCAAGGATCTGCGGCAGTGATCCGAGGGAGTACACCGATTGCCCGGCACTCAGTCGTGCGCACGAGACTCTTCTACGCGGCCACTTTTCGTAGTCGTTTCGGCGATGAAAATCATCGGCGATGAAAATCATCGGCGAATCGCCTATGTTGTTGAGTGCCGCCAAAAATTCATTTCAGGTGCTTGCAAATGCTTTCGAGAGGAAATAAAAATATCGAAGCATTTGAGAGCACTGGCGAGCCACTGGAACGAGAATCGAATCCGGCTTGGCTGAAAAGAAAGTTCCGCTACTCGATAGATGCCGGGGAAGAAAGAAAAAAAAAATTTCGAGACCATAAATGGGAATGCGTCAGCGAGCTGTGGTCCGAGCTGTGTAGTGTTGTGTTCGGTACACGGTGTGGCGTCGTTCGCTAGAGTCGGTAAAGTGGATTGCATTATTGGAGACGTTCGAAAATTATGAAAGGAGTGAAGTTCGATACGTAGAGTCGGTAAAGTGCACTGCATTATTGCATACGTTCGGAAATTATGAAACGAGTGAAGTTCGATACGAAGAGTCGGTAGAGTGCATTGCATTATTGCATACGTTCGAAAAAAGTGAAACGAGTCGAGTGAACGGGTGTGCAAATTTGACCTAAATAAGTGCTCTTAGTTTAAAGGCAAAATCAAATTGCAGCATCTGTTAAGGAAGTGATACGTGAGCATTTCGGATTCACAAAATTCCCGTTCAACTGCTACCGACGTTTTATCCAAAGTTATTCCCAATAATTTTATTTTTGTGTGAGCTATTCGCCGACCGGGTGAATCAATTTTTCGACTAAGTTCAAACGTGCAACATGGCATGCAATAGATAAATCAGTTTCATTGCGTATAACTCCTTGCTCAAGCGCCAGTGATCGAATCTTTGGACAACGGCTACAAGATCCAGTTAGTAACGTGCAGTGCTTCGTTTAGCTTTTCCCAGAAATTTCACGGCAAATGTGTTAGTAATATCGTGAAATTTTTTTTTACATTTTCTTCGAGCGCACAAGATGTCTGCTCGTCCCTAAATAAAAATTACATTGCTCATTGTTCTTCCGGAACTAAAAGAAAAACGTGAGGCAGCTTTAATACATCGTCATTATCCGTATAATTGGAACGAAAGAAAGGCAAACACGAGACCTTGTAACTGCTTCGTGAAATTGCGCGCAACGATCGAATTACAAGTTTTTTTTTCTTCGCAAAACTGTCCATCGGCGAACAAAGTAACAAAAAAAAAAAATGAATTAGGAGAAATAAATCAGATATAGTAAAGTAACACAAAAAAAATGAATTAGGAAAAATAAGTCAGAAATGGTAATTACACGACAGGAATAATTAGGATAAATGGAACCGAACAGAATAAAACAGCACTGATAAATGGGGTAAGTGGATTTTTTTTTGTTTTCTTTTTTATTTTTATTTCATTTGCATTGTGTTTTCTTGTGTTGTTGGTTTATGTCCTTTTCAGATATTTTTTTTGAAATGTTGACCGGCTAAAAGCCGTATTTAAAGTGAACCCGAGCGTTTAGCTCCTTTGCCCCGAACCTCAAAAAGGGATCACGACGAAATATTCGTTTGTGGAATGTCGTGACTGAGGTAGGGTGGGCAGAGCAGGGCGCTATTAACACCAGAGCGCCCTGACAAATCGCGGAGCCGCGCCATCCAACCGCTTCTTGGTCTTTCACGACCTCTTGGGAAAATTATCCCAATATTGAGACAATTCCCTTGGATAAGTCGGCTCTGACAATTTTTGTTGTACAGGCCAAGGGTTTATGGTCTGAGTTAAAGCAAGTACCCCCCCCACACTGCCGTAGCTAGTCCCGGCCGCCAGCAAGAGCGTCGCACCAGCTAAAACTCAGTCACCAATTCGGACTTAGGTGGAATTGGCCCTTCTGTCCCGAACCTTCTTTCTCCCTTCAATTCTTTTGACTTTCTCAAGTCAAAATAATTCTTCCAAGGCCTCAAACACAACATCTTGACAGACCTAGCTAAAGGATCGCCAGAAATGTACCCCTAGGTACAATTCCTGCGATAGGCTCGGCACGATGTATTGTGTAATGGGCTTGGTATTACCGCGGAAAATAATTTCGGTATCTACCGTGCCCAATATTTTCTGTGCAGTACCATCAGCGGTCTTCACCTCTTGACAGACCGGTCGATACTTCACCTGTGCATCATAGAGGCGTTGTAGGGAGTTTGCCCCCAGGCAACTGATGCTCGCCCCACTGTCGAGTAGTCCTTCAACGTCCACTCCGTACAAGGATACCACGGCGTACGGACGTATGTCAAACGGATTGGTAATAATGGTGGATACAATCGCTTTCTTCTTGGCCCTCACCATCCTCCAGAATGTGCGCATGCGCAAGACCGATTTTTTCCGAATTGTTTCGCTTGTAAGCTCGGATATTTCGTTCGCACGAGCGCTTGAAACAGTGTCAAAAATTCGCCTTCGTGCCTCCGCATACTCCTTCAAACGTTGATGGTATGGTTTATGAGGATGGGGATCACTTCGTCTTGAATCAGTTGGTTCTTCTAATGTGACAGGCTGTAAACGATCCGGTACCTTATCCATGTCTGTTATCTTCTGCAGAATCGTGGTAGGTGGTATTAAATGCTTTGAAATATTTGGTGGAGATGATCTTACTCTACTAGGGTGTACTAAATTGGGTGAAAATGTTTGGGTAGGTATGTTGAAATTGAGAGAGGACTCTAAAGGGGTATTCAAAAGTGGTAAAATGTTTTATTTGGGATAACTAAGTCAAATAGGGATTGGGAGAAGGTTTTCTCTCTACTTGAATCGTTTACTACGATCGGGCTAGATGATTTGACGTTGACGGGCGATGCGGTCCCGCTAACCTCTCGTCCCTCATCCCGTTTCTTACCATGCAGTGAGTGCATTTTGGCTTAATTACATCAGCCTTCCCGCACCCGTAGCAAAAGATCGTTCTTGGTGTTACTTCACAATCCCTATATCCATGCCCTTCCTGTCTGCAATTCCAGCAGGAAAGAAGAGTTGAAACTGCAGCCAAATCTGCGCTCACGTCGTCCTCCGCTTCGACAACCAACGGCTGATCCAGCTCGTGGACTCGAGACTGTTGCCAAGCTGTCGAGCGAGTAGCTCTCCTGACTTCTTCGAACCTGGTCACCAGCGATCGAAGTTCGGACAGAGTTCGCGTTTCGTGGAAGCAAATTTGCTGCTGGGTGTGTCCCAAAAGATTTCCGCGAATTAAGTCGACAACTTCTGGTTCCGGCACATGCGTACGTAGCAGGGTACGCAAAACCGTCAAATCCTGCTCAAAAGGTAGGTACGATTCGTTGGGAGCTTGACTCCTGGCCAACATCTGCTTTCGTACCTCCCAATTGGAGCTACGTTCGCCCCAAGCCTGCAAGAACGTCGCCTTCAATAATTCCCAAGATGTCTCTACGTTCGACCTCCTCCACAACCAATACCATTGGTTTGGTCTACCGTCTAATAGTAGATGAAAGTTCTGGGCCAACAGATCCATGTGGCCGCCCAGATCCCCTCTAGCTAAGGCTTCGGCCCTGAAAACTAGTTCTTCTGCTCGCAATGCTTGGCTGTCGCCAATAAGTCTTAGACGCCAGTGGCGAATTGGACTTCCAAGATTGCGGGCTCTCATATTTGGGCCGTTGCCATTACGCTCGCCCATCTGAGCGGTCGCATGGGTCGGTCGGTCTCGAACTTGCACGGACTCATTCCATGCATCATGACGTGTTGACGGTGGTGGAGGTGGCAAACCTGCGTTGGGCGGTTGTTGTTGTGACTGCAGTGTCAACTCCTCCCTCAATACTGTGCGTATCAATCGCACTAGGTCATCTACCTCCGATAAATTAATACCAATCGCCGGTGATTGAACTAAACGTGCTTGTGGTTCATCTCTAACATCTGGCCATCTCACACCTCTCTCTCTTTCCACTCTCTCAGTTTCTAATACGCGATTTGGGTTTGGATCAACAATTAAGGTGCGCTCTGGGACCATTGACCCGTCCGAGGCATAAAACGCTCGTCAACAGATAGTTATACGAGTGAGTACGCGGTGAAATGATCAATTGAATGGTTGTATAACTGATAGGGGAGTGTGAGACTGAATGAATAACTGTGTGAAAGGTGACTATTGTACGTTAGAGTGATACTAAAAAAAAATTAGTTACTGAGTGAATGTATTCTATCGAATAACTGTGCACTCGATGAGTGACCTCTTGTGTCCATGCGGTATTAAATCAAAGAATTGAATGAATTAAGAACGACTATGTGATTATGTGATTGATACTGAATTGCTGTATGGATGTACTTTTGAACAAATACGTGATTGATCGACTGTATAAATGAGTGATGGTGTGCTGGTATGAATGTATTTATGTATCTATTGAAAACGTTGAATCGAATGAGCAAACGCATACGTAGTTTGAACTTTGAATGAATGATTGAACGTATTTAAATTTTAGATAAAAAAAAAACAATGTGTGATCGAATAATTGAATGAATGCGCTATTAGCTCCACCTGAGTGTATATATGATCACCTGATTGAGTGGATATTCGAACGAATGTTAAAAAAAGAAAATTCCAGTCGATTACTGATCGAATGAATGAGTGATTACTTGAAGATTTAAACGATTGTAAGTTGGAAAAAAAATCGGATGACTCCTTGAATATGAATGCGAGAATGAATTATGACTAATTGTTTGAACGAATTTAATTTTTTTTGACCAGGAAATTTTTTTTTTTAAAAATGCGTCACTCAATGATTAAATGGATGACTAACTGAAAGAATCGTGAATGTGTGCTAACAGAATAAATGTGTATTAAGAACCCAACGAATGTACGAATATATGCGATAAAAAAAAATGCAAGTATTTTATAGCTTAGTGAATAGAAAAGAGTGCGTGTAATGAATTCAAACGATTGAATTTACAATTATTAAATATACTCTATATTGTTCTGGTTTCTGACCAAATGCTTATACGAATGAATGTGCGACTTGATAAATGATAATCCAAGTGCGAATGTGTACGTAGTGCGCAAGAAGAAAACGAATGAATGATGTAGGAGAAAAAATGTATAAAAAAAAACAATGAACGACTGAATACTTGAAAAATTCTATAATGAATGCGCGTATGTGTGTATCACTAAAGCCAAATGACTGGCTAAAAAAAAGGGTACCAAATACTGAATGCGGCATGAAGAAAACGAGTGAACGATCGAATAAATGTAAAATTGTATAAAGCTAGTATTAGACGGTCACTCAATGCATTGACACTCTGACGTCACGTAAAAATGCGTCGTTTCACTGTCAATGGAGTGTCAATCGTCATTGTGTCAATTCTTGACGAATTGACGATCAGACGGTATGACCAAAATGGTCATATCTGACCCAAAACTAAATTGACAATCAGATTGACGAAGCTGGTAGTCAATTCGGTTTGTCGCCTACGTTGTCAATGAATGGCATGTAAAAATATGATATCACACGGAATTGACACATCTCTCTTTTCATTTCATTCGAAATTTACAGCAAGCCACGAATTGTAATTTTTTAATTTTAATTGTCAGAATTGTTTGAAAATATAAGTGATTTTCAAGATTTTTTTAAAGAAAATGACTCATTTAGAGATGGCAATATCAGCGGCGTTTTTGCTGGAGAGCGATAATAAAGACCTTCCGGACAAGACAGTGTCACGAAAGCGCAGCGTTTAGAGGTAATATCGGCTAAGGCTTCGCGAAAAGCATAGCCTTTGTGCTTAGTTGCTGCTCGAATTTCGTGCTGGCGAACCGGACTTGTACCTACAGGAATTTTGCCGTAAATTTTTATCTGTCTACAGTTCCCAGTTTTTGAGAAATTAGACTTCAAATTTTGTTCTTTCCCCCTCTGAGGGGTGCTTCACCAATAGTTTATATGTGAAGTGGTTCTTAAAAAGTAAAATTTTTTTCTTAAAACAATAGGTATTCCTCACTTCCGTACCCCACGTTACCCGTCATAAATCTTACATTCAATAGAGCTCACTTATAATACTGTGAAACCAAATATTGTCTTCTTGGTACACTGCCTACCCTCTATCGTCCATCTTCTATCCACCATTCCCATCCATCATCCACATCGAACATCCTGCATTTCCATCCTCTATCCACCATCTACCATCATCCATTCTCTGTACTCCATCCTCCATACACTATCTAGCATCCTCCATCCACCATCCATCGTCCAACTTTACCATTTAGTAATAGGAACGCATAACTAACACACCGAAAACGAACGAACTGCCGCTAAATCATATGAAATACAGTCAAATGTTGAGACAACTTGAGAACCACCAACTTTCTAGCCCCCGTACCTTGCTACCCCTGTCAAAAATTTAAATGTAGAGAATGCCACTGCAGTGGCTCTATATACTCGTACATTTTTGTCTGTCTACAGTTCACGGATTTTGAGAAATAAAATTTTTTCATTGCCCCTCTCACACCACCCACTCTCCACTAGTTCATATCGAGCATTTCGGACGCATACTGCATACTCCTACACTCCTCTGCAACATAGTTCTATACAAGCTTCAAGTTTCAGCCTTCTAGAGTAAAACGCTCTTCCCTCACAACTCACACACCAAAAGATACAACTCGTAGGGGCTTACCCAATTTACAAAAAAAAAGTGAACTTTATATCTCAACACGTTCAATAGCTAAGCATATTCAAACGCTTTTCCTTACGGTGGATGGACAAATTTGTTTTTGCTTTTTGGGAATAACCATTCCCAAAATATGAAAATACTAAAATTCAGTGTTGCAAATTATTTATAAATTTCCAGTTGATCACAAAACTTTATTATTAAAAAATAACAAAGTAAAAATAAATACAAGAGAAGACCCACAATTAAATCATTTTCGTTCGAACTAGTTGCCAATGTGTCAATTTGTAGAGAAAGGACACGGCAGAATTTTGTGTCGTGTCAATCCATGGGACAGAGTCAATGCATTGACGACCCATCCAAAATATTTGTCAATTAGTCCAAACGCATTGACAGGGTGATCACACGATCATTCAAAATTGTCAATGTATTGACACAAAAATGTGTGTCAATTCGGTAGTCAATTCTGCAATCAATGCATTGACTGTCACAAAAATGACGATCACACGGATTGACACTGAATTGACAACTTTGTGACCACATTCTACGTAATTTTGACGTCAGAGTGTCAATGCATTGACGGGTTTGAGTGACCGCCTAATACTAGCTTAACGCACGTAACAAATGAATGATATGTGTATAGTTGTATAGATTAAAAAAAAAATGAACTCTCACGTTTCGCAACCTTTCCCCTCCCCTAGTACGCAGAACAAATCGCGAAGCCGATCTTGTTCTTTCCCTACTCACTGGGAAAATCTGGAACGCGATAAAATTGCAAAGAAAAAAAAATTTGGGGAAAAATTAGTAAACAAAATATATCAAAAATCAACAAACAAAATCTACGTTAAATAATCGTCAAAAGACTTAAAAAAACATTAATTACCAAAAAAAATACTACGTTATTTAAAAAAAATTTAAGCTACGTTATAGTCCAAGAGCTCGCGAGAAAAAATCGCAACAGTTTTGAGAAAGCTAATATTTTGGTATTTGGTTACATTTGGGGTGTATGTGAATTTACTAGAGTCAGCAGGTCTGACGTCGGGACACCTGGCTTTGGTGACCTGTCAAAGATGTCAAAAAAATCGAAAAATTCAACAGTTTTCAGAAAGCTGAAAATTTGCCAACACGTAGTTTTAACAATGAAAAACTGAAAATCAATGGTCAGACACCCCAACAGTGGGACCCACCCAGTCAGCCCCCCCGCAAAGATGTCCAAAAAATCGAAAAATTTAACAGTTTTGAGAAACCTAAAAATTTTCCAAAACTTGGTTTTTACAATGAAAAACTGAAAACCAATGGTCAGACACCCCAACAGTGGGACCCACCCAGTCAGCCCCCCCGCAAAGGTGTTAAATCGAGAACGTGCGATTTCTCTTACTATGCGCGTTATAACCATGCAAGAGTTTTGAGAAAGCTGAAAATTTGCCAAAACTTAGTTTTTACAATGAAAAACTGAAAACCAATGGTCAGACACCCCAACAGTTTGACCCACCCAGTCAGCACCTCCGCTAAGGTGTAAAGTCGGGTACGCGCAATTTCTCTTACTATGCGCGCAACAATCAAAACTAGTGTCATGAAAGAGTTCTAAGAAAGCTGAAAATTCACCACGGGGTAGTTTGTTCAATGACAAACAAAAACACAATTGTCAGACACCCCAACAGTAGGACCCAGCTAGTCAGCACCCCTGTAAAGGGGAGTGCGCGTAAGGGTTTTAAGGAAGCTGAAATTTGGTACAAATCGATTAAATATAGTTTATGAAAATATCGGTTTCATGCACGTAATACCTAAAAAAGATCAGTTTATGTCATAATATAAAAAAGTACTTAGTATTACTTTAAGGTATTGTACATTTTCCATACGGAATTATATTTTCATATAAATATGTATGGTAAGTAAAACTTCAATGAACCAGCGCATTGAAACATAGTGAAAATGTACCTACATACATACGAGTATTTTATACCCATCCATGCAAATTGTTCTTCATGCGTAATCGTTTTTTGCGACACTTTAACGCGGGTGCTGACTGGGTGGGTCCTACTATAGGGGTGTGACTTTTCAGTTGTTCATTGTAAAAACTACGTCTTGGTAAATTTTCAGCTTTCTTAAAGCTCTTGCATGATTATTGCGCGCATAGTAATAGAACGTACACGATTTAACACCTTTGCGGGGGGCTGACTGGGTGGGTCCCACTGTTGGGGTGTCTGACCATTGGTTTTCAGTTTTTCATTGTAAAAACTAAGTTTTGGCAAATTTTCAGCTTTCGGGTCATTCCATGAAAAATCGCAAAAGTTGTGACCTTACCATCGCCGATTCTTTAGAAAAATTTTTTGCTTGAAGAACTAGTGAAAAAAAAAATATAATTTAAATTTTTTTTTTCTATCTCATTTTTTTTGTTAGTTATAGTATGTTAAAGATTTCGCAAAAATGGTGTCAAAGCCCTCTTTGAAAACTCATATCTCTGTTAATTTTTATCACAGAATAATAAAATAGGACTTATTTTAAAGGGGAAGGTCGCAAAATAAGAAAAATACCAATAAAATTTATCCTTGATTTTTTTTTTTAAAGGATAACGATTTTGTCCTTTATCCTTGAATATCTCAAATTACCGATGATTTATTTTTTTTTTTTTTTATATTTTGTGTATTATACTGTTCTTCAAAACATATCAAAAAATCAACTTGGGATCGCAATGGGATCGGGGTAAAAAAATAGAAGAACACCAGTGGCTCTCAATTATTTCATAGAAAAGTTACAATTATTTTGATTACTTACGAGTACTCGTATGTAAAGAGGATTTAATTTTATGATACTACATTTATGGCCAGCTGTTAAAATCATAAATTTAGGATAGTTTAGTTCAATAATAACTTAATTGAGCAACTAATTGTGAGTGTTTAAATAAATTTATCCCATAAACCATTAAATTTAAAATAACAAGAATTATCTCATTTGGAATGTCTTACTAACCAGAAAATAATAGGTAAGCAGGTAAGGCAATAAAAAAATTAATATCAATTAAATGTCCTTTTTTGGTAAGTATGTAAATAAATATAGGCTTACCTCAAATACAATTCAGTCGTGCTTGCAGTATTAAGAAGACAAAATCTAATTTATTATTTTACAAATCATGAAAAAAATTAACTGGTCAAAATCGCGTTGCTGTAATCCTTTTGGAGAATCAATACATTGGCCAAAAATATCGGATTTACGACCTGTGCAACCATGGATGATTTCTAGAGTACCAGCGATGACTTCAGCATGAAAAATTTGCTCTTCCTGTAGAAAAAGGGTTAAAATGCTACCAGGAACATCAACGGAGATTACTGATGATGATATGTTCGACCATAGGAAGAAGAACCTTTCTCTTTGAATACAGATGAGGAGCCCGGCGACGATGAAGCGCTACACCAAAATTTCATCAGTAAGGAAGCCGCATTAAACTCATTAAATGAATGTCTTCGATATTTAGGAGAAGAACCTTTCGACAAAAGACGATTTACCAGAGAAAACTACATCCGGAAAAAGCTTGAAGATGTGAAAAGAATCGTATTAAAAAAAATTTTTGGACAAGAAGATCAAAAGGACCAACCACGAGAGGACGAGATGATTGACAGATTGAGGACTGAATATTCAACCGCCAGTGAGAAGAATATCAAGCAATTTATTTTATCTGTAAGTCCTGATAAATGGACTAGAAAAAGAACTTGTGAGGAATTTCCCGGAACATCTTCGTATGCACAGTTTATAGATTGCTTTGTTCAACAACTTCCTTCTTTACTTCGACACGCATTCTTCACTGAACAACAAGCCAAATATTTTGAAGAGAAAAAGAATAAGTTACGAGTAAATGAGGTTGTTGTGGTTATGGATTTTTCAGAAAATTATTCCTTCGTTGTACAAGATGCGGTGCAAGCGTTTCACTGGAATAACTCTCAAGCCACAATCCATCCGTTTGGGATTTATTATAGGGTGGAAGGACAACAGGACGTTCAAACCACAAATTTTGTAATTATTAGCGATTGTTTGCAACATAACAATATAGCCGTTCATCTATTTCAACGCTATTTAATAAAATTCTTTACAGATAAGTGTTTTAATGTTAAGAAAATACATTATTTTTCGGATGGTTCAGACGCTCAATATAAAAACCGGAAAAATTTCTTTAATTTGAGCAAGCACACTGAGGAATTCGAAATTGATGCAGAATGGAATTTTTTTGCCACCGCCCATGGTAAAAATATCTGCGATGGTCTCGGTAGTACAATAAAGCGACTTGCAGCAAGAGCAAGTTTACAGCGGCCAATAGAAGACCAAATAACAACTCCATTAAAACTTTTCGAATGGACTAAGGATAATATAGTAAATATTAATTTCCAATTCATCGACTGCGAACAATATAAAAATGAAGAAAATTTATTAAGTGAAGAATACAATCTTATACAAGCAATTCCTTCAACTCAAACAGTACATTGCGTTATACCTGTGAGGAAAGGATGCGTGAAAATTAAAAAGTTTTCTCTATCTTCTGAAGAAGATGAACATATTTTGTTTAAATAGATTATGTAACTAGCATGTAAAAATAAAAAAATTGAATGTAATGCATGTAAAGCATGTTTTAATTTTTTATTTTATGTTTTAATTTGTTATGTTTACCATAATAGAATACCATATATATATACATTTTGTTGAATCTTTTATTAATTTTTTATGTTTCTACTTGTTAAAATATTATTATTCAATGTCAAATCATTTTAAATTTAGTTACTGTTGCCTGGAATGAATAGCATTAATAAAATACTCCGTAGAAATTGTAATTTTCTAAGCCAAATTTAATTTTTTTAATATATTATACATATTATAAAACATTAATATTTTTAATGAAATAGTTGCTCAATTAAATTATTATTGAACTAAACTATCTTAAATTTATGATTTTAATAGCTGGCCATAAATCTAGTAGCATAAAATTAAATCCTCTTTACATACGAGTACTCGTAAGTAATCAAAATAATTGTAACTTTTCTATGAAATAATTGAGAACCACGGTTGTTCTTCTATTTTTTTACCCCGATCCCATTGCGATCCCAAGTTGATTTTTTGATATGTTTTGAAGAACAGTATAATACACAAAATATAAAAAAATAAAAAAAATAAATCATCGGTAATTTGAGATATTCAAGGATAAAGGACAAAATCGTTATCCTTTAAAAAAAAAAATCAAGGATAAATTTTATTGGTATTTTTCTTATTTTGCGACAACCTTCCCCTTTAAAATAAGTCCTATTTTATTATTCTGTGATAAAAATTAACAGAGATATGAATTTTCAAAGAGGTCTTTGACACCATTTTTGCGAAATCTTTAACATACTATAACTAACAAAAAAAATGAGATAGAAAAAAAAAATTTAAATTATATTTTTTTTTTTCACTAGTTCTTCAAGCAAAAAATTTTTCAAAAGAATCGGCGATGGTAAGGTCACAAAATTGGCCTTTTTTTGCGATTTTTCATGGAATGACCCTTTCTCAAAACTCTTGCATGGTTATTGCGCGCATAGTAAGATAAATCGCACGTATACTTGATAGCGCCTTGTTCTGCCCACCCTACCTCAGCCATATCTGTCCTAAAACAAATTCTCATATGGCCCCTTTCAGAGGTTCGGGGCAAAGAGCTTACACGCTCGGGTTCATTTTATATGTGGCCTTCTTTGCCGCTCAACATTGTCTTTGACTCACCATTAATTCACGAAAGGAAGCAAAAGAAATGTGATTTCTGCGAAAACATGCAAACGGAACTGCAAATAGTGTGCAAAAAAAACCGAATAAAAAAATTAAAAAAAAAATTTGACTAACCCCTTTAAACAGCTGTACATCTCAATGGTCTGGTTGGCGTAATGGTGGTTGACTAATTGGCTAATGAATTCATTCCTTATACTCCCATTTTACTTTATTATTTTAATAATAAAGTATTAATATCGATTTTTAAAAAAAAAAAATTTGCTACCCTGAAAATTTTTTTTTTCACGTTTTATGACTAATAAACGCCAAAAAAGCAGAAAAAAATTTCACTCCGCCGTCCGCCGTCCACCGTACGCGAACTCATTTGAGGAATTATAGTTGCCAAGCCCTATGAGCTATTGAATTGATTTTTTTTTTTCTGAATAGACATGGTGGACCCCTAGAAGTGAAATTTTTTTGAAGGGTGAGGGTGTGAGGGGGAAGGTGGGCGAAGCGTTTTAGACGAAAAATTTTGGTTTCTAGATCTCAGCAACCACTTATGGTAGGAAACTGAAACTTGGAATTTCTATAGAGCTTTGATAGTGGACACATCTGCAAAAAAATTGCTGATATGGGTGAAGGGGTGCGGAAGTGGAGGGGGAAATAATGCGTCCGAAACTCAAAAATGCCGAGATCGACACATTCTAAAATCCATATCTTTTAAACCGTTAATGGCAAGCAAAATAAACTTAACAAATATCTGTAGTTATACTAGGAGAGTAGATTGAAACAAAATTTTTTGGTAGGGGTGGTGGCGTACGGGAGTGGGGGTTGAAATACTTAACATTACGATAACTCAGAAACCAATTGCACAGGAAAAACAAAACTCGGTTTGTGTATAAAGCTTGATAAATAAAGATTGCTCAAAGTAAAATCTTTGAAGGGGGCAGAAGATTTTTTCAAAAATAGCACTTTTCATATCTCAATAACAGTGTAAGATAGATGCTTCAAAGTTTTACCAGAAGTAGGCCCAATATAGCTCTAGTAGGGAAAAAAATTTGAAGATGCGGGTGTAGAGGGTGAGGGTGGGGAAGGGTGAGAAGAAAAAAGTTCCTCTGCTTATATCTCAAGAACCTGTAATGATATAAACCTGAAACTTCGTATTTAGATAGAACTATAATAGTTGCATGGTGGAAAAATAATTTTTTTTTTAGGGGTAGCATGGTGCGGTGGTGGGGGGGTGTTTTTCCTTACTTGCGAATGGCTTGTAAATCAACTGGAAAAGTAATTCTGATAAGAAAAAATTCGAATATTCATTGGCGTTCAGAAGGGGGGGGGGCAAAAAAAATTGTCAGTATATATAAAATGCATATATTTTCACGATTTTCGTCATATCTACTAGGTCTTCCGAAATATGGAATTCATTTTTATTCTACGGATTCTTCATATGAATACCTAGATTGTCTTTTCAAGATTTTTTGAAATTCGAACCCTAAGGGGGTGTAAAGTGGATGTATTCTTTTTCATGAATTCCACCATATCTCTCAGGTCTGATCAGATATCGAATATCTTTTCACTTCCCCAGGTTTGTTTAACAATCACCTATTTTTAAGTTTTGTCTTTTTCAACCTCTAGACCGCATCCTGGAATATGACAAAATTATATAATTCATATGTTACACCATATTCTAACCGCTTCCCGAACTTTTTGTTGGGGTTTCAGTCACATAGTAACATACTCTGCATCCCCGAATTGAACACGTTCCAAAGTTCTGCCGGAAAAATGATAAAGTTGCGCCCAGACTGTTGGCAGATTTTTTTTTCTGTTCCCATTCTTATCTCTTACGTATTTCTCCTGATTTCCTATTTTATTTTAAATCCTAATTATTTCTTACTTATATCTTCCCATTTCTCTATTTATTTTTCCTAATTATTTCTTACTTATTTTTTTCCATTTCTCTATTTTATTTTAAATCTTACCTATTTCTTACTTATTTCTTCCCATTTCTCTGTTTTATTTTAAATCCAACTTTTCTTACTTATTTCTTCCCATTTCTCTATTTTAGTTTAAATCCTAATTGTTTCTTACTTATTTCTTCCCATTTCTCTATTTTATTTTTAATCCTAATTATTTCTGACTCATTTCTTCCCATTTCTCTATTTTATTTTAAATCCAACATTTCGCCATTTTTCTTTTTCTCTTGTTTTTTCTTTTTTCTGTTCAATGCCCTTTTTATTCTCGATCTCCGCCACGATGCATTTTCCTTTCAGCCATTTCTTTTTAAAAATTATTTCCACTATTGAAAATTTTTATATTTCGCAATCTTTTTTTTTTTTTAAACTTAACCTTCACTTCTATTCCTCCATTTTTCTAATTTTTCGTTTCACGCATTTTTCTTATTCCAATATTTCACTCTTTAAATTTTTATATTTCTCAGTTTTTTTAAACTTTAACTTTCACTTCTATTCCTGCATTTTTCTAATTTTTCGTTTTTACGAGTTTTTTAAAAAAAATCCCGACTTTTCTCTCCAGCGCTGAACCACCAACTTCCCAACCAAAAAACTCCTCTCAATTCACAAAATCCTTTCCGTCCGTGCGTTTTCAACCAATTTCTTCTTTTTCATCTCCCTCTTACGCGCCCAGCACCACTCAACGACCTCCGTCGACCGACTCTCCCTCACCCGCACCCACCGATCTTTTCCCCTTTGTTTTTGGTTTTAACCAAAGATCACCAAATATGGCCAGCTTCCTTTCAGACCTTGGTGTTCCTCTTTGGTTCTCTCATTCGATCGGTTCCGAGTTGTGCTTGTCGGTGTATTGAGGCCATCGCAGTTGCTTGTTATGTACTCATTTATGTGCACACAAACACTACGGCGACACGCAACTGGGACAGCTGTTTCGCTTGATGCTGCCGTGGCCGTGACCCACTTACACTTTTTCGGTGTATTCAGCGTACAGCCACATTTCAACACTTGTTTCGCTCGATCGGGTGGCTGCAGTGGCGACCACAAACCAGTGGGAAAACAATGAGCAACTGCTGCCCTCCAGCAGGGATTAAGCGGTGTACTGTGACGACTCAACAAAGTCTTAATTTCTTCATGCCTTGCATGAAGTACTTGGGTCCATTTACTTTCTACAACAGACCATGGTTCATTGTTATGCATTAACCATATTGTTGCTTCCCTATCATCTCCGCTGATACAAGTCTTCATAGATTCTGGCCTTGATACGGACGTAGTAAGTAAAGTATCTTTAAAATTTATTTATGACATATTATATTCAAAATTTATATAAAAAAAAACATCTTTGAAAGCTTACCTTCTTCTTGTTGTACTTGATCTTGGCTTTGACGCCTTTTCAAACTTCTTAGTTTGGTACGGGCGTTCACTGCTTTATCGTACAATTTACCAGTGGGGTTTAGACCATGTCCTCGTTTGTTTAGATAATAAAAAATTACATAGATTGATTTGCTAAAAATTTAATTCACTTATAGATTTAGGACAGTGAAATTGAAATATACAGGCCAATTCAGGACCGAGTCACAAGTCACAAAGTAGGTCGAGATTCACAATTATGTATGAATTTTGAATTAACTGTAGTCTGGGTGGCTTAGTGGCTAGAGCACTTGCCTTCGGTGCACCTGGTACCAGGTTCGAATCTGCTTGGCGACAAGTAATTTTCGAAGTGTACGCAATAGTCTTTTAACTTCGCTTAGCTTACATAAGTGTTTCGGTTCTAGGTCAGAAATTATGTTAGGTATGTTAGATACTGTATGTTCAACCGTACTTATAGTATTATTGTCGCTTAGATTGGCGCCTAATAGATGGGAGGATAAAACATTGTCCTCTAGAGCCTTTGCTTTATCTGCATCGTTGTAAATTAGCGTATGAATTGAGCCAAGCAGCGGAGGAATGAAATTATTTATATTTTTCAGTTTTTTTTTTAATTTTCCACATATTATTCGATCCTTTCCTTAATTTCGATAGCATCAGATTCCATGTCGCGTTATGATTCTCAAAAAAATTTGCTGAATAGGATTCGTAAGAGATTTGGCTAGCAATTTGCTAGAACGGTCGTGGATTCTTTGCCATCGACGGCGGGCTGTGTTGCACATTTTGATTATGTTCTTGATCGAATCATCTATGTGTAGTTTTGGAGGGTTTGTGTCAATACTATATTTAGGAGTGCATTTATAAGATGTTTCCCAGATAGAGTTAATGAAATTATTAATAAGATTAATCGATTTAATTTGGCCCAGTTATTTTGGATAGGTCTAGACCATTAGTGTCAACTTTCTGCGATGAAAGCTGTCTGAATTTTAACCAGTTAGTTTTGGCGAAGCAAGTGATAAATTTCGCTGTATTTTCGATTGGGATGTTTTTCAAAATGGAAAATTCTACTGGCATGTGTGGTGAAGACAGTTCGTTAGTGGTGATGAGCTGCGAGCTAGGGACTCGATCGTTACTAAGTATGATTTCTAGAGTTGACGCATTTCCTTTTGCTAGGAAATATGTCGGTTCGCTAGGTATATGGTATGTATAAAAAAGTTCTTTTGAATCATTTGCTCATACAGAATCTTACCGGCTTTGTTTGCTTTGGAGCAATTCCAGTACCTGTGTCTGGCATTTAAATCGCCGCAAATTATGTAGCCACCGCGAATTTTGGTTAAAAGGTTAATGTCATTTTTAAATACGTTTAGTTTCGCATAATTTAATTTGGTACCTGGAATGTAAGGAGCGACCACCGTCAGATTTAAGTCTGAAACACAATGCGCACGTTCCGATCCGTCACGTTCACGGTCATGTAAATGCACACAATGGTCGTACCGGAACGGATCGGACGAGTTTACCTAAATTCAACTTTTACGGATCACATAACCTCACTTTTCGTGACGGAACGGAACGGAACGTCTGCATTGTGTTTCGGGCTTTATACTCTCGATCTTGATCGCTAAAGTTTCGATTGTTTTCGTGCCTATGTCTGGTAAAATAGAGTGTTTGATACCTATATTAATAATGATTGCTACACCCCCTCCAGTTAAAACCTGCCTATCATGTCTACAAATTTTATAGTGAGGATGGTACAATTTGTTTTCTTCCTTCAGCCATTTCTCAGTAATTATGCAGAGGTCAATTTTATTTTCAGTTAGGTAGTCAAATGTTTCATTCGTCTTGTTTCGGATGCTTTGATCATTTCAAAGTAATCATTTTATTTCGTTGCAATTAGCCATAACGAAATTTAACTGCAAAGTTGTACTATTACATTATTGTTCTTGCTTAGACGTGCAATTTGCTAGATTTGCAATAAGTTCAGTGGACAATTGAACTAGTTGCTCGGCATTAAATAGATTTGGGTTGAAAAAAGAATTCATAGCTTAGTTTAATAAAGCAGAATCTGGGGATTCTTTTTTAAATATTTAATTACTTTTTAATTTTCTTGATTTTCTGATAAAATTAGATAGATGCGATTAAAGCTGCTAGTAATGTACAACGCAAACCTATCAAAGTTTTACCGAATGATTATTAAAGTTAGTATAATGCTAACTGTTAATTAACTGAAATAATAAAACACATTTGTAAACATAATACCTACTGTTTGCTTTTCGATTATTTTAAATGTTAGCTTTTCGATTTTTCACTACATAAAAAAAAACATGCGCGGATTCGGGTAACATCCATTTATTCTAAGTTCAACAAATTACACAAACGTTTAAGAGGATCGTACAGCCGGTACGATCGGTGCAAGCAAGACTAACAGATTTAAATTCGATTTTAAGTTCCGACCCCGGCTCGTAACGAGCAACATGAAAAACGCAGGTACCTTTTTTATAGACAACAAAATAATTCAGTTCAGTGTGAACGGTTGTTATCGGTCGTTACGAGGCAGGGTCGGACTTCACATAGATGTCTGCATAATAGTTCGAACATTCTGCCCGCCTTGGGCCACTTATGTGGACCCACGACAATATATGATACTATGAAAATGAATTTAGTGTGAACAATTTAATTATGACAGTACGCTTTCGAATGAACGTTAAATGCAAGAAATTTCGAAATTTTAGTTTTAAGAACATAAGTAACTTTAATAAAGTATGAATTTTAACAAGAAAAAAAAAATTATATATTAGCAAAGAGTGTTATCTTGATACGACCGTCCGCTGTACTCTTCGCATTGGTTTTCTTTGGAGACTTCATTCGCAGTCAGCTGGATCTTGAAGAGTTGATCGAAGATACAATGGGCATATCTTTGTGATAGGCCTCTTCATAGTAGATGATACCGTTCGAATGGAGTTAACTCGACTGCGTTTGTCAAGTCCTTCGTGAGCTTGTATGATACGACCCATGAGCCACTTCGTAGGGGGCTGTCGATCGTCTCGAATTAATACAAGCTCACCCACCTGTAGGTCAGGTTGGGAAGTTGACCATTTATACCTTTGCTGCAGTGTATGAAGGTATTCAACAGACCAACGTTGCCAAAACTGTTCGTACATCCTTCGTATCATTTGCCAGCGTGACAAGCGATTGACATTTACGTCTAGAACACTGGGTTCGGGAACCGATGTTAACGCGGTTCCTATGAGGAAGTGTCCCGGCGTGAGCGCACACAAGTCGCTAGGATCGTCGCTTAAGGCAGAGAGTGGCCTCGAGTTAAGGCATGCCTCGATTTGAGCTAGCAGCGTTGTCATTTCCTCAAAGGTTGGTGTATGAAGTCCGATGATTCGACGCAGGTGATGTTTCATAGCCTTCACACCTGACTCCTATAGACCGCCGAAATTAGGAGCCACCGGAGGTATGAAATGCCATGTGGAACCACACTGGCCAACTGGTTAGCCAAATCACGATCTTTCGTGATCATGCGAAATGCGTGTCGGAGTTCGTTATCAGCGCCAACAAATGTCGTACCATTGTCACTATAAACATCTGATGGAATTCCACGACGTGATACGAACCGACGGAATGCGGCTAGAAACCCAGCAGATGAATAGTCACTTACAGCTCTAAATGTATCGCGCGCGTAACGAAGCATATAAATAGAGCAACATATGATTTTGTCGCATGATGTCCTCTTCCTTTTGATGTCCGAGTCAACACGGGTCCTGCGTAATCCACTCCTGTGTGAAGAAATGGTCTAGTCGGTGTGACTCGGTTTTGTGGTAGATCAGCCATGATCTGCGAACCGGGTTTGCCTCGTTGCCGAATACAAATAACGCAGCGATGAATGTGTTTTCGTACCATATTACGACCACCAATTATCCAGTACTTTTGTCGTAAACTATGAAGAGTCAATTTTGGCCCTCCATGCAATGATCATATGTGAGAGTGATGAATAATCAAGTCGGTGATCATCGTAAGACAATGTCGAATGTCGGATACGGCCGCTGACACGAATAAGTCCATCTACGCCGATAAAAACGTTGAGCCGGGCAAGTGGACTACTTCGAGCTAGAGGCTTCTGAGCTTTAAGCAACTTTAACTCGGCAGCGTAGGCAGATGATTGAACTTCGGATAACCAAAATAACTGTGCTGAATTGATTTCAACTCTTGTCAAAGCGGTACAGATACGGTTTATAGATGACTTTTGAGCATTTTGAATGAAACGAACACAATATGCTGTAACTCGTGCTGGCTTAGGCCAGGAAGAAAATCGATTGAATAGCTCAGTCTTAATATCAGTCTGAGTCACAGTGTTTACGTGGCACATACGTTCTTCCATGTCAGTTGAAATACTCAGCTTAGTTGAAATTACTGGCCATGCAGTTGAGTGTTTCTGCAACCATTATAGACCTTCTCACCAAAGGGTATGGGATCGTAATTGTTCTGCATGAAGACCGCGACTAGCACAATCCGCTGGATTCTCGGTGGTAGGTACATGATGCCATCGTGCTGAAGGAAGTCGCGTCTGTATATCAGAAACTCGATTGGCGACGAAGGTTTTCCACCGTGACGCGCGGCTGCTCATCCATGCGAGGACTACCCTGGAGTCCATCCAGGCATGAATGGGTGTCTCTTCCAAATGTAACGACTGAATAGCGAATTCGATAGTACGTGCTCATAGTCCAGCTGCGCAGAGTTCAAGTCGAGGAATACTTATTTGTTTCACAGGAGAAACTTTAGATTTCACGATGAGCAATGACGTATTCGCAGTTCCATCCTCGTGAATGATACGAAGATATACGATGGCACCATAAGCTCTTGTTGACGCATCTGAAAATCCGTGCACCTCGTATGCCAAATGTGATGGGTGCTGACCGGTCCACCGGGGCATTTCGAGGCTTCCAAGGTCATTTAAAAAAGCATCCCACTGAATAGAAAGTTTCTCGGATAGAGCATCATCCCAGTCGTAATTGTTGAACCACAATTCTTGCATGAAAATTTTAGCATTGACAATTATTGGTGTAATCCAGCCCAATGGATCGTAGAGCTTCGCTATCACCGATAACACGGTACGCTTCGTAGTTCGGGCCGCGGGAACGGACGATGATACTTGATAGCGGAATATGTCCCGAACAGGATTCCAGGATATACCTAGTATTTTTAAATTCTCGTCATTTGCCAGTATATGGTCTAGAGCTGATTAATTTTTTTCAATTGACCAGCCTTCCAGTAGAGCAGGATCATTGGCTGCCCATTTTCTGAGTTGAAGTCCGCCTGACGACATAATACCTTCTAATTGTCGTTTAATTTCACGTGCTTCTTGTATTTCTGATGCTCCGCTTAGGACATCGTACACATAAAAATCCTCTAAGAGCACAGTTGCTCCCAATGGAAAACGCTCTGCTTCATCCACCGCTAATTGGCGAAGTACCCGTATGGCCAGAAATGGAGCTGCAGCGGTACCGTAGGTCACCGTTAAAAGCCGAAACGGTTGTGGCTCATTTCTGGAATTACGCCATAAAATGCGTTGATAATCAACATCATCTTTATGTATCCATATCTGGCGATACATTTTCGCTACGTCCGCCGTGAAAACCAACTGATGCTGACGCCATTTCAAAATTAATCCAGGTAAATCCTTTTGTAGCTTCGGACCTACCAGCATGTGGCTATTGAGAGAAGTGCCATTTGACGTTTTCATTGACGCGTTAAAAACTACTCTTAATCGGGTCGTCTCACTCGATTCCTTGATTACAGCGTGATGTGGAAGATATATGGCAGATGGAGTTCTGTTCGAAGTAGGCTCCATGTGACCGAGCCGTTCATATTCATCCATAAATTCCGTATACAGCTGATTTTGAGTTGATGATCGATTTAGTTTCCTTTCAAGTGATGCAAACAATATATTAGCAGTTTCGAAAGAATCCCCAACATCAATAGGTCTCTTCTTGAATGGTATGCGTACAATGTATGTGGGATTTGGTCCCAATAAGTCGATAATATTCAACAATTATATAAATTTATTTGTGAGAGTTCGTAAGAAGAAATATAAAATGTTTAAATATGAAAAAATATAAAAATATAAATATATAAAAATGAATAATTTACGGTTGAGCGTCGTGCGTCTTTCGTCGTGCGTCGTACCTCGTGCGGCTTGGGTCGAGAAGAGAGCGAGACCATCCTGTGCTCTCCTTTTTATATCTCGATTCCCGGAAGTGGTTATCGACGATCATGGTAACGAAGTTAGGCGGAGTTAACCACTTGGGTTACAATGCCTAGTTTCAATACTGAACCCTACATGTATTTTCCATCAGGTGCACGTTGATGTGTACTGACGCAATAGTCTTCACATTCCTGCTCTTCAGGCGTCAGTGGAGTTTTCTGAGGTATCTCTTCGGTTTCCCAAAATCGTCTTATGGCGACTTCCAAATCAGAGTGTTTATGACAATGTAGAACTTGGAGTCGATGGCTTTCATGATGAGTGACAGATGGGATCGCTCCGGACACTATCCAGCCAAAAACTGTGTTTTGCGCTATTAACGATGAGGAAGTTTCTCGTCGGATACCTTCACGCAGTATTACCCCATAGACATCAGCGCCCAATAAAAGGTCAATACGTTGATTATCAAAGGGATCAGGATCCGCTAATACTAGACCACGAAACTGAGACCAACAATGTCGTTGTTTCGTCTTCGGTGGTAAGTAAGCAGTTAAGGTTTTTAAGATAAATGCTTGAGCGACAATTTGAAACTCTCTGGAGTAGATTGCTTCCATGACGACTGAAACCACAGATTTCACTTGACCGATGGGTTTATTTCGAAGTCCGGTTAACGTAGCCCCTTTGCTAAATCGTTCTAAACGAAGTAATTGAACTATCGATTCCGAAATAAATGATGCTTCCGGTCCTTGGTCCAACAGTGCTCGCACTACTACTGTACGCCCAGATGGTGCCCTTAGCTTGACACGAGCCGTAGCAAATAGAATTGACTGTTGTTGTGGGACTTGATCGGAGGCAAAGTGCACCGTAACCGATTCGGATGGAACCACCGAATTGTCGGTGGCGGTACTTTGTGTGGATGACGTATCCATATTAGGTGAGCTTTTCGCAGGCACTTCATTCTGTGATGTGTTCGTGTCTGCATCGTTATAGAGTAGCGTATGGTGCATACGAGCGCACTGGCGACACCGACTCTCTGAAGGACACTTCGGCGAAATGTGTCCATTACGTAGACAATTAAAACAACATCGCTGCTGAGAAGCAAATGATTTACGTTGACTCACACTGCAACGTTTGAATTGTTGACAAAATGCTAATTCATGATTTGATTGGCAAACAACACATGGAGTTGGAGTGGCGGTTAAATACGATCTAATTGGCGTGGACCGAGATCGTGCTACACTAGCTTCACCGACACTACCTCCCATCGCTTCTAGTGCTCGGATGCGCCCATCGAGAAATTTGATTAGATCCGAAAATACTGGATATAGTGTAGTTTTTCCAATGGACAGCTCCCATTCTTTCCTAGACGTTATGTCCAATTTTTGGGCTGTGATGAACACTAACAAGTCATCCCATGTGTCAACGGGCCGCTTCAAATTTTTGAGTGCCTCGATATTGTCAACGATTTTATCGCGCAATAGCCTGAGGTTAGCGCACGACTCACTTTTAATTGCTGGAATATCCCATATAGCTCCCAAATGAGATGAGATTAACACCCGTTCATTGGCATATCGCTCTTCGAAAGTATCCCACGCGCTTTTGAAATTCGCCTCTGTTATAGCAAAATTCCTTAATAGCTCACTTGCCTCGCCTTGTAATGTCGACTTCAAGTAATGCAAACGTTGTACATTGCTGATTGCACTATTTTTGATGATTAGGGCTTCAAAAATATCGCGGAAGCTTGTTCAACTTAAATAATTTCCGTCAATGGAAGGCAACGTAATTCGGGGCAATTGAATATTGCATACCAGAGCAGTAACTGTTCCTGATTCAACAGATGATTTCGTCACAGTTGTATTTGCTGCAGCGAAAGTGTTTAGAATTTCGTTTAGAAATGCTAAGTGGTTCATGTAATTTTTTTGCACTTCATAGAATCTTTCCTCCACGAAATATTTGCATGATTCGCGTTCGCTTGCGGTTGCTGCACCTTCAATTTCATGGTCAAACTTTTGGCATTGTGCCCACGTTTGCGTAAGTACATCTACTCTGCATTGTATAAGTGCCGCAGTATAATTCGACTTACCAATCTTTTTTAAATTAGGGTCTATCCGTTCCATAGTCTTAAAATTCGAGTCCTGCTGCACTAAAAGAACAGCTAACGACATAATTATTTTTCTTTTCACTGAACTTTTAAACACAAGTTTATAGTCACTATATAACGCACTAATTACTAGTTATTGCATATGTTATCGTTATCGTTATCGATATCCGGCTCGACGGACCAAATGTTTGCTTTTCGATTATTTTAAATGTTGGCTTTTCAATTTTTCACTACATAAAAAATAAAACATGCGCGGATTCGGGTAACATCCATTTATTCTAAGTTCAACAAATTACACAAACGTTTAAGAGGATCGTACAGCCGATACGATCGGTGCAAGCAAGACTAACAGATTTAAACTCGATTTTAAGTTCCGACCCCGGCACGTAACGAGCAACATGAAAAACGCAGGTACCTTTTTTATAGACAATAAAATAATTCAGTTCAGTATGAACGGTTGTTATCGGTCGTTACGAGGCAGGGTCGGACTTCACATAGATGTCTGCATAATAGTTCGAACACCTACAATAAATTTAATTGTGGTGCATTACTAGAATTTTTATACTCTTCTCTTGAAACCACTAAATGAACTTTAAATTATTGTATGTATTCTTAAAATAAAGTGGAATTTAAAAACGGCCTATCAATCTTTTTGAACTTACCCGATTTTAATCGCCTGTCTTATTTAATGTGACGCGGTACATGAAAATATGACAAAATATCACAACAACTTTAATTAATGTATGTGAAACTGATATTTCTCAACGAATTTTATATTTTTTAATATTATTCGAGAACTAAATCAACAAGAAATTGATCTTTCCAGCTCTCTGTTTGATCGTTTGCCAGAAATCCGAATAAATATTCTCGTAATAAAGTAATGTCTGTAGAATTTATTATCCGTAAAATAATCCCACATAAATTGCGTTTTCTTTTCAGTACTTTTTTTTAAATTTTAAGCACAATTTTATCTGTTGATTCAGGATAATATAATAGTATAAAGCAAAAAACATTTTAAAAAATTTAAAAAAGGTGTTGGGTCCAACAAAAATGGGATGTTATTCATAGAGTCGGTTTTATTTCTATTAATATTTCCACTTACGCTTGTGCTACTCATTTTTCCAAGAAACCCGAAATCGCTCGGAGAAATATCACCCCCCTCCCCAAATTTTCCAGAAAAGTAAACTTTGCACATCATCTTTTTGTCACAACGAGCGATTGTCGGGTTTCTTGGAAAAATGAATATTACTATTTGTATACAAGTGTATAAGTGCAAATATTAATAGAAAGAAAACCGACTCTGTAAATATCTTCCCTTTTTGTTGGACCCAACACCTATTTTTAAATTTTTTAAAATGCTTATGTATATAGGACTTTACGTTGGTCAGGTACCTGTGACGGATTGATTTGGTTCAGCAATGATTGTAATGAAACGCTCGGCCGTTTGGTAGAGAAGAACGCTTTATATTAAATTCTTTAGATTTTATACAATAAAATATCACAATGTTGCCCGATCACACAAATTATAAAAAGTTTTAAGATACAGAAAATTTTACTCTAATCGTCTAATACAAAATAAAATTGATTTACAAAAATATTGAATAAAATTTAATTTTAATAAATAATAACAATTGCAAATTTATTTCTTTGATATCGCCACATATATATATATATATATATATATATATATATATATATATATACATATATATAATATACCATATACTTATATCATTTCTATTTGTTGCCCTCTATGTTGAGCATTATCGGCCTTATTCTGAAATTGTGCCTTATCATAGGTCACAAGCTGATGCAACTAAAATTTTGTGACTGCGCTTGTGATCGAATAGTTTTTTCGCATTCTGGCCCTGCAATCACAAGAAAGGTTAGAATAATTTCTCCACATAGTTGGAGACATGTGTATCTTGATTTTTTATCGCTTTTTCCTGCTCATTTCGTGGTAAATGCAAAAAACTTGAAAGAACAAAATTGAAACTAATGACAGAATACGAAAAGTTACAATTAATTCAAAATTGTGACTCACCACCTACTTTGTGACTCTGGTGCTAAGTAGGCCTGTATACTTATTAGTCGAGCTGGTTGCATCTGAACTCACTGGTGAAGGTGTTTAAAATAAAACACTAAGTGGGGTAGTAGTCTGTATGTAAGTCGACTTAAGGCTGCGGTCCGAATTAAGCTCATGGTGCTTACATCACTAACAGTACTTTTGTTCGGTCCGAATTGTTGGTAAGATTATGCCGCTTTCAATTCGGATCCATTATAGGTCTGCTCTTTTTGTATAAAATTTCTGCAATTTCTTACACTAACTATTCTTAGCAACATTTGACCTCAAATCAATGAACTTAAAGTCAAAGAGTATGCTTGTTCACCCACCAGCCCCCCCCCCGCCACACCCTTCTCCACTTTTCTGCAATGGCTCGAGAGCTAGTGTAAAAAGTTTACTCAGTGTACACTAAACCCGACCAAGAGAACCGACCTTATGTGTACTTAGTGTACTCACAGTGCTTATCTCGAAACCGTTATCCGTATCCGCGTCAGAAAGCTTTCCCTTGATGCAAATTGTAACATCGTGAGCGTACTTCGGACAGATTGTAAGCGCGCTAAAAGCGTAATTCGGACCGTGGCCTTAGGCAGGGATTAAAGTAATTTTCCATCCACGGAAGAGCCACGTGTTAAATACTTACTTTTTTCGGGTTTGTTTCACTGAATCCCAAACAATAAATAAAAAGTACACACATTAGATCTCGAGTTCGGTGTACTTCATTTCGAATTCTTCGACCATTAGTACAAATTTCGGTCTTACGTTTCCTCTGTATTACTCCCAGATAATGTTTTTCTTTTCTGCTGGCAGTGGTCCCACTCTCCTATCTAACGAAGTTGTGATCAATTTAACCCATTTAGACCTACCGTCTCATATGTGGTACGGTTCTTTACTGTTTGCAGAAAAAACAAAAACCTAAGTTTCGTATTATCGATGAAGTCCGACGTCAAATAGAAGGTGTAAGCTTGAACTTCGCAAATAGTTTATTGTTGTGAAATACGCCAAAGTGTGAATAAAAATATAATTAAATCAGTGGTTATTTTTAATATTTTATGATGTCATCAAAAAGTTAAAAAAGTACTTTATTTTAATTTCTAACTATTAATTCTAGAAATAAACTTCTACAATAAGCTTCTAGTTATTATGATAGGTCAATATTTTTAGTGTTTTAAATATTTATGTAGTGTTGTTTTTACTTTGAAATACAGTGTACCCTATCTGGTACAGTAGGCCTACGTGCAATGCGAAATTCTTATATTTTATGAACATGTGAAACATATTGTTATTTCAGACCTTTAACATTGGATGAAATTATTACCTTTTTGCAGAGAGCGATTTGGACAATTCAGAAACAGCAGGTGATATATTTTTACAGCCTCTGGATAATGTAAATGATTAAGTTACCGATGATGACTCGGGAGATGAAGACAATGTTATGGTATGGTATGGTGTGTGGGGTGGTGATGTTGTCATCCTCCTTGACATAGACGTTAATCCGTTGTGCTCTTCATGATAGTATGATAACTCGTGAAACTTAAAACCATTTCATTGTCATTGCAATTAAATTTGCTTTGCTGTATAGCTTCCCCGTATCGATACCACCTAGGTCATCGAGGAAATATGCGCCAAGGTTCTGACTTCTCGTTCTCGATAAAACCGGATAGTCGCATAGGACGTGGAAGATTGACTCTTCCACTTCTGGGTCACCGCAGCTACAACAAAGATTATTTGCTTTGGCATCCAGTCGTCTAGCGTGTCTACTGATCAGGAACAGCCCTTTGAGCACGCCGATTAGTGTGCTAGCATGTTTCCTGCTCAGGCTCAGGATTTATGTACCTACTTTTTTCAGTCCAAAGAGTTCTCGATATTGAGCATGTATATGGGTTTGACCATCTATTGATTGCCCTGTAAGCAGAGTGAGTCGATAGACTGTTTTATGTATTCGATGGGAACGGTAACGTGCTGTTCTCCCACTAGAGAGCTTAGGCTGGAGCCTGCTCGAGAGAGTTCAACAGCTAGCTCGTTCCTGTCGATTCCACAATGGGCGTGCCGTGTGTCAATGGAGTTAAAAACTCCAAAATTGTCTAACTTGGATCTTGTTAGATAATGTTAACATCAATAATTTGCATCGTATATGCTAAGGACTGAAACTGAACCACATTTGTCTGAAGAACCTGGCGAAGAAGGTGAATCTGGTGAACTATTCCAAAAAGTAAACAAGAATTTTAACTGGAAGAACCAAATTATCATGCAAAAGATATCACGTGGAAACCAACAACTCATGTGGGCTTTGCCATAAGGAGTGCCCCTTCAGACAGGACACCCATTGGACTACATGTTTGGTTTTTTATACTTTATCACACACAAAATGAATGCTCGATATCATATTTTTGGAAGAAAAAAATAATTTGTAACCATAGTGTACAAGTTTCTTGTTTTCTTGGTTAGCAAATTAAAAAAAAAAATGAACTTCCATGCTTGGAATTTTGAATATGAATAAGCCTACCGTACCATATGTGGTACGGTGATTCCCAGCAACACTTACATGAAATATTTTTTTTTTAAAATTTTTGCGAGATTTTTGGACATTCTATGTTCCATTAATCATGAAAATTCCACAAAATTAGGATAAAATTAGTTTCAGGTCTAAATCGGTTAAATTCCTTTATATTTTAACTAATAACTTACTCAATGTAGGACTTGTTCTTTGCTTGTACGCTTTGAAGTTTTTGCATCTGGTTCTTGGGGTACCTTTTAAATAATTCCACATAATTGACCGAAGCTGCGATAAACCTTTTCGAACTCATTGCACATATTTTAATTATTTATGTAAATTTCCAATGCCATTTTTTTTTAAGGATACTGAACTGAATTTAGGTGGTTAGCCTTTAATACACTGTAGTGTACAATCCAGTCAGCTTAGGGATGGGAGGACAGAAATCGGGCCGGGTATGGCAGTGTACTAGTTGATGTTAATAATTTTTTGAGTGCTGTTTGGCTAGGATGTGATCTACCAGAACAGCACTGTTGCCTATAACAAATCAACTACTGTCTGGTACATCTGATGGTTTTATTGAATCTGATAAGAATGTAAACAGAACTCATCTGCTGAGTGTTAAATCCTTTAGTAGTGGTACTATTAAACATTCCGCACTGTTCACTACTTATATTAATAGTTTCAAAGCCAATAGCAACTGAAAAATTCTTATAAATAGTTTATGTGCAGAGTGGGAATTGAACCCACGACTTCGCGTTCACAAGCCTAGTACGCTACCACTGGACTACACCCGTCACATTTACATTTCTATAATAAACGAGACTGCAATATTAACTTTGTCTCCAATTTTATATAATTTTTTAGTTTTACAAGTTCAAGTTAAAACATTTTCATTTCAATAAAATATTACGTGACGAGAATTTGATAAATATATTTTCGTAAATGTCAAAATAAAATTTCACGTCAATGTCAAAATAAAGCTTTGTGTGCTTAAACAAGCCAGCTTTATGCTGAGTCGGTTAAATAAATAAAACTGGCTTTCCGGTTTCTTGGAAAAATGAATATCACAAATTTGTATAGGTACAAGTGTAAGTAGAAAGATTAATAGGAAGAACACCGACTATGTGAAAATCATCACTTTTGGGTGAAACCGACACCTTTTTTTCATTTTTTAAAAGGTTTTTTTCTATACATATACATATATCATTTTTTTTCCCTCAATTTCGAGCATTATACTTATTACATTATTACTATAATTATTGGTTATTCTGAAAATTACAAAAATAACAAAAGGTAGATTTAAATAAAGTTTTGGCGAAAGAGTTAGTCTTGTGCGTTTTTCTTCAAGAGCTTTAGGTAGGTACACGTGGCTGTCCGTGAGAACACGGACACACTTAGACCTAAAAGGTCCGTTGTGGTACCACAGGATCCTCGACTCCGGTCCTACTCGTCGAACCATTTAGAGCTTATAATAAAGCGTTGGATTCTCGCGACCTCCATTGTGGCAAGTTCACCAAGACAGTTGAAGAAGTACGCTCCGAGATGAGCTTTCCTTCTGACGGACAGAGCTGGACAAGTGCAGAGAAGGTGAAGGACTGTCTCCTCCTCCTCCTCGTCCTGGCAGCTTCTACAGAAGTCGTTTGAGAAAAGTCCAAGCCTTTCTGCATGCCGACCTATAAGACAGTGTCCGGTTAGGACACCGACTGTTTTGCTGATGTCCGCCCTTTTGAGCAGAGTCAGCCTTTTAGAACGATTAAGATCCAGCTTTGGCCAGATCTGTCTCGCAGTGTGACATGTTGTACCCTCCGCCCATCTTGAGTTGGTTTTCTCAATTGAGTCCAGTCTCAGTAGCAGTTTACATGTGAAGAGAGGCACACCCAGGTTCTGATATACCGGCGAAGTATGAAGGGTAGTGCCGCGCCGCGCCGAGCGAGTTCGTCAGCCATACAGTTCCCTGGAATATCCATGTGTCCTGGCACCCAGCACAGAAGAATATTGAACTGTTCGGCCATCTCCTTAAGAGATGATCTACATTCTACGGCGACCTTTGATGTTGTCGAGGTCGATTCCAGGGATTTTATCGCCGCTTGGCTGTCTGTGAAAATGCTAATATCCTTAGTAGATATTACATTACACCTCAGCCAGGACAGGGCCTCCTTGATCGCCATAAGCTCCGCCTGATAGACACTACAGTGGTCCGGAAGGCGGAAAGAGCTGCTGATATTAAGCATTTCAGAGAAAACACCTCCACCTACCCCGTCTTCAGTTTTGGAGCCGTCCATATATATGTGGGCGGACTAATTCTTCGTTCGTACCAAGTCCCTTTCCCACTCTAGGCGGGTTGGGATGGCTGTCGAGAAGTTTTTATCGAAGTCATAACTGGGAGGGGTGTAGTCGGTGTTTTCAGGAATGTTGAAGTGACTCAAAATTGTTGAGTGGCCTGCACATATGTCAGTCCACAATGTGGAGGCCTTTAGCCGAATGGCTGCACTGGCTGCCATTTGCTTGCCAAAGATGTCTAAGGGTGGCAGACTGAACAGCATGTCCAGTGCTGCAGAGGGAGTTGTTCTCAGAGCTCCGCTGATGCATATGCATGCTGTTCTTTGTACCTTTCCCAGTGTGGTGCGGTTAGCCGCTTTATCTAAGGCCGTCCACCAGGCAACAACACCGTACATGAGTATCGGTCTGATGACGGACACGTAGAGCCAATGAACTATCCGGGGTTGCATACCCCATTTAATGCCAATGGCCTTTTTGCATGAGTAGAGCGCAACTGTTGCTTTCCTTACTCGTTCCTGAATGTTGGGTTTCCAGTGAAGCTTTCTGTCCAAAATAAGGCCCAAGTATTTTGCACTATCGGTGAAAACTAGACTGGTACCATTCAGAGAAGGAGGGTCTACGTGAGGAATTTTGTATTTCCTGGTGAAGAGGACTAATTCTGTTTTGCATGGGTTCACGCCCAGTCCGCATTCAGAAGCCCAATTGGAAAGAATAGAGAGAGCATTCTGCAATATCTCACTCAGTGTGTTTGGATGCTTCCCCGAGACGGCAATTGTAACATCGTCGGCATAAGCAATCACTTTGCAGCCCGCCCCTTCCACTCTCAATAGTAGTTTGTTGACCACTAAATTCCACAGAAGAGGGGAGAGTACGCCACCTTGTGGTGTACCTCTGCTGACAAACCTTCGAGAGGAGGACTCGCCCAGCTTTGTGTTCACAATCCTGGATGTTAACATCAGATTGATCAGCGCGCCAAGCGAGGACTCCACTTTCAGGGTAGAAAGTGCGTCAGTGATTGCCTCTGGTCTGACGTTGTTGAAAGCCCCCTCGATATCAAGAAAAGCAACCATGGTGTATTCTTTAATGCTGAGAGATTTCTCAATGGAGCGCACGAGCGAGTGTAAGGCCGTTTCGACAGACCTCCCCTTCCAGTACGCGTGTTGTGATGTTGATAGCAATCGCTTGTCCAGGTTGTCGCGGATGTATACATCCATTAGTCTTTCCAATGTTTTTAGAAGAAAGGATGATAGACTGATAGGTCGGAGATCCTTAGGACATACATGAGAGCTTTTTCCCGCTTTAGGTATGAAAACCACCCTAACTTCCATCCATGTTGTAGGGATGTAGGTTAGATCCAGACAGCCTTTCAGTATAACCTTCAGCCAAGGCAGAATTATATCCGAGGTCTGCTGTATTTCAGCGGGAATAATTCCATCCGGTCCCGCAGACTTGAATGGTTTGAAGCCCTCTATCGCCCAGAGGAGCTTGGTCTCTGTTATAAGAGCATCCGAGTTGAACGGTGCATGGTTTCTTGTAATGAGCTTTAGAAGGTGAAGGTTTTGAAACTATGAAGTCAAAAGAGGTTTTTTAGAAACACTGCACGTTAAACACGAAAAGAAAAAATTGTCATTTAAGAAAGTTTTTGGGTTTTCTAGAAAGAATATTCATTATACATGTTTATAAAATTGTTTAATTATGGTACTTCTTCGTTTTACGGCGAAAATGTTTCGTTATACGACCTGATTCCGTACAATGCTCCAAGACAATCAGATTTATCACCTAAAATAACTGATTGGCATATCGCTTTACGGCCAACTTTCCCAGAACGTATCTAGGCCATAACGCGAGGTATGAGTGTATTAAAATTTTTTTTAAACATTTTAACATAGCAATAAAAGAACTAAATTCTTTAATTCCAAACCTTTTATTTCGTGCAAGTAATTTGAAAAATTTATTTATACATATATGAAGTACGTGTTTTTTGTTGTTGTTTTGTGTGAGGAAGATACACAACTCAGCAGCGCATCTTGAGCACTCAGGCATAGATTGAGCACTCAGACATTGCGAGATTTCGGGGCAGTGGAAAGCTTTTTTAAATAAAGAACTAATTCTACTAGAATTAATCATTATTTGTTTCTACTCAAACTTTTAATGAAGTCCTAGTAAATTGTTTTGATCATATCATATATTTAGAAGCATAGCGTACATTCTAATACAATCGTAACTGTAGTGAGTAAAGTTACACATTTAAAAGGATACAAAATATTGCTATTAATCATAAAACAGTTTTTTTTGACAATCCCATTCAAAATCCGTAGTAAAACATTTAATCGATAAAAAAATAGAATGATTTACCCGTATGTACCGTGTTGTCATTTCCCCAATAAAAACCAGAAGGGCACGGCTATCCGGTTTAGGAGGTGTGTTTTCAAAATTCGGTTGGAATACCTCATCATCATTACTCATAAATAATGTACATACTCGATGATTTAAAAAAAGAGAAAATCCCATGTAATAACCTCATAAATGTGGTTTCCCAATCACACACAACTCAATTTGAAAAATATCTACGTTGTAGAGCTAGTCGCCGAAAGAAAAGGTGAAAAACTGTTGACAAGCGGAAATATTTAAGAAGCAATAAATAGACATTAATACGCCCTTCATTATGTAGGCAACATTGTAACCTGATCGAAAATTGAATTTAAAAATAGTCCAGCAGCCACATGCTTTTGTTTAAGCTGTGGTTGTAGTACATGGTACGACAGTTTCGGAAGGATACCTCCATGATAGTGAACAGTTTTTTTTCTTCAAAAAATCAGGCGCCAGGCTCATTTCGAAAGGACTCTTGTGTTTTACGGCTCATTGACTCTGTATACGGAACAATAAATTTAAACGCCTTGTGACAAAAGTGTCATGAAGTTAGATTTGAAAACGAAACGTACAGCAGGTTTTTTTTAGTTTGGAAAAATTGCGAAAAACCGGAAAGTCGTTGAAAATTTGTTTTTTACTTTATATTTTGGTGTGCACCGCAGAGAAAATTGTCAGCTCGAATCAAGAAAACATTAATTCGATTTGGCACTGGGGATCCTCTGGAGATCGTTGAATAACTGGAAAAATATTTAGCTGTTGGCTATTTAATAGCTGATTCAAAGTTCCTGGAAGGAGAAATATTTAAGGAGTGATAAAAATAAAATCAGTGTGATGGAATCATTGCAGTGGGTTTGAAATTGTTTGGTACTTTTATATATATAAACTGCTTCAATTTCAAGCCTTCCATTCTTACTAGGGTAAAGATCCCAGTTCCGATCCGAGCCCTTTTAAGACAAATGTTGACTTTGAGTTATCGTTAAAAATCAGAGTATACAGTTACCAATCTGATATTTTACTATTCTGATTTAATATTTTATTCTTGTTTGTTATAACACCTACTCAACAAAAAATTATTATTATAGTTTAAGGAAAATCAATAAAAAGTTTAAAATGGCCTTTCTTCCAGTTCCGAGCCTCTCTGTTCCCTATTCCGAGCAATCAAGTGCCAGTTCCGAGCCCCCCATGCTCTCATAGCAAATAGTACCTAACATTACTTAAAGAACCCAAGATTTTAAATAAAAATTAATATATTTCTCATTTTAACAAAAAAAATCCTTCAGGATAAATAGAAAAAAAATGTGTATGTTTAAGTACTTATGATTGAAATTAATATTAAAACATAACGCAGTTACGATCGGCTGCAAGCCAATCTAGATGAAATAGTGAACTCCGCGATTTATATTTCAGTTGGGAATATATCAAAAGAATGAGGAATGCACGTACGAGTACAATTATTTAGTTGCAGGTAGAAACTATTGCATAGTACTAGTGAGATCCATAAATTAAGTTAGGATATTTTACAGAATTTTTGTATAGGGCCATTCCATCAAAAATCGCAAAAAATGGTCAATTTTGTGACCTTACCATCGCCGATTCTTTTGAAAATTTTTTGCTTGAAGAACTAGTGAAAAGAAAAATACAATTTTAATTTTTTTTTTCTATCTCATTTTTTTTGTTAGTTATAGCCCCCTATTCAGGACCGAGTTACAAGTCACAAAGTAGGTCGAGAGTCTCAATTTTGAATGAATTTTGAATTAATTGAGTCTTTTTTGATATGAGACTATTTTCCTGAATAGGGGGCATAGTATGTTAAAGTTTTCGCAAAAATGGTGTCCAAGTCCTCTTTGAAAATTCATATCTCTATTAGTTTTTATCATAGAATAATAAAATAGGACTTATTTTAAAGGGGAAGTTTGTCGCAAAATAAGAAAAATCAAATTTATCTTTAAATTTTTTTTCCTAGGATAACGATTTTGTAATTTATCCTTGAATATATCAAAATGCCAATTTGTTTTTTCTTTTATTTTTTTATACTTTATGTATTATACTGTTTTTTCAAACATATCAAAAAATCAACTTGGGACCTCAATGGGATCGGGGTAAAAAACTCGAAAAACATCAGTGTTTCTCAAATTACTTTATTGAAAAAGGGTTATTCCATCAAGAATCGCCAAAAGTGTAACCTTACCATCGCCGATTCCTTTGAAAATGTATGTACTCGAAGAATTAGTGAAAAAAAAATATAATTTAAATTTTTTGTTTCTATTTCATTTTTTTTGCAGTTGTAGTATGTTAAAGACTTCGCATTGAAGATGGCCAAGTCTTCTTTGAAAATTCATATCTCTGATAATTTTTATCCTAAAATAAATAAAAATGTTTAAAGATTTATATATGAAATTTACTGTTATATATAAAAATAATACGAATAAAAACTATCCTTGAAAGTTTTTTTTTCAAAAATAAGGATTTTGTTCATTATCTTTGAATATCACAAAAAGCCACACATTTTTTTCTCTTGTTGTTTTATGTTTTGTGGATTATACTGTTTTTCAAAACATATCAAAAAATCAACTTGGGATCTCAATGGGATCGGGGTAAAAAAAATCGAAGAAGGATATATTCCTAACTGCAATATATATTGGAGTTCACTATTAGTTTATTCGTTCAATTATGCAAACGGTTTTGTGTTGTACCACGCGGAATTCCATATTTCTGAGCTACAGAACGAATTGTTGAACCTCTCCTTCCTTACTCTAAAGCAACCTGCAATTGCTCCTGTGTATAATTCAGTTTTGGCATATTCATTTACCTTATTTCTAAAACAAGTGATTATTTCTTCACTTTAGTATAGTAAACACACTTCGTATACAAAAATATATAGAATAATGCATTGCAACAATATTATATTAAAAGATTTTCGGTATAATCATATTTATACTCTAGATGAACATATAGAGCATTATAAGTTTAATCCAGCCCGAAAAGTTTGTAACGCATAGAACCGAGCCTCGGACGAAGAAAATTTATATATTATTTTGTGTTTATTTTTGGCCAAAACCCCCAAATCCGTTTGGTGTCCGTCCGTCCGTCCGTCCGTCCGTCCGTCCGTCCGTCCGTCCGTCCGTCCGTTAGCACGATAACTCAAGAACGCGTTGACCTAGGAAGTTGAAATTTTGTCACAACTTGTAAAATGGAAAAAGTAAGGCTAAGTTCTTTAATGGGCGATATCCTTCCACTCCTTCGGGTACCTCCCATACAAGAGTCCTTAAAACACGTTTTCACAATTATTGCTCGAATGCTTCAAGTTAGGAACTTGAAATTTTGCATACTTAAGGTTTACAATGTTTGAATCGAAAGTTGAAAGTATGATGCAATTTGAATAAGTCCTTCGTGTAGCAGCCTAGAACAGTCCTTCAAAAATGTTTGAATGTTACTGAATCCACTATAACTCCAGAACGAATTAAAGCAGGAATTTAAAATTTTACAGAAATTAGTTTTATACAAAACCAAAACGGAGTTCATTAATTAGCTCCATCTGTTGACTCCTTCGAGTAGCTGTCATACAAAAGTCCTTAATAAACATGTTCACCAATATTGAACGATAACTTTAGAACACTTTAAGTTACGACTTTGAAATTTTATACACATTAATTTTATAATAGTCGGAGCTGAAACTATTAATATGAAAAATATCCCATAAGTCTTTCATGAAGTTGCCATACAAAAATTCTGTAAAATGTCCTAACTTACTTTATGGAACTCACTAGACATCAAAAAATCGAGTAGCCACTATACAACAATTTCTACCTGTAAGTAAAAGGTCATGTAATAATTGGTTGTGCTCTCCTCATTCTTTTGATATATTTCCAACTAAAATATAAATCGGAATTCAGAATTTCATCTAGAGTATCATACGATTGGCTTGCAGCCGATCGTGACTGCGTTATGCTTATACTCTAGATGAACATATAGAGTATTATAAGTTTAATCCAGCCCGAAAAGTTTGTAACGCATAGAACCGAGCCTCGGACGAAAAAAAGTTATATATTATTTTGTGTTTATTTTTGGCCAAAACACCCAAATCCGTTTGCTGTCCGTCCGTCCGTCCGTCCGTTAGCACGATAACTCAAGAACGCGTTGACCTAGGAAGTTGAAATTTTGTCACAACTTGTAAAATGGAAAAAGTAAGGCTAAGTTCGTTAATGGGCGATATCCTTCCACTCCTTCGGGTACCTCCCATACAAGAGTCCTTGAAACACGTTTTCCCAGTTATTGCTCGAATGCTTCAAGTTAGGAACTTGAAATTTTGCATACGGATGGCTTAAAATGTTTGAATTGAATGTTCCGAATATGATGCAAATCGAATGAGTCCTTCGTGTAGCAGCCTAGGAAAGTCCTTCAAAAACGTATGCTTTTTACTGAATTCACTATAACTCCAGAACGAGTTAGAGCAGGAATTTAAAATTTTACAGGAATTAGTTTTATACCAAAACCAAGACGGAGTTCAATTATTAGCGCCATCGGTTGACTCCTTCGGGTAGCTGTCATACAAAAGTCCATAATAAACATATTCACCAATATTGCACGATAAGTTTAGAAAGCTTTCATTTACGACTTTGAAATTTTACAAACATTAATTTTATAATAGTCGCAGCTGAAACTATTAATATGAAAAATATCCCATAAGTCCTTCATGTAGTTGCCATACAAAAATTCTGTAAAATGTCCTAACTTACTTTATGGAACTCACTATAAATCAAAAAATCGACCACTACACAAAAGTTACTACCTGTAAGTAAAAGGTCATGTAATAATTGCTTGTGCACTCCTCATTCTTTTGATATATTTCCAACTAAAATATAAATCGGAGTTCAGTATTTCATCTAGAGTATCATACGATTGGCTTGCAGCCGATCGTGACTGCGTTATGTTTTTATTTAAAATTACATTTTAAAGTAAATTGTCTTAAAATTCAAAGGAGACTCAGAACTTGGGGCTCGCAATTGGGTCGATGAAAAACATACATAAATGCCAGTTGCGAGCCTCCAGGCTCGAAAATGGATATTATCAGAAATACAGCGCCAGTCCCGAGCCTCCTTATTGTTATAATTATATATAAAATTTTCAGTTTTTAATATATTACACAACAATATTTGTGAAATACGTTTTCCATATTGTAATCCACATTGGCGCCCACAGGGGGGGGGGGGGAAACGGGGCACTTGCCCCCCCCCCCTGAATTCACAGGGAGGGCAAGAAGGGGCACTTGCCCCCCCCTGGATTTGACCATCGCTAAAAGTTGAGGAAAATCATAGTTTATATAGGTACCAAACTATGTTGCATCTACTTTTACCATTCATTCATTGTACAATTATTGTACACATCTTTCATGCCTTGACTTTAGTTCTCAGTAATGACACTAAAATGAATATCAAATGAAGCTATAGACTTAGATAATTAGCCAAGGGCGCCCATAGAACTTCGTCCAGGGGGGGGCAAGGCAAAAGTTTTATAAAATAACACCCCACTCCATTTAGAATCTGAACTTATGGTTGACATTTTTTAAATTAAGTTCGTTAACGGGAATAATCGTTCTACTACTTCGGGTCCAAACAATGGCCCAGTCATGAAGGTGCTTGTACACGAGCAATTTTTAAAACAATTAATTGTTCGATGAATATTGCCAAAACTAGTGGAGCGATTAATGGAGAAATACAGGGCAATATCATGCTAGTTGCGGCAATATTTCGACAATGTGGCAATGTTTTTATAGATTGCTGATATTTCTCGCCCTATACTCGTAGTTTCTGTATTTGCGAAAAAATGTTATCCCTTCCACTTCCATGCTTCATCACCTCCTTAAAATTTTACTTTACTTGTCAAACTTTATAAAGAAACCGAATTTTATTTTTAAATTGCAATTGGTTCGTGAGATATTGTAATCAAAAGTTATTCACCCCCCCCCCTCCCTCTGAAGGTGGGTGCAAGGAGGTATACTTTTTCAGTAATTCTGCCATATCGCCCAGCCCTGAAATGATATCGCTTTTTTTTCACTTTCATGGGCTTGCGTAATAATCGAATAAAACTAGTTTTGAATACGTTTTCACGAATTCCGTAACTTCTATTAGAAGTGGCAAGAAATTGAATTGGTTTTTACTTTCTCGTGCTGTCTTTCTATTTATCTATTAACACTTTTCAGGATTTTTGAATATTCCACCCCAAGTGGGAGTAAGTAGGTTGCATATGTTTTCACAGATTCTAATATATTGCTTAAATCAGATGATATATTAAATTCCATTTTAATTCCTTTGGTTTCCTATATAAGTGCCAAAAAGTCAATTTCAGTATTTTTAGATATTCAATCCTAAGGGATGTAAGAGGGCTGTATGATTTTTAAAGCTTCGACGTATTTCTTAATGTTGATGAGATATTTGATCGCTTTTCACTTCCACCGACTTTTTATATAATCGCCTACAAACTCATTTCCCAATTTTTCGATATTCAAGTTCCTAGGGTTTGCATATGTTTTCATAATTTTTGCCATCCCTTAGTTCTGATGAGATATGAAATTCGTTATTTCTATTTTAACTACCTATTTGTATTTTTATTTAAAAAATAAAATCAATTCTCCAAGAAGAGTCATAATCGCGAAGCAATTGATGATACATATACTCCAATTTTGATCGCTCCCGAACTTTGACCTGAAAAATAATAAAGTTTCGCCCCGACTATTGGCAAATTTTTAAATCGATAACATTACTTTATTGTTAAAATAATAAAGTAAACTATATTTGATATCAGTGGCAGAACCAGACCTTACTGTTGGGGGTGTCAGATTTTTTTTTAATTTATCTATTTCATTTGATAAAGTTCTGTGTGAATTTAGCTTCATAGCTGCATTTAGCAAAAAAAAGGGTCATCTGAAGAAGGCGTCATATTGTTTTTATCTTATTATGGGTTATTCCATCAAGAATTGCCAAAGTTGTGACCTTACCATTTCTGATTCTTTTCAAAATTTGTGTACTTGAAGAATAAGTGAAAAAAATAATTTAAATTCAAGGTTTGGCTTCTATCTCATTTTTTAACTAACAAAAACAATAACAATCTTTAAATAAGCCCGACTTTATTATTCAAGGATAAAAACTACCAGAGATATGAACTTTCAAAGAGGATTCGGACAACGTTTTTGGGAAATTTTCAACATACTATAACTAACAAAAAAAATGAGATAGAAACCAAAAAATTTAAATCAAATTTTTTTTCACGAATTCTTCGAGTACACAAAATTTCAAAAGAATCGGCGATAATAAGGTCACACTTTTGGTGATTCTTGATTAAATTACCCCTTTTCTATAAAATAATTGAGAATCACTATAATGCTTTTCGATTTTTTTGACCATTGACATCCCAATTTAGTTTTTTTAGTATGTTTTGAAAAACTGTATAGCCAACAAAATATAAAAAAACGTACTTGGAGATATTTATGGATAAATGACAAAATCGTTATCATTGAAAAAAAATTTGTTCTTAAAGTACAAAAACGTTACAAAAAAAACGTATTTGGAGATATTTATGGATAAATGACAAAATCGTTATCATTGAAAAAAAAATTAGTTCTTAAAGTACAAAAACGTTACAAAAAAGTAACGAAAAATCTTGTAAAACATACGCTTGATAGTTCGATTTGGAAGTAGGTACTACCTATGCGGTCTGCTATGTTGTGCCAGATTCTTCTTCAGTGCGCGACCTTGGACAATTCCGAAAAAGGGCTAATGATCTAATTCTATAGCTTGATTTGATATTCATTTTAGTGTCATTACTAAGAACTAAAGTCGAGGCATGAAAGATGTGTACAATAATGGTAATGGTAAAATAGTTGTAACAAAATTTGGTATATAAAATATGATTTGTCTCAACTTTAAGTGATGGTCAAATCCAGGGGGGGGGGGCAAGTGCCCCTTCTTGCCCCTACCTGTGGGTGCCCATGTAATTAGCCCTTTTCCGGAATTGACCAAGGCCGCGTACTGAAGAAGAATCAGATCAGGCACCACAACCCAGCAGACTGCAGTTTATTTCCAAATCAAACGACCAAGCGTGTGTTTTACAAGATTTTTCGTTACTTCGTTTTTGTACTTTAAGAACCAATAAAAAAAAGAATTGAAATTCAATTTTTTGTTTTTGCGAAAATGGTATTCAAGTCCTCTTTGAAAATTCATATCTCTAGTAATTTCTATCCTGGAATAATAAAATAAGGCTTATTTTAAAGGATGAGGCTGTCGCAAAACTATCCATGAATTCTTTTTTCAATGATAACGATTTTGTCATTTATCCTTAAATACCTATCTCACAATACGTTTTTTTTTTAATTTTTTTATATTTTATGGGTTATACTGTTTTTCAAAACATATCAAAAAAAAATTAACTTGAAATCTCAATGGTTAAAAAAATCAAAGAGCATTATAGTGATTCTCAATTAATTTCATAGAAAAAAGGTAGTTTAATCAAGAATCACCAAAAGTGTAACCATCGATTCTTTTGAAATTTTGTGTACTCGAAGAATTAGTGAAAAAAATATGATTTCAATTTTTTGTTTCTATCTCATTATTTTTTGTTAGTTACAGTATGTTAAAAATTTCAACAAAACGATATCCGAATCCTCTTTGAAAATTCATATCTCTGGTAATTTTTATCCTTGAATAATAAAGTAGGGAGATAGAAACAAATCCTTGAATTTCAATTTTTTTTTCACTTGTTCTTCAAGTACAAAATTTTTCAAAAGAATCAGAAACGATAAGGTCACAACTTTGGCGATTCTTGATGGAATGACCCATAATAAGGTGAAAACAATATGATCCCTTCTTCAGATGACCCTTTTTTTCTAAGTGCTGTCGATGTAGTTAAATTCACACAGAACTTTATCAAACGAAATAGCCAAATTAAAAAAAAATCTGACACCCCCAATAGTAAGGGCTGGATCTGCCACTGTTTTCAAGTATATTTTACTTTATTATTTTAACAATAAAGTAATGTTATCGATTTAAAAATCTGCCAGTAGTCTGGGTGAAACTTTATTATTTTTCGGATCAAAGTTCGGGAGGGATCAAAATCGGAGTATATCATCAGTTGTTTCGAGATTATGATTGTTCTTGGAAAATTAATTTTGTTCTAAAAATAAAAGTAGTTAAAATAGAAACAACCAATTTCATATCTCATCAGAACTAAAGGATGGCAAAAATTGTGAAACCCTAGGAAGTTCAATATTGAAAAATTGTGATATGAGTTTGTAGGCGATTAAATAAAAAGTCTGTGGAAATGAAAAGTGATCAAATATCTCATCAATCCTAAGAAATCGAAGTCAAAGATTTAAAAAGCATACATGAAATTGACTTTAAGGCGCTTATATGGTATAGGAAACCATAGGAATTAAATAGGAATTCGATATATCATCAGATTTAAGCAATCTGTAAGAATCTGTGAAAACATATGCAACCTACTTACACCCACTTGGGGGTGGAATATTCAAAAATCCTCTAAGTAGTTAATAGATAAATAGAAAGACAGCACGAGAAAGTAAAAACCAATCCAATTTCTTACCACTTCTAAAAGAAATTACGGAAGTCGTGAAAACGTGTTCAACCTTCTTATACCCTCTTAGGGTTAAAAAAGCAAAAACTTAAAAACTATGATAGATAGATAGATTGGAGATAGGAGTCGGTGTGGTTAACTTCTGTCACTGAAGCCACAGTTGGGCTTACTGTGACTGTTAAAATCTTTTCGATTAGTCACATTCTAGCCCTTTTGGCCCTTTTATACCTTTTATGTTAACTTCCGTTTTGACAAGCTCTCTCTTCTTAGCTCGAGCAGCCCCTACGAACGTAGAAATTAATCGTTGTGCCGAATAAATACAGAATTAACCTACAAGTAAACCATACATAAAGCTGTTTCTTTTCTCGCGATCAAGTGTACTCTGCACCTAAGAATTAAAACAGTGACGTCCCCCGGATTGGTTATGATTCCTCTTCAATCCCTGCGCTTTCAATGAAGCTTAGTATTTTGCGAAGAGGAATGGACAGGAATTCCGATGGTTGCATGAAACTCTGACCGAAGTGACGAAGTCTTTTGTGAGCTAAACCCTCACATTCACAGAGGATATGCTCCGGTGTTTCGTCTTCGTCATTCCATATTCTGCAGATTTTGGTCTCAGAGAGACCAATCCTATTGAGATGCTTCCTCATGTGACAATGCCCAGTCAGAGCTCCCACTAGGGTTCGGGTTTGATATCTGCTTAGTTTTAGATAGTCAGATGTTCTTTTTTCCGAATGCTTTGGCATAAAGAGCTTTGAGTGCCTATTGCCCGGTGCCAAGTCCCAGTAAATGGCACTTTGCGATTTTTGCCACATTCGGATGTTCATTCTAGCTGTGCTTAATGGTATCCCGCAAAATGAGTATGGTCCCATGAAGTCGGCTTCTAAACCTTTTCTAGCCATTGAGTCGGCCATTTCGTTACCTTCATAGCCGCTGTGACCCGGAATCCAAATGAGAGAAACTGGAGTGCCATTATTGCAGCCCTGCTGTCCGAGAGAATATATATTTGATGGTTTTTGTAGCTCCGTCTGATATTTTCTCTAATGCATAGTTCAATGGATGTTGTGTGCATGCTACAAAAGAATTTAACATTTGGGCGCACACCTTGATCTGTTTTAGATCCATCTGTGTACCAGATTATGGATCCAGGTTTAGGAGTGGGTTTGTTTGTGGCCCAATTCTCCCTTCCAGGTAGGACAATTTTGAATATCCTTCTGAAATTAAATTTCGGTACCATTGAATCAGAAAGAGGTATCGCTAGTATGGGGTCCTTGTTAAGTTCTGCGGAAAGAGTTGGGCAAGCTATTTTGCGCTCTGACCCGTCCTCCGAGCTCAAAAGTTTGTATGTGGTGAACCTAGCTTCTTTTTGTATTTCTAAGTGTAGAGGTGCAAAGTTGAGAAGCACCTCTAAGGCAGCTGTGGGAGTGCTGCGCATCGCCCCAGTAACACCCAGGCATGCTAGTCTCTGTAGTTTAGTCAGTTTAAGCTGAGCAGTTTTCTGCTTTGTTTTCTTCCACCAGACGGATGCCGCGTAAGTTATAATAGGCCTAGCGACGACGGTATACATCCAGTAGGTGAGTTTTGGACTCAGTCCCCAGTTTTTGCCGAGAAGGCAGGTCCAGAGAGAGATCCTGGCCCTTTTAAGAACTTTGTCCAAATGAGCATTCCAAGTGAGCTTTTCATCTAGGATGATTCCCAGGAATTTTACCTCTCTGGCATACTCTATGGATTCTCCAAAAAGAGTAGGCTTAGATAGTTTGTCCTTACACCTTTTTCTGGTGAATGCAACAATTGTGCTTTTCTTTGGGTTGATACCCAATCCTGCTTTAGTGCACCAGGTTGCTACCTGGTTAAGGGTGTTCTGAACTAGATTTGTCACCATCTCTTCAAACTTACCTCTAACAAGGATGGCAAGGTCGTCAGCATAACCCTGTATGGTAGTTTTAGGCGATTATTACGCAACCCCATGAAAGTGGAGATATATTCGATATCATATCAGAGCTGGGGGATATGGCAGAGTTCATGAAAAAGTAATTTAAGAAAATCATGAAAACACTTTCTCTATATTAACGAGTATGTATAAAAAAAAGCCGTAGAATAAAAATGAATTCAATATTTGGAACGACCTAATAGATATGACGAAAATTGTGAAAATATGTGCATTTTATTTTCCCTGATAATATTTTTCGACCTCCTTCCAAACACTAATGGATATATAAGAATTTTTTTATCTAAATTATCTACTTTTCTGGTTGATGTATATATACATACCGCGTTTCAACTTTGTAGCAGAAGTGTGAACAACTTTTGATTACAAGATTTCACGAACCAATTGCAATTTAAAATAAAATATGGTTTCTGTATAAAGTTTGACAAATAAAGTAAATTTTACTGTATTATTAATAATACAGTATTGTTATCGATTTTTAAAAAAAAAAAATTTGCTGCCCTCAAAATTTTTTTTTCCACGTTTCATGACTAGTAGACGCGAAAAAAGCAATAAAAATTTTCACTCCGTCTGTACGCCGTACCCCGTACGCCGTACGTCGACCGCCCCAAAATCTTTGAAGGCTCGTAGCTCTCAAACCAGTGGACCTATTAAATTAAAATTTTTTCTAAGAATAGACTTGGTGGACCCCTTGAATTGACATTATTTTCAGGGGAGGAGGTGTAAGGGGGAAGGCGGGGTAAGCGTTTTAGACGAAAAATTTAGGTTTCTAGATCTCAGGAACCGCTTGTGTTAGGAGGCTGAAACTTAGAATTTCTATAGAGCTTTGATAATGGACCCATTTGCAAAAAAAAAACAGATATGGGTGAAGGGGTGTGGGAGTGGAGGGGGAAATAATGCGTCCGAAACGCAAAAATGCTGAGATCGATAAATTCTAAAATCCATATCTCCTAAACCATTAATAGCAAGCAATTAAAACTTAACAAATATCTGTAGTTATACTAGGAGAGTAGATTGAAATAAAATTTTTGGGTGGGGGTAGTGGCGTACGGGGGTGGGGGGTGAAAAACCTTAGATTACGATATCTCACAAACTAATTGGACCAGAAAAACAAAATTCGGTTTTATTATAAAGATTGATAAATAAAGGTTGTTTAAAGTAAAATATTTGAAGGGGGTGAAGGAGCACGGAAGTGGGAGGGATTAGAATTTTTCAAAAATAACACGATTCACATCTCAATAACAGTGTTAGATGGATGTTTCAAATTTTTACCAGAAGTAGGCCTAATAGAACCCTAGTAGGGAAAAAAAGTTTGGGGGTGTGGGTGTAAAGGGTGAGGGTGGGGAAGGGTGAGAAAGAAAAAGTTCCGATGTTTATATCTTAAGAATCTTTAATGATAGAAAGCTGAAACTTGGTATTAAGCTAGAGCTATAGTAGTGGCATGGTGGAAAAATACATTTTTTTTTAGGGGTAGTATGGTACGGTGGTGGGGGGTGTTTTCCCTAACTTCAGAACGGCTTATGCTAGGAAGTTGAAATTCGGTACATATATGTAAATTAACTAGAAAAGTAATTCTAATAAAAAAAAATTCAAATAATCATTGGCGTTCAGAAGGGGGGGGCAAAAAAAAATACCGGTTAATATAAAATGCATATATTTTCACGATTTTCGTCACATCTACTAGGTCTTTCGATATATTGAATTCATTTTTATTCTACGAATTCTTCATGTGAGTACCTAGAATGAGTTTTCAAGATTTTTCGAAATTCGACCCCTTAGAGGGTGTAAGTTGGTTGTATACTTTTTCATGAATTCCACCATGTTTCTCAGGTCTGATCAGATATCGAATATCTTGTCACTTCCCCAGGTTTGTTTAATAATCACCTATTTTTAAGTTTTGTTTTTTTCAACCTCTAGACCGCATCCCGGAATATGACCCAATTATTTAATTCATATGTTACACCCTTTTCTAACCGCTTCCCGAACTTTTTGTTAGGTTTTCAGTCACATAGTTATATACACCGCATCCCCGAATTGAACGCGTTCTGAACTTCTGCCGGAAAAATAATACAGTTGCGCCCGGACTGTTGGCAGATTTTTTTTCAGGAGGTGATGAAGCATGGAAGTGGAAGAAATAAATTTTTCTTGGAAATACACTCAAACCTGTTTTTGTGCGGTGGATAGGGACCGCATTAAAAAAAACGCATAAAAAAAAATCTCTCAAAACTTCACCAGTAGCTATAAAAAATAGTTTTCATAACAAAATTAAAAAAAAAATTTTTTATGCGGTGAATAGGGACCGCATAAAAAAAGTCTCACGTATAAAATAACTCAACACCTAACACTAAATGACTAGGAATTGCTTTTTTAAACGAAATCAAGAGACGAGGCTTGGCAGCTACTTGGAATCTCGTCCAAACTATCTACTTCCCTCCCCTAATTAATAAAGAAACCAAGGTCCAATTTTTATAACAAAAATACTGTGTAGTGTTCTGTTTTGTTATAGATAGTCTTTGTCTTTGCTCCCTTCAAGTAAACTAATCTACCTACAAAACAAATCATGAAACTGGACGCCAACTATCTCATTAGCAAAAAATTCTGACAACAGTCTGGGCGCAACTTTATTATTTTTCCGGCAGAAGTTCGGAACGTGTTCAATTCTGTGATGCGGTGTAGGGTACAATGTGACTGAAAACCTAAAAAAAAGTCCTGGAAGCGGTTAGAATAAGGCGTAGTATATGTTATGAATACCATAATTGGGTCATATTCTAGGATGCGGTCCAGGGGTTGAAAAAGGAAAAAACTTTTAAATAGGTGATTATTAATCAAGCCTGAGAGATATGGAAGAATGATTGAAATAGTATACAAACACTTCACACCCCCTTAGGTGTTGAATTTCAAAAAATCTTGAAAACGGTTTCTAGGTATGCATATGAAGAATCCGTAGAATAAAAACGAATTCAATAATTTGGAAGACCTAGTAGATATTACGAAAATCGTGAAAATATATGCATTTTTCTGATAATTTTTTTTGCGGCAACCTCCTCCGAACGCCAATGGATATTCGATTTTGTTTTTAATCAAAATTAATTTCTAGTTGATTTACATATACACACCGAGTTTCAACTTTCTAGCATAAGCTATTATTTAGTTAGGAAAAATACCCCCCCCCCCCCCCGTACCATACTACCCCTAAAAAAATTATATTTTTCCAACATGCCGCTACTATAGCTCTATCTAAATACCAAGTTTCAGGTTTATATCATCATAGGTTCTTAAGATATGAGCATAGGAAATTTTTCCTTTTCACCCTCCTCCTTCCACACCCTCTCCACACACATCCCCAAAAATGTTTAATTGACTGAGGCAATACTTATGTAATGTGATGAAATGCATTAAACCTACTAATTTTTTTTTATTGATAACGTATTCATAATTATTGACTTCTCCTTCAAGTATGTTATGTTTGATTGAAATTTTCATATACCGCACAAAAAAAAAATCGCATAAAAAAAATTGCACAAAAAAAAAATCGCATAAAAAAAATCGCACAAAAAGAAATAAATCGCATTAAAAAAATCGCACAAAAAAAAATCGCACAAAAACAGACCGCACAAAAACAGACCGCACAAAAACAGACCGCACAAAAACAGGTTTGAGTGTACAGGAACTTCGAGTATAGGGCGAGAAATATCAGCAATCTATGAAAACATATCCACACTGTCGAAATATTGCCGCCAACCATTAATCGCTCCACTAATTTTGGAATTGCTCATGTTCAAGCACCTTTACGACTGGGATTTGAGCGATTTAAGCGTTCCGAAGTTATCGGCTAGTATTCTTAACCGCATGTTTTAAGGCCTTTGTATGGACCCGAAGGAGTAGAACGATTGTACCCGTTAACGAACTTACGTTCAAATTTCAACCATAAGTTCAGATTCTTAATGGAGTGGGTGGTTATTTTATAAACTTTTTGCCTTGCCCCCCCTGGAAGAAGTTCTATGGGCGCCCTTGAACATCAATTATATAAAACTAATGTCATATACACTATGTTGTGACTGAACTTTCTTAACGAAGTCTATAAGGAACTTCCGTTTTGTGGAATATGTCTGTTCTTTACGAATTCTGACAGCAATTGAAAATATTTCACTCGATGCCTATAGCTGAACCACTAAAAAAATTGAAAGTGATTTCTAAAAATTATAGTGAAGGAAAAAATGTCATGAATCCTTAGCTATTTGTGAAATAACCAAGGGTGGCTCGGAACTGGCGTAGGGCTCGCAACTGGGTTCTTTACCCTACCTCCACAAACTGGCATGGTGAAAATGAAAGACAGTATGAACATTTTTGACCACATTTATGCTGTCTCGAATACAATACCCTGTCACAAAGTGTTCATGCATATGGTCTCTAGAAGAATCCTGTAAGGGACTTTATCACACAAAAGTGTTCCAGGTGTTTGACATAGTAAAAGTAAAATTTCTTTAATGAATTTCCTTCGTACGGAGGTCTAAACATAAAAGAATCTGGATTCTTCGGATCGTCAAAAACAATTATTTGATACTCTTTTAAAAATTTCTGAAAATTGTAAAGGTCGGGCAAAACACATCCTTTTTTACCCACCAAAAATTTTTTTTTATGTACGAAGTGACTACCGAACCCCTTTCCACCTAAGGGGCGAACAACGACGAGCCGGCTAACCCGCCGAGATGGGGTGGGCGCCACCCAGGTGAGATATTCGTCGTCGTTCTCTCACACCCGAACCAGCCGTGAATTTCGGATGGATGAAAATTATCAAAATTACATCTAAGGGAAACTTATTTCGCAGAAATAGATTTCTTTAAATCACGACAGGATTCTGAAATGGAAGTACCTTCACCGAACTTCACAAGAACACTTACATAGTGAGAACAAGAGATATTTTAGATTAATGCCTACTTAAAATATAATGTAACATAAACAATATACTTAAAGCTAGGGTACCGCTGGTGTCCTTCGAAGGTCGCCGATTTGATCCGCTTGCTTTACATTCGTCCAATATTTTCATCCGCTTTTCGCCGAGCAATAACCGATGACGATTTGTTATATCCGTGTTTCTTAATTTTTTTTCCCACGTCACTTGGTTTTACGATTCAGTATTTCTATCCACAGATCTTGAATTCCGATCACGGTTGAGTTAAAATATTTTAGTTACTCCGCGAACTAACTTTTTCCACGAACTATCTCACAAGATCCCCGGTTATGTTCAATTAAACCTCGGTCTCAATTTCTCAAGCTCAAATTGTAGCTTTACACTCAAAGAAAAAATGTGATTGTGTCAACCATACTTTGGGAGAACCTTACTATGGTTGGGGTTATAGTTGCCACAACTATGTTACAACATGTAACATGTTTAGCTCAAACAAAGTTATGGTTGTGGAAACCTAGGTGTGTGATTCACGCAACCTTCTTTTTCCATAGAATGATTAGGTCAATCATAAAATACATGTGACATGGTTGCTTGAATCATAGTTCTGGTTTGAGAAAACATTTTATGTTTGGCTCAAACATAATTATGATTGTGAAAACCTTGGTGTATAATTCACGTAACCTTCTTTAATAACATGATGGTTGGGTCAATCCATAGAGCTATATGTAGTGGAGACAGCGTGCAGCGACTGTTTTTAAGCCGGAGGTTTTCTCGCAAAGGACCGGCGATATTCGCTATGCTACTACTTTCAGGATCTGACTCACATGTATGTTACACTCCGGTATTGAAAAGAAAAAAATCCCAACCTGTAAATACTACGCTACTATTTGCATTTCACTGCCACCGGGCATGAAACGCTCCATACAAAAAGGTTCCATTTTGCATCAAAATGCTTCAAAGTGCTTTATACAGAAACGGCGTCTTGCGATCTCCGTTAGTTATAGCTCTATGAGTCAATCATAAAACTTATGTGACATGGTTGCTTGAATCATAGTTCTGATTTGAGAAAACAATTTATATTTGGCTCAAACATAAGTATGATAGTGGAAACCTTGGTGTATGATTCACGCAACCTTCTTTTATAATACGATGGTAAGGTCAATCATACGATACATGTGACGCTGAAAAATAATTCACAAAGAAAACATTTGAAAGACATTATATTATTTTTGTATTACCACTATTATATTTGAAATTATTTTTTATATAATTAATTCTTGGATAAACAAAACAAAAAATTTATAAATTCTACATTTTCAAAAAAAAAATGTCATTAAAAAAATACATATCAATTTGCTACGATAGAAAATATAAAACAATATAAATTTTTGTACATTTAATATTTTTTTGCCTTAAATTGAAAATTAAAAGAAGTTTTTTTAATTCAATTTCTTCATTGTTACACACTTTGGATCATAAATAAATGGCTTGAACAATGAATAACAATTAAACACTCTCGAACAAAGCACACATGAAAGAAGAAGAAGCGAACTTACACCGCGAACGATACTTTTCGTACTGTGAGAGGTATGGTTGTGAGAATTATTTTATCAAATTATATGGTTCCACTGATCATAGAATATTGTTGTCGTGATTATTGTACACAATTACATCAGGTAACTAGAATGATTGGTGCAACCATATTAAATTTCAGTAGGGATATATGTTTAATGCAACCATATTATGTTTTTACGAATTATATGCTATGACTAGTACCATCATAGCCATGATCACTGGAAACATGTCAGTTTCACAAAAAGCAATACAAATTTTCACTCCGTCTGTCCGCCGTACGCCGTACGTCGACCGCCAAAATCCTTTGAAGGCTCGTAGCTCTCAAACCAGTGGAGCTATTAAATTTAAATTTTTTCTAGGAATAGACTGGGTAGACCCCTTGAATTGACATTGTTTTCAGGGGTGGGGGTGTGAGGGTGAAGGTGGGGGAAGCCTTTTAGACGAAAAATTTTGGTCTCTAGATCTCAGCAACCGCTTACGTTAGGAGACTGAAACTTGGAATTTCTATAAAGCTTTGATAAAGGACCCATTTGCAAAAAAATTGATGATATGTGTGAAGGGGTGTGGGAGTGGAGGGGGAAGCAATGCGTCCGAAACGCAAAAAAGTGGAGATCTACACATTCTAAAATCTATATCTCCTAAACCGTTAATAGCAAGCAATTAAAACTTAACAAATATCTGTAGTTATACTAGGAGAGTAGATTGAAACAAAATTTTTGGGTGGGGGTAGTCGCGTTCGGGGGTGGGGAGTGAAATACTTAACATTACGATATCTCCCAAACCAGAGGCACCAGAAAAACAAAATTCGGTTTGGATATTAAGCTTGATAAATAAAGATTGCTCAATGTAAAATCTTTGAAGGGGCGGGGGAGTACGTAAGTGGAGGGGATAAGAATTTTTCAAAAATAACACGTTTCATATCTCAATAACAGTGTAAGATGGATGCTTCAAATTTTTACCAGAAGTAGGCCTAATAGAACCCTAGTAGGGAAAAAAGTTTGGGGGTGTGGGTGTAGAGGGTGAGGGTGCGGAAGTGTGAGAAAGAAAAAGTTCCGATGCTTATATCTTAAGAATCTATAGTGATAGGAAGCTGAAACTTGGTATTTAGATAGAGCTATAGTAGTGGCATGGTGGAAAAATAAATTTTTTTTAGGGGTAGTATGGTACGGTGGTGGGGGGGTGTTTTTCCTAACTTTAGAACGGCTTATGCTAGGAAGTTGAAACTCGGTACGTATTGGTAAATTAACCGGAAAAGTAATTCTGATAAAAAAAAATTCGAATATTCAATGGCGTTCAGAAGGGGGGATAAAAAAAATTATCAGTATAGATAAAATGCATATATTTTCACGATTTTCGTCATATCTACTAGGTCTTTCCAAATATTGAGTTCATTTTTATTCTACGGATTCTTTATATGAATACCTAGGATGCATTTTCAAGATTTTTTGAAATTCGACCCAGAGAGGGTGTAAACTGGTTGTATACTTTTCATGAATTCCACCATGTTTCTTAGGTCTGATCAGATATCAAATATCTTTTCACTTCCCCAGGCTTGTTTAATAATCACCTATTTTTAAGTTTTTTATTTTTCAACCTCTAGACCGCATTCCGGAGTATGACCCAATTATTTAATTCATATGTTACACCCTTATCTAACCGCTTCCCGAGCTTTTTGTTAGGTTTTCAGTCACATAGTAACATATACTGCATCCCCGAATAAACCACGTTCCGAACTTCTGCCGGAAAAATAATAAAGTTGCGCCCAGACTGTTGGCAGATTTTTTTGTTACAACTCCGACCTTGTCTTCACTACCGCTAAATCGAAAACCAACGATCCCGAGTTTTTTCGCTTTCTCGAACACATCCAACGATCACCCCAATCGGTTAGGTCCTCTGATCCCAGAACTTGGTCATGAACCCCCGTCTAGTTTGAAAGTTGCTAAGCTCGAACACATCATTACTTAGTTGAGCCTTAATAATTTCCGAAGAAAAGGCTGCTTGACTAAACATGGCGGCGCCCATTGTTATTGTTTATGTACGGAACTGTCAAAATCGCGGGTGATGTGGTTTGGTGTGAGGAGGTCGTGACCGGCGCACTTGAGGTAAGTTTGCTTACTTAATTTTATTTCCGTGGGCTTAGACAGATCGGACGGCACACGCGTGAGTCGGACGTTTCCGATATTTGTTTTGTCCGCGTAGTTTGCTCCTCGCTGTAACTCGGGCACTTTTTGTTCTTGAGCCGCACGAATGATCCCGACTTCCTTTTACTTTATTAGTAATAATACAGTATTGTTATTGATTTTCAAAAAAAAAAAATTTGCTGCCCTCAAAATTTTTTTGTGTACCATGACTAGTAGACACGAAAAAAGCAATACAAATTTTCACTCCGTCTGTCCGCCGTACGCCGCACGTCGACCGCCAAAATCCTTTGAAGGCACGTAGCTCTCAAACCAGTGGAGCTATTAAATTTAAATTTTTTCTAGGAATAGACTGGGTAGACCCCTTGAATTGACATTATTTTCAGGGGTGGGGGTGTGAGGGGGAAGGTGGGGGAAGCGTTTTAGACGAAAAATTTTGGTTTCTAGATCTCAGCAACCGCTTATGTTAGGAGAATGAAACTTGGAATTTCTATAAAGCTTTGATAGCGGACCCATTTGCAAAAAAATTTATGATATGTGTGAAGGGGTGTGGGAGTGGAACGAAACGCAAAAAAGTGGAGATCTACACATTCTAAAATCTATTTCTCCTAAGCCGTTAATAGCAAGCAATTAAAACTTAACAAATATTTGTAGTTATACAAGGAGAGTAGATTGAAACAAAATTTTTGGGTGGGGGAAGTGGCGTACGGGGGTGGGGGTGAAATACTTAACATTACGATATCTCCCAAACCAGAGGCACCAGAAAAACAAAATTCGGTTTGGATATAAAGTTTAATAAATAAAGATTGCTCAAAGTAAAATCTTTGAAGGGGGCGGGGGAGTACGTAAGTGGAGGGGATAAGAATTTTTCAAAAATAATAAGTTTCATATCTCAATAACAGTGCAAGATGGATGCTTCAAATTTTTACCAGAAGTAGGCCTAATAGAACCCTAGTAGGGAAAAAAAATTTGGGGGTGTGGGTGTAGAGGGTGAGGGTGGGGAAGGGTGAGAAAGAAAAAGTTCCGATGCTTATATCTTAAGAATCTATAATGATACGAAGCTGAAACTTGGTATTTCGATAAAGCTATAGTAGTGGCATGGTGAAAAAATAATTTTTTTTTAGGGGTAGTATGGTTCGGTGGTGGGGGGTGTTTTTCCTAACTTTAGAACGGCTTATGCTAGGAAGTTGAAACTCGGTACGTATTTGTAAATTAACCAGAAAAGTAATTTTGATAAAAAAAAATTCGAATATTCATTGGCGTTCAGAAGGGGGGGCAAAAAAAATTATCAGTATATATAAATGTAGGAGCAAGCGAGAGAGAAATAGGCAGATCACGGTGAAAAACACATTTTGACGAAGGAAAAGAGGCAGTCGTTGATCAGTCGTTACAGAACGAATAACTAAAGCGAACATACAGAACGAATAAATACAGTGAATTAACAGAAACCCGAGTTTGACTTAACCCCGACAACCCGATCCCACATTTTGGGGGCTCAACACAAAAACAAAAGAAAGAACAATTAAAAAACGCAGCGCGCATAGCGAAAACATAAATCAAAAAAGAACACGCGGGTCGCGCTCGACACATAACAGTAACGGGACGGAAGAAAAATTTTTTTTTTTAGCCAACTCGTGCGTCATATCTCGCTGTAAAAGACATAAAAAAAAAAAAAAACGCTTGAGAAAAATCCGAACACTAATAGTGAAAACAAGATCGCATTTCGTAGCATAAATCGTTTTTTTTTCCAGTGCATGTTCAAATTAATCGCCCGATGAGCAGTACAAGTGTCACAGCGAATGAGAAAAGTGCGGTTAAAGATAGGGAACAGAAGAAAATTAACAAACTCAGTACGGAGCGGATGCGCAAAATCCTGCTCAGAAAAGGATTATCAGGCGACGGGAATCGAAGTTCACTTAGGAGACGTCTTCGTGATTCGGAACTTACGAAATCAAATTCGGATGCGGACGACTCAGACAAAAACTCTTCACCGGATTTAACCTCAACAAAGATATCATTTAAAGACAAAAGCATGTCTACGTTCACATTTTCAGACGTGCAGACGTCTCTAAGAAAATTCTCGGGAGATGAATCATATGACTCAGCAGAACAGTGGGTGAATGATTTCGAGGAGTTAGCCGGCATAGTTAACTGGACGGATCTACAGAAGCTGGTGTACGCGAAACAATTTCTGTGCGGAACAGCGGAAATACTGGGAAAACACAAAGTTTACAAAAGCTGGTCAGATCTAAAACATGAGCTACTCGATGCGTTTGAGTTGAAGATCAATAGCGCGGAGGTACATAGAGCACTGGCTTCGTCGACAAAAAATGTAAACGAGAGTTTCCTGGCATATTTTCTCCGAATTACCAGTCTGGGTTCGCGCTGATCAGTAGATGACTCTTCAGTCATAGAATATATGATAAATGGTATTACGGATAAGGCAGAAAACAAGGTCCTTCTCTATGGTGCTTCAACCTTGGTCGAATTCAAAGAGAAGCTACGACTGTACGAGCAATTTAGGCGAAATACTGCCGATTCACAAAAAACAACAGAGAAAACGGTAAACTCAAGTTCGAACAAACCACACAATCAAGGCCGAGCAAAAGTAAATTGTGTTTATTGCAAAAAACCGGGCCATTCTGAGGACGTATGCCGTCAGAAAAATTATACGTGCTTTAACTGCGGGAAAAAGGGACACAAGTCGGTGGATTGCAGGGTAACGAGTGAAATGCCGCCAACGACGCATACACAACTTTCAGCGAACAGTGTACCCTTTCGCCCTGCACCAAAGGAAACAATGGTATGCGAGAACAGCGAATCGGTACCATCAATGTACAAAAAAGTAAATATACAGTCAACCAGATCGGAAGCGTTGCTAGATACGGGAAGCAGCTTAAATCTGGTAAGAGAAGACCTTTTCAACAGATTGGAAAGGAAACCGACAGTAACGAAATCAGTGGTAACTCTGATTGGACTTGGAAAGCAGAAAATATACACAAAAGGATTTGGTAAATTCGAAATCATCATCGACGAACAGCATTTCGACGTGGTGGCACACTTGGTGGGCAACAACGACCTGCCAATGGAGCTCGTACTGGGAACAGAACTTCTGCGACAGGCTAAACTGACAATTTCAGCGACACAGGTACAAATCAAGAAGGAGGAACCGGAAACAGGATTTGAACAGCAGATGTTAGCAATACAGGTCGACCAAAACAGCGGCGAAGAATCAGATGAAGTGCAGGAATTGATACAACAGTACAAACCGAACCCTAATCCGGTCAGCAATGTACAAACAACCATAGTACTGTTAGACGATGAACCAGTGGTACAGCAACCGCGACGTCTGGACCCAGTCGAGAAGAAAAAAGTGGAGCAGCAAGTGGAGGAGTGGCTAACTCAAGGTATAATTTATCCTAGTAAATCTAATTACATGAGTCCAATCGTTTTAGCGAAAAAGAAGGACGGTTCCATACGTTTATGCATGGACTACAGGAGATTGAATAGCAAAATTCTAAAAGAACGGTTTCCGATACCAAATATGGAGGAGCAGCTGGACTCGTTGCAAGCAGCGAAAGTCTATACAACACTGGACCTTAAGAACGGTTTTTTCCACGTGCCGATGGATACGGATTCCAAAAAATATACCGCGTTTGGGTGTCATCTCGGCGTGTTTGAATTCAACCGTACTCCGTTCGGTTTGTGCAACTCCCCGTGCTCATTCCAGAGATATATAAATGATGTCTTCAGGAATCTTATTTTGCAAAATGTAGTTATTCTGTACATGGATGACATAATAATCCCGACGGCCGACGAACAACAGGGTCTAATCCAGTTAAAAAGGGTACTGCAAGTAGCAGCATCCAGTGGCCTAGAAATGAATTGGAAGAAATGCCAGTTTCTACAGAGAAAAGTCGAGTTTCTGGGATATATCATCGAAGCAGGTACTATCAAAATTTCAGAGCAAAAAACAGCGGCGGTTGTTAATTTCCCGGAGCCAACCACAACAAGAAAACTGCAAAGCTTTTTGGGATTAAGTGGCTACTTTCGCAAGTTTATTAAAAACTATAGCTACATATCTCATCCTCTTACGGAATTACTTAAAAAGGACAAAAAATTCGAATTCGGAGAAAAGGAAAGAGCAGCGTTTCAAACTTTAAAAAACGCTTTATCGAATCAACCAATACTACACCTATTTAATTATTCCTTGCCGACAGAAGTCCATACAGATGCCAGCCAGGAAGGAATAGGAGCAATCTTATTACAAAAATCACCGGTGGACGATAACTGGCACCCAGTACACTATTTCAGTCGCAAAACAGCAGGATCGGAGAAAAATTATACTAGCTATATGCTGGAGGCCTTAGCAGTAATAACAGCACTTAAAAAGTTTCGGCCCTATCTCCTAAATATCTCATTTACGATAGTAACCGATTGTAAGGCATTCAAGCAAACGATGTCTAAGCAAGAAATATCGCCGATGATAGCACGATGGGCTATTCTTCTACAGGATTTCAACTACTTAATTGAACATCGAGCAGGTGAGAGGCTAAAACATGTCGATGCTCTAAGCAGATCACCAGTCATGGTTTCGACAACACTTTCTTCGTGGATCAGACAGGTGCAGGAAACAGATCCAGCAATACAAAAAATTCGACAAAATCAGCAAGATTCGTCAACAGAGTACGTAACAACTAACGGTGTCCTATACAGATGTAAAGATGGACGGTATCTAATAGTTACGCCAGATAAAATAGCAGGCCAACTTATACGACAATTACATGAATCGAACGGACACTTCGCAGCACGGAAGTTAATGTCAATCATTAAACAGGAATATGATATCAGAAACTTGGAGTCAAAAATTGAAGATTGCTGCAAAAACTGCGTAGTTTGTCTTTTGTCGGATAGAAAACGCGGAAGGAAAGAGGGTTTTTTGCATCCAGTACCAAAGGATGATGGTCCACTACAAACGTTTCATCTAGACCATATGGGACCAATGACAGCAACGGATAAAAACTATAAATACGTATTTGCAGTTATCGATGGCTTCACAAAATTCTGCTGGCTGTACGCTACGAAGTCAACGGCCACATCGGAAGTTTTAAAAAACTTAATGGTACAACAGCAAACTTTCGGGAATCCTGCTAGATTTGTCACCGACAAAGGAGCGGCTTTCACATCTACCGACTTTAAAAATTTTTGTTCGGAAAACAACATAACCCACGTCCAGATAACAACAGGCGTACCACGTGGAAATGGACAGGTGGAAAGACTGAATCAAATCATAATATCAGTGCTAACAAAATTGGGACATCAGGATACTAAGAAATGGTATCAACATCTACCAAGAGTACAAACAGTAATAAACTGTACGTATCAAAGGTCAATAGACAGAAGCCCATTCGAAGTTATGTTTGGAACTCCGATGAAGCGCAAGGAAGATACAAGTTTGCTAGATCTTTTGAATGAAGAGTTGATAAACGCCTTCGACGATCAACGAGATGAAATACGACAGCTGGCGAAAAAGCAGATCAACAGAATTCAACTGGAAAATCGTACAGAATACAACAGAAAAGCTAAACCTTCGCATCAATATAAGATCGGCGACCTCGTAATGATCAAGAGAACGCAGTTCGGCTCGGGACTTAAACTAAAAGGACAGTTCCTGGGATCGTATAAAGTTACGTGTGTACAGTCAAAGGACAGATATCTCGTCGAAAAACAGAACGACGGAGAAGGCCCTCGGAGAACATCATCTTCGGCAGACAACCTTAAACTCTGGATACCATATTCATCCGGGGCGGATGAACTGCAGGACGGCCGAATGTAGGAGCAAGCGAGAGAGAAATAGGCAGATCACGGTGAAAAACACATTTTGACGAAGGAAAAGAGGCAGTCGTTGATCAGTCGTTACAGAACGAATAACTAAAGCGAACATACAGAACGAATAAATACAGTGAATTAACAGAAACCCGAGTTTGACTTAACCCCGACAACCCGATCCCACATAAAATGCATATATTTTCACGATTTTCGTCATATCTACTAGGTCTTTCGAAATATTGAATTCATTTTTATTCTACGTATTACTTTATTAGTAATAATACAGTATTGTTATTGATTTTAAAAAAAAAAAATTTGCTGCCCTCAAAATTTTTTTGTGTACATTTCATGACTAGTAGACACGAAAAAAGCAATAAAAATTTTCACTCCGTCTGTCCGCCGTACGCCGTCCGCCGTACGTCGACCGCCAAAATCCTTTGAAGGCTCGTAGCTCTCAAACCAGTGGAGCTATTAAATTTAAATTTTTTCTAGGAATAGACTGGGTAGACCCCTTGAATTGACATTATTTTCAGGGGTGGGGGTGTGAGGGGGAAGGTGGGGGAAGCGTTTTAGACGAAAAATTTTGGTTTCTAGATCTCAGCAACCGCTTATGTTAGGAGACTGAAACTTGGAATTTTTATAAAGCTTTGATAGTGGACCCATTTGCGAAAAAATTGATGATATGGGTGAAGGGGTGTGGGAGTGGAGGGGGAAGCAATGCGTCCGAAACGCAAAAAAGTGAAGATCTATTCATTCTAAAATCCATATCTCCTAAACCGTTAATAGCAAGCAATTAAAACTTAACAAATATTTGTAGTTATACAAGGAGAGTAGATTGAAATAAAATTTTTGGGTGGGGGAAGTGGCGTACGGGGGTGGGGGGTGAAATACTTAACATTACGGTATCTCCCTAACCAGAGGCACCAGAAAAACATAGTTTGGTTTGGATATAAAGTTTAATAAATAAAGATTGCTCAAAGTAAAATCTTTGAACGGGGCGGGGGAGTACGTAAGTGGAGGGGATAAGAATTTTTCAAAAATAACAAGTTTCATATCTCAATAACAGTGCAAGATGGATGCTTCAAATTTTTACCAGAAGTAGGCCTAATAGAACCCTAGTAGGGAAAAAAAGTTTGGGGGTGTGGGTGTAGAGGGTGAGGGTGGGGAAGGGTGAGAAAGAAAAAGTTCCGATGCTTATATCTTAAGAATCTATAATGATACGAAGCTGAAACTTGGTATTTCGATAAAGCTATAGTAGTGGCATGGTGAAAAAATAAATTTTTTTTAGGGGTAGTATGGTACGGTAGTGGGGGGTGTTTTTCCTAACTTTAGAACGGCTTATGCTAGGAAGTTGAAACTCGGTACGTATTTGTAAATTAACCAGAAAAGTAATTTTGATAAAAAAAAATTCGAATATTCATTGGCGTTCAGAAGGGGGGGGGGGCAAAAAAAATTATCAGTATATATAAAATGCATATATTTTCACGATTTTCGTCATATCTACTAGGTCTTTCGAAATATTGAATTCATTTTTATTCTACGTATTTTTCATATGAATACCTAGAATGTGTTTTCAAGATTTTTTGAAATTCGACCCCTAAGAGGATGTAAACTGGTTGTATACTTTTTCATGAATTCCACCATGTTTCTCAGGTCAGATCAGATATCGAATATCTTTTCACTTCCCCAGGCTTGTTTAACAATCACCTATTTTTAAGTTTTTTATTTTTCAACCTCTAGACCGCATTCCGGAATATGACCCAATTATTTAATTCATATGTTACACCCTTTTCTAACCGCTTTTTGTTAGGTTTTCAGTCACATAGTAACATATGCCGCATCCCCGAATAAACCACGTTCCGAACTTCTGCCGGAAAAATAATAAAGTTGCGCCAGTAATTGTTAATGTTTTGCACTTCATGTTGCCTTAATCCTAAAACAAACCTATCCTATCACTATCCAAAATCATTTTACTCTATTTCCTATTAATTTTAATTTTTTTTTTATTCTTATACAAGTTTAGTTTTGAGCCAGTTCTTCCATTGTAAATATTTGATTTTCCGAGTTCTTATCCGAAATTCTGTTCGTTATTTTAGGTAGGCAGTAACTGGATGTGAAGGCGAAACGGAGCGAATCTCCGCTCGGCCACTTTAAATTGATTATTGCGGTAAGTCACTATACTTTGGGTTTTTCATGTTCTATAATCTAATTTTAACCTTCTGCATACTTTTTCTCAGATTCTGGATATGAGAGCTGTCTACGAAATTCACACCGGATAGCGAAAAAGGTATTCCGTAAGTATAATAGATTTTCAAAAATAACGTCTTTTTTTTCCAGACGTAATATTTTCCCCATTACCACTATAGGATTTCCCTGAAATGCTCTCTCCCCTTCCCATCGTCTTGTTTCCTTTCCCGTCCTAGGCGTTATAAGGTTCTAAATCCTTCACATGCCAGATCCCCGCGTCTTTGCCATCATTATTTACGAGGTGGTACATCCAAGGCGACTCCTTCTTCTGTACCGTGAACGGTCCTAAAAAAGCTGGGGCTAATTTTGCCGAGAAATGGCATGCAGCGTCGGATTGGGCAAAGTTTCTTCTCCACACGAGATCGTGTAGCAGATAAGTTATTAATTTATTTTTTCCGCCGCCTTCTTCATCTTAGTTCATGTGTATTTCCTCCCGTAACACCTCAAACGCTTCTAAACGTTCTCGCAGGCCATCCGCATTGACTGGAGTAACCTCGGTAGGGTAGTCGTTTGGTCCTACGTTGCATACATTCATTTCCCTACCAAAATTCGCATAGTAAGGACTGACCCCGAATACTTCATCCGTGGCAGTTTGCAATGCGCACCCAATCGCCGGGAGGTGTGTGTCCCACAATCGATGGTTTTCAGATGCATAAGCTCGAAGCATTGTTTTAATGTTTTGATTCGTGCGCTCTGCCGGGCTGACTTGTGGGTGATAAGATGCAGTGTATTTGATATTCGTGCCATAGCCCTCGCACATGCGTTTGAAATCCCGGCTAGTGAACTGCACCCCATTGTCGCATACAACCCACCATGGAACGCCGAGCAACAAAAACACCTGCTCCTCAACAATTCAACCCACAGCAGCACCAGTAGCCGTTCTCAACGGAAAAACAAGTGGACACTTGGTGCAATAATCCATCTTAGTTAAAATGTAACAATTCCCTCTGAGAGAACATGGAAGAGGGCCAACGAGATCGACGCATACCATCTCCCATGGCATGCTCACTTCGGTCCTTGAAGCCATTAGCCCGGCTGGCAATTTCCTTTCCGGCTTGATTGCCTGGCAAACCTTACACCTAGCCACATATCGCTGAAAGTTTAAGGTTTATATCACTTCAGGTTATCAAGATATAAGCATCAGAACTATTACCTTTTCACCCTCCCCCACCCTCACCCTCTACACCCTCATCCTCAAATTGTTTTTCCGTATTAGGGTTCAATTAGCGCTACTTCTGGTAAAAATTTTAAGCATCTATCTTACACTGTTCTTGAGACATGAAATGTGTTTTTTTTTTAAAAATTCTTATCCCCCTCCACTTCTGTGCTCCACCTCCCACTTAAATTTTTTTTACTTTGATCAGTTTTATTTGTCGACCTTTATACCCAAACCGAATTTTATTTGTCTAGAGCAATTGGTTCATGAGATATCGTAATCTAATGTTTTTCACCCCCCACCACCATACGCAACTGCCCCAAGCCAAAATTTTTTCAATCTGTTCTCCAAGTATAACTACAAATATTTCTTAAGTTTGGATAGTGTACCATTAACGGTTTAGGAGATATGGATTTTAGAATGTGTCTATCTCGGCTTTTTTGCGTTTCGGAATCATTATATTTCCCACCACTCCCACACCCCTTGATCAATATTGACAATTTTTATGCAAATGGGTCTACTATCAGAGCTCTATAGAAATTCCAAGTTTCAGCTTCCTATCATAAGCGGTTACTGAGATCTAGAAACCAAAATTTTCCGTCTAAAACGCTTCCCCCCTTCCCCCTCACACCCCCACCCTTAAAAATTTTGTCACTTCAAGAAGCCTACCCCGTCTATTCGTAAAAAAAAATTTCAATTTAATACATATCTCAAAGCGTTTGGGAGCTTCGAGCCTGCAAACGATTTTGCGTATTTAGTACGGCGGCCAGACGGACTGAAAATTTTTATTGCTTTTTTCGTGTCTACTAGTTATGAAACGTGAAAATAAAAAATTTTAGGATAGCAAATTTTTTTTTTTTTTTAAATCGATCACAATACTGTATTATTAAAATAATAAAGTAAAACGATGACACTCTTTTCATAAAACCTCTGCCTTCTTATTGCCGCATCTTTTACTTTATTATTTATAATACAGTATTGTTATTCATTTTCAAAAACAAAAAATTTGCTACCCTCAAAATTTCTTTGTCCACGTTTCATGACTAGTAGACACGAAAAAAGCAATACAAATTTTCACTCCGTCATTTTAGACGAAAAATTATGGTTTCTAGATCTCAGCAGCCGCTTATGTTAGGAGACTGAAACTTGGAATTTCTATGAAGCTTTGATAGTGGACCCATCTGCAAAAAAAATGATGATATAGGTGAAGGGGTGTGGGAGTGGAGGAAAAAGTAATGCGTCTGAAACGCAAAAAAGTCGAGATCGACACATTCTAAAATCCATATCTCCTAAACCGTTAATAGCAAGCAATTAGAACTTAACAAATATCTGTAGTAATACTAGGAGAGTAGATTGAAACAAAATTTTTGGGTGGGGTAGTGGCGAGGGGTTAAAATACTAACCAATACGATATCTCCCAAACCAATGGCACCAGAAAAACAAAATTCGGTTTGGATATAAAGCTTAATAAATAAAGATGGCTCAAAGTAAAATCTTTGAAGGGGGCGGGGGAGTACGTAAGTGGAGGGGATAAGAATTTTTCAAAAATAACACGTCTCATATCTCAATAACAGTGTAAGATGGATGCTTCAAATTTTTACCAGAAGTAGGCCTAATAGAACCTTTGCAGGGAGGGGGGGGGGGGTGAAGGGTGGGGAAGGGTGAGAAAGAAAAAGTTCCGATGCTTATATCTTAAGAATCTATAATGATAGGAAGCTGAAACTTCGTATTCTAGGAAGTTCAAACTCGGTACGTATATATAAATAAACTAGAAAAGTAATTCTGATAAAAAAAAATTGAATATTCATTGGCGTTCAGAAGGGGGGGGGGGCAAAAGAAATATCAGTTAATATAAAATGCATATATTTTCACGATTTTCGTCATATCTATTAGGTCTTTCGATATATTGAATTCATTTTTATTCTACGGATTCTTCATATGAATACCTAGAATGTGTTTTCAAGATTTTTTGAAATTCGACCCCTAAGAGGGTTTAAAGTGGCTGTATACTTTTCATGAATTCCACCATATCTCTCAGGTCTGATCAGATATCGAATATCTTTTCACTTACACGTGCTTGTTTAATAATCACCTATTTTTAAGTTTTGTTTTTTTCAACTTCTAGACCGCATCCCGGAATATGACCCAATTATTTAAGGGGTTATATACAGTTGTGATGGACGAAAAAATCAATTTTTCTTTTATTGCATATTCTTTCAGTATATTCTCTCAAGAATACTCTCACCAAATTTCATAACGATCGGAGCATTAGAACCAAAGTTGTAGCTTTTTGTAGCACACTACCTGCACAGCGAGAGGAACAAACATGAAACTTAAAACGCGATTATCTCAGAACCTTATTTTTTCGAAAGTACCTTTGCGGTGGACAGGATTACTAGAAAACTATCAATCCGATCAACACCAAATTTATACCACTTATTTATTATGATAATAGCTAGTAGATGAACGAAGGATTTTCAATTGTTTTGAAAACTTTTTTTCTTAGAGCAAAAAATCGAGAATGTTTTACATTGAAAAAGTACGTTTTTTGTTACAACCGTCGCCATTTTTTTTAAATCAAAATTTTTACAAATCCTTCGTTCATTTACTAGAAAATACAATATACTAACGGATTTTTCTGGAATTTTCGATTTTCGATGAACCGTTCTCGAGATATGATGTCCACCGCAATTCAAGTCGAATCACTTTTTTATTATTTAATATTTTTTGATGAATAAATTTCAACAAGTTCTAAGAAACATGTACTATTCGACGTTGACAAAAGATTTTGAATAAATATTTTTTATGGTGTCAAAAAAATATCGTAAATCGATGTCATTTTTATTATTGACTGCTCGTCGTGTATTGGTGAGTTCAAATTCGAATGTCACACTAGTGTGTGCGTTTATTGCAACGAAAGAAACATAGACGGAATGCGTGCCACATCCGTAATTAAACAGACAGTCGTTACAACGCAACGCTAATTAGGACTGTACCATTTATTGTTCCTAAGTTTAATCTAAGCGTAGGGATCGGAACATACACAAAAAGGCACTATACTCGAGGAACTTGAAACACTAAAAAAATGCTATATTCTAATGCGAGCACTAGAGTCACTGTATACGAACTAACACGTAAACATCCATTATCATGAGTACGGACTATGACCACTTTTGGTACATATTTAGTACTTTTAAAAACTGCGAATTCCAAAATTCGCAGGTTTCTAAAATTTAATAGTATTATGGTGATTTCTTTTCTGGAAAAAAATGTGACCCATTTAGATGCAAAATTATTGCAGTTCTGCCCTCTTTTTTGACAGTTCCGTCCGACAGATCAATTGACAATAGAACGCTTTCAGGTCAAAAAGCTATTATGAAAATTTAAATATATTTACACTACACTCCGTATGTTTCTAATTACTGTATGCCCCGTTTGACAGTTTAATTTATGCTCTTAAATCAGTTGCCGCTGTTGTCATAGGATATTTTTTTCTTATGTTGTCGCACATTTAAGGTTAAAGGAGTTGCACCGCAGAAATTTTCGGGGCAAGAAATGCAAGTTTTCAGGGCAATTTTAGCCACGGACTCAAACCCATTTTTCTAGCAGGTCCAAATTTTTTCCACTATAGAACATGGGAACTGCTAGAAAAAAATTGAGGGCAGAAACGGGTCACATTTTTTCCAGAAAAGAAATCACTATAAGTGTGTGTACATGTACCAACCCATATGTTTTTGATTGATATTTCCCAAAATTGTGAAAATGTCAAACGAAATGTCATCTTCACCAACTGATATTTCGTCGTGCGAAAATGCCTCGATTTTGCCTCGATTAGTGACGATTTTGTATGGAGACCGATCCATGACATCACTAATCGGGGCAAAATCGAGGCATTTCTCACGACGAACTGTCATATGAACGCGACTTGAAATTAAGTTGGCGCTGCCAAAGGTAAGTACGTATTTTGATTATCAAAAACTTTAATTTAATTATAAGAGCTCTTCTTTTCAGTGTGCGTTTGGGAATTTTTCTGTCGTCCATTCGCTCCACATAGCTAGAGTCACTTGTCCAGTGTAACTGGACGGCGATACCTGGATACTGGAAGAAACGTACGGTGGCTGCCACACCGCGACTGAATGGTGACCGCGCGTGGCCGCGCAATGTGAAAGGGACCTTCTTCGTGCCAATAAAAAATTTTGCACCGTCAGGCTAGTTTCACACTGCACGGTTTGCGCCGTACGGTTTCTATCCCAATTGACCGTGCTATTTCAACCGTCTGTTCTGTCTTGATTGAATTGTATGCAATGCAATAAAATTTTCCCAACATGCACATAAGAAACCGTTACGGCACACCGTTCAATGTGGAAGCATCCATTTGATCACATGGGCAACTAGGTCCTCGGTCGCCGTCCGGTTGCCGTGTGTTGCAGTGGCGCGGACGGATGCTACACGGCAGCCGTACGGCGACCGTGTCGTGGCCGCGCAATGTGAAAGGGATCATACACTTCTTCGCGCAACTAAAAACCAGCAGAATGGGAAGTGTAGGACTAGAATGAACCTGAAATTTTTTATTTTTGGAAAAGGCCACCAAAGCCCCGAAAAGTGTGTCGAAAGTTATGAAAACCAAGGCACCAAAAGCAAAGAAGGTGAACGGACCAACAAAGAAGGCCGCCCCAAGAAAGCGGCATCGAAGAAGTAAGTAAATTTTGCGATTGATGCAAAGTTGAAATGTTTTCCCGAGGGAAAATTTACAAAAACCAAAAAGTCCTTCTCAGGGCTACCAAATGAATTTCCAAAGAGTAAACTAATTTCGAGCAAAAGAAGTGAGTAGTGTGTGAGATGGAACCGTAAACATAATAACTGGATTTATGACGAGCAGCTTCTTACGTAATTTTTACAATTCAGAATAATTTCCCGATATACGATATACCTACTTCCAGAGATTTTTGTTTAAGAATGTTTGCAATATAATTAGTCAAAAAAAAATTACAAATTTATAAAACAATAAATCACAGTTGATATTTTTAATCAAATTTTCTCGTTTTATTCATTGGTAACAAACTGCTGTCTAGTCTATAATTTGTACAATTTCATTCGCTTAATACACTTCTTAAACTAACAGCCGTTTCGCCTTCGAATGCGGCCGCCTCAATTTCGTACTCTTCGATAGCTTTGTCGTAGATTTTATTATCATCTGGTCGAACAATGTAGTATGATCAGATTCGTTGCGCTGCACAATTACCGCTGAATTTTTACGGGTCTATAACGAAACTCGAGTCGAGTGAGTAACTCACCCACATTTGAACTCGACTCGAGCAAAAGTTGGTATGATGAAACTCGACAGTTGGAAAGTCACTTCATTTCCAGTAGTCGAGTGAGTTTGACATTTTTTACAAGTAAATACTCACTCGATCGGCTCTCATAATACGCAATTCTCTTTACTCACGCTTTTTTCTCGACGAAAAGTCGAGTGAAACTCGACAAGTAGGCCGTCGTCGAGTTTCATAGTCGCAGAATGTGCGTTTTTTGGTCGAGTCGAGTTTCGTAATAGGCCCGTAAATTTCACTAAGGATGTACGTAACCGGATCGTCGGGTTTATCGTTCGTTTCGTATTCGCCACCCTCAGCCTCGGATTGGACTAGCTTATGTGCCGGTTCACCAATAACACCATCGTCCAGACCATCCTTATCGTCAATAACATTCGATAGCGGTACATCGAATCGACGGCGTGGTCGTTGCTGGTTGCTGGCCGACGGTGTAGCAATAGTTCGCCGCTTACGACCCTTAACGTTTATTAGAACAACAAAACGAAACATTAGTTGACTTACTAAACAATAAGATCAATTGATCCTTACTTCCGTTTGGATGCTTGATACGTAAATTCTAGAAATTGATGTGGTATTTTCCGTAGTACGTAGATCGGCCAAAGACAACTGAAATTTGTTGAATAAAAAAAAATCCAGAGCGTGCATTGACAAAAAATGCGACTGTTTCGAATTAAAAAAAAAGAGTGAGAATACTTCACTGTTAACATCAAAGTAAAAATTAATTCTCAAAGACAAAGACAAAAGAACCGAATGATTTTCCGTACCTTCACAGTTTAGAGAAGCTGATCTCAGGACTTGCAACACCTTTTGATTGAAAACCACAAATTTAAATACTTGGCATGTATTTTTATTGCCAAAATCTTATAAATATAAAAGAAAAAGTCGGGGAACGACAAAAAAATGTAGCTTAACTTTAAAACGTCTACATTAGCTGTGTTTTTTATTCCCGGTTAACCATAAAGCTCGACAAAATTGCACGGCAAAACAACAACAATGCGGCTACGGCAACCGCTCTGTTGTTGTTTTGCCGTGCAATTTTGTAGAGCTTTATGGTTAACCGGGAATAAAAAACACAGCTATTATAGCTCCGGATCCTTGAGCTTCTAAATCGGTCACTTGAATTTGATAATGCAACGCATCCTGAAAAGCTTTCTTAACGGCTTTTTGTTCGGTCGGCTTACTCGACTCGATTAACTTGGACTGATCGACTTGCTTGTCCAAACCAAGCAATTCAAATTTGATCGATAACAACCATTGCTATCGTCCGTTTCGGAAATTTCGCGATTCGTGTTGGCCCGATACGAATGGAAACTGTCCGGAATTGCTTCTTAATTTTCGGTTTGCGAAGATTTTTTCGGGCTTGACGATGGGCTACGATGTTTTCCGGATTGAGACTCACCTTCGAGACTGCGTCGATTCGAAAGACGTTTATTTTTTAAATTACGCTTCGGTGATTTCATTTTATCGAGAGTCGACGTGTCGCACAACGATTCTTCTTTTGCTATTTGTTCGGGCTTTTTTAGAGCTGTTTGCGCTTTTCGTATAAAAAGAACGGCAGTTCTGCGGTTCACTCCGGACGGTGATGTACTTTTACATGCACTTTTCAAGCGACTGCATGGCGGCATCTGAACAACTGCTTTGGTGTCGGATTGTGAACTATCTGACAGAACTTTTTGCTGCAATGAAATTAAATAATTAGCCATGCTACATTTCTATTCACTTCTACTACTTATTGCGACAGTCTTTGCTCGCGTAATGGATGAAGTTCGACTGCTGGTGTTACTCAGGCTCCCAGGCTTCCTCGTACCTTTACTGTGAATCACCTGCTTTGGGAAATAGTTTTAAAATGATAGTTTTAAATAGTTTCCTAAGTAATTACCGTGACAGTCAATTGCTTCAAGGGATGCTCGTAGGTTTCAACTCCATAGAGACAATTTTTTTTCCGTTTCCCTCTGCCGGTACACATACCCGTATTCCGTGCGATGGGAATACATAACGGTAGCTATGCGGTCCGGTATATGGTGCATTGTGAAAGTAGAACTCTTCGTAGTGGAGCGGTTCGATCTGGACCTCGTGTAGAACATCTCAACGAGCGCTTCGCGTGACAGTACAAACTTTCCGGCAGTAACATATGGCGGCCACAAGTGATACGGATACTCGGACGTTACGGGCCATTTGCTCGACCGATGACGATGCGGTGCCGATACAAAAACGAAACAGGAAAAGAGTTTTGCGTCGGCAGGCAGTTCCATGTCCATGAGATGACGTTTCAAGCGTTTGGTTCGATTGGTACGCGACGTCAACGTGCGACCGTGTTTCTCCACAAAATCTTCTATCGAAGAAAATGCTTTTTACCGTCGACAAAATTAACGCTCGCGACAATGACCTGTTGAGCATCGCGCAGAAATTGTACGTTGGCCGTGTTGTTTCGAAAGTCGGACTGATTGAGCTTGCGGTCAGTTTACGCAACGTTTCGTCTGCTTCCTCGAGATATATTCGGTACTCGGGATATTTGCTAGGATTACGAACGAATCGGAGCACATTCTTGGCGGACATGTAAAAGTCGTCGTCGACGAACATGTAAAAGCAACTGCGCGAACAGTACTTTATTGCCCACTCAACTAAACATAAACACTAAACTACACATAACATAGCACAAAATATGAACAAACACAATTCAACTACACAATTTCGTTATTTTTACGTTATTATGTCGGAAAATTACTTTAAAACAAACCGAATGAAACAGCCGCCCGAAATTGCAACTTACGAGTTTTAACTTGACGTCTTGAAATGTCATGGACTGAAGTACTAAAACGTAATGGTATGCGTGATTAAATTTCGGTTTTTAAACACAATTGTGTATAACATTTCGATTTTTGTTCGAAAAATTAATAATTTTCTAGTAAATAGAGCGTTTATCTACTATAGTGGAGATCCTTAAAATGACAAATCGAGACAACTGCAAAAAATTTTTATATGCACTGGTTTCAAATGAAACACGCATATTCCATACTTTAGATAATGGATGTTTGTGTTAGTTCGTATAAAGTGACTTTACTCAGCACTATGTGGCCCGAGTCGAGTGTTATCTAGATGATATCGTATCCGGGTGATGACGTTGGCAATTTCTTCAGGAGCCACGTATTTTCCCAATATCCGAAAGATGTGAATTTGAAGAAGCTAAATCATCAAAGGATGCTAAGCATTGGGAAGCGGCTATGGACGATGAATTGAGTTCGTTAAACCAAAAAGAAACCTGGACGCTTGTGGATAAACCGGTAGACCGAAAACCAATTAAAAACAAGTGGATTTTTCGGTCAAAAACTAACTCTGAAGGATCCATTAACCACTACAAAGCGTGGTTGGTCATAAAAGGATTTTCACAGAAGTTCGGCGTGGACTATACTGAAACGTTCTCGCCAGTTGCGAGATTTGATTCGGTGCGTACGCTACTAGCAGTAGCAGCAGCTAAAGACTTTGAGATTTATCAGCTGGACGTGAAGATGGCGTTTTTGTATGGTGATCTCAACGAGACTATTTTCATGGAGCAGCCTGACAGTTTCAACGATGGCAGCGAACGTGTATGCCGGCTCAAAAGGAGCCTTTACGGTTTACAGCAGGCCCCGCGACAGTGGCATTCAAAGTTTGACACTTTTATGAAGTTACTCGATATGAAACCTACTGATGCTGATCCGTGCGTATACACAATCAACGGTGGTGAGTTGATGGTCGCACTCTACGTTGATTATGGCTTGGTGATCGGAAAATCAAAACAAAAGATAAACAAGCTACTAGAGGCAATGCGACAACAATTTGAAATAACAAGCTCCGGAGTATCATCCTATTTAGGCATTGAAGTCATTCGTAATCGGAAGGAAAGAACGATTCGTTTGGTACAAACAGCTATGTAAAGGCAGTTCTTCAAATTTACGATGGAAAATTGCAATCTTATATCAACCCCAGCCGAAGTGGCTGGTAAACATAACGTGGCGAAAGATGATGATGTGGTTGATGTACCGTATCGTCAACTGGTCGGTAGCTTGATGTACTTGACAGTCGGTACACGACCTGATTTAGCGTTTGCAGTTTCGCAACTATCTAGATTTTTTGATGTAACGTAAAAACACTGGAATGCTGGCAAGAGAGTTTTGAGATATCTCGCCGGGACTACAGAAATCGGCATAACTTACGGATGTGAAAAAGCATTGTTGGCGTATTCTGACGCTGATTGGGCAATGTGCATCGAAAATCGGAAGAGTGTCAGTGGAGTAATTCTTTTACTAAATAGTGGCCCCATCCTATGGTCATTCCGACAGTAGGGAGTGGTGGCGACATCAACAACAGACGCGGAGTCCATAGCAGCTCATGATGCAGCAAAGGAGGTAGTATGTTCACGACGACTCCAAAATCAAATTGGATGTTGTCAGTTAGGACCAACTACATTGTTCTGTGACAATAGAGCAGCGGAGAAATTGATCGGAAATCCGGTCTTCCATCGTCGAATGAAGCATATCGACGTCAAGTTCCACTACAGTAGAGAACAAGTTCAAAACGGCGCGATTGAGGTTAAACATATCGAAAGCTTGAAGCAGCTTGCAGATATTCTCACTAAGGCTCTAACGAAAGATAAATTTCTGGAAAATCGACTCAACTTAGGACTAAATTAGCGAACTGTTCAGCGAGTGGGAAGTGTTGGAGAATTGTCCAACTTTCAAATTTGCGCGCCTCACGTTCGCATACTTACACACACATACACATAACTACTGAATCGATCGCGAGGCACGCGCTCTTTTTATAGTCGTAGTATAATAAAACTATATTTCTTATCTTAACAAGCCGTGTTTTAATTTTATTTGCTTTTAATTACATAAACTGCACAACACCTCTTTCACAACGTCGCAAATATGGCTTCCCAATGTTCCATGTCCTGTATAATGATATGCAACCACTTGTTTCCATCTACTGCTTAGCCCTCCAATTAAAATCACTAAAGCGTTCGTTGGAAGTGTGTCGGAGCTTGGTATGGTAATCTTTCCCAAGAATCTATCTGAATTGTTGTCATATTCAGTCCCTTTCTCGATTTTCATTTCATCTAAATACAGGCCGCAGTGGGTTTCTTCAATTGTCATACTCTGTATTTTTATTTCGAGAAACTTGAGAATATCTGTCACACTGGCGTAGGAACGGGGGGTTTTTTGGGGACAACACCTTCCCCCCCCCCTAAAATGATAAGCTCACCTAGTAAGTTATATTTTTTTTTTAATCATCAGCACGAAAAAGCTAGAATGTATTAGCGTAGAGCGAATGTTTGTGAAGCCATTTTAATACTTCTTGATTATTTTTTGTCTCCAATATATGTACTACAGTGTATATGTGATGTATAGTGATCTTGTGAATATGACTTCAAAGTAACAGATATTATCTACTGATCACCATCAATTATGGACCGGTGATCGATAAAAAACGTTGAATTTCTCTACGAACAATAATACTGCTTCAATTCGAAACAAATGAATTGAATCAAAATTGTACGTTTTTGTATGAAGCGTTTCATGCCAGGTGGCAGTGAAATGCAAATAGTTGCCTTGTACATATTCAAAGGTTTGGCTATTTTTGTTTTCAATACCAGAATATAACATACCATACATGTGAGCAGTGCCTTTCCGAGAGCGTTTGGCGCCCTGGTGCAGATTTTAGGTGGCTATAATATACACAAGCGTGTTTTTGAAGCCGTAATGCTGTAGAGAGTTGGGGCGCTATATTATGACCTAAATCACAACATAATATCCGTCCATCCAAACCATCACTCAATACTACGACCCAAGAAATCCTCTTAACCGTCAGCATAAGTGTATATGCCCATTACCCTGCCCCAGAACAATCGATTGGAGTAAGTCTCCTTAATCAATTGTCCCGAGTTAGTCAGGACATATACTGGCTGCGAAGAAGATTATCAGCCGGTGACCAAGCCACAGTTGGGTGACTTTAGTCCCATGGTTTCCCGATAGGTAGCGTGCATCTAGCTCTAGCACGTGCTTAGCTCGTCGGAAGGGGCGTGAGTGGCTACCTTTAACCATGGACAAAACGTATTATGCACGGTTGGGCTGTAAGTTCGAATTGAGGAGTTCGAACTCTATCAACAGCGGGCTGGAGAGTGAAGGAAAAGGAGTAGGGAGGTCACAGAATGAGGAAGGTGGAGAGAAGAGAAAGAAAATGAAGGTGGAGAGCACAAAAGGGTCGAACTTCGCCGGGAAGGCCGAGGCCATTCTCAGATATTAACTAATCCTGGGGTTGGTATTGATTCTAACTCCTAAGAGTTGGCGTATCTGAAGCCATAGGGCTCATCGAATAGGGCGTATCTTGCCTGTATTCGGGGTAGACTGTTAATGCGTTGCTACTAAGAAGAAAAAGGCGAGGGGGAAAAAAAAACCTATAAGATATGCTTTGTCTTCGGGAGTCATGTAATGCGCCGAAACGTTGGGCCATACACTGTGCGCGGTCATCTGATTTTTACAGCGTTGGGTGCCATATAATGGGTGGAATCCTACCATGAATATCGCGGGCGCCATATAATGTGTACCACGTTGTTGGCTCCGCATCCTGACATATCTTCGTTGGGTGGCAATAAAAAAAACGTGTTGCACCGATCCTCTTCATACCGCACCGGCCGGTGTATATCTCGCCCTCCACACACCATCAAAATCAGCCAAAGAAGCTAACAGAAGCTAAGGCGCGTAGCGTCTTTTCAGAGCGATAAAGCATTCGGGAATCAATGATCTGCCGAGAGTCTTATCCCGCAACGTATCCATACGTTCCCTCCAGGTAAAATAAAATAACAAAATAAAAAGGAAACGATACACGGATATATGACGACAAATGGTGGAGTAAAAGGTTCTTCATTCCCAAAAACCATGGTCCGGCACGTGCTGGGACATAACCTGCAATTCTTTTGCACAAGCTACAAAAGTATTGGTCTAACTCTTTCTGGTTCCCCAAGGAATGCAGTACTCAAAATGGCGGATTGGTATAGTGTTTTTTTTAAAAAAATCTAGAAGTAGGTGTATCTTTATATATTCAAGTACATAAATATCTGTTTATGCATATGGATATCTATATATATGTATATCCCTTCCGATCTCGTTCCATCTATTCGGGACTGTGAGTCTTTCTTCCATACATGACCGTCGGTATTCCTGGCTAAATACACAAAAAGGAATGCACCAACAGAGACCATCGGAGCACCTGTCCTGACCAAGCGTGAAAACAAACAAAAAAAAACGTATAATGCAGGTGGCTAATTGTTGATCCAGCCGTTGAAAGTTTGTTCCCTTCTGGACCACTTCACCTACAAAAACCTTGCGCCTGTCCGAAAAATAAAATTCTGTCACAAAAACCAACTCACAAGGACAACTAAAGGCTCGCATAACCTGGGCTTACAAAGTACCAGTTGGTTTTAAAAAAAATAATGGGCTCGACAGCGCACCCAAGATTTGAATAACTTCCCATACTGTCGGTCGTTTGGTGATGATTTAGATAAAAAAAAAGGAATAGTTCGGTTTGGCCACCAGTTAGAATTTCGGAAACTAACCATTTAATTGGTATCGGAGACGACGATTCAAAAGCACTTCTAAAAGCGGGCTATTTCAAGCGCACGCGGTTGGGCGTCACTTAACGGTAGTTTCGAAGTAGATAACGGCATTGTACGAATTACCGTGTTCGCATTGAATAGACGAACCGTTATTGAACCATGCGCTTTGCGTGCTGCATGTTACGGAAAAATCCCGGAAAATGGATCAAAACCAAAGGACTTTTGGAATCCGATACTACTTCAAAGGTGAAAAGGAAAAGAATTGAACTAGATTTCACTAATCACATGTCCGATAGAATAGCCTCGGGGTTTCGATTGGGGCTTCGGGTCCTACAATCTGCCGATTGAAAAGCACCACTAATGTGCTATACGCGATAGGACCTCACCAGAAAATATTGCTTAGCGTAAGCAGTTTAATTACCAACACGAAATAAAAGAAAAGAGGTTCACAAGCCGGAACTTAATCTTAATGGGTCCGTCGGGGCTCCGCATGGCTACCGACAAACGAACTTGGGCTGGGCATCACTCGAAAATCGCGGTCGCACTACACAAAACGAAACACAAAAAAATAAGAAAAGGAACGAACTGATAACACGAAACTACACGAGGCAAGATTTTAAAAAAAATTTTTTGGCTCACAAGTGGGCCCGTATTATACCCAAAAATTGCCATACGACGTATTCACACAAGAAGAAAAAAAAACCACCTCTCTTCCTCATCTCATGGGTCGGACAAATTCGTCATAAATAAAAAGGAAAAGAAATTTCTTGTAAAATAAAAAAAAAAAAAAAATCAACTCTTACATTTTATTGCTCTCCTACAGGAAGACGCCTCGCCACAAAAGCTAACCGCGGGGTGATATCCCTGGCGGAAGGTGGATCCAAAAGGAAAATCCTCCGGTGGATTCCGGGTTTGCACGATACTCTTCGTTATCTATCTCCGCCACCTCGGTTCGGCGGTTGCTGGAACACCCCTCGTGGTCCACACCTCACTTTTTCTGCCGTTTACAAAAACTGCTTCTTTTATTTTTTTACTTGACCGTCTAGGCCCGCGAGTGAAGACTGAATGACTCCTTTTTTTTGTCTTCTCGATTAGCCGATGACATATGATTTTTCACCTTATCATTTCGAAACTCGTTTGATCTGTCATTTTTCTTGTAAGCAAATTTCCCTTTATCCAATGCACGTCGTTGGGTATGTTGTCTCGACTAAGCCCTAAATGGCAGGTGATCAGCAGGTTATACCCAGTGGATATTCTCGCCATTGCGTCCGATCATTGTACGTACATTTTGAATGTTCATACTAATAATGGTGATTGTGACGTATTTTCGGTGATGCCGTTCATTACAAGGCAGGTTGCTGAAATAGGTCAGTCCGACGTTCAGGAAGCTGAGAAAGAACGCAACAATTGTCATGATTTCCAGGCGTTCAGGACGTACTGATTGATGTCTGCAAACGTGTGGCTCGACCCATGACCCTGAATAGCGGTCTCCTTAGTCTAATTGGCCGGGCGTACTGCTTATCGCTGCTATGTGTTGCATCTTGGTAGCTGACTTCGCGGCTGAATAGTATTTCTGCGAGGATGACGTTGTTCTGTTGACGGTTGTATTATTTAAATCTGCGTGTGTGACGATAGGTTTGGTGTTTAGGTGCCGCAAAATAATGTAATGCTTAATAATTAAATTATGAAGATCTTACTTAATCTTAACAATTTTCACGACATTCAAATTCAATTGCTTTCTAACATCTCCAAGAGGTGTTCACAAATTTAATGAACGAGAAATTCATTGATATAATATATAGGTAATTTAGAAAATATCTACTATTCCATAATTTAATTTCTTTGTAAATATTAATTGGTCAAGTCCAACGTAAGTTGTAATTAAAGGAAATTAATTCATATAAATTCTTAATTATGCGGATTGATTAAATTTTTTTTTCTGAACCTAAATTTACTTTATTCTTATTTTTAGAAATAAATACAACATTCAATTCTTAATGAAGTCGTTTGCTTACAAAATTTTTTAGTTGTCTAAGCCTATATATAATTTTTATTTATATTTTTTTTCCCAAATTTAAATTCTTAGCCTAGAGTATTATACTTTTTAATGACTTTTAACTCAATAGATGCAAACGTAAATTTTTATATTGTACGACAAAAAAAAACATACTTAAAACGTATAACTCGACACACGAAAGACAAGAGCTAATAGTTTGTGTACCCGAGGTCATTAAGGACTATCGGGTTTTGTTGGTTTGAATTTCAAATATTTTGACGTTAATTGTTAACAAGACAACGTTAGTTTAATGGTATTAAGTCGTATGAGCTCGATATCTAACTCTCTTTCAAACAGAGATTTTACTGTAATTACGTAAATTTCCGTACCACCTTTCCAATTTGTATACTACCAACATAAGTTTTTGACATTCTAAGTGAAAAAAAAAAAATCTTTTGACAAGTCGATCTTTCGCGCGAAAATGATTTTTCTGTTGGTGAACTCCGTTAGTTCCTCCCTTTTAAATTTTCTTCCTTATTACAGGGTGTTTTGTTGTTTTGTAAACATTGGCGGATGACCGAGACAATAGATAAACAATTCCTTAATTGTTTATTTATCGTTTCGTTAACAATCCACTTACGCAACTGACTATGATTTGCTGAAGGATGTCGAATTATTGGTTTATCCTGAGGCAAATTTGATTCTTCTTTAATGATTAATTCCCAGTCATGTGATAAATTTACAACTTTTCTTCTTTTCGATAAACTAATTGGTATCAGTGCGACATATGTTTGATTAAATTTACCAAGCCTTTAAGAACGTAAATCTTTTGCATGGAAATTCCCCACGAATTTTCCTTGCCGATTTTCTATTGCGTACATGGAATTCCCGATCTTGTTTATGACCCGACATTTAACGAATTTCGGTGCTAACTTAGCATTAAAACCTTTTGCTGCATCGCTTTGCGCAAAATTACGTCGGAGAATTTCTTGACCCGGAATGAAATTAGTCTCGCGAGATTTCAAATTAAAACGCGACGCATACTGACGGTGTGTTTCTTGTAATTTCGTTTTAACGCGTTCACGTATGTTATGAATACTATCGGGCATAGTCAAGCAAGTCGCCTTTTCGGCTTGAAGACTCTGAATACGTGTTAGTAACGGATAATATGTGCCATGGAGTATCATATTTTCTCCGAAGTTCAAATAATAGGGTGAATATCCAGTTGCTTCGTGTGAAGTGGTCCGTAATGCACGGGCTATTTCGCTAATGTACATATCCCATTCATTGTGCTTTTCGTTCAAATAGGATCTGATAGCGGCTAAAATAGAGCGGTTTACTCGTTCGGAAGCATTCGCTTGAGGAGAATACAGAGCGGTGGTCGTGTGGGTGATTCCATACGTAGACATGAGTGATGCAAACTCTCTAGAAGTAAATTGTACTCCATTATCTGAAAAGAGATGTTCAGCTACTCCATATACGTGGAATACTTCATTCTTGAGATAGTTAATGATCGGGCGAGTGGTTGCATTACGTATTGGCTTTAATAAAACATATTTAGTGAATTGATCTAGTACAATTATCAAAGACGTATTACCAGACTTCGAACGAGGATAAGGACCCATAAGGTCAATATAAATTCTTTGCCAAGCTCTACTTGGTATTAATTAAGCCTTCATTGGTGGTCTTAAAACCATATTTGGAGCTTTAGACTGCTTACAAATATCACTCTTGCCAATAAATTCTTTAACCTGCTTCACCATTCCAGGCCAGTAATATTAAGCATGTAAACGATCAAGAGTTTTCTTGATTCCTCCATGGGATGTTATGGGTGGATTATGTAATCAAATCATAGGTCAATTCTTCAGGTATCCAGAGTTTCCACAGGGATAAAGTGATGCCTTCAGAATCGGGTTTCATTGTAATTAATTTGTATACGTAACCATTTACGCTTTTGATATCAGGTCAAGTATTTGGATTAATTCCTACGGTAGCAATTAAGTCTTTATATTTTCCAGACAGAAACCAGGGTGAGGATAGATCTACTTCTGGAGCTACAGAAGGAATTATTTCGTTGACGCTGACTTCGTTCTTTACACCTACGTTTAACGAGACTGTAGACTCAATGGGTACAACTCGTGGTTTTGCCTTATCATCTGAAAATGCTCGAGATAATGCGTCTGGCACGACGTTTTGGCTGCCTTTTCTATGTTCGATAGTGAAATCGAAAGCCTGTAGTTTAAGGAACCAACGGGCCAAACGTCCAGTAAGGTCTTTTTGTTGCATTAACCATTTCAAGCTGGCGTGATCAGTAATAATTGTAAATGGTAGTCCCTCAACATATGCTCGGAACTTCTTAACACATAGTATTGCCACTAAGCATTCCAATTCCGTAATACTGTAATTCTTTTGTGCATCATTAAATTTTTGGGAAATATAAGCTATTGGTTGTTCTTCATTGTCGTCGTTTAATTGATATAGAACTCCACCTATTCCCGTGGTACTTGCGTCACATTGAATGACAAATGGTTTGGTGAAATCTGGATTTCGCAACGCAGGGGATGACATTAAAGCGGTTTTAAGTTGTTCGAAGGCGTCTTGTGCTTCTATAGACCAGCGAAACCCTTGAGTCGGATTCTTCAAGCAGTCCGTAATCGGTGCTGCGACAGCCGCGTAATTGTGTATGAAGCGACGATACCATCCGGACATTCCTAAGAATCGTCGGACTTGTTTACAGGAGGTTGGTGTCGGAAATTCTGCAATGGCCGACACTTTGCCATCATCTACTTTCAGGGTTCCGTCTCCAACCACATAACCCAGGTGTTTCACCTGTGTCATACAAAAGTGAGGTATCATTACCTTATCCACTAACCTACACATGCGCTGTGGGGCGTTACACAAGCCAAAAGGCATCACAAAATAATGGTATAAAGGCCTTCCTGGTACTGTAAAGGCAGTTTTCTCTTTAGAAGTCGTTTCAAGCGGTATTTGCCAGAAAGCGTCTTTGAGATCAATTGACGAAATGAATCGGGTATCTTGGAGTCGACTGAGCAGACCCTCTATATGCGGTAAAGGATACGCATCTTTCACGGTAACTTTGTTTAATTTCCGAGAGTCTAAACATAAACGAACTTTACAGGGTTTACGTACTAGCACGACAGGCGAACTCCACGCGCTTGAACTTTTCTCAATTACCCCTAAGGACAACATTCTATCTAGTTCCTCATACATAAGTTTTTGTACCCCTGGAGAAACAGGGTAATGTCTTTGTTTTATGGGCTCGGTGGTTCCCACATCAATAATGTGTTGTTCTAACTGAGTTTTGCGTAAACCGAGCATATCACACGATGGAAATTTGCTTACTACTAAATTAAGACTTTGCTGCTCGTCTGCATTTAATTGATGTTTATTCGGGGAAGTGACCTTATTTAAAGATTCTACTATACCTGTTAAAGGACAAGAGGGAATTAAATTAAACAGTTTCCAGAAATCAATACCTAGATATAACTTCTGTTCCAGATCTGGGACTATATGGATTTGTAAAGACTTAATGACACCATTAAATTCAATCCGGGACGGAAAGTGTCCAAAAATCGAATGTGTACCACCTCCAGCGGTTCTAACGTCTGATTTTGTGGGTACGTATTTAATTTTTAGTTTCTTGAGAAAATTTAAAGCATCAGCACCGAGACAACTTATAAAGGGTTTTCCAATAAGGACTTGACAACTTTTTTTCAAAATAAAATGCAAACCATTTGAGATATTTCAAAAACTTTATTATCGGGTTGAAGTACAATCAAAACATTTATGAATGGAACTCGACTTCGTTCATATGGCCACCGCGGGCACGTTTGCAGCGGTCGATTCGTTGGACCCAATTTTCGATGACTCGGCCACACATTTCGGCCGAAACGGCTGCTATTTCGTGTTCAATGTTGGCTCTGAGCTCTTCCAACGTCGTCGGCTTGTTGGCATAGACCAACGACTTGACGTGGCCCCAAAGAAAAAAGTCCAGAGGCGTTAAATCGCACGAACGAGGCGGCCAATCGACTGGTCCATTTCTTGAGATAACACGCTCATCAAACTTACTCTTCAATAAATCGATTGTAACGTGTGCTGTGTGGCTTGTGGTACCGTCCTGTTGAAACCACATGTTGTCCAAGTCCATATCTTCCAATTCGGGCCAAAAATAATCGGTAATCATGGCGCGATAACGATTACCATTCACAGTAACGTGACGATCATTATCGTCGACGAAAAAATATGGCCCTATGACGCCGCCGGCATGCAAACCGCACCAAACAGTTATTTTTTGTGGATGAAGTGGTCTTTCATGAAACACATGTGGATTTTCACCAGACCAATAACGCATATTTTGCTTATTGACGAACCCACTGAGCCAAAAATGAGCTTCGTCACTGAAGATGATTTTGCGATGAAATTGATCATCTTGGCGCATCTTTTCCAGAGCCCAATCGGAGAACGTACGTCGCTTCAAATGGTCCATCGGCTTCAATTCTTGCGTCAGCTTGATCTTGTATGGGTGTAAACCAAGATCCTTACGCAAAATTCGCCATAACAAGGTCTGGGCGATGCCCAACTCTTGAGAACGCCATGGAATTCACTGATTTTGATCATTTGCTACGGACGTTTCAACGGCAGCGATATTTTCGACACTTCGACTAACCCGTTGTCTCACTGGCATGGCAACATCACACAACGAATATGTAGACTCAAATTTTTGCACTAAGCTTGTTACTGCCTGTCTACTAGGGCAAGAATTACGACCGAAAATCGGAGTTAACGCTCTTAAAGTAGCGGTCACCGACTCCGAATTTCTGTAGTAAATTTTTATAATTTGCAGACGTTGTTCCTTCGTGTACTTTACCATGATAAAAATGTTAAGTTTACTGAATAAATTGACAGTGACAGTTCGATGATTAGTGAAAGGGTGCGTTCACAAATTGAATTCAAAGTTGTCAAGTCCCTATTGGAAAACCCTTTACTTGCTCCACTATCCAGTAAACCGGCTATTGGATGCCCACCAATGGTTACTTGAGCATATAATCTAGCATCTCCTTTTTTCGACTGAATTGAAGAGGTGTGCATTTTACGAAGAAGTTTATGTCTCTTAATATAGTTTTGTCGTCTATTCTGGCGTTTAAGTTGACTCGAAGTTGGGCAAGTTTCGACTGACGAGTTTTGGGTTCCAAAAATTCGTTTTCTAACCTCGTTATAGTTTGCTTCTCGCTGCGTTAAATCTTGCTGGTGTATAGATGTTGGTAGGATTGACTTAGAGTTGGTAGCTGATAGCTTAACGTGGTTTAAGTGTATCAGATCGCCTGGAGACGGAGATTCATCATTTGAAATAGGACAAGGGACTGTAACAGGTATGGACAAAGTTGTTGGTTCAGTATTTAATGATGGTTTGTTGAGTTTACAGTTTCTGGGGTCGGTTTCCTGAAAGGATTCACGGTTGACGACGTTTTCACTTCTTTCACTCCTTGAACACTCGGCCTGAGGGAAGTTTGCCGACCCCTTTTAAAGTTTTTTTCTTTACAACGCTGACAGTTATTGGTAGTCTTTTCCTTTTCGCCACAACGATAACAGAAGAGGTGTCTGGAGGTCGAAAAACAATCTCTGAAACCGTGACCAGTCTCATCACAATTCCAGCATACCCAACGTGTAATATCCACAGCCTCTACTTCTAAATTGTCAAGTTCCTGAACGAGTTCCTGATCCAAAGGAAAATTTTCCATTTCAGCTATGGGATATGTCTTTTCGCGTGTGTAAGGAGTGGGACGTTGATCAGGGATTAGACGTTCTCTTAAATAAATTTCTGCCTTACGACACTCTTCTCGAAAAATATCTAATGTATGCAAATTCATGGCATACACTAATTGTGCCACTCGGGGATTTATGTTAGGCATCATTAAACGAACTAACTCATCGTCTCGCATTAAAACTACACGCTGCGAATTTAACGCTACAACTACTGAAACATAGTCTTCGACAGTTTCCCGACGATCTTGACGACGTCGCTCCATCGCTCTTGTAATTTCGGCATCTGAACTCCAGATTTTGAATCTTTTAGTTAGTGCGGATTTTAACTCGTCCCAACTAGGGTCTGGGTTGGCTCTAAGAAATTGCCAATACCAGGTCTCGGCGCGGCCTACACATCGATGAAACTGAGTGACCCAATAGTATTTATGTGCTTGACTTTGACTTTTAATGCGGTCTAAGCGAAACAAAAACTCATCTACTGGCATGCTAGCCGGATTACCGTCAAACTTGATGGTCCATCTTTTCAGAGGACTTTCAGAACGTGAGAGATATTGGCTACCCTGGATAGGTGGGGCCCTAAATTAATTAACATCTGAATAACGATTGGGTGGCAATGTTGGAACGAATACTGGAGCTTGTGCTCGGAGATCATTACCAGCTGATTGGTTAAGGTCTCTTGCGTCTCTCTGGAATTGCAACTGTTGTAAAGCGAGTTGCAACTCTCTGATTTGGTTTTCGTAGCTCCTATTTTTTTCCTGTAAAGCAGACCACTCATTAGGCTGTACTCTAGAACGACCTCGTGACGTAGAAACATTTCCTATAATTTGATTCGACGAATGATCCCACTGTAAATCTACCGGAGGAGGATTGGAAAAATTTGGGTTTGGTCGCGGACGTACTCTAGGCTCGACTGGCGACAATAAACCTAATCCTGACGTGTTTCAATTAGGCGGAGGTCTATTCGATGGCAAATCCCATTGAACTTGGCTTTCTAGTTGATGGGTTGGATTATTAGGCAAATTAACTGGAGTACCTGCTCCTGACGAATTTAACGAAGCTGCACCACTCTGTGCTGGTTGTTGACCAATGTGAAGGGACTCATTTGCCACATCTTTTGAATTTTTATCTACCGAACCACCCATTTGAACAGCGATCTCATCTCGATGCCTATTCCTGGTGGTAACTCCCCTCTAAGAAATAGCCCCTAAAGGTGTTCTAGAGGTCATATTTAGTTTGACAAGAATTACTTGTTCAACTGTACCCTTTACCAGGTAACACAATGAGAAATAATTGTTTATGATTAACCCATTTGCGCCCATAACCAGAAATACTGAAGAAGTCCTAGTGCCCACAACTATTTTTCGCAAATATTATTGGATAATCGATATTATCTTCTTAAAAATTATAACTCTTGGCATAATAGACAAGCCATAAGTTATTTTTTGCAAAATTTCACTCTTTTTGAGACTGGGTCGATAACGACCCGTTGGGATAATATGTATTCCTTTTGCTAATTAATAATTTGAAAATTTGAAAAAAACATATTGTAGAGTAACAAAATTATATATTGTAAATTAAAAAACAATTCAAATGTATAAATAAACTAAAATTTAATAAAAAAAAGAGTATGCGCAAAAGAAATTAAAAACAATTCATTAGAAGTTTACTTAATTTCTAATTTGAACATTAAAATAGGTATGTAATTGAATCTTAGTTGTGGTATGGAAGAAAGCATTTGTCGTGTAATGGTACTTTGCAAGATTCGCATGAAGTTACAGTTTTATTGCCGCAATGATAACACCGGAGTCTATTTTGGTCAGTGAGAATAAGATGTTTTCCGGCTTCAGGAACGTTTTTTCGTTTTCTATTTGCAGGTCCTGGTGCATTTGCTGGTACTCCGTAGTTCCGACATAAATTTTCTGCCACTCTTCTCGTAAACTCCAGCTTGTCGTGTTTGCATCCGAAGCTTTTGCTTAGTACCCAGGCGTTATTCATTACTGCATCAAAGCACCAAAGTGCTACTGGCATATACCACTTTTTGCCACGAATACTTATTGAATAATTGGATATGCAATTGTCCATTAAATCAACACCTCCCATATTTTTATTGTATTGATGGATTACATGAGGTTGGGTTACATCAATCTTGCCTTTTTCTTTTACAGAATATCTTTTCACTGGTTTCACTGGGTGAATACCAAATTGATTAGATAATGCCATAACAATGCTATTATCCATCCATTTAACTGCTATGACATTATTGTCCTTGTCAATAGCACTATCAAATTCTCCTCTGCCCTTCTTTTTCAATTCTTTATTAGAACTAATCAGGCACTTCTCAGTACGTCTTTCACGTACAGTGCCCGTTGCACCGAAGTTCCATGCATTTAATTTTGTTATCAATTTCGCATTGGTGAAAAAATTGTCAAAAAACAAAGAAAACCTTAAATCTGCATATTGTTCTTTTAAAAAAGAAGCAAAGTCCAATATAACTGAACCTCCCAATCCATAGATTTCTCGATATTGGCTTAACAGTAAGCTACTTTTTCCTTGATAAATATCAAATTTAATTAAATAGCCATTTGTATAAGCCATACTCCAAACTTTATATCCGAACCGAATAGGCTTACTCTTCATGAACTGCTTGCAGGAGTGTCTTCCAAAATAACGAATCATAGTTTCATCTATTGAAATACAATATTGGACCGGTGCAAACGTTTTGAATTTTTCATTCATCTTATTTATCAATGGTCTAACTTTAGCAAATCTGTCTGTAGAATTCAGATTGTCATTATCGCAGAAGTGGAGGTAACGAAAAATTTCGTCGAATCTATTTCTTCGCATAGTAGCTTTGATAAGTGTGTTTTGGGTATCTTCCCGATTTTCCCAATACATCCTCCTGCGAGGGCATATGACGTAGCCACTGACAAATAAAATTGCTATGAACGCGTAAAGTTCCTCACTAGATAAACACAAGTTCTGATTTTGTGACATTGCAAAATGATTACAAAATTCACAAATCTGTTCTATTATATCTTGTGATAAAAATAAAAGGAAGAAATCTATTGGCTCCGAGAATTCTGAAAGTGTTAGCACAGGCAAATATACTTCTGACCATGGCTTTGGCAAGCCATTTAAGGAATTCTCATCACCTGCTATCCAATTCCTTGTTTTGTTTACCTTCGCAGAACTGGATACTTCTATGTTGTCCAGATCATCGTCTGTATCGTCACATCCCGCAATTTCCGCAGCAGCTCTCAACTGATTACGATTCATGTGCGATGGGTTATAATCATCTTCTGCTCCAGACTCTTCATCCGTTACGCCATCACGATTTTCTGGAGGATCTATGTAAATATCCACTCCGGGAAGTACACAATTTTCGTCCAGCGCATCCAAAATCTCTGCCACGGTTAACCCTTTTGATCTAGAAAATATATACCATATACCATATATATCATCCCAACGGGTCGAAAACGACCCAGCGTAATTTAAACGCCTGATTATTGAATATTTCAGTAATTTAATTCAAAACTTCGGGGTTTCTTATCCCCTGCATATGTTTTAAGCAAAACACTGTAAAATATTCACTAAACAAAACATAAGTAGGCTATTTACCGATTCAAATCCATTTCAATTCCTTTTCAAATTTTCACGTGTGACTTTCGCTACCCGGATCTAATGACTGAATTGAAAATTATTTCGCAGAAACAAAAAACTACATGCAAAAAACTTCTGAGAACTGCATGAAACAGTTGAAAACCGCGGTTGTTCCGCTGATCACAACTTATGCAGTGAAAACTGTGTGGGTCGATTTCGACCCGTTGGGCATGGCATGGTTGGGGTCGTATTCGACCCATTGGGTGTAAATGGGTTAATAATTACCATCTTTAACTCTATACGACCTGACGTGGACCGTTGGTCTGGTGTACCGCAACCGTTAGATATCAGAAACCGCTTCCGAACGTGTTCTTCCTTTTCCTGTCTACTGATTAGTGACTCTGGTTCCTGTACTTCTTCGTTTTCCCCGTCTAGCACAGTAGGGACTCTTGTTCCTGTACTTCTTCGTTTGTACACTACAATTCTCAATTTGCGCCGAAATACTTCATCTAAAATTAGAAAAAATTATCTCCATCCAGTCTTCTTTTGAATGGAAACGGAGTTGATTTGCAAATAAGACTCCCTCTTTCAATACAAAAAGAAAAGTTACTTTATTCAATACCCAATTCCAAACACATCCACAACCCGTCACAATTGAACAAAACTGCTGTTCTACAGCTTAACAAGACAAACTAGTAATATTCGATGATAAGTAGAAAAAGGAAAAATTATAATTTCCGTCCTAGTGAGCCAAAATGAACTGTTCCATCCATCTCTATGATGTCATCAGCTAACTATAGTATTTTGACCTAGTACGACTCACTCTAGGGCGCGGTCCCAAAGGCCGTGGCTCTGGTAACGGATATGGCGAAAAATTTCGTTTACTGACGTATCTGCTTCTTATCATTCTTCGAAAGCGTGTATTGGTCCGGTCACCTTAGTTTGCGTAGATACGGTGCGCATTCCCGGTCGGCTGTACGGCCACGAAATTACTTTCGGCTTCTCGATCACCGGTTCCTTAACGTCTGGAAATTCAGTCTCGCCTGCTGTACCTGGTCCTAACTCCAAGGATTGGAACAATCACTGTAGTTCATCTTGTGTAGGTGCACACGAGGCCACCAATGAAGCTGATACACCTTTTGCCGTATCGTGTAAACTCGGAGGTACAACCAGAAACTCAGACATATGATTGCTATGAGCTTTATCACGCGTGTCATTTACACGAACTGGATATAATTTCCCCAGCGTATCCCAATCAACGGCTGAGAAAACAGTACTAATCTTACTCTCGGTTTCTACTCCTCTGATCTGTTCTATATGCTGATCCTACACTTCTTGCATAGACGGTCCGCCGTGACGGTCATTCCACGCTGTACGTAATGACTTACGCGCTGTCCAACCGTTCAACGCCCCTCAATATCGAAGCGTGTTGAAGTAGATTTTCACTTGCCCGTCGGAATATCGAGATGGCTAAGTGTTCCGGACTGACATCTATCTGACTTGGACGATCGTTGATTGTCCTACGATAATTAAGTATCTTTAATTAAGTATCTTTAAAACATCCCTAACCGAACCATACTTTTCAGGTTTTAACCAACTCCCTTCTTTGGAGCTGCCAAAATCATTTACTCGACCATCTCTGTTGTATTCGGCGTTAACCGGCAGATAATCAATATACCCAACAACTTTCCATACACGAGATGAGATGAGAATCATGTATTTATCCCCCGAACCGAACTTTGCGAGCCAGTCCATCTTCTAGGTATGGGTTGATGCTTGCAACACAGTCTATTGGGTGTTCAAGGACCGTAGGCTACTTGAAGCTCGATGATCGTCGTATCTAAAAAAAATAAGAACAGAGCACCAATAAAACCCTAATTAAACGACAACCAAACACTAAATCCACAAACAAATTTAAATATCTGTCCCTTTTAGTATTTCTAATAGCAAATCATGATATGACCAAGAAGGAAAAGATGTAGCACTTAGATTCTCAAGTGTTTCATGAAAGCTGATAATCAGTATTTCATCACGACCGATTAACTATTTATCTTCGTTTTACTTGCTTGTATATATCATTCCACCTGTTACTAAGGCTCGAAATCAAACTCTGAGAAACTATGTAAGACTTTCACACACCACATACAACATATAACATGTAACATAAAAAAAAACTAATATATATTAGGAAATTTAAAGAGAATTTCTGATAAAAACACAAAAAAAAATATAAACACAAACCATAATGTACAAAACAATGACTTGACCAATGTGAAGTGAGAATACTAATTTTTTATGAATTAAGATTTTTGTATTGAGCAATCATACAGTCTATACCAGCCCTGAGTTCCAATGAACTCCCTACTAAAATATTATAAGAGAGATGTTTCCAAAATAGCGACGCAATAATTTGTAACTATTAATGAGATACGGTTATTAAATAATAGGAACGCAATGATTTATCCCTACTACTCGAAATCATGATTAAACAAAATCACAACTTCTCTGCACGATTTTACAAATTGAACAGATGGCCATTACTTGCTAGTATGCCTACTAGTTCCGCAATGGTCCGACGCTATCAACCTTCAGTTACGCGTGTCTTATCCAGCTCCATAACTGAAGTGACCGTCAAATCGAAACTGACTCAGCAACTAGTGTACTTCAGTGACTGCAAGCTCCCGAACGAAATGTGGGTGTATGGAGGAGGTTGTGTCGATCAAGATTATACTTTTATCCGAATACGCTTCGCAAAATTCGCAAGTCTGAACAGTCAGAGAAGGCAGGGTGAAACTTGCATATCCATGCTCAAGTTTACCAAGACTAATCAATCCCCTGAATATCCAATCCAGCTCACTTCCAGCGCCAGACACAAAATCGAGATCGCCCCCAAGCTGATTCGATTCCGCACCGAATCCCGTTCTTCATCTGCCCCAGTTGTCTCTAGAGGATGAGCCATGAGAGTCCGTGATCCAGAGGAACTCCTGTCTTAGCATGAACTCACCATATGCATCGCTGGATTAGCATCTAACTCCTGTGCTGGGAAAGGAAACACATAAATTTACATACTTACAAAGTTTGGCCCTAATAAGCCGAAAAGGCTGGAATTGGGACTAATTTCCGAATACAACGAAAAAAAAAAAGAAAAAAAGGACTTACCTCTTGCTTGAAAACAATTGAATACTACGATTATATCTGATAGATATAACAAACGTCTAAGTCGGGCTGTAGCAAGTTCTGTACATCCTTAATCCGTGCAGGAATGATGTACTGATGAACAGTATTCATTAGCCAGAAGTTGCCTAACCCGTTGGGCGCCATATAATGTACACAAGCGTGTTTTTGAAGCCGTAATGCTGTAGAGAGTTGGGGCGCTATATTATGACCTAAATCACAACATAATATCCGTCCATCCAAACCATCACTCAATACTACGACCCAAGAAATCCTCTTAACCGTCAGCATAAGTGTATATGCCCATTACCCTGCCCCAGAAAAATCGATTGGAGTAAGTCTCCTTAATCAATTGTCCCGAGTTAGTCAGGACATATACTGGCTGCGAAGAAGATTATCAGCCGGTGACCAAGCCACAGTTGGGTGACTTTAGTCCCATGGTTTCCCGATAGGTAGCGTGCATCTAGCTCTAGCACGTGCTTAGCTCGTCGGAAGGGGCGTGAGTGGCTACCTTTAACCATGGACAAAACGTATTATGCACGGTTGGGCTGTAAGTTCGAATTGAGGAGTTCGAACTCTATCAACAGCGGGCTGGAGAGTGAACGAAAAGGAGTAGGGAGGTCACAGAATGAGGAAGGTGGAGAGAAGAGAAAGAAAATGAAGGTGGAGAGCACAAAAGGGTCGAACTTCGCCGGGAAGGCCGAGGCCATTCTCAGATATTAACTAATCCTGGGGTTGGTATTGATTCTAACTCCTAAGAGTTGGCGTATCTGAAGCCATAGGGCTCATCGAATAGGGCGTATCTTGCCTGTATTCGGGGTAGACTGTTAATGCGTTGCTACTAAGAAGAAAAAGGCGAGGGGAAAAAAAAAACCTATAAGATATGCTTTGTCTTCGGGAGTCATGTAATGCGCCGAAACGTTGGGCCATACACTGTGCGCGGTCATCTGATTTTTACAGCGTTGGGTGCCATATAATGGGTGGAATCCTACCATGAATATCGCGGGCGCCATATAATGTGTACCACGTTGTTGGCTCCGCATCCTGACATATCTTCGTTGAGTGGCAATAAAAAAAAACGTGTTGCACCGATCCTCTTCATACCGCACCGGCCGGTGTATATCTCGCCCTCCACACACCATCAAAATCAGCCAAAGAAGCTAACAGAAGCTAAGGCGCGTAGCGTCTTTTCAGAGCGATAAAGCATTCGGGAATCAATGATCTGCCGAGAGTCTTATCCCGCAACGTATCCATACGTTCCCTCCAGGTAAAATAAAATAACAAAATAAAAAGGAAACGATACACGGATATATGACGACAAATGGTGGAGTAAAAGGTTCTTCATTCCCAAAAACCATGGTCCGGCACGTGCTGGGACATAACCTGCAATTCTTTTGCACAAGCTACAAAAGTATTGGTCTAACTCTTTCTGGTTCCCCAAGGAATGCAGTACTCAAAATGGCGGATTGGTATAGTGTTTTTTTTAAAAAAATCTAGAAGTAGGTGTATCTTTATATATTCAAGTACATAAATATCTGTTTATGCATATGGATATCTATATATATGTATATCCCTTCCGATCTCGTTCCATCTATTCGGGACTGTGAGTCTTTCTTCCATACATGACCGTCGGTATTCCTGGCTAAATACACAAAAAGGAATGCACCAACAGAGACCATCGGAGCACCTGTCCTGACCAAGCGTGAAAACAAACAAAAAAAACGTATAATGCAGGTGACTAATTGTTGATCCAGCCGTTGAAAGTTTGTTCCCTTCTGGACCACTTCACCTACAAAAACCTTGCGCCTGTCCGAAAAATAAAATTCTGTCACAAAAACCAACTCACAAGCACAACTAAAGGCTCGCATAACCTGGGCTTACAAAGTACCAGTTGGTTTTAAAAAAAATAATGGGCTCGACAGCGCACCCAAGATTTGAATAACTTTCCATACTGTCGGTCGTTTGGTGATGATTTAGATAAAAAAAAAAGGAATAGTTCGGTTTGGCCACCAGTTAGAATTTCGGAAACTAACCATTTAATTGGTATCGGAGACGAAGATTCATAAGCACTTCTAAAATCGGGCTATTTCAAGCGCACGCGGTTGGGCGTCACTTAACGGTAGTTTCGAAGTAGATAACGGCATTGTACGAATTACCGTGTTCGCATTGCTTGCATTGTTCGCATGTTACGGAAAAATCCCGGAAAATGGATCAAAACCAAAGGACTTTTGGAATCCGATACTACTTCAAAGGTGAAAAGGAAAAGAATTGAACTAGATTTCACTAATCACATGTCCGATAGAATAGCCTCGGGGTTTCGATTGGGGCTTCGGGTCCTACAATCTGCCGATTGAAAAGCACCACTAATGTGCTATACGCGATAGGACCTCACCAGAAAATATTGCTAAGCGTAAGCAGTTTAATTACCAACACGAAATAAAAGAAAAGAGGTTCACAAGCCGGAACTTAATCTTAATGGGTCCGCCGGGGCTCCGCATGGCTACCGACAAACGAACTTGGGCTGGGCGTCACTCGAAAATCGCGATCGCACTATACAAAATGAAACACAAAAAAATAAGAAAAGGAACGAACTGATAACACGAAACTACACGAGACAAGATTTTAAAAAAAAATTTTTGGCTCACAAGTGGGCCCGTATTATACCCAAAAATTGCCATACGACGTATTCACACAAGAAGAAAAAAAAAACCACCTCTCTTCCTCATCTCATGGGTCGGACAAATTCGTCATAAATAAAAAGGAAAAGAAATTTCTTGTAAAATAAAAAAAAAAAAAAATCAACTCTTACATTTTATTGCTCTCCTACAGGAAGACGCCTCGCCACAAAAGCTAACCGCGGGGTGATATCCCTGGCGGAAGGTGGATCCAAAAGGAAAATCCTCCGGTGGATTCCGGGTTTGCACGATACTCTTCGTTATCTATCTCCGCCACCTCGGTTCGGCGGTTGCTGGAACACCCCTCGTGGTCCACACCTCACTTTTTCTGCCGTTTACAAAAACTGCTTCTTTTATTTTTTTACTTGACCGTCTAGGCCCGCGAGTGAAGACTGAATGACTCCTTTTTTTTGTCTTCTCGATTAGCCGGTGACAGATGATTTTTCACCTTATCATTTCGAAACTCGTTTGATCTGTCATTTTTCTTGTAAGCAAATTTCCCTTTATCCAATGCACGTCGTTGGGTATGTTGTCTCGACTAAGCCCTAAATGGCAGGTGATCAGCAGGTAATACCCAGTGGATATTCTCGCCATTGCGTCCGATCATTGTACGTACATTTTGAATGTTCATACTAATAATGGTGATTGTGACGTATTTTCGGTGATGCCGTTCATTACATGGAGCCTCTTAAATTTGTAAAGAATTGTAAAATAAAACATACTGATTTTAAAGTGTATTTTTTCGCGATAAGCTCTCAAATCTAGCCTACTATCTACAGGATAAAGCAATAAAAACATGAAAAAACAACAGTATTATTGGTGTTTTCTATACGAATTTGAATCACTACTTTCGATCTGGATAAATCGCAAGGTCACCTGGATTTTTGCATAAAGGTTTCACGGCATTGATACGACTTGACCATATTGTGGTACATAACGGATTAGGCGTTTTTGCTTTTTGGGTGCCAAATTTTTCTTTAGTAAATCCCAACGGTTTGTTGCGTCAGATAAAAATACTAAAATCTTTTGAACTATAGAAAAGAATTCTGCTGCCTCTTTGCAAGAATCCACAGCATCATTAACTGCGAGATTTAGTGAGTGATTACCGCAGGGATTGAAAAATACTCTTGGGTTCTGATCTAGGATTCTTCTTTGAACGCCGGCATGTATTCCTTTCATTGGATCACCATTATCAAAGCCTTGACCACGCATGTCATCCAAATTCATTCCTAATGATTTTAATTCAGATAGAGCTGCGAAAAATTTATATGAAATGTTAAATTTATGTACGAAGAGCGTCTTTGGATCACCTCCCTGCGCTCGTTAATGCATTTGCAAGCGCTTTATTTCCCGTTGGGTAGCTTCAAAGGTTCCGGAGGTTTTTCTAGCTGAGTCCACTTCGTGGAAACATTGCAGTTTGTGTTTTGTTCAGTTTGTGGTTTTTGGTTCGAGACAGAGTAAAGGTACAATCTGGCTGGTACTGCCGACCGTCGCGGACAGCAGCTACTGTCAACCTTTGCACTCACAACCATCAACTGCCGAGCCGTCGCAAAAAGACAACACAGCTTGTTTTAGCATGAAACAGTAGTCTTAGTCTACTGCCGGCAGCTTCTGCCAACCGCGACGGCCGGCAGTACCAGCCAGACTGTACCTTAAGTTCTCCATGCGCTTCAAGGCCGGTTTACATGACGAATGCAAACATTTTTTATTGAGATTGTGAGGGAGCTAGCTTATCGAATTTTCAATGAAGTAGAAAGCAACCACTGCAAAAAATACCATACACAAATATCGTACATATTTTTTGCTTGATATAATATCTGTTCGTTTCATTCCTGATCAGTTTCTCATAAGAGATTTTCCTTCTCCTCTCAATCTCAGAAAGAATTGTTTACATTCATCATGTTAAGGCTGGTTTACATGACGAATGCTGAATGTTGACGATATTTCTGTGCATTTTGTTTTTTGCAGTGGTTGCTTTCTACTCCATTGGAAATTCTATAAGCTAGCTTCCTCACAATCTCAGTAAAAATTTACAATCGTCTTGTAAACTAGCCTTTATTCGCTCAGTTGAAACAGGCTCAAGACAAAAACAAAATGGCGATAAAACACTGTCAGTTTGGTTGATACAGTGTTTTGAATTTGTTGGAGTTCGAGTTTTTGTTTTCCGTGCATTCGAAAACATGAACAAAACAAAAACTTACTTGTCTGTTTGGTGGAAAACCGAAAATAGAATAGCGTATCGCCGTTGCTAAAAGAAGAAGGTGTCAGTAGAATTTGAAAAATAATTTCGAAATGCCTGAGTACTCCAATGAAGAATATGGGGACATTATGTTCATTTATGGAGACCCATGTGCGAAATTCCGGAGTCCGACGGAGTTGTGCACACTGCCCCGAATTTGCATCGTATTGTCCGCCAAGACTAGTGAATCGGTATTTCTACTGACAAACTACCGGACCAATGTCGGGCCAAGAATTGGCCTATTATTGGTGTTCAAGCTCTTTCGGCATTAGCTTGACGGTCGGCTCTGTATTGGGCACATATTGGCAAAAATATTTTTTGTTCCTCAAAATCAATTTTGATTCGACCTTAACACTATCACGAGAATGTTGCAGATTAGCCTAGTGGGTAGCGTAGCGGACTTATGTGCGACGTCATCACGATTCGAATCCAAAAGTGTGCAAGGTGTCAGCAAAATAAATTAATATTTACAGGGAAATAAAATCGTAGTTAAGAAAAAAAAAACAGTATTAAAAAAAAAATTTTTGTGTGTATGTATAATTTTTGCCAGTATCGGGGCCAGAGTTTCACCAAGAGTAGGATCGGTGTGATCAAATCGATATTGACTCTGCAGTGATTTGGTCCAAAGGCACATACTGGACCCGAAACATTTGCCAGTACTGGCAACTCTGGCGCCAGTACTAAGCCTGTGCTGTGCCGTTCTGCTTTTAGTACATGGGGAGTGTCACGGAAATACACGAGCCGCGCGTTTGAGCACTGAATTTCCAAAGCGCGCCAGGGCGCCTTTGGGGTTTTCGGTACATTAGCGCCTTCGGCGCCTTTGGTACGTTGGCGCCCTGGTGCGCCGCACCACTTGCACCACCGCTAGAAAAGGCTCTGCAAGTGAATAAGAAGCTGATAGTAGCATATTGTTTATTGCCGGTCCTTTGCGAGAAATCGTCCAGCTTCAAAACGGTCGCTACTCGTCATCTCCACTACCTACATATGTATATCGCTATGGTTCTAACTATCAAAGCTTATGAACTCAAACGCTTTTGGTTATTCCATCAAGAATCGCCAAAAATGACAAAATTTGTGACTTACCATCGCCGATTCTTTTGAAAATTTATGTACTCGAAGAATTAGTGATGAAAAAAATATGATTTCAATTTTTTGTCTATCGCATTTTTTTGTTAGTTATAGTATATTAAAGATTTCACAAAAATGGTGCCCGAGTCCTCTTCGAAAATGCATATCTCTGGTACTTAGTCTTTATCGTAGAAAAAAGTAGGACTTATTTTAAAGTTCAAGGTTGAAGAAATATAAAAATAATACGAATAATACTTATCCTTGCAAGTTTTTTTTAAGGATAACGACTTTGTCTTTCCCTTGAATATCTCAATCTCCACTTGGGGATCGTGGTAAAAAAAATTTAAGAAAATCTGTGATTCTCAATTAAGGTTAGTGTAGTTCTTAATAATAAAATTAAATTTTTTTGACCCCGATCCCCTTGAGATCCTAAGTCCTGGTCTTCTGAATTCTTCACGTCAAACCGTCTCGATTTAAAGACCTCGTCCTCCAGTAGCTAAGTTTTAAGGTAGCTTTGCTATCTTCCTCAACCGAGTATAATACGTTTTTTTTGCTATCAATGAATCATCGTCGATTGATGTTGTCCGTTCCGTAGCCATTTTTTTCTAGATTAGTCTCAAGATATATGAAATTATATATACTCTCCAAATTATACTCCAAAATTGGTTTATGGCAGAGTCAAGATTGACAAATACCTCCTCAGCACTAGGGAAGGATCCTGCGAGGATATTGACATACATATATCGTTAGCCTATGCTATTGGATGGTTAGGTTTAGGTTTCAGGGGCGGCCAAAGGCCTCACATAGACCCACGAGGGTCCATAGTGATACCACATAAAAAATAGGAGACCCAATGTACTTATGGTAGGTGCGCTTGCGTTTCGATCTGTGTTGAGAGTTCTTCGTTTAATTCAAAGGTCCCTGTAACCATAGCAAAGTTGTTTACACTCTGCATGCTGTTAAAAGAGACTTCTTTAAGGTTTGCGAAGGTCGAAGCAGAGCTTTCAGCCGTCTTCTAGCGAGAGCTGGGCAGTTGCACACGAGGTGTTCTAGCTATTGGGTGGACTTGAAGAGTAGTGTCCCACTAGTGTCGACCAGGGTTTTTCGGATGACATTCTCTAGTGCCAAGTTGAAAAGCATGGGTGCTAGACCATCTCCCTACTTTAAGGCGGGTTATCTGAGTAGACATTTTTTTTTTTTTTGTCTGTAAATTTCATATTAAAATTTCAATAATTGTGGAAGCTATGGGCAATTAACCGGGATGGGCCCTTCGTGAATTCTTCGTCATTCAAACGAGATTATCTCGAAACATACTTTTCAAAGACAGTTCCCAAAATCTTCGGAAAACGCCTGAACCGATTTCTTCAAAAATTTCACACATTATTTTTGGATAGGTTTTATAGTTTTTTAGATAATAATTTCTAAAATTCACCTATATTTTCTGCTTTCTACTCAGATGATCCCCCTTAAGTCACACTTAGTTCGAAAACTGGTTGTGGAATCGTTTTGTATTCCTTGTAAGCTGGAATTTTTTTAGTGTGTAAGCCAGGTGGATTTTCTTTAAGTGACTGTGGTCAATTGTAAGCGGAGATTTTAGATATTCTCAATCGTTTATACTAGAAAGCTGAAACTTGAATTTAATACAATATAAAACTAAAGCACCAAAATTTTAATATTGACCAATTTGAACTTCAAATTGACCAGTAAAGTTCAATATTATCTACAATTAGTTATTCATAGTAGAAGCAGTAGATATTATATTGTTACGACCCTTTTCAAAAGATGTCGTTGAAGCAATAAGAAGAAAACACTGGCGTGAAGAAAAAGGCGTAAGAAAAGACGAATAGATCGTTGGAGGAGGCGATGTTCTTTTCTGTAGTTCATGTTCATGTGGTCTTTGCATAAAAAGATGATATTATTTGAGCGAATTAAAATAAACAAAGGCGAACATAACTGAAATTAGCTGTTTGATTCCTTAATCAAAATAAACTTACAACAATATACTACAATAAAAGAAAAAGAATTCAAATTCAAATTCTTTTTATTTTGCCTAATATGTATGTGTAAAATTCAGTGTTTCTTATATAGTTACTTTAGAGCTATTGAGTATCTGTACCCATTTCAACTAATGTTGTTCATATTTGCTCGTAAGACGTTGGAGTTTGTGTAATTAGTATATAAGATTAAGGAAATACAGCAAAGTGAAAGACCTTATAAATACAACTTTAGACTATTCTTAAAACTAGAAATAACCTAAAACTAAATATGAACTAATTAGCTAAATAATCCTGAGGTTAGTGGATTTTCCGATATCGAACTTCGTTCAACAAATTTTTGATGAATGATGTCCATCTTGTCCTTTATTTTTGAAATATTTGCAATTTCATGAAGTTTCCGCGTGGAGAAATACCAGGGTGGGCTTAGCAATAATTTGAGGACTTGACTTTATTTTGGGCAATTTGCAATTTTTTGATATGGCAATTTGAGATATCATGCCAAACTGGGACCGCATACAGATATATATATACTTTGAATCGGCGATTTATTAGGGGATATAAAACTCTAATCGTTTTATTGATCTTGTCTCTAATTAAAGCGGTGTGTTTTTCAGAGGTCAGTGTCTTATCGAGAGTAACCCCAAGAAATTTTGTTGTGTCTGTGCAAGGAATTGGGCAAATTTTTGAGTAATGGAGCTCTACAAAGCTAATTTCCTATTGCGCAAAAACTATCATACCATGATACCCTTAGTAAAAGTCTTATTTTTAGAACTTGCCACAACTATAGCTCTACCTACCAAGTTTTAGTTGTATATCATAAGCGATTCTCGAGATATGAAACTCGGAAACGCTACAATTTTTTTCGCATATAAATAATAATCTTTTATTGAACAGTTCTTGAAATATAAGACGTGATTCTTTACAAAAATTCCCCCACTTCCTTACTTCACTGTCGACATTAACCGTTTACGAAAAAGACTCTGGAATATCTTTCAGATTTCGAGAATGTCGGAGGTGTTGTTTTTTCTCACACCCACACTCTTCACCGATATCGAGCATATTTTAAGAACTATTCAAGTTTTAGCTTTTTAGTATAAACGGTTGAGAATATCTAAAATCTCAACTGAACCCAAAACTAAAAGTCACTACAGGATTCATCCGGTTTACCCACTAAACAAATTTCTACTTACAATGAATACAAAACGATCCCACAACCAGCTTTCGAATTAAATGTGATTTAAAGCAGGGAGATGCTCTAGCCCCCACGATTTTCAACTTGTCACTAGAGTATGTCATCCGAAAAACAATGGTCGACACCAATAGGACACCCAACTTGTAGCATACGCTGACGACGATATACCTATGTAAGCATCTTTGCAAGATCCTACCGTAGTGCTGAGGAGTTATTTGTCAATCTTGACTCTGCCACAACGTACACAAGAAAGAGAACACCAATCAGACAGAATATACCAATTTCGGAGTATAATTTGGAAAGTAAATATCTATACACAACTTCAAAGGTGTATCTTCAGGCTAATCTGGAAAAAGACGGCAACGAAACGGACGAAATCAATCAACGATGATCCGTCGATAATAAATAAAACGTATTGTACTCCTCAAACGATTTGGCGCAAGACGGAAAAAATATAGACGGGTTAAAAATCTTTTTTTGCGTTTTTGGTGTCTGGTTGGAATTTTTTTTAAATTTCATCAAATAATAGAGTAAAATGGATCATTCCACCAAGAATCGTCATCTTGCCATCTTACCAACTCGGATTCTTTTTAAAAATTTGTGTACGTGAAGAACTAGGGAGAAAAATAATTGAAATACAATTTCATTTTCAGGGATAACGATTTTGTCCTTTATCCTTGAATATCTCAAAATGTGTATCTTTAAGTTTTTGTTTTTCAAAACACCAAAAAATTAACTTGGGATCTCAAGTGGATCGGAGTCAAAAAAGTCTAATATTGTTATTAAGAACTAAACTAGCCTGAATTGATAGATTTTTTGACCCCGATCCTCTTGAGGTCCCAAGTTAATCGCGATCGAACTCCATTTTTTTTTTCATTTACGATGGCGCTATAGTCCAAATCGGACCTTGGCCTCCTGGATGTGCCGCCTCCAGCCTTCTCGGTTCAGTGACCGCGTCCTCCAGTTTCTACATCTTAGAAGTGATTTGCTGTCTGCGTCAATAGAGTCCTCCAAGCGCTTTCGTGGTTTCCCAACTGGTCTTTGTCCATAGACTTTTCCCTTTAGTGTGCGTTTGGGGATTCTTCCGTCATCCATCCGCTCCACATGACCAGCCCATTGTAGCTTTTTAAATTTTATGAGGATCGATACTTCTGGATTATCGAAGATGGCATACAATTCTCTATTGTATCGTATTCTCCAGATCGAGTCTTCCCTCACAGGTCCGAGGATTCTTCTGAGGACTTTTCTTTCAACTAATTTTTCGGACGCCTGAGTCAATGTCCACGTTTCGCTGCCATAGCATAGCACAGGTCTTATTATTGTTTTGTACAGTTTAAGCTTTGTTTTTCTGTGCACATTTTTGTTTTTAATTATTGGAAGTACCGAATAATACGTCTTGTTTGCCATCATTATGCTTCTTTTAATTTCGATGGGTTCGCTTCCATCCTTCGATATGTTTGCCCCGAGATATACAAAGTTGTCTACGTTTTCTAGGTTGAAGTCTCCTATTGTAATTGTTTGTCTGATTGGCATGTTTTTCCTAGTTTGTGTCATAACTTTGGTTTTGTTTTCGTTAATACGTAGTCCAACTTCCCTTGCTACCGAATCAAGGTTTACAAATATTTCTTTGGCACTCTTCAGGGATCTTGCAAGTATATTTATGTCGTCGGCATATGCTACTAGTTGTGTGGATTGGAAACATAGTGTTCCGTTGGTGTCAACGGGCAGTTTCCGAACAACATATTCGAGTGTCAAATTGAAAAGCATTGGTGCCAGGCCATCACCTTGTTTAAGCCCGTTGTCAGTTCTAAAGCTAGAAGTCAGATCATTTTCTACTCCGACTTGTGACAGAGAATCGGTCATTGTCATTTTTGTAAGCGGAACTAGTTTTGGTGGAACTCCAAAATCTATCATTTTTTATACAGTACGCGCCTGTCGATACTGTCGTATGCCTGCTTGAAGTCCACAAATATCTGGTGCACATCAATGTTAAATTCCCAGCACTTTTCAAGCACCTGTTTAACTGAGAATATTTGGTCCGTAGTCGATCGCCCAGCTCTAAATCCGCCCTGGTACTCACCAATTACTTTGTCTGCAAAGGGCTTTATTCTCTTTTCTAGAGTTTTCGTCAAGGTCTTATAAGTCGTACACAACAATGATATTCCTCGGTAGTTTTCACAGCAGAGTTTGTCACCTTTTTTATAAATTGAGTATATGATACTCCTGCGCCAATCTTCAAGAAGTGTTTCTTGCATCCATATGTCCGAGATCAATCTATGTAGGAGATGTGGTATGCAGGTGTCCCCTGTTTTCATAAGTTCAGTTGGAATTTGATCAGTGCCCGGCGCTTTGTTGTTTGGGTGGTTCCTCAGGGCTGTTTTTACTTTTTTGAGTGTGACTCGAAGAGGATCCTTCCTCAGCTGTTACCTCGGCTGTTGTTATGTCTGCTGCTGCTGTTCGTGCGGATGATGGGCTTGGGTTGAGAAGGTGTTCAAAATATTGTGCCCATCTTAGTTTTATCTCTTCCGCATTACTTATAATGTTGCCTTCTGCATCCTTGCAGAGGCTCGTTTTCGGTTTGTATCCCTCTTTCATCCTTTTAACTAGGGAGTATGCGGCTCTTGTGTTGTGTGATTTAAATTGTTCGTTCATGTTTTTAATTTCGTCATTATTGTACTTCCGATTTTTCTGTCTGCAGATTTTATTTGCAAATCGTCTAAGATCATTATATTTGTCCTGTTTGGCTCGTGTCGGCCGTTCCATTAATATTTTGTAAGCTTCGTCTTTTCTCTTTAATGCATCTTGGCATTCGTTGTCGAACCACTCATTTCTTTTGCGCCGGGGTTGTTGTCCTATCACCTCCTCTGCGACGGATGTTATGCCATCTTTGATGTTTTGCCATATTTCACCTATTGGTATGCTGGTGTTGCTTAGCATTGTCGCGAAATGCCTCTCCAAGGCTGAAGTTTATTTCGCAACTATTGTCTCATCTTTGAGCTTTCCAATATCGAATTTAGGGACCGGTTGTGTTCTTGGGTGTCCTCGATTTGCTATTCGACATCGGAACTTGGTCTTGACTAAGTAGTGGTCTGTGTCACAATTAGCACCTCGAAAGGTACGTACGTCGAGAATGCTGAAGGCCGCCCTTTTTTCTATTAGAACGTGGTCTATTTGGTTGAATGTTCGTCCGTCGGGAGACGCCCACGTTCTCTTATGAATGTTACGATGCGGGAAGCATGTCGAGCTTACAATAAGGTTTTTGCTGCTGGCGAAATCAGTCAGCCGTTGGCCGTTGTCGTTACTTATATCATGAAGACTGTGCCTTCCAATTGTCCCTATATAGGTTTCCTCTTTGCCCACTTTCGCGTTAAAGTCACCTAATACTATTTTTATATCGTTCGACGGGAAAGAGTCGAATGTTCATTTTAAGGTGCTGCAGAAATTATCTTTAACTTCGTCGTCTTTGTCTTCCGTTGGGATGTGGACATTAATAAGCCAAACATTAAAGAATTTTGTTTTAGTGCGGATTGCACACAATCGTTCATTAACGGGTTTGAAGTTGGTAACTTGATGTTTAAATTTGTTGTCGACGATGAACGCAACTCAAAACTCGCGGCTTCCCGAAGATTTCCCACTTTTGAAAATTGTGTGCCATCTAATGTCGGTAATCTCGCAACCTAACAATTTAGTTTCTTGGAGTGCGATGATGTTTATCTTGTATTTGTTCGCCTGTTCCAGGAGCGCTCTCACTGCTCCAAAAAAACTTACGTCAAGCTGTCAGGTATCAAAATCAAACCAGTTGCCTAGTGTGAACACTACTTTTTTGAGACGTTTATTTGGCCTACTTAAATGTGTTTAAACCGCATAATCTGAATATAGCATAAGACGAGACCCTATTCGACCTAATGCCCTAAAAATTCAATAAACAAGATGACAAGCCCGCCAAAAATAACGACGAATAGCTCGTATAAGGGGTGGTTGCAAGCCCGCCTCTTCCCTTCGCAAACGGGCTTGGGACCGACTAAGGCGGAATTAGGGCTAGCAACATTTCTCTTTAACTTTAATATAATTTAACTTACCTGAAAAGAAATAGCTGATGCATGTAATTATTCACTTCCGATATTTTGCTAAGCAACGCTTTTTTTTTACTGAAAGAAAGTAATCATTCACTTCTACGATTCCTTACGAATTCACAACACTTGAACACAATCCACGTTTTGAACAATAATCCACTTTTATCACAGAAATTAAGTAAAAAAATTTTGTGTTCACTGAATTGTAAACCACCGAATTGACATTTAGAATAGTTATTTGACGTTTAGAACTGTCATTTGACGTTTAGAATTGTCATCAGCTCAGTGTTCATGCATTCTCACGCACACAACAGAGAGTGACTAATTTCGAAATTCGACTTCGAATACAAAAACCGTCGTATGTCAATGATGGCCGGACTATACCTAAGTGCCTTCTTCTTCATCCAGTGACTATAGTTCAAACTAGCTACCAGTCACTCTTGTCATCGAACTTAGAACATACTTAAAATATTAACAAACTTCAAAAGCAGTAATTTCATGATTATATTAGATTTATGGAAGGTAGAGGATGGTCTGAAATCCTGAATACCTGCGGCCTTATGTTATGTTCAGACTATGCGTTTTAAACACATTACAGTAGGCAAAAATAACGTCTTAAAAAAGTAGTGTTCACACTAGGCAGCTCGTTTAATTTTTCTGACAAGCAGATGTTTAGCTGTGTTTCATTACCAAATTTATGGTTTCTAAATTGTTTAAAACAAATGTGTTTGCATAGCAGTAATAAAAAGTGAATTTATTAGCTAATGCAATCGTTGCACAAGCACAAAATTGAGTTTCTACAGCATTAAAAAGTTTCTTCGAAAGTTTACTTCTATTTCCGCGAGAGTCGCAGTGCATGTTTTTGGTTAAACGCGTCGTAGCTACAGTACGGAGCAGTAATGAGTACATGCTTAACTTGTTACACTTCTTAGTTTATAATCCTAGCAATAACAAAGCAAATTAAAAAAAAAAAATTTCTTGTTTATTCCTTGTTTAATTCTTAACATAACAGCATAAAAAACAAAACAAAAAGCAAAAGATCCAGAGAGAAAAAAAAAGAAAAACCAAAAAATTCATATGTACTCAATTTTGCACCTAATAACAACTAACAAAAGAGGTGATGTATTTTAATATTTAGTCCTTAGGCCTTTGTTCTTTAAAACATTTTTCATATGTTTTGGCATGCTCTCAACTAATTTTTGTATGATTTCATCTGGAATACTTTGCCATTCTTGCTGCACACGTTGCCACGGCCCGTCAAGGTTAGATGGGGCTATTTTGTACTGTCCCAACCTCCTTTTAACGATTAACCACAAATTTTCAATCGGATTGAGGTCGGAACTTTGTGCTGGCTACTGCATCAATCTAAAATGTTGCCTAGTCAACCAATGTTTCACGATTTTAGACGTGTGTTTTGGGTCGTTATCCTGTTGAAATGTTACTACTTCTTCAGGATAGGTGCTCATCTCCACAAAATCAGGAATGAGTTCGTAAACTATTTAAATAGTGTTCTTTTCTCATTATTCCATCAATTTTTTGCAGTGGTCCAACATGCCACCATGTGAAACAACTCCATACCATGACGTTTCCTCCACCGTGCTTGACTGTTTGTTTAACATGAGGTTTGTTTCTTTTGCCCGGTGTAAGTTACACTTTAGTGTACCTTGCACCTTAATTGCACGTCAAAATACACTCAAAATGCAGAGTGCAGGTCGCGAAAAAGAACGGGTTAGTGTAAGAAAGTGACAGCTAAAATTCAGAACTTTTTTATTTGCTTTATTTTTTCACTTCTATCAATGAAAATTTATTGCCATTCAATATTCTTGCATGTTTTCAGTCAAAACAGCGATTTCTTAAATTCAAAAAGTCAATGTTATCTGCATACAGCTTCCAAATTTGACAGATTGTAAAGAAGAAGAACTTACACCAGCTCCCAACCGAGTGCAGCAAAGTGTACACTTTTGCACTACACCCGGTAAAAAGAACAGCCACCGGTGACGTTACACCAACAAAAAGAACGGAAAAGGTGCAAAAGGTGTAAAAGGTGTAGATAGTGCAGGCAAATAGAACAATTATTATTATTATTATTATTTAAACCATCAGTTTTGGAAAGAATCAACGTGTCATTAATCAATATAAAGGAGTACCAGGAAGCCAATACAGTGTAGCGCTCTTCTTGCTGTCCATCGGTTAACTGACTTATTTATTGCCAGAGCAGCATCCTTAGTTGTTGAACACTTGTTTTTTCATATCTCTGTTATCATGAGACGCGCGTCCGCATTTGTCAAAAGTTTTTTGCGACCTCTCACTTGTTCTTTAGGAGTAATTTTTCGCCTTTACTGAACTCTTATGACCACTGATTGACTTATTTTAAGTTGTTCAGCAATTTTTCGTGTGGGTAAGCCATTCTCTGTCATAGATGCAATGCTATTTTCAATAGTTCGTGATAATTTCTTTATTATTCCGAATAACTTTGATTTTTTTATGAACTTTACAAAACGCACCACTTTTCGAGGTTTCACAGTAGGGATGCCGTTTTCCGATCGATTTAATCGAAGATCGATTAATCGGGCTCTAAGAAATCAATCTTTTCCCGATTTTCTAAAGTCGATTCGATTCATGGATCGATTGCTCTGACAGGAATATCGACATGTCGATTTTTTTTTAATTCCAACGCTTTAAGACCGCTCCCTCCCATATTTTTGGCTAGCATTGCCTTGCGTCCGCCATATTCATTGAGCATGCGATGTTGTGTCAATTGTTGCCTAGCGGAGACAATATTCTTTACGTGTTTTTTAAAGGTTGATTTCAATTCAAGCCGCGCACTTATGACAGTTCGTCGTGAGAAAATGCCTCGATTTTTAGCTGCTGAGTGACGTCACGGATCGAAACGACAAAATATACCAGTTCATTGGACATTCTTTTTTGGAACGAATTCGTAACAATATTTTGCTATCGCAAAGCGCGGTGTTTTAATACAAAACTTTGAAGAACGCTCCAGAGTCGATACTGAATAACAAAAGTTCAGAATCATAGCAATTTGGAATATGTTTCATTTCATATAACAAAAATTATCTTTTAAAAAATAAGTAATTTATCGACACATTTTCTAAATAGCGGAATGCCATATTGCTGGTAACTGTGATATTATTATTATCCTAATTTTTTCTTTTCTCAATTTCAGATGAGAAAACTAGTCTAATTCTCATTTGTAAATATGTTTATATCCTATATCACTTTGCTTAGCCTAACAAAATCTTGCACTTTAATAGAAAAATAAAATCCGGATGCAATCCACTAAAATCGCATGTAGACGCAGATCGGATAGAAATGAGATCGACTCGATCCAAACCAACTTCTCGACCTGGATCGAATCGAAACCGGTCATTCGTTTTAATGCCATCTCATGTTTCGATCTTTCCATCCGGTGTTGTCAAATACGTGATACGATTACATTTAAAATTGATTCAACATTTGATGGCTTTTGAGGTGAACATTCTCGTCAGTCTTGTATGGAAATATATATTTAAAATTGAATGAAAATTCCAACAGGAAAATTACACTTGCTATTTGACACTTCGCCTGCTTAAAATCCGAACTTAGCCCGCGGTCCGAATTACGCTTTCTGTGCTTTAAGCGCGCTAACACTCGGTCCGAATTACGCTCACAACGCATACAATTTGCACGGAGGGGAAATTTTCTGGCGCTTACACTACTCACGGTTTCGAGCATATGCACTGTGTATACGTCATTGCAATCTGTCATATTGACGGTTAAAAAATTATAAACATTAAAATTTATTTGTGATATTGAAGAAAAATTAATGAATGAAGTTAAAAGGGCGTCTCATGGTAAGTTCATAGGTTTTAATGGCAAATCCTTTGCCAAAACCTTGTTTTAATAGAAATTTAACTGACACATCCGACATTTCAAACCAACTGACATTTGTGTGCATACGATCGGTCCGAATTATATGCGTTGTAAGCGCGCATACAATTCGGACCGACAGTAAGCACTGTTGGTAATGTAAGCACCGTAAGCGTTATTCGGACCGCGGCCTTAAACTTAAGCTCTCGTATCCACTGGCTTAAGTTGAGTTTCGAGTTGAACTCTACTCATGCCTTAAATCATTAGTGTGAAACAGTGATTCCATTTGAGCAAAAGCTTAAGTTGAAATTGAAACTTAAACTCGCACTGTGAAACCGGCCCTAAGTGTCATACACTGAAGTGTACGCAATACACTTCGAGTGTCAAAAAAAACAAACCTATAATTGATGGTTCAAATGTAAGCTACGTAACTACGTTACCATAAAATTTAAAATTAATATTAGTGTTAACGTTAACAGATTCTGTACTGGAAATCTATCGGCTATGTTACTAGTATGTAGCGTACCTATTGTTACTATTCAATATTACTTTATAGGAAAAAGAGAATCGAGGTCGATTTTTCGATCTCGATTCTTTTCAAACCGATTTTTTCACGATCGATTTTTTTCCAAGCGATTCGAATCGATCCGAAAAATCGATTTCTTTTTCAAAAAACGACAACCCTATTTCACAGTTAATCAAACACGATCACAATTTAACATTAGATTTATTGAATGTTCATTTATGACAAAGAATTCAAAACAAGTAAATTTCTAAAGTTCCGATGAAAGCAGAACTGAGTGCAATATTGAGTACATGTGAGTTGTCTTAAGGCTCGTGTCCACTAGCAAGCAAAACTTGTTAGTGTTGCTCTATGACATTTATTGCTGCATGTGTACAAGGTTCCGAGAGCGCATTTGCCCAAGTTTTTGCTCTAGCTAGCAAACGCTTGCCTTTTCAAGCAAGTTGTGAATGTACACGTTAACTTGCGAGAGTTGAGATCTCGCAAGAAAGTTCCGATCGGTTCCGAAATTTTTCAGCAAGTCAGTACAATTGCATTGGATGTGAGGTTAAGTTCAGTTTTAGGAGTCGTAGTTCCATAGTTTACGTGCGAAGTATGAACGGAAAATCCAAGTGAAGTTCCGAGTACACGTTTTTGCTCATTTCCAATGTTCCAATGTATTTTTCTTTTTCGTTTTGACAGTTCAACGAAACTTTGATGATGAAGTGTATACGGAAGAGCAAGTTTTACTTGCAAGATTTTTGTAGAGCTACTTGCTAGAGTAAAATTGCTGCAATTTGACAGATAGTGTACACATCGCACCAAATCACTCTAGCAAGAAATGTCGCAAGTTACTTGCCAGTGGACACGAGCCTTTAGCTTTTCTCTCTCTCTGGATCTTTAGCTTTTTGTTTTGTATTATATGTAGGAAAGGTAATCTGGCAGCACACAAACACGACTATAAGCCAAATGGAAGCCTATAAAAGGCTAGACGCACTGTAGCGTCCTCTTTTTTTCTTTACTACTACTCGTGGCTGTTGAAAATAGCAGTGAGCTCTCGACGTTAAACTCTCGAAGAATACTTTACTTTTTTTTTACTTTTTAAAATTGTTAATTCATTTCATAGCTTTTCTTGTCCTGTAATATTTTTTTATTTCGTGAATTATATTTAATAACCTTTATTATCTAAAACAGTTCGGGATTATAATTTAGAAATCCCCCAACTGGGGGTCAACCGCTGCTTGCATTTAATACAGTACAACATTGTGTTCTACCGTTTGAAAAATTAAGTATTAAACGTGCTAAAAACTAATCGGAAAAATGGGAAAAGAACGAAAGCTGCAAAAACAATCCAGCAGTAGTTATTATCGAAAGTTACAAGGTTGTTGATTTATTTAAAGGTGAAAATCAATTTAGCGACATACAAGCGTTATTAAAACCATTTACGGTAGTGATAACAAAAACGTGGTAAAATGGATAATGGATTTCAAAAACTACGTGGAACTTTTTCGTTGGAATGATCTTCAGAAACTTTTGTATTGCAAAACTCTATTGAAAGGACAGGCAAAGTCATTTATCGAAAACGAGGTAAAACCATTCAATTATGCATGTTTAAAGGAAGGTCTTATACGTGAATTTAAGTTAAAAGTTACTAGCGCTACTGTTCATAGACAATTGCAAAAACGAAAAAGGTAAAATCAGAATCTCTTCAGGAGTACCAAGACGAAATGATCGGCATCGCCAGTCAGGCTACAGTTGAGGACACTGCTATCATCGAATTTGTTATTAGTGGCATACAAGATTTGGAAATTAACAAATATGAGTGAAAATATGAGTGATTTTAAGTGTAAAATAAAAATTTATGACGAATTTAAGAAAACTTTGGAAAAAAATCAATCGGAAAAAAGAAAGACGAATAGAGAACAAAACGCGCAGTATTGTTTCAATTGCGGTAGTAAAAATCACGAGGCGCATAACTGTCCGGATAAAAATAGAGGTCCGAAATGCTTTCGATGTAAAGAATTTGGCCATCGTTGCAGAGAATAAAGTAAACCATCTAATAGTAATCTAATACTTTTTAAAATTGTTAATTCATTTCATAGCTTTTCTTGTCCTGTAATATTTTTTTATTTCGTGAATTATATTTAATAACCTTTATTATCTAAAACAGTTCGGGATTATAATTTAGAAATCCCCCAACTGGGGGTCAACCGCTGCTTGCATTTAATACAGTACAACATTGTGTTCTACCGTTTGAAAAATTAAGTATTAAACGTGCTAAAAACTAATCGGAAAAATGGGAAAAGAACGAAAGCTGCAAAAACAATTCAGCAGTAGTTATTATCGAAAGTTACAAGGTTGTTGATTTATTTAAAGGTGAAAATCAATTTAGCGACACACAAGCGTTATTAAAACCATTTACGGTAGTGATAACAAAAACGTGGTAAAATGGATAATGGATTTCAAAAACTACGTGGAACTTTTTCGTTGGAATGATCTTCAGAAACTTTTGTATTGCAAAACTCTATTGAAAGGACAGGCAAAGTCATTTATCGAAAACGAGGTAAAACCATTCAATTATGCATGTTTAAAGGAAGGTCTTATACGTGAATTTAAGTTAAAAGTTACTAGCGCTACTGTTCATAGACAATTGCAAAAACGAAAAAGGTAAAATCAGAATCTCTTCAGGAGTACCAAGACGAAATGATCGGCATCGCCAGTCAGGCTACAGTTGAGGACACTGCTATCATCGAATTTGTTATTAGTGGCATACAAGATTTGGAAATTAACAAATATGAGTGAAAATATGAGTGATTTTAAGTGTAAAATAAAAATTTATGACGAATTTAAGAAAACTTTGGAAAAAAATCAATCGGAAAAAAGAAAGACGAATAGAGAACAAAACGCGCAGTATTGTTTCAATTGCGGTAGTAAAAATCACGAGGCGCATAACTGTCCGGATAAAAATAGAGGTCCGAAATGCTTTCGATGTAAAGAATTTGGCCATCGTTGCAGAGAATGTAGTAAACCATCTAATAGTAGTAGTGATAATACTCAAACGATAGATGCTGCAAGTTCTTATTCGAGTTGCAAAAATTATTGCAGTGTTTCAATAAAAAATATAAAGTTAAATTCTCTGATAGACACGGGAAGTGACATTACGATCATTAAAGCGAAATATTATGATCAGTTTTTTCATAGCTTTAAATTAGTTTAACCTAACTTTTCTGTTTCGGGTCTAAGAAGTGAAGTCAAAACCAAAGGTTTTTTCATTAGTGACATTGAATTAGACAACTACATTTACAAAGACGTTGTAATTGTTGTTGTTCAGGATAACATTATGAGGCCAGATGTTATCATTGGAATGAACGTACTTTCGCAGTCTCAAGTAACAATCACGAACGGTAAGATAAAAGTTACAAAATTAGAACCAGAAAGTAATAACAAAAACGATGATAAATCAAATAGTTGTGATATTTTTTCTGAAAGCCTTACATATAATAGAACCCACGAATTATTCAGAAACGAATCACATAAAAAACAAAAATATTGCGAGTGAAGCTTTAAAAATAATTAAAAATTACTATCGAAAGAAAGTGTTAACAGCAAACGTTACTTTAAAGATAACACTTTTGGACGAGTGTCCAGTATATCAATCGCCGCGTCGGTTGGCTTACAAAGAAAATTTTTTTCTCGAAAATCAAATTTCGCAGTGGTTAGATGATGGTATTATTAGGCATAGCCATTCAAATTATGCAAGTCCAGTTGTTCTTGCCAAAAGAAGGACGGCAGCTCACGGCTTTGTATGGACTACAGAATGTTAAATCTCAAAGTGTATCGCGACAGGTTTCCCCTCCCAATTATCGAAGACCATATTGATCGTTTGTACAACGCGATTTTCTTTACGACATTGGACTTGAAAAATGGTTTTTTCATGTGTCGGTAGATGCAGAAAGTATTAAATTTTCGGCATTCGTAACACCAAGTAGCCATTACGAATTTTTGAAGATGCCTTTTGGATTTTGTAATTCGCCAGCAACGTTTCAAAGATATATTGTCAATATTTTTCAACACTTAACTCGTGATGAAAAAGTACTTATTTACATGGACGATTTTATTATACCGTCTAGCACTGAAGAAGAAGGACTTTCTAAATTAAAAGAGGTTCTAGTTATAGCATCTGCGCATGGCTTAGAAATAAAGTGGAGCAAGTGTCGATTTTTACAACCAGACATAGAATATTTAGGACATGTTATTTCAAGTAGCATTATTCGAAAAACTTCTGAGTGTAAATTAACAGCAGTTAAACATTTTCCTGAACCAAAAAACGTGAAAGAAGTTCAAAGTTTTTTAGGACTAGCAGGATATTTTCGAAAATTTGTTAGCGATTTTTCTATCATAGCTAAACCTTTAAGTGACTTAACCAAAAACAATGTAAAACTTCGATTCGAAGACAAACAAAAACAAGCATTTATGACATTAATAGATAAATTGTGCGATAAACCGGTATTAAATATTTTTCGACCGGGTGCAACAACAGAATTACTTACTGATGCGTGTATGTACGGATATGGGGCGATATTGCAACAGGTTGACCAAACGGACAACCAACTTCATCCAGTCAGTTTTATGAGTAGGAAAACTTCTAAAATTTGATCATGGCAAATTGTGTCGAGTGCAAGCAAACGGTTCAACGAAATTCCGACAAAATTGTTTGCTCATCGTTTAACGGCGTAAGCCATCTGAAATGCGCGGGACTTGGAACTGCGGATTTAATATACCTAAAAGAAAAAGGCAACCTTGACTCTTGGAGGTGTTTACGTTGTAGCGCCAAATTAAGATCCGACCATAGATTGGACGGCACTCCAATTAAGCCGAGTACAACTAACCAAGCAGGCCATACGTCACAGGATATTGCGAGATTACTGGAGACCATCCAGGAGCTGATAGCCAGTAACACATTTTTGTCTGAGCAGCAAAAGGAAGTAACTAACGAACTAAAGAACGTAACTAACGAAATAAAAGCTCTAAATAAAAAAATGCTGGAGTTGCAAGAGGAAAATTTAAAAAAGGATTCAAAAATTTCGGTTCTCGAGTCCAAAGTCAACCTGTTCAACGCGTTCATGGGAAGGTACCAGAAGGTGTGAGAGGGTTTCGCTACTAAACTAGATGTCGCTAGATGTCTAATATTCCAGGAAAAAGATATATGAAAAAATTATTATATTACTTGAAAAGAACGTATACCGTTTTTTCAATACTTTTTTCTTTTATTTCAGTACTTTAAATTCATTTTTAACAAAAAAAATTTTGTTTTTGATATGATATGACACACATGACCTTCTTATTCAATTATCTTAAAGTAATATTTTGTAGTAGGACCCTCCTATTTGAGCTCAATCTCAATTTTGTCTGAAAATAGCATGCAACTGCCACTTTCTGTCTACCATATATAGTTCCGAAATTTGCCACCAGAGCACATGGTATATTTGTCAATTAAATGTGCCGCAATTTAATTTTTCATTGCCGGGATGAAAATTTTGACATCTTATGTCATTCGTTCGAATTTATTTGTCAGTTCCTTTTTTTAAACCGACTAAAGAGTGTGTTTTGTCGAAAGTGGATATTTTCGAAGTCGGAAGTGGATATTTTGAGTTATGCTTTTATTTTAAAATGTGTCTTGTGATTTCAATTTAATTTTTATGTTGAAAAAGGGCCCATATATTAACGTCTATGTTACTACATTTTCAAAAAACCGTCACTTTGACAATTGCTAAAGTCAAACAGAAGATCAGCTGTTTACTTCTCCACATTATTCAACACAACAATTTTTTCATTGTGGAGATGGGAGAGATATATAGTAAATTTTCTACAAAAAAACTTTGACAAGCTAGTAGTATACCTCAGTCAATACATGAACCCTTTTCACATTATTATACTAAGTGAATGTTGGAACCCTAAACATTTGCGTATATTTCAACTACCAGGCTATACTAGTTTCGGTACAAAAAATATAATAAACCAAAACAGTGGCGTTGTAATGTACATTAATGACAATAGTAAAACTATAATGGTTGAGGAGGCTGTCAGTAGCTGTATTATGGTGATTTCTTTTCTGAAAAAAATGTGACCTGTAAAGATGCAAAATTATTGCAGTTCTGCCCTCTTTTTTGACAGTTCCGTCCGACAGCTCAATTTACAATAGAACGCTTTCAGGTCAAAAAGCTATTATGAAAATTTAAATACTCCGTATGATTTCTAATTACCGTATGACCCGTTGGACAGTTTAATTTATGCTTTTAATTCGTTTGCCGCTGTTGTCGTAGGATATTTTTTTCTTATTTTCATCGTTTCTTACGCACATTTGAGGTTAAAGGAGTTGCACCGCCGAAATTTTCGGGGCAAGAAATGCGAGTTTTCAGGTCAATTTTAGCCACGGACTCAAACCCCTTTTTCTAGCAGGTCAAAAAAAAATTGAGAATAGAACAGCGGAACTGCTAGAACAAAAATTGAGGGCAGAAACGGGTCACATTTTTTTGCAGAAAAGAAATCACCAAAACATTCCAAAGCTGAGGTATTGACTGTTCCATTTGACAATCCAAAGTGTCAAAAGTGTGGTTTTTTTTCTGGAGAGCGGTGACATTGAGCTTAAATTGATGTGTCTGACCCAGTAAATAGTTCGTGTTTCGTTTGCGAGGTCCGTTGTAACAACTTGTCATTTGCAACTGTCAAACAGCTGTGAAATGTGTGCAGGGCTGTACAAAAATTTGGGAACATTTTTATGGATTGAGAAGCAGCTTTAAGGAGGGGAAAACGGATTTATAAATCCCAATTGAGGCATGGATTTAGCTTTTTCAGTGCAAAATTTATAAATCCAAAGGGAATGTAATACACCTTTTACCACATGCACTGGCTTAATATTAAAATGTAGCTTCGGTCGAAACCTTAATATTAAAATCATAGCAATTTACAGATCACCTTGCAGCAATATTAAATTATTCAACGAAGAGCTAGGGGACGTCATTCGTTCAAACTAGAGTCACTTCTTACGAACTAACACAAACATCCATTATCTTGAGTACGGACAATGTGTGTTTCATTTGAAACCAGTACATTTGAAATTTTTTTGCAGTTGTCTCGAGTTTTCATTTTAAGGATCTCCACTAAAGTGGATAAACGCTGTATTTAGTTGACATTTCATGAGACATATCTCGATTCCGTGAAACGTCCATCAAAATCCATCTGCTACACGTATACACACTAAAACTATGCCATTTAAGAAACCTGCGATTTTTTAAATTCGCAGGTTCTTAGTACTAAATATGTACCAAAAGTGGTGATTGTCCGTACTCATGATGATGAGAAAAGAAATCACGATAACACAAACATCCCCTGTTTGTGTTATCGTGATTTCTTTTCTCAAAAAAAAAGTGTCCTGTAAAGATGCAAAATTATTGCAGTTCTGCTCTCTTTTTTGACAGTTCCGTCTGACAGGTCAATTTACAATAGAACGCTTTCAGGTCAAAAAGCTATTATTAAAATTTAAATAAATTTTCACTACACTCCGTATGATTTCTAATTACCGTATGACCCGTTGGACAGTTTAATTTATGCTTTTAAATCGTTTGCCGCTGTTGTCGTAGGATATTTTTTTCTTACTTTCATCGTTTCTTACGCACATTTGAGGTTAAAGGAGTTGCACCGCCGAAATTTTCGGGGTAAGAAATGCGAGTTTTCAGGTCAATTTTAGTCACGGACTCAAACCCCTTTTTCTAGCAGGTCAAAAAAATTTGAGAATAGAACAGCGGAACTGCTAGAACAAAAATTGAGGGCAGAAACGGGTCACATTTTTTTGCAGAAAAGAAATCACCATTAGTTCTTATACAGTGACTCTAGTTCAAACGACATTGAAAATACACTCATGATAGGAGATATTAGTATTGATATAAAAATGATCATTCTTCACAATTAAACTCAGACTATAAGAAACTTCTAAATGAAAATGGGTTCGTATCACTAATAAATGGAGAAACAAGGGACAAAAATTGCACCTAGAATGTTCCACCGAATTCAATCATTTATTATTGACTCCTAAATTACTGATCATAAGAGTACTGCGCTAGTATTAATCCCCTTTGATCAAAGTCATGAACAAAGACAAGAACATCGAATAAATAAACTCATCAACTACGATACTCTCATTGACAAAATTAAAAAAATAAGCTGGGCTCACATAATCTCAATAAATAGTATTAACGAATGTGCTCTACAATTCTATTACACTATGAATAACTTAATTACATCAAGCACAGAGACACTGACAAAGGGTAGCTCAAAACCTTAAAACCTTGGATTACATCAGGTTTAGTAACCTCAATAAGAAGAAGAGACAGACTAAGTAAAGCACTGAAAAAGAAACCTGATAACGTAAAACTGGAAACCTACCTAAAAGTATACCGAAAAAAGCTTGAACTGTTAATAGCTAAAGTTAAGATTGATTACTTTAAAAATTTAATGCAATCGGCTGGTAATAATGGCAAACAAGTATGGAAGACATTGAATAAAGCGTTAGGAAAGAAATCAACTCCGAATCTAATATCAGATATAGTGCATAATGGAAAAATCCTAAATACTGTTGAGCATGCGGTAACCACAGCAAATATATTCAATGACTATTTTACTAATGTTGGATCCAATTTAGCAAAAAACATTTCTGCAAATTCGCACCACTGCAACACCGAAAAAGCATTAACGCGAACGTCAAATATCCAAAAAATTAATCCAGTTACGGAAGACGAAGTCAAATCTATAATTAATAATATGATAGGTGGTTCTAGTACAGGGTTTGATGGTATTACTATAGACTGTCTTAAACATATTACTTGCTTTATTTTAGCACCGTTAACACATATAATTAACTTAAGTTTCTCATCATGCTCCTTTCCTAAGATATATAAAACAGCAATTGTGTCACCTATATTCAAAGCCGGTAACAAAAAACTTATTAGCAACTATAGACCCATATCGCTGATCTGTAATGTAGGAAAAATTATAGAAAAAGCAGCTAAAAAGAGGATTGATCTATACCTTGATGATAATAATGTGTTGAGAGATAATCAATTTGGATTTAGAGCGGGAAGAAGTACACATGATGCAATAGCAGCTCTAAGTACAAAAATATGCGAGGCACTGGACAAAGGTAATTAGCCATGCGCAGTGTTCCTAGACTTAGCCAAAGCGTTTGATTCTATACCTCATCACGTTATTATCAAAAAAATGTCCAAATGCAGGTCTGTCTGATGAATGGACAAAATGGATAAAAAGCTATTTAAGCGAACGAATGCAATTCGTCAAAATAAATGACTAAAATAGTACCAAAATGCCATTAGAATATGGAGTTCCTCAAGGTACTGTGCTTGGACCATTACTATTCATCCTCTATATATAAACGAATTATTCGCGCAAAACATAGAAGGGGAAGTAATTTCTTTTGCTGACGATACCGTGCTGTTTATTGAGGACAAGTCTTGGGATGGAACACTGATGAAAGCCTCTTATAGTTTGTCAATTATTAGGGACTGGCTAAATTTCAACTGCTCGACGCTGAACACAGAAAAAACTCAGCATATGACATTTGCCCTGACTCATCATAGCATTCCGGATAATTTTGAGCTAACAATCCATTCATCCTTGTGCGATCAGGCTTGCAACTGCCCGCTACTATTAAGAGTACCTAGTGCAAAATACCTCGGAGTTGTATTTGATCAATTCATGAAATGGGATATTTAAGTTCAAAACACAATTTCGAGATTAAAAAAGCTGATTCCATTGTGCTTCGAAGTTAGATCATTTTTAACTAAGAAAGCAATTAGAATATTCTACTTTGCTCTTGTTCACTCAATTCTGCAATATGGAATAATTGCTTGGGGTAGCGCAACAGTTACAGTCATGGAACCATTAATAATAGCCCAAAAAATGTTAATAAAGATACTGCTAAGAAAAAAAAGATCCTTCCCAACCGCACTCTTGTTTCCACTATCAGAACTTTCAATAGAAAGTGATTGTTGGGTTCACCCCCAAGCACTTGCTTATGTTCTTTTACTGGGCACAACTCACATGGACACGGCGTCTTTATTTGTGTGCTGTGTACATGAGAGCTCACACGATTTTCAGTGTGCTCAGATGTGTGTGCGTGAAAAGCTCGGATGAGTTTTTCAAGTCAGTCACAGTTTGAGAATCGCAGAATGAAAAAGGGTAGCATTCCAAATATTCCCGCCAGAGGCACTGCGGTACTAGCTGGATCAGCTGACTCGAACCGTTCGCAACTAGTCTTAAGTTACAAAGTGATCGTTTCTTAGTGAATTGTTTCTGTTTTGTGTGCGTTTTATCGTTGATTGGCGGCCACGAAAGTCTCCCGTGAAGAAGGGAAAAAACGGAGTAATAGCGAGAGCGAAGAAAAGTACAGCGGCCGGCTGTCACATAGATGGCAGTCTTAGAAGTAGAGTGACATGTCATCCGTCAGTCGAGTCGTGTGCGCGTGCCTTGCAAAATAAAGTAACTTAACGATCAAGTACAAACGTTGTTTTAATTAAGAAGATTAAAACGAGGTAAAACCATTCAATTATGCATGTTTAAAGGAAGGTCTTATACGTGAATTTAAGTTAAAAGTTACTAGCGCTACTGTTCATAGACAATTGCAAAAACGAAAAAGGTAAAATCAGAATCTCTTCAGGAGTACCAAGACGAAATGATCGGCATCGCCAGTCAGGCTACAGTTGAGGACACTGCTATCATCGAATTTGTTATTAGTGGCATACAAGATTTGGAAATTAACAAATATGAGTGAAAATATGAGTGATTTTAAGTGTAAAATAAAAATTTATGACGAATTTAAGAAAACTTTGGAAAAAAATCAATCGGAAAAAAGAAAGACGAATAGAGAACAAAACGCGCAGTATTGTTTCAATTGCGGTAGTAAAAATCACGAGGCGCATAACTGTCCGGATAAAAATAGAGGTCCGAAATGCTTTCGATGTAAAGAATTTGGCCATCGTTGCAGAGAATGTAGTAAACCATCTAATAGTAGTAGTGATAATACTCAAACGATAGCTGCTGCAAGTTCTTATTCGAGTTGCAAAAATTATTGCAGTGTTTCAATAAAAAATATAAAGTTAAATTCTCTGATAGACACGGGAAGTGACATTACGATCATTAAAGCGAAATATTATGATCAGTTTTTCATAGCTTTAAATTAGTTTAACCTAACTTTTCTGTTTCGGGTCTAAGAAGTGAAGTCAAAACCAAAGGTTTTTTCATTAGTGACATTGAATTAGACAACTACATTTACAAAGACGTTGTAATTGTTGTTGTTCAGGATAACATTATGAGGCCAGATGTTATCATTGGAATGAACGTACTTTCGCAGTCTCAAGTAACAATCACGAACGGTAAGATAAAAGTTACAAAATTAGAACCAGAAAGTAATAACAAAAACGATGATAAATCAAATAGTTGTGATATTTTTTCTGAAAGCCTTACATATAATAGAACCCACGAATTATTCAGAAACGAATCACATAAAAAACAAAAATATTGCGAGTGAAGCTTTAAAAATAATTAAAAATTACTATCGAAAGAAAGTGTTAACAGCAAACGTTACTTTAAAGATAACACTTTTGGACGAGTGTCCAGTATATCAATCGCCGCGTCGGTTGGCTTACAAAGAAAAATTTTTTCTCGAAAATCAAATTTCGCAGTGGTTAGATGATGGTATTATTAGGCATAGCCATTCAAATTATGCAAGTCCAGTTGTTCTTGCCAAAAGAAGGACGGCAGCTCACGGCTTTGTATGGACTACAGAATGTTAAATCTCAAAGTGTATCGCGACAGGTTTCCCCTCCCAATTATCGAAGACCATATTGATCGTTTGTACAACGCGATTTTCTTTACGACATTGGACTTGAAAAATGGTTTTTTCATGTGTCGGTAGATGCAGAAAGTATTAAATTTTCGGCATTCGTAACACCAAGTAGCCATTACGAATTTTTGAAGATGCCTTTTGGATTTTGTAATTCGCCAGCAACGTTTCAAAGATATATTGTCAATATTTTTCAACACTTAACTCGTGATGAAAAAGTACTTATTTACATGGACGATTTTATTATACCGTCTAGCACTGAAGAAGAAGGACTTTCTAAATTAAAAGAGGTTCTAGTTATAGCATCTGCGCATGGCTTAGAAATAAAGTGGAGCAAGTGTCGATTTTTACAACCAGACATAGAATATTTAGGACATGTTATTTCAAGTAGCATTATTCGAAAAACTTCTGAGTGTAAATTAACAGCAGTTAAACATTTTCCTGAACCAAAAAACGTGAAAGAAGTTCAAAGTTTTTTAGGACTAGCAGGATATTTTCGAAAATTTGTTAGCGATTTTTCTATCATAGCTAAACCTTTAAGTGACTTAACCAAAAACAATGTAAAACTTCGATTCGAAGACAAACAAAAACAAGCATTTATGACATTAATAGATAAATTGTGCGATAAACCGGTATTAAATATTTTTCGACCGGGTGCAACAACAGAATTACTTACTGATGCGTGTATGTACGGATATGGGGCGATATTGCAACAGGTTGACCAAACGGACAACCAACTTCATCCAGTCAGTTTTATGAGTAGGAAAACTTCTAAAATTTGATCATGGCAAATTGTGTCGAGTGCAAGCAAACGGTTCAACGAAATTCCGACAAAATTGTTTGCTCATCGTTTAACGGCGTAAGCCATCTGAAATGCGCGGGACTTGGAACTGCGGATTTAATATACCTAAAAGAAAAAGGCAACCTTGACTCTTGGAGGTGTTTACGTTGTAGCGCCAAATTAAGATCCGACCATAGATTGGACGGCACTCCAATTAAGCCGAGTACAACTAACCAAGCAGGCCATACGTCACAGGATATTGCGAGATTACTGGAGACCATCCAGGAGCTGATAGCCAGTAACACATTTTTGTCTGAGCAGCAAAATGAAGTAACTAACGAACTAAAGAACGTAACTAACGAAATAAAAGCTCTAAATAAAAAAATGCTGGAGTTGCAAGAGGAAAATTTAAAAAAGGATTCAAAAATTTCGGTTCTCGAGTCCAAAGTCAACCTGTTCAACGCGTTCATGGGAAGGTACCAGAAGGTGTGAGAGGGTTTCGCTACTAAACTAGATGTCGCTAGATGTCTAATATTCCAGGAAAAAGATATATGAAAAAATTATTATATTACTTGAAAAGAACGTATACCGTTTTTTCAATACTTTTTTCTTTTATTTCAGTACTTTAAATTCATTTTTAACAAAAAAAATTTTGTTTTTGATATGATATGACACACATGACCTTCTTATTCAATTATAACAATAATTTAAGTTCACTTAAAGTAATATTTTGTAGTAGGACCCTCCTATTTGAGCTCAATCTCAATTTTGTCTGAAAATAGCATGCAACTGCCACTTTCTGTCTACCATATATAGTTCCGAAATTTGCCACCAGAGCACATGGTATATTTGTCAATTAAATGTGCCGCAATTTAATTTTTCATTGCCGGGATGAAAATTTTGACATCTTATGTCATTCGTTCGAATTTATTTGTCAGTTCCTTTTTTTAAACCGACTAAAGAGTGTGTTTTGTCGAAAGTGGATATTTTCGAAGTCGGAAGTGGATATTTTGAGTTATGCTTTTATTTTAAAATGTGTCTTGTGATTTCAATTTAATTTTTATGTTGAAAAAGGGCCCATATATTAACGTCTATGCTACTACATTTTCAAAAAACCGTCACTTTGACAATTGTTAAAGTCAAACAGAAGATCAGCTGTTTACTTCTCCACATTATTCAACACAACAATTTTTTCATTGTGGAGATGGGAGAGATATATAGTAAATTTTCTACAAAAAAACTTTGACAAGCTAGTAGTATACCTCAGTCAATACATGAACCCTTTTCACATTATTATACTAAGTGAATGTTGGAACCCTAAACATTTGCGTATATTTCAACTACCAGGCTATACTAGTTTCGGTACAAAAAATATAATGAACCAAAACAGTGGCGTTGTAATGTACATTAATGACAATAGTAAAACTATAATGGTTGAGGAGGCTGTCAGTAGCTGTATTATGGTGATTTCTTTTCTGAAAAAAATGTGACCTGTAAAGATGCAAAATTATTGCAGTTCTGCCCTCTTTTTTGACAGTTCCGTCCGACAGCTCAATTTACAATAGAACGCTTTCAGGTCAAAAAGCTATTATGAAAATTTAAATACTCCGTATGATTTCTAATTACCGTATGACCCGTTGGACAGTTTAATTTATGCTTTTAATTCGTTTGCCGCTGTTGTCGTAGGATATTTTTTTCTTATTTTCATCGTTTCTTACGCACATTTGAGGTTAAAGGAGTTGCACCGCCGAAATTTTCGGGGCAAGAAATGCGAGTTTTCAGGTCAATTTTAGCCACGGACTCAAACCCCTTTTTCTAGCAGGTCAAAAAAAAAATTGAGAATAGAACAGCGGAACTGCTAGAACAAAAATTGAGGGCAGAAACGGGTCACATTTTTTTGCAGAAAAGAAATCACCAAAACATTCCAAAGCTGAGGTATTGACTGTTCCATTTGACAATCCAAAGTGTCAAAAGTGTGGTTTTTTTTCTGGAGAGCGGTGACATTGAGCTTAAATTGATGTGTCTGACCCAGTAAATAGTTCGTGTTTCGTTTGCGAGGTCCGTTGTAACAACTTGTCATTTGCAACTGTCAAACAGCTGTGAAATGTGTGCAGGGCTGTACAAAAATTTGGGAACATTTTTATGGATTGAGAAGCAGCTTTAAGGAGGGGAAAACGGATTTATAAATCCCAATTGAGGCATGGATTTAGCTTTTTCAGTGCAAAAGTTATAAATCCAAAGGGAATGTAATACACCTATTACCACATGCACTGGCTTAATATTAAAATGTAGCTTCGGTCGAAACCTTAATATTAAAATCATAGCAATTTACAGATCACCTTGCAGCAATATTAAATTATTCAACGAAGAGCTAGGGGACGTCATTCGTTCAAACTAGAGTCACTTCTTACGAACGAACACAAACATCCATTATCTTGAGTACGGAGAATGTGTGTTTCATTTGAAACCAGTACATTTGAAATTTTTTTGCAGTTGTCTCGAGTTTTCATTTTAAGGATCTCCACTAAAGTGGATAAACGCTGTATTTAGTTGACATTTCATGAGACATATCTCGATTCCGTGAAACGTCCATCAAAATCCATCTGCTACACGTATACACACTAAAACTATGCCATTTAAGAAACCTGCGATTTTTTAAATTCGCAGGTTCTTAGTACTAAATATGTACCAAAAGTGGTGATTGTCCGTACTCATGATAGGGGATGTTTGTGTTATCGTGATTTCTTTTCTCAAAAAAAAAAGTGTCCTGTAAAGATGCAAAATTATTGCAGTTCTGCTCTCTTTTTTGACAGTTCCGTCTGACAGGTCAATTTACAATAGAACGCTTTCAGGTCAAAAAGCTATTATTAAAATTTAAATAAATTTTCACTACACTCCGTATGATTTCTAATTACCGTATGACCCGTTGGACAGTTTAATTTATGCTTTTAAATCGTTTGCCGCTGTTGTCGTAGGATATTTTTTTCTTACTTTCATCGTTTCTTACGCACATTTGAGGTTAAAGGAGTTGCACCGCCGAAATTTTCGGGGTAAGAAATGCGAGTTTTCAGGTCAATTTTAGTCACGGACTCAAACCCCTTTTTCTAGCAGGTCAAAAAAATTTGAGAATAGAACAGCGGAACTGCTAGAACAAAAATTGAGGGCAGAAACGGGTCACATTTTTTTGCAGAAAAGAAATCACCATTAGTTCTTATACAGTGACTCTAGTTCAAACGACATTGAAAATACACTCATGATAGGAGATATTAGTATTGATATAAAAATGATCATTCTTCACAATTAAACTCAGACTATAAGAAACTTCTAAATGAAAATGGGTTCGTATCACTAATAAATGGAGAAACAAGGGACAAAAATTGCACCTAGAATGTTCCACCGAATTCAATCATTTATTATTGACTCCTAAATTACTGATCATAAGAGTACTGCGCTAGTATTAATCCCCTTTGATCAAAGTCATGAACAAAGACAAGAACATCGAATAAATAAACTCATCAACTACGATACTCTCATTGACAAAATTAAAAAAATAAGCTGGGCTCACATAATCTCAATAAATAGTATTAACGAATGTGCTCTACAATTCTATTACACTATGAATAACTTAATTACATCAAGCACAGAGACACTGACAAAGGGTAGCTCAAAACCTTAAAACCTTGGATTACATCAGGTTTAGTAACCTCAATAAGAAGAAGAGACAGACTAAGTAAAGCACTGAAAAAGAAACCTGATAACGTAAAACTGGAAACCTACCTAAAAGTATACCGAAAAAAGCTTGAACTGTTAATAGCTAAAGTTAAGATTTATTACTTTAAAAATTTAATGCAATCGGCTGGTAATAATGGCAAACAAGTATGGAAGACATTGAATAAAGCGTTAGGAAAGAAATCAACTCCGAATCTAATATCAGATATAGTGCATAATGGAAAAATCCTAAATACTGTTGAGCATGCGGTAACCACAGCAAATATATTCAATGACTATTTTACTAATGTTGGATCCAATTTAGCAAAAAACATTTCTGCAAATTCGCACCACTGCAACACCGAAAAAGCATTAACGCGAACGTCAAATATCCAAAAAATTAATCCAGTTACGGAAGACGAAGTCAAATCTATAATTAATAATATGATAGGTGGTTCTAGTACAGGGTTTGATGGTATTACTATAGACTGTCTTAAACATATTACTTGCTTTATTTTAGCACCGTTAACACATATAATTAACTTAAGTTTCTCATCATGCTCCTTTCCTAAGATATATAAAACAGCAATTGTGTCACCTATATTCAAAGCCGGTAACAAAAAACTTATTAGCAACTATAGACCCATATCGCTGATCTGTAATGTAGGAAAAATTATAGAAAAAGCAGCTAAAAAGAGGATTGATCTATACCTTGATGATAATAATGTGTTGAGAGATAATCAATTTGGATTTAGAGCGGGAAGAAGTACACATGATGCAATAGCAGCTCTAAGTACAAAAATATGCGAGGCACTGGACAAAGGTAATTAGCCATGCGCAGTGTTCCTAGACTTAGCCAAAGCGTTTGATTCTATACCTCATCACGTTATTATCAAAAAAATGTCCAAATGCAGGTCTGTCTGATGAATGGACAAAATGGATAAAAAGCTATTTAAGCGAACGAATGCAATTCGTCAAAATAAATGACTAAAATAGTACCAAAATGCCATTAGAATATGGAGTTCCTCAAGGTACTGTGCTTGGACCATTACTATTCATCCTCTATATATAAACGAATTATTCGCGCAAAACATAGAAGGGGAAGTAATTTCTTTTGCTGACGATACCGTGCTGTTTATTGAGGACAAGTCTTGGGATGGAACACTGATGAAAGCCTCTTATAGTTTGTCAATTATTAGGGACTGGCTAAATTTCAACTGCTCGACGCTGAACACAGAAAAAACTCAGCATATGACATTTGCCCTGACTCATCATAGCATTCCGGATAATTTTGAGCTAACAATCCATTCATCCTTGTGCGATCAGGCTTGCAACTGCCCGCTACTATTAAGAGTACCTAGTGCAAAATACCTCGGAGTTGTATTTGATCAATTCATGAAATGGGATATTTAAGTTCAAAACACAATTTCGAGATTAAAAAAGCTGATTCCATTGTGCTTCGAAGTTAGATCATTTTTAACTAAGAAAGCAATTAGAATATTCTACTTTGCTCTTGTTCACTCAATTCTGCAATATGGAATAATTGCTTGGGGTAGCGCAACAGTTACAGTCATGGAACCATTAATAATAGCCCAAAAAATGTTAATAAAGATACTGCTAAGAAAAAAAAGATCCTTCCCAACCGCACTCTTGTTTCCACTATCAGAACTTTCAATAGAAAGTGATTGTTGGGTTCACCCCCAAGCACTTGCTTATGTTCTTTTACTGGGCACAACTCACATGGACACGGCGTCTTTATTTGTGTGCTGTGTACATGAGAGCTCACACGATTTTCAGTGTGCTCAGATGTGTGTGCGTGAAAAGCTCGGATGAGTTTTTCAAGTCAGTCACAGTTTGAGAATCGCAGAATGAAAAAGGGTAGCATTCCAAATATTCCCGCCAGAGGCACTGCGGTACTAGCTGGATCAGCTGACTCGAACCGTTCGCAACTAGTCTTAAGTTACAAAGTGATCGTTTCTTAGTGAATTGTTTCTGTTTTGTGTGCGTTTTATCGTTGATTGGCGGCCACGAAAGTCTCCCGTGAAGAAGGGAAAAAACGGAGTAATAGCGAGAGCGAAGAAAAGTACAGCGGCCGGCTGTCACATAGATGGCAGTCTTAGAAGTAGAGTGACATGTCATCCGTCAGTCGAGTCGTGTGCGCGTGCCTTGCAAAATAAAGTAACTTAACGATCAAGTACAAACGTTGTTTTAATTAAGAAGATTAAAACGAGGTAAAACCATTCAATTATGCATGTTTAAAGGAAGGTCTTATACGTGAATTTAAGTTAAAAGTTACTAGCGCTACTGTTCATAGACAATTGCAAAAACGAAAAAGGTAAAATCAGAATCTCTTCAGGAGTACCAAGACGAAATGATCGGCATCGCCAGTCAGGCTACAGTTGAGGACACTGCTATCATCGAATTTGTTATTAGTGGCATACAAGATTTGGAAATTAACAAATATGAGTGAAAATATGAGTGATTTTAAGTGTAAAATAAAAATTTATGACGAATTTAAGAAAACTTTGGAAAAAAATCAATCGGAAAAAAGAAAGACGAATAGAGAACAAAACGCGCAGTATTGTTTCAATTGCGGTAGTAAAAATCACGAGGCGCATAACTGTCCGGATAAAAATAGAGGTCCGAAATGCTTTCGATGTAAAGAATTTGGCCATCGTTGCAGAGAATGTAGTAAACCATCTAATAGTAGTAGTGATAATACTCAAACGATAGCTGCTGCAAGTTCTTATTCGAGTTGCAAAAATTATTGCAGTGTTTCAATAAAAAATATAAAGTTAAATTCTCTGATAGACACGGGAAGTGACATTACGATCATTAAAGCGAAATATTATGATCAGTTTTTCATAGCTTTAAATTAGTTTAACCTAACTTTTCTGTTTCGGGTCTAAGAAGTGAAGTCAAAACCAAAGGTTTTTTCATTAGTGACATTGAATTAGACAACTACATTTACAAAGACGTTGTAATTGTTGTTGTTCAGGATAACATTATGAGGCCAGATGTTATCATTGGAATGAACGTACTTTCGCAGTCTCAAGTAACAATCACGAACGGTAAGATAAAAGTTACAAAATTAGAACCAGAAAGTAATAACAAAAACGATGATAAATCAAATAGTTGTGATATTTTTTCTGAAAGCCTTACATATAATAGAACCCACGAATTATTCAGAAACGAATCACATAAAAAACAAAAATATTGCGAGTGAAGCTTTAAAAATAATTAAAAATTACTATCGAAAGAAAGTGTTAACAGCAAACGTTACTTTAAAGATAACACTTTTGGACGAGTGTCCAGTATATCAATCGCCGCGTCGGTTGGCTTACAAAGAAAAATTTTTTCTCGAAAATCAAATTTCGCAGTGGTTAGATGATGGTATTATTAGGCTTAGCCATTCAAATTATGCAAGTCCAGTTGTTCTTGCCAAAAGAAGGACGGCAGCTCACGGCTTTGTATGGACTACAGAATGTTAAATCTCAAAGTGTATCGCGACAGGTTTCCCCTCCCAATTATCGAAGACCATATTGATCGTTTGTACAACGCGATTTTCTTTACGACATTGGACTTGAAAAATGGTTTTTTCATGTGTCGGTAGATGCAGAAAGTATTAAATTTTCGGCATTCGTAACACCAAGTAGCCATTACGAATTTTTGAAGATGCCTTTTGGATTTTGTAATTCGCCAGCAACGTTTCAAAGATATATTGTCAATATTTTTCAACACTTAACTCGTGATGAAAAAGTACTTATTTACATGGACGATTTTATTATACCGTCTAGCACTGAAGAAGAAGGACTTTCTAAATTAAAAGAGGTTCTAGTTATAGCATCTGCGCATGGCTTAGAAATAAAGTGGAGCAAGTGTCGATTTTTACAACCAGACATAGAATATTTAGGACATGTTATTTCAAGTAGCATTATTCAAAAAACTTCTGAGTGTAAATTAACAAATTTAAGCCGGGTGTAGTCCAGTGGTAGCGTACTAGGCTTGTAAACGCGATGTCGTGGGTTCAATTCCCACTCTATGCATAAATTATTTATAAGAATTTTTTCAGTTGCTATTGGCTTTGAAATTATTAATATAAATAGTGAACAGTGCTGAATGTTTAATAGGATCACTACTAAAGGATTTAACACTGAGCAGATGAGTTTTGTTTACATTCTTATCAGATTCACTAACACCATCAGAGATACCAGACAGTAGTTGATTTGTTATAGGCAACATTGCTGTTCTGGTAGATCACATCTCAAAGCCAAACAGCATTCAAAATTATTAACACCAACTAGTACACTGCCATACCCGGCCCAATTTCTGACCTCCCATCCCTAAGCTGACTGGATTGTACACTACAGTGTATTAAAGGCTAACCACCTAAGTCCAGATCAGTATCCTTAAAAAAAAAAAAAAAAAAAAAAAAAAAAACAGCAGTTAAACATTTTCCTGAACCAAAAAACGTGAAAGAAGTTCAAAGTTTTTTAGGACTAGCAGGATATTTTCGAAAATTTGTTAGCGATTTTTCTATCATAGCTAAACCTTTAAGTGACTTAACCAAAAACAATGTAAAACTTCGATTCGAAGACAAACAAAAACAAGCATTTATGACATTAATAGATAAATTGTGCGATAAACCGGTATTAAATATTTTTCGACCGGGTGCAACAACAGAATTACTTACTGATGCGTGTATGTACGGATATGGGGCGATATTGCAACAGGTTGACCAAACGGACAACCAACTTCATCCAGTCAGTTTTATGAGTAGGAAAACTTCTAAAATTTGATCATGGCAAATTGTGTCGAGTGCAAGCAAACGGTTCAACGAAATTCCGACAAAATTGTTTGCTCATCGTTTAACGGCGTAAGCCATCTGAAATGCGCGGGACTTGGAACTGCGGATTTAATATACCTAAAAGAAAAAGGCAACCTTGACTCTTGGAGGTGTTTACGTTGTAGCGCCAAATTAAGATCCGACCATAGATTGGACGGCACTCCAATTAAGCCGAGTACAACTAACCAAGCAGGCCATACGTCACAGGATATTGCGAGATTACTGGAGACCATCCAGGAGCTGATAGCCAGTAACACATTTTTGTCTGAGCAGCAAAATGAAGTAACTAACGAACTAAAGAACGTAACTAACGAAATAAAAGCTCTAAATAAAAAAATGCTGGAGTTGCAAGAGGAAAATTTAAAAAAGGATTCAAAAATTTCGGTTCTCGAGTCCAAAGTCAACCTGTTCAACGCGTTCATGGGAAGGTACCAGAAGGTGTGAGAGGGTTTCGCTACTAAACTAGATGTCGCTAGATGTCTAATATTCCAGGAAAAAGATATATGAAAAAATTATTATATTACTTGAAAAGAACGTATACCGTTTTTTCAATACTTTTTTCTTTTATTTCAGTACTTTAAATTCATTTTTAACAAAAAAAATTTTGTTTTTGATATGATATGACACACATGACCTTCTTATTCAATTATAACAATAATTTAAGTTCACTTAAAGTAATATTTTGTAGTAGGACCCTCCTATTTGAGCTCAATCTCAATTTTGTCTGAAAATAGCATGCAACTGCCACTTTCTGTCTACCATATATAGTTCCGAAATTTGCCACCAGAGCACATGGTATATTTGTCAATTAAATGTGCCGCAATTTAATTTTTCATTGCCGGGATGAAAATTTTGACATCTTATGTCATTCGTTCGAATTTATTTGTCAGTTCCTTTTTTTAAACCGACTAAAGAGTGTGTTTTGTCGAAAGTGGATATTTTCGAAGTCGGAAGTGGATATTTTGAGTTATGCTTTTATTTTAAAATGTGTCTTGTGATTTCAATTTAATTTTTATGTTGAAAAAGGGCCCATATATTAACGTCTATGCTACTACATTTTCAAAAAACCGTCACTTTGACAATTGTTAAAGTCAAACAGAAGATCAGCTGTTTACTTCTCCACATTATTCAACACAACAATTTTTTCATTGTGGAGATGGGAGAGATATATAGTAAATTTTCTACAAAAAAACTTTGACAAGCTAGTAGTATACCTCAGTCAATACATGAACCCTTTTCACATTATTATACTAAGTGAATGATGGAACCCTAAACATTTGCGTATATTTCAACTACCAGGCTATACTAGTTTCGGTACAAAAAATATAATAAACCAAAACAGTGGCGTTGTAATGTACATTAATGACAACAGTAAAACTATAATGGTTGAGGAGGCTGTCAGTAGCTGTATTATGGTGATTTCTTTTCTGAAAAAAATGTGACCTGTAAAGATGCAAAATTATTGCAGTTCTGCCCTCTTTTTTGACAGTTCCGTCCGACAGCTCAATTTACAATAGAACGCTTTCAGGTCAAAAAGCTATTATGAAAATTTAAATACTCCGTATGATTTCTAATTACCGTATGACCCGTTGGACAGTTTAATTTATGCTTTTAATTCGTTTGCCGCTGTTGTCGTAGGATATTTTTTTCTTATTTTCATCGTTTCTTACGCACATTTGAGGTTAAAGGAGTTGCACCGCCGAAATTTTCGGGGCAAGAAATGCGAGTTTTCAGGTCAATTTTAGCCACGGACTCAAACCCCTTTTTCTAGCAGGTCAAAAAAAAATTGAGAATAGAACAGCGGAACTGCTAGAACAAAAATTGAGGGCAGAAACGGGTCACATTTTTTTGCAGAAAAGAAATCACCAAAACATTCCAAAGCTGAGGTATTGACTGTTCCATTTGACAATCCAAAGTGTCAAAAGTGTGGTTTTTTTTCTGGAGAGCGGTGACATTGAGCTTAAATTGATGTGTCTGACCCAGTAAATAGTTCGTGTTTCGTTTGCGAGGTCCGTTGTAACAACTTGTCATTTGCAACTGTCAAACAGCTGTGAAATGTGTGCAGGGCTGTACAAAAATTTGGGAACATTTTTATGGATTGAGAAGCAGCTTTAAGGAGGGGAAAACGGATTTATAAATCCCAATTGAGGCATGGATTTAGCTTTTTCAGTGCAAAAGTTATAAATCCAAAGGGAATGTAATACACCTATTACCACATGCACTGGCTTAATATTAAAATGTAGCTTCGGTCGAAACCTTAATATTAAAATCATAGCAATTTACAGATCACCTTGCAGCAATATTAAATTATTCAACGAAGAGCTAGGGGACGTCATTCGTTCAAACTAGAGTCACTTCTTACGAACTAACACAAACATCCATTATCTTGAGTACGGACAATGTGTGTTTCATTTGAAACCAGTACATTTGAAATTTTTTTGCAGTTGTCTCGAGTTTTCATTTTAAGGATCTCCACTAAAGTGGATAAACGCTGTATTTAGTTGACATTTCATGAGACATATCTCGATTCCGTGAAACGTCCATCAAAATCCATCTGCTACACGTATACACACTAAAACTATGCCATTTAAGAAACCTGCGATTTTTTAAATTCGCAGGTTCTTAGTACTAAATATGTACCAAAAGTGGTGATTGTCCGTACTCATGATAGGGGATGTTTGTGTTATCGTGATTTCTTTTCTCAAAAAAAAAAGTGTCCTGTAAAGATGCAAAATTATTGCAGTTCTGCTCTCTTTTTTGACAGTTCCGTCTGACAGGTCAATTTACAATAGAACGCTTTCAGGTCAAAAAGCTATTATTAAAATTTAAATAAATTTTCACTACACTCCGTATGATTTCTAATTACCGTATGACCCGTTGGACAGTTTAATTTATGCTTTTAAATCGTTTGCCGCTGTTGTCGTAGGATATTTTTTTCTTACTTTCATCGTTTCTTACGCACATTTGAGGTTAAAGGAGTTGCACCGCCGAAATTTTCGGGGTAAGAAATGCGAGTTTTCAGGTCAATTTTAGTCACGGACTCAAACCCCTTTTTCTAGCAGGTCAAAAAAATTTGAGAATAGAACAGCGGAACTGCTAGAACAAAAATTGAGGGCAGAAACGGGTCACATTTTTTTGCAGAAAAGAAATCACCATTAGTTCTTATACAGTGACTCTAGTTCAAACGACATTGAAAATACACTCATGATAGGAGATATTAGTATTGATATAAAAATGATCATTCTTCACAATTAAACTCAGACTATAAGAAACTTCTAAATGAAAATGGGTTCGTGTCACTAATAAATGGAGAAACAAGGGACAAAAATTGCACCTAGAATGTTCCACCGAATTCAATCATTTATTATTGACTCCTAAATTACTGATCATAAGAGTACTGCGCTAGTATTAATCCCCTTTGATCAAAGTCATGAACAAAGACAAGAACATCGAATAAATAAACTCATCAACTACGATACTCTCATTGACAAAATTAAAAAAATAAGCTGGGCTCACATAATCTCAATAAATAGTATTAACGAATGTGCTCTACAATTCTATTACACTATGAATAACTTAATTACATCAAGCACAGAGACACTGACAAAGGGTAGCTCAAAACCTTAAAACCTTGGATTACATCAGGTTTAGTAACCTCAATAAGAAGAAGAGACAGACTAAGTAAAGCACTGAAAAAGAAACCTGATAACGTAAAACTGGAAACCTACCTAAAAGTATACCGAAAAAAGCTTGAACTGTTAATAGCTAAAGTTAAGATTTATTACTTTAAAAATTTAATGCAATCGGCTGGTAATAATGGCAAACAAGTATGGAAGACATTGAATAAAGCGTTAGGAAAGAAATCAACTCCGAATCTAATATCAGATATAGTGCATAATGGAAAAATCCTAAATACTGTTGAGCATGCGGTAACCACAGCAAATATATTCAATGACTATTTTACTAATGTTGGATCCAATTTAGCAAAAAACATTTCTGCAAATTCGCACCACTGCAACACCGAAAAAGCATTAACGCGAACGTCAAATATCCAAAAAATTAATCCAGTTACGGAAGACGAAGTCAAATCTATAATTAATAATATGATAGGTGGTTCTAGTACAGGGTTTGATGGTATTACTATAGACTGTCTTAAACATATTACTTGCTTTATTTTAGCACCGTTAACACATATAATTAACTTAAGTTTCTCATCATGCTCCTTTCCTAAGATATATAAAACAGCAATTGTGTCACCTATATTCAAAGCCGGTAACAAAAAACTTATTAGCAACTATAGACCCATATCGCTGATCTGTAATGTAGGAAAAATTATAGAAAAAGCAGCTAAAAAGAGGATTGATCTATACCTTGATGATAATAATGTGTTGAGAGATAATCAATTTGGATTTAGAGCGGGAAGAAGTACACATGATGCAATAGCAGCTCTAAGTACAAAAATATGCGAGGCACTGGACAAAGGTAATTAGCCATGCGCAGTGTTCCTAGACTTAGCCAAAGCGTTTGATTCTATACCTCATCACGTTATTATCAAAAAAATGTCCAAATGCAGGTCTGTCTGATGAATGGACAAAATGGATAAAAAGCTATTTAAGCGAACGAATGCAATTCGTCAAAATAAATGACTAAAATAGTACCAAAATGCCATTAGAATATGGAGTTCCTCAAGGTACTGTGCTTGGACCATTACTATTCATCCTCTATATATAAACGAATTATTCGCGCAAAACATAGAAGGGGAAGTAATTTCTTTTGCTGACGATACCGTGCTGTTTATTGAGGACAAGTCTTGGGATGGAACACTGATGAAAGCCTCTTATAGTTTGTCAATTATTAGGGACTGGCTAAATTTCAACTGCTCGACGCTGAACACAGAAAAAACTCAGCATATGACATTTGCCCTGACTCATCATAGCATTCCGGATAATTTTGAGCTAACAATCCATTCATCCTTGTGCGATCAGGCTTGCAACTGCCCGCTACTATTAAGAGTACCTAGTGCAAAATACCTCGGAGTTGTATTTGATCAATTCATGAAATGGGATATTTAAGTTCAAAACACAATTTCGAGATTAAAAAAGCTGATTCCATTGTGCTTCGAAGTTAGATCATTTTTAACTAAGAAAGCAATTAGAATATTCTACTTTGCTCTTGTTCACTCAATTCTGCAATATGGAATAATTGCTTGGGGTAGCGCAACAGTTACAGTCATGGAACCATTAATAATAGCCCAAAAAATGTTAATAAAGATACTGCTAAGAAAAAAAAGATCCTTCCCAACCGCACTCTTGTTTCCACTATCAGAACTTTCAATAGAAAGTGATTGTTGGGTTCACCCCCAAGCACTTGCTTATGTTCTTTTACTGGGCACAACTCACATGGACACGGCGTCTTTATTTGTGTGCTGTGTACATGAGAGCTCACACGATTTTCAGTGTGCTCAGATGTGTGTGCGTGAAAAGCTCGGATGAGTTTTTCAAGTCAGTCACAGTTTGAGAATCGCAGAATGAAAAAGGGTAGCATTCCAAATATTCCCGCCAGAGGCACTGCGGTACTAGCTGGATCAGCTGACTCGAACCGTTCGCAACTAGTCTTAAGTTACAAAGTGATCGTTTCTTAGTGAATTGTTTCTGTTTTGTGTGCGTTTTATCGTTGATTGGCGGCCACGAAAGTCTCCCGTGAAGAAGGGAAAAAACGGAGTAATAGCGAGAGCGAAGAAAAGTACAGCGGCCGGCTGTCACATAGATGGCAGTCTTAGAAGTAGAGTGACATGTCATCCGTCAGTCGAGTCGTGTGCGCGTGCCTTGCAAAATAAAGTAACTTAACGATCAAGTACAAACGTTGTTTTAATTAAGAAGATTAAAACGAGGTAAAACCATTCAATTATGCATGTTTAAAGGAAGGTCTTATACGTGAATTTAAGTTAAAAGTTACTAGCGCTACTGTTCATAGACAATTGCAAAAACGAAAAAGGTAAAATCAGAATCTCTTCAGGAGTACCAAGACGAAATGATCGGCATCGCCAGTCAGGCTACAGTTGAGGACACTGCTATCATCGAATTTGTTATTAGTGGCATACAAGATTTGGAAATTAACAAATATGAGTGAAAATATGAGTGATTTTAAGTGTAAAATAAAAATTTATGACGAATTTAAGAAAACTTTGGAAAAAAATCAATCGGAAAAAAGAAAGACGAATAGAGAACAAAACGCGCAGTATTGTTTCAATTGCGGTAGTAAAAATCACGAGGCGCATAACTGTCCGGATAAAAATAGAGGTCCGAAATGCTTTCGATGTAAAGAATTTGGCCATCGTTGCAGAGAATGTAGTAAACCATCTAATAGTAGTAGTGATAATACTCAAACGATAGCTGCTGCAAGTTCTTATTCGAGTTGCAAAAATTATTGCAGTGTTTCAATAAAAAATATAAAGTTAAATTCTCTGATAGACACGGGAAGTGACATTACGATCATTAAAGCGAAATATTATGATCAGTTTTTCATAGCTTTAAATTAGTTTAACCTAACTTTTCTGTTTCGGGTCTAAGAAGTGAAGTCAAAACCAAAGGTTTTTTCATTAGTGACATTGAATTAGACAACTACATTTACAAAGACGTTGTAATTGTTGTTGTTCAGGATAACATTATGAGGCCAGATGTTATCATTGGAATGAACGTACTTTCGCAGTCTCAAGTAACAATCACGAACGGTAAGATAAAAGTTACAAAATTAGAACCAGAAAGTAATAACAAAAACGATGATAAATCAAATAGTTGTGATATTTTTTCTGAAAGCCTTACATATAATAGAACCCACGAATTATTCAGAAACGAATCACATAAAAAACAAAAATATTGCGAGTGAAGCTTTAAAAATAATTAAAAATTACTATCGAAAGAAAGTGTTAACAGCAAACGTTACTTTAAAGATAACACTTTTGGACGAGTGTCCAGTATATCAATCGCCGCGTCGGTTGGCTTACAAAGAAAAATTTTTTCTCGAAAATCAAATTTCGCAGTGGTTAGATGATGGTATTATTAGGCTTAGCCATTCAAATTATGCAAGTCCAGTTGTTCTTGCCAAAAGAAGGACGGCAGCTCACGGCTTTGTATGGACTACAGAATGTTAAATCTCAAAGTGTATCGCGACAGGTTTCCCCTCCCAATTATCGAAGACCATATTGATCGTTTGTACAACGCGATTTTCTTTACGACATTGGACTTGAAAAATGGTTTTTTCATGTGTCGGTAGATGCAGAAAGTATTAAATTTTCGGCATTCGTAACACCAAGTAGCCATTACGAATTTTTGAAGATGCCTTTTGGATTTTGTAATTCGCCAGCAACGTTTCAAAGATATATTGTCAATATTTTTCAACACTTAACTCGTGATGAAAAAGTACTTATTTACATGGACGATTTTATTATACCGTCTAGCACTGAAGAAGAAGGACTTTCTAAATTAAAAGAGGTTCTAGTTATAGCATCTGCGCATGGCTTAGAAACAAAGTGGAGCAAGTGTCGATTTTTACAACCAGACATAGAATATTTAGGACATGTTATTTCAAGTAGCATTATTCAAAAAACTTCTGAGTGTAAATTAACAGCAGTTAAACATTTTCCTGAACCAAAAAACGTGAAAGAAGTTCAAAGTTTTTTAGGACTAGCAGGATATTTTCGAAAATTTGTTAGCGATTTTTCTATCATAGCTAAACCTTTAAGTGACTTAACCAAAAACAATGTAAAACTTCGATTCGAAGACAAACAAAAACAAGCATTTATGACATTAATAGATAAATTGTGCGATAAACCGGTATTAAATATTTTTCGACCGGGTGCAACAACAGAATTACTTACTGATGCGTGTATGTACGGATATGGGGCGATATTGCAACAGGTTGACCAAACGGACAACCAACTTCATCCAGTCAGTTTTATGAGTAGGAAAACTTCTAAAATTTGATCATGGCAAATTGTGTCGAGTGCAAGCAAACGGTTCAACGAAATTCCGACAAAATTGTTTGCTCATCGTTTAACGGCGTAAGCCATCTGAAATGCGCGGGACTTGGAACTGCGGATTTAATATACCTAAAAGAAAAAGGCAACCTTGACTCTTGGAGGTGTTTACGTTGTAGCGCCAAATTAAGATCCGACCATAGATTGGACGGCACTCCAATTAAGCCGAGTACAACTAACCAAGCAGGCCATACGTCACAGGATATTGCGAGATTACTGGAGACCATCCAGGAGCTGATAGCCAGTAACACATTTTTGTCTGAGCAGCAAAATGAAGTAACTAACGAACTAAAGAACGTAACTAACGAAATAAAAGCTCTAAATAAAAAAATGCTGGAGTTGCAAGAGGAAAATTTAAAAAAGGATTCAAAAATTTCGGTTCTCGAGTCCAAAGTCAACCTGTTCAACGCGTTCATGGGAAGGTACCAGAAGGTGTGAGAGGGTTTCGCTACTAAACTAGATGTCGCTAGATGTCTAATATTCCAGGAAAAAGATATATGAAAAAATTATTATATTACTTGAAAAGAACGTATACCGTTTTTTCAATACTTTTTTCTTTTATTTCAGTACTTTAAATTCATTTTTAACAAAAAAAATTTTGTTTTTGATATGATATGACACACATGACCTTCTTATTCAATTATAACAATAATTTAAGTTCACTTAAAGTAATATTTTGTAGTAGGACCCTCCTATTTGAGCTCAATCTCAATTTTGTCTGAAAATAGCATGCAACTGCCACTTTCTGTCTACCATATATAGTTCCGAAATTTGCCACCAGAGCACATGGTATAATTGTCAATTAAATGTGCCGCAATTTAATTTTTCATTGCCGGGATGAAAATTTTGACATCTTATGTCATTCGTTCGAATTTATTTGTCAGTTCCTTTTTTTAAACCGACTAAAGAGTGTGTTTTGTCGAAAGTGGATATTTTCGAAGTCGGAAGTGGATATTTTGAGTTATGCTTTTATTTTAAAATGTGTCTTGTGATTTCAATTTAATTTTTATGTTGAAAAAGGGCCCATATATTAACGTCTATGCTACTACATTTTCAAAAAACCGTCACTTTGACAATTGTTAAAGTCAAACAGAAGATCAGCTGTTTACTTCTCCACATTATTCAACACAACAATTTTTTCATTGTGGAGATGGGAGAGATATATAGTAAATTTTCTACAAAAAAACTTTGACAAGCTAGTAGTATACCTCAGTCAATACATGAACCCTTTTCACATTATTATACTAAGTGAATGATGGAACCCTAAACATTTGCGTATATTTCAACTACCAGGCTATACTAGTTTCGGTACAAAAAATATAATAAACCAAAACAGTGGCGTTGTAATGTACATTAATGACAACAGTAAAACTATAATGGTTGAGGAGGCTGTCAGTAGCTGTATTATGGTGATTTCTTTTCTGAAAAAAATGTGACCTGTAAAGATGCAAAATTATTGCAGTTCTGCCCTCTTTTTTGACAGTTCCGTCCGACAGCTCAATTTACAATAGAACGCTTTCAGGTCAAAAAGCTATTATGAAAATTTAAATACTCCGTATGATTTCTAATTACCGTATGACCCGTTGGACAGTTTAATTTATGCTTTTAATTCGTTTGCCGCTGTTGTCGTAGGATATTTTTTTCTTATTTTCATCGTTTCTTACGCACATTTGAGGTTAAAGGAGTTGCACCGCCGAAATTTTCGGGGCAAGAAATGCGAGTTTTCAGGTCAATTTTAGCCACGGACTCAAACCCCTTTTTCTAGCAGGTCAAAAAAAAATTGAGAATAGAACAGCGGAACTGCTAGAACAAAAATTGAGGGCAGAAACGGGTCACATTTTTTTGCAGAAAAGAAATCACCAAAACATTCCAAAGCTGAGGTATTGACTGTTCCATTTGACAATCCAAAGTGTCAAAAGTGTGGTTTTTTTTCTGGAGAGCGGTGACATTGAGCTTAAATTGATGTGTCTGACCCAGTAAATAGTTCGTGTTTCGTTTGCGAGGTCCGTTGTAACAACTTGTCATTTGCAACTGTCAAACAGCTGTGAAATGTGTGCAGGGCTGTACAAAAATTTGGGAACATTTTTATGGATTGAGAAGCAGCTTTAAGGAGGGGAAAACGGATTTATAAATCCCAATTGAGGCATGGATTTAGCTTTTTCAGTGCAAAAGTTATAAATCCAAAGGGAATGTAATACACCTATTACCACATGCACTGGCTTAATATTAAAATGTAGCTTCGGTCGAAACCTTAATATTAAAATCATAGCAATTTACAGATCACCTTGCAGCAATATTAAATTATTCAACGAAGAGCTAGGGGACGTCATTCGTTCAAACTAGAGTCACTTCTTACGAACTAACACAAACATCCATTATCTTGAGTACGGACAATGTGTGTTTCATTTGAAACCAGTACATTTGAAATTTTTTTGCAGTTGTCTCGAGTTTTCATTTTAAGGATCTCCACTAAAGTGGATAAACGCTGTATTTAGTTGACATTTCATGAGACATATCTCGATTCCGTGAAACGTCCATCAAAATCCATCTGCTACACGTATACACACTAAAACTATGCCATTTAAGAAACCTGCGATTTTTTAAATTCGCAGGTTCTTAGTACTAAATATGTACCAAAAGTGGTGATTGTCCGTACTCATGATAGGGGATGTTTGTGTTATCGTGATTTCTTTTCTCAAAAAAAAAAGTGTCCTGTAAAGATGCAAAATTATTGCAGTTCTGCTCTCTTTTTTGACAGTTCCGTCTGACAGGTCAATTTACAATAGAACGCTTTCAGGTCAAAAAGCTATTATTAAAATTTAAATAAATTTTCACTACACTCCGTATGATTTCTAATTACCGTATGACCCGTTGGACAGTTTAATTTATGCTTTTAAATCGTTTGCCGCTGTTGTCGTAGGATATTTTTTTCTTACTTTCATCGTTTCTTACGCACATTTGAGGTTAAAGGAGTTGCACCGCCGAAATTTTCGGGGTAAGAAATGCGAGTTTTCAGGTCAATTTTAGTCACGGACTCAAACCCCTTTTTCTAGCAGGTCAAAAAAATTTGAGAATAGAACAGCGGAACTGCTAGAACAAAAATTGAGGGCAGAAACGGGTCACATTTTTTTGCAGAAAAGAAATCACCATTAGTTCTTATACAGTGACTCTAGTTCAAACGACATTGAAAATACACTCATGATAGGAGATATTAGTATTGATATAAAAATGATCATTCTTCACAATTAAACTCAGACTATAAGAAACTTCTAAATGAAAATGGGTTCGTATCACTAATAAATGGAGAAACAAGGGACAAAAATTGCACCTAGAATGTTCCACCGAATTCAATCATTTATTATTGACTCCTAAATTACTGATCATAAGAGTACTGCGCTAGTATTAATCCCCTTTGATCAAAGTCATGAACAAAGACAAGAACATCGAATAAATAAACTCATCAACTACGATACTCTCATTGACAAAATTAAAAAAATAAGCTGGGCTCACATAATCTCAATAAATAGTATTAACGAATGTGCTCTACAATTCTATTACACTATGAATAACTTAATTACATCAAGCACAGAGACACTGACAAAGGGTAGCTCAAAACCTTAAAACCTTGGATTACATCAGGTTTAGTAACCTCAATAAGAAGAAGAGACAGACTAAGTAAAGCACTGAAAAAGAAACCTGATAACGTAAAACTGGAAACCTACCTAAAAGTATACCGAAAAAAGCTTGAACTGTTAATAGCTAAAGTTAAGATTTATTACTTTAAAAATTTAATGCAATCGGCTGGTAATAATGGCAAACAAGTATGGAAGACATTGAATAAAGCGTTAGGAAAGAAATCAACTCCGAATCTAATATCAGATATAGTGCATAATGGAAAAATCCTAAATACTGTTGAGCATGCGGTAACCACAGCAAATATATTCAATGACTATTTTACTAATGTTGGATCCAATTTAGCAAAAAACATTTCTGCAAATTCGCACCACTGCAACACCGAAAAAGCATTAACGCGAACGTCAAATATCCAAAAAATTAATCCAGTTACGGAAGACGAAGTCAAATCTATAATTAATAATATGATAGGTGGTTCTAGTACAGGGTTTGATGGTATTACTATAGACTGTCTTAAACATATTACTTGCTTTATTTTAGCACCGTTAACACATATAATTAACTTAAGTTTCTCATCATGCTCCTTTCCTAAGATATATAAAACAGCAATTGTGTCACCTATATTCAAAGCCGGTAACAAAAAACTTATTAGCAACTATAGACCCATATCGCTGATCTGTAATGTAGGAAAAATTATAGAAAAAGCAGCTAAAAAGAGGATTGATCTATACCTTGATGATAATAATGTGTTGAGAGATAATCAATTTGGATTTAGAGCGGGAAGAAGTACACATGATGCAATAGCAGCTCTAAGTACAAAAATATGCGAGGCACTGGACAAAGGTAATTAGCCATGCGCAGTGTTCCTAGACTTAGCCAAAGCGTTTGATTCTATACCTCATCACGTTATTATCAAAAAAATGTCCAAATGCAGGTCTGTCTGATGAATGGACAAAATGGATAAAAAGCTATTTAAGCGAACGAATGCAATTCGTCAAAATAAATGACTAAAATAGTACCAAAATGCCATTAGAATATGGAGTTCCTCAAGGTACTGTGCTTGGACCATTACTATTCATCCTCTATATATAAACGAATTATTCGCGCAAAACATAGAAGGGGAAGTAATTTCTTTTGCTGACGATACCGTGCTGTTTATTGAGGACAAGTCTTGGGATGGAACACTGATGAAAGCCTCTTATAGTTTGTCAATTATTAGGGACTGGCTAAATTTCAACTGCTCGACGCTGAACACAGAAAAAACTCAGCATATGACATTTGCCCTGACTCATCATAGCATTCCGGATAATTTTGAGCTAACACTCCATTCATCCTTGTGCGATCAGGCTTGCAACTGCCCGCTACTATTAAGAGTACCTAGTGCAAAATACCTCGGAGTTGTATTTGATCAATTCATGAAATGGGATATTTAAGTTCAAAACACAATTTCGAGATTAAAAAAGCTGATTCCATTGTGCTTCGAAGTTAGATCATTTTTAACTAAGAAAGCAATTAGAATATTCTACTTTGCTCTTGTTCACTCAATTCTGCAATATGGAATAATTGCTTGGGGTAGCGCAACAGTTACAGTCATGGAACCATTAATAATAGCCCAAAAAATGTTAATAAAGATACTGCTAAGAAAAAAAAGATCCTTCCCAACCGCACTCTTGTTTCCACTATCAGAACTTTCAATAGAAAGTGATTGTTGGGTTCACCCCCAAGCACTTGCTTATGTTCTTTTACTGGGCACAACTCACATGGACACGGCGTCTTTATTTGTGTGCTGTGTACATGAGAGCTCACACGATTTTCAGTGTGCTCAGATGTGTGTGCGTGAAAAGCTCGGATGAGTTTTTCAAGTCAGTCACAGTTTGAGAATCGCAGAATGAAAAAGGGTAGCATTCCAAATATTCCCGCCAGAGGCAGTGCGGTACTAGCTGGATCAGCTGACTCGAACCGTTCGCAACTAGTCTTAAGTTACAAAGTGATCGTTTCTTAGTGAATTGTTTCTGTTTTGTGTGCGTTTTATCGTTGATTGGCGGCCACGAAAGTCTCCCGTGAAGAAGGGAAAAAACGGAGTAATAGCGAGAGCGAAGAAAAGTACAGCGGCCGGCTGTCACATAGATGGCAGTCTTAGAAGTAGAGTGACATGTCATCCGTCAGTCGAGTCGTGTGCGCGTGCCTTGCAAAATAAAGTAACTTAACGATCAAGTACAAACGTTGTTTTAATTAAGAAGATTAAAACGAGGTAAAACCATTCAATTATGCATGTTTAAAGGAAGGTCTTATACGTGAATTTAAGTTAAAAGTTACTAGCGCTACTGTTCATAGACAATTGCAAAAACGAAAAAGGTAAAATCAGAATCTCTTCAGGAGTACCAAGACGAAATGATCGGCATCGCCAGTCAGGCTACAGTTGAGGACACTGCTATCATCGAATTTGTTATTAGTGGCATACAAGATTTGGAAATTAACAAATATGAGTGAAAATATGAGTGATTTTAAGTGTAAAATAAAAATTTATGACGAATTTAAGAAAACTTTGGAAAAAAATCAATCGGAAAAAAGAAAGACGAATAGAGAACAAAACGCGCAGTATTGTTTCAATTGCGGTAGTAAAAATCACGAGGCGCATAACTGTCCGGATAAAAATAGAGGTCCGAAATGCTTTCGATGTAAAGAATTTGGCCATCGTTGCAGAGAATGTAGTAAACCATCTAATAGTAGTAGTGATAATACTCAAACGATAGCTGCTGCAAGTTCTTATTCGAGTTGCAAAAATTATTGCAGTGTTTCAATAAAAAATATAAAGTTAAATTCTCTGATAGACACGGGAAGTGACATTACGATCATTAAAGCGAAATATTATGATCAGTTTTTCATAGCTTTAAATTAGTTTAACCTAACTTTTCTGTTTCGGGTCTAAGAAGTGAAGTCAAAACCAAAGGTTTTTTCATTAGTGACATTGAATTAGACAACTACATTTACAAAGACGTTGTAATTGTTGTTGTTCAGGATAACATTATGAGGCCAGATGTTATCATTGGAATGAACGTACTTTCGCAGTCTCAAGTAACAATCACGAACGGTAAGATAAAAGTTACAAAATTAGAACCAGAAAGTAATAACAAAAACGATGATAAATCAAATAGTTGTGATATTTTTTCTGAAAGCCTTACATATAATAGAACCCACGAATTATTCAGAAACTAATCACATAAAAAACAAAAATATTGCGAGTGAAGCTTTAAAAATAATTAAAAATTACTATCGAAAGAAAGTGTTAACAGCAAACGTTACTTTAAAGATAACACTTTTGGACGAGTGTCCAGTATATCAATCGCCGCGTCGGTTGGCTTACAAAGAAAAATTTTTTCTCGAAAATCAAATTTCGCAGTGGTTAGATGATGGTATTATTAGGCATAGCCATTCAAATTATGCAAGTCCAGTTGTTCTTGCCAAAAGAAGGACGGCAGCTCACGGCTTTGTATGGACTACAGAATGTTAAATCTCAAAGTGTATCGCGACAGGTTTCCCCTCCCAATTATCGAAGACCATATTGATCGTTTGTACAACGCGATTTTCTTTACGACATTGGACTTGAAAAATGGTTTTGAACAGTAAATTTTCTACAAAAAAACTTTGACAAGCTAGTAGTATACCTCAGTCAATACATGAACCCTTTTCACATTATTATACTAAGTGAATGTTGGAACCCTAAACATTTGCGTATATTTCAACTACCAGGCTATACTAGTTTCGGTACAAAAAATATAATAAACCAAAACAGTGGCGTTGTAATGTACATTAATGACAATAGTAAAACTATAATGGTTGAGGAGGCTGTCAGTAGCTGTATTATGGTGATTTCTTTTCTGAAAAAAATGTGACCTGTAAAGATGCAAAATTATTGCAGTTCTGCCCTCTTTTTTGACAGTTCCGTCCGACAGCTCAATTTACAATAGAACGCTTTCAGGTCAAAAAGCTATTATGAAAATTTAAATACTCCGTATGATTTCTAATTACCGTATGACCCGTTGGACAGTTTAATTTATGCTTTTAATTCGTTTGCCGCTGTTGTCGTAGGATATTTTTTTCTTATTTTCATCGTTTCTTACGCACATTTGAGGTTAAAGGAGTTGCACCGCCGAAATTTTCGGGGCAAGAAATGCGAGTTTTCAGGTCAATTTTAGCCACGGACTCAAACCCCTTTTTCTAGCAGGTCAAAAAAAAATTGAGAATAGAACAGCGGAACTGCTAGAACAAAAATTGAGGGCAGAAACGGGTCACATTTTTTTGCAGAAAAGAAATCACCAAAACATTCCAAAGCTGAGGTATTGACTGTTCCATTTGACAATCCAAAGTGTCAAAAGTGTGGTTTTTTTTCTGGAGAGCGGTGACATTGAGCTTAAATTGATGTGTCTGACCCAGTAAATAGTTCGTGTTTCGTTTGCGAGGTCCGTTGTAACAACTTGTCATTTGCAACTGTCAAACAGCTGTGAAATGTGTGCAGGGCTGTACAAAAATTTGGGAACATTGTTATGGATTGAGAAGCAGCTTTAAGGAGGGGAAAACGGATTTATAAATCCCAATTGAGGCATGGATTTAGCTTTTTCAGTGCAAAATTTATAAATCCAAAGGGAATGTAATACACCTTTTACCACATGCACTGGCTTAATATTAAAATGTAGCTTCGGTCGAAACCTTAATATTAAAATCATAGCAATTTACAGATCACCTTGCAGCAATATTAAATTATTCAACGAAGAGCTAGGGGACGTCATTCGTTCAAACTAGAGTCACTTCTTACGAACTAACACAAACATCCATTATCTTGAGTACGGACAATGTGTGTTTCATTTGAAACCAGTACATTTGAAATTTTTTTGCAGTTGTCTCGAGTTTTCATTTTAAGGATCTCCACTAAAGTGGATAAACGCTGTATTTAGTTGACATTTCATGAGACATATCTCGATTCCGTGAAACGTCCATCAAAATCCATCTGCTACACGTATACACACTAAAACTATGCCATTTAAGAAACCTGCGATTTTTTAAATTCGCAGGTTCTTAGTACTAAATATGTACCAAAAGTGGTGATTGTCCGTACTCATGATAGGGGATGTTTGTGTTATCGTGATTTCTTTTCTCAAAAAAAAAGTGTCCTGTAAAGATGCAAAATTATTGCAGTTCTGCTCTCTTTTTTGACAGTTCCGTCTGACAGGTCAATTTACAATAGAACGCTTTCAGGTCAAAAAGCTATTATTAAAATTTAAATAAATTTTCACTACACTCCGTATGATTTCTAATTACCGTATGACCCGTTGGACAGTTTAATTTATGCTTTTAAATCGTTTGCCGCTGTTGTCGTAGGATATTTTTTTCTTACTTTCATCGTTTCTTACGCACATTTGAGGTTAAAGGAGTTGCACCGCCGAAATTTTCGGGGTAAGAAATGCGAGTTTTCAGGTCAATTTTAGTCACGGACTCAAACCCCTTTTTCTAGCAGGTCAAAAAAAATTTGAGAATAGAACAGCGGAACTGCTAGAACAAAAATTGAGGGCAGAAACGGGTCACATTTTTTTGCAGAAAAGAAATCACCATTAGTTCTTATACAGTGACTCTAGTTCAAACGACATTGAAAATACACTCATGATAGGAGATATTAGTATTGATATAAAAATGATCATTCTTCACAATTAAACTCAGACTATAAGAAACTTCTAAATGAAAATGGGTTCGTATCACTAATAAATGGAGAAACAAGGGACAAAAATTGCACCTAGAATGTTCCACCGAATTCAATCATTTATTATTGACTCCTAAATTACTGATCATAAGAGTACTGCGCTAGTATTAATCCCCTTTGATCAAAGTCATGAACAAAGACAAGAACATCGAATAAATAAACTCATCAACTACGATACTCTCATTGACAAAATTAAAAAAATAAGCTGGGCTCACATAATCTCAATAAATAGTATTAACGAATGTGCTCTACAATTCTATTACACTATGAATAACTTAATTACATCAAGCACAGAGACACTGACAAAGGGTAGCTCAAAACCTTAAAACCTTGGATTACATCAGGTTTAGTAACCTCAATAAGAAGAAGAGACAGACTAAGTAAAGCACTGAAAAAGAAACCTGATAACGTAAAACTGGAAACCTACCTAAAAGTATACCGAAAAAAGCTTGAACTGTTAATAGCTAAAGTTAAGATTGATTACTTTAAAAATTTAATGCAATCGGCTGGTAATAATGGCAAACAAGTATGGAAGACATTGAATAAAGCGTTAGGAAAGAAATCAACTCCGAATCTAATATCAGATATAATGCATAATGGAAAAATCCTAAATACTGTTGAGCATGCGGTAACCACAGCAAATATATTCAATGACTATTTTACTAATGTTGGATCCAATTTAGCAAAAAACATTTCTGCAAATTCGCACCACTGCAACACCGAAAAAGCATTAACGCGAACGTCAAATATCCAAAAAATTAATCCAGTTACGGAAGACGAAGTCAAATCTATAATTAATAATATGATAGGTGGTTCTAGTACAGGGTTTGATGGTATTACTATAGACTGTCTTAAACATATTACTTGCTTTATATTAGCACCGTTAACACATATAATTAACTTAAGTTTCTCATCATGCTCCTTTCCTAAGATATATAAAACAGCAATTGTGTCACCTATATTCAAAGCCGGTAACAAAAAACTTATTAGCAACTATAGACCCATATCGCTGATCTGTAATGTAGGAAAAATTATAGAATAAGCAGCTAAAAAGAGGATTGATCTATACCTTGATGATAATAATGTGTTGAGAGATAATCAATTTGGATTTAGAGCGGGAAGAAGTACACATGATGCAATAGCAGCTCTAAGTACAAAAATATGCGAGGCACTGGACAAAGGTAATTAGCCATGCGCAGTGTTCCTAGACTTAGCCAAAGCGTTTGATTCTATACCTCATCACGTTATTATCAAAAAAATGTCCAAATGCAGGTCTGTCTGATGAATGGACAAAATGGATAAAAAGCTATTTAAGCGAACGAATGCAATTCGTCAAAATAAATGACTAAAATAGTACCAAAATGCCATTAGAATATGGAGTTCCTCAAGGTACTGTGCTTGGACCATTACTATTCATCCTCTATATATAAACGAATTATTCGCGCAAAACATAGAAGGGGAAGTAATTTCTTTTGCTGACGATACCGTGCTGTTTATTGAGGACAAGTCTTGGGATGGAACACTGATGAAAGCCTCTTATAGTTTGTCAATTATTAGGGACTGGCTAAATTTCAACTGCTCGACGCTGAACACAGAAAAAACTCAGCATATGACATTTGCCCTGACTCATCATAGCATTCCGGATAATTTTGAGCTAACAATCCATTCATCCTTGTGCGATCAGGCTTGCAACTGCCCGCTACTATTAAGAGTACCTAGTGCAAAATACCTCGGAGTTGTATTTGATCAATTCATGAAATGGGATATTTAAGTTCAAAACACAATTTCGAGATTAAAAAAGCTGATTCCATTGTGCTTCGAAGTTAGATCATTTTTAACTAAGAAAGCAATTAGAATATTCTACTTTGCTCTTGTTCACTCAATTCTGCAATATGGAATAATTGCTTGGGGTAGCGCAACAGTTACAGTCATGGAACCATTAATAATAGCCCAAAAAATGTTAATAAAGATACTGCTAAGAAAAAAAAGATCCTTCCCAACCGCACTCTTGTTTCCACTATCAGAACTTTCAATAGAAAGTGATTGTTGGGTTCACCCCCAAGCACTTGCTTATGTTCTTTTACTGGGCACAACTCACATGGACACGGCGTCTTTATTTGTGTGCTGTGTACATGAGAGCTCACACGATTTTCAGTGTGCTCAGATGTGTGTGCGTGAAAAGCTCGGATGAGTTTTTCAAGTCAGTCACAGTTTGAGAATCGCAGAATGAAAAAGGGTAGCATTCCAAATATTCCCGCCAGAGGCACTGCGGTACTAGCTGGATCAGCTGACTCGAACCGTTCGCAACTAGTCTTAAGTTACAAAGTGATCGTTTCTTAGTGAATTGTTTCTGTTTTGTGTGCGTTTTATCGTTGATTGGCGGCCACGAAAGTCTCCCGTGAAGAAGGGAAAAAACGGAGTAATAGCGAGAGCGAAGAAAAGTACAGCGGCCGGCTGTCACATAGATGGCAGTCTTAGAAGTAGAGTGACATGTCATCCGTCAGTCGAGTCGTGTGCGCGTGCCTTGCAAAATAAAGTAACTTAACGATCAAGTACAAACGTTGTTTTAATTAAGAAGATTAAAACGAGGTAAAACCATTCAATTATGCATGTTTAAAGGAAGGTCTTATACGTGAATTTAAGTTAAAAGTTACTAGCGCTACTGTTCATAGACAATTGCAAAAACGAAAAAGGTAAAATCAGAATCTCTTCAGGAGTACCAAGACGAAATGATCGGCATCGCCAGTCAGGCTACAGTTGAGGACACTGCTATCATCGAATTTGTTATTAGTGGCATACAAGATTTGGAAATTAACAAATATGAGTGAAAATATGAGTGATTTTAAGTGTAAAATAAAAATTTATGACGAATTTAAGAAAACTTTGGAAAAAAATCAATCGGAAAAAAGAAAGACGAATAGAGAACAAAACGCGCAGTATTGTTTCAATTGCGGTAGTAAAAATCACGAGGCGCATAACTGTCCGGATAAAAATAGAGGTCCGAAATGCTTTCGATGTAAAGAATTTGGCCATCGTTGCAGAGAATGTAGTAAACCATCTAATAGTAGTAGTGATAATACTCAAACGATAGCTGCTGCAAGTTCTTATTCGAGTTGCAAAAATTATTGCAGTGTTTCAATAAAAAATATAAAGTTAAATTCTCTGATAGACACGGGAAGTGACATTACGATCATTAAAGCGAAATATTATGATCAGTTTTTCATAGCTTTAAATTAGTTTAACCTAACTTTTCTGTTTCGGGTCTAAGAAGTGAAGTCAAAACCAAAGGTTTTTTCATTAGTGACATTGAATTAGACAACTACATTTACAAAGACGTTGTAATTGTTGTTGTTCAGGATAACATTATGAGGCCAGATGTTATCATTGGAATGAACGTACTTTCGCAGTCTCAAGTAACAATCACGAACGGTAAGATAAAAGTTACAAAATTAGAACCAGAAAGTAATAACAAAAACGATGATAAATCAAATAGTTGTGATATTTTTTCTGAAAGCCTTACATATAATAGAACCCACGAATTATTCAGAAACTAATCACATAAAAAACAAAAATATTGCGAGTGAAGCTTTAAAAATAATTAAAAATTACTATCGAAAGAAAGTGTTAACAGCAAACGTTACTTTAAAGATAACACTTTTGGACGAGTGTCCAGTATATCAATCGCCGCGTCGGTTGGCTTACAAAGAAAAATTTTTTCTCGAAAATCAAATTTCGCAGTGGTTAGATGATGGTATTATTAGGCATAGCCATTCAAATTATGCAAGTCCAGTTGTTCTTGCCAAAAGAAGGACGGCAGCTCACGGCTTTGTATGGACTACAGAATGTTAAATCTCAAAGTGTATCGCGACAGGTTTCCCCTCCCAATTATCGAAGACCATATTGATCGTTTGTACAACGCGATTTTCTTTACGACATTGGACTTGAAAAATGGTTTTGAACAGTAAATTTTCTACAAAAAAACTTTGACAAGCTAGTAGTATACCTCAGTCAATACATGAACCCTTTTCACATTATTATACTAAGTGAATGTTGGAACCCTAAACATTTGCGTATATTTCAACTACCAGGCTATACTAGTTTCGGTACAAAAAATATAATAAACCAAAACAGTGGCGTTGTAATGTACATTAATGACAATAGTAAAACTATAATGGTTGAGGAGGCTGTCAGTAGCTGTATTATGGTGATTTCTTTTCTGAAAAAAATGTGACCTGTAAAGATGCAAAATTATTGCAGTTCTGCCCTCTTTTTTGACAGTTCCGTCCGACAGCTCAATTTACAATAGAACGCTTTCAGGTCAAAAAGCTATTATGAAAATTTAAATACTCCGTATGATTTCTAATTACCGTATGACCCGTTGGACAGTTTAATTTATGCTTTTAATTCGTTTGCCGCTGTTGTCGTAGGATATTTTTTTCTTATTTTCATCGTTTCTTACGCACATTTGAGGTTAAAGGAGTTGCACCGCCGAAATTTTCGGGGCAAGAAATGCGAGTTTTCAGGTCAATTTTAGCCACGGACTCAAACCCCTTTTTCTAGCAGGTCAAAAAAAAATTGAGAATAGAACAGCGGAACTGCTAGAACAAAAATTGAGGGCAGAAACGGGTCACATTTTTTTGCAGAAAAGAAATCACCAAAACATTCCAAAGCTGAGGTATTGACTGTTCCATTTGACAATCCAAAGTGTCAAAAGTGTGGTTTTTTTTCTGGAGAGCGGTGACATTGAGCTTAAATTGATGTGTCTGACCCAGTAAATAGTTCGTGTTTCGTTTGCGAGGTCCGTTGTAACAACTTGTCATTTGCAACTGTCAAACAGCTGTGAAATGTGTGCAGGGCTGTACAAAAATTTGGGAACATTTTTATGGATTGAGAAGCAGCTTTAAGGAGGGGAAAACGGATTTATAAATCCCAATTGAGGCATAGATTTAGCTTTTTCAGTGCAAAATTTATAAATCCAAAGGGAATGTAATACACCTTTTACCACATGCACTGGCTTAATATTAAAATGTAGCTTCGGTCGAAACCTTAATATTAAAATCATAGCAATTTACAGATCACCTTGCAGCAATATTAAATTATTCAACGAAGAGCTAGGGGACGTCATTCGTTCAAACTAGAGTCACTTCTTACGAACTAACACAAACATCCATTATCTTGAGTACGGACAATGTGTGTTTCATTTGAAACCAGTACATTTGAAATTTTTTTGCAGTTGTCTCGAGTTTTCATTTTAAGGATCTCCACTAAAGTGGATAAACGCTGTATTTAGTTGACATTTCATGAGACATATCTCGATTCCGTGAAACGTCCATCAAAATCCATCTGCTACACGTATACACACTAAAACTATGCCATTTAAGAAACCTGCGATTTTTTAAATTCGCAGGTTCTTAGTACTAAATATGTACCAAAAGTGGTGATTGTCCGTACTCATGATAGGGGATGTTTGTGTTATCGTGATTTCTTTTCTCAAAAAAAAAGTGTCCTGTAAAGATGCAAAATTATTGCAGTTCTGCTCTCTTTTTTGACAGTTCCGTCTGACAGGTCAATTTACAATAGAACGCTTTCAGGTCAAAAAGCTATTATTAAAATTTAAATAAATTTTCACTACACTCCGTATGATTTCTAATTACCGTATGACCCGTTGGACAGTTTAATTTATGCTTTTAAATCGTTTGCCGCTGTTGTCGTAGGATATTTTTTTCTTACTTTCATCGTTTCTTACGCACATTTGAGGTTAAAGGAGTTGCACCGCCGAAATTTTCGGGGTAAGAAATGCGAGTTTTCAGGTCAATTTTAGTCACGGACTCAAACCCCTTTTTCTAGCAGGTCAAAAAAAATTTGAGAATAGAACAGCGGAACTGCTAGAACAAAAATTGAGGGCAGAAACGGGTTACATTTTTTTGCAGAAAAGAAATCACCATTAGTTCTTATACAGTGACTCTAGTTCAAACGACATTGAAAATACACTCATGATAGGAGATATTAGTATTGATATAAAAATGATCATTCTTCACAATTAAACTCAGACTATAAGAAACTTCTAAATGAAAATGGGTTCGTATCACTAATAAATGGAGAAACAAGGGACAAAAATTGCACCTAGAATGTTCCACCGAATTCAATCATTTATTATTGACTCCTAAGTTACTGATCATAAGAGTACTGCGCTAGTATTAATCCCCTTTGATCAAAGTCATGAACAAAGACAAGAACATCGAATAAATAAACTCATCAACTACGATACTCTCATTGACAAAATTAAAAAAATAAGCTGGGCTCACATAATCTCAATAAATAGTATTAACGAATGTGCTCTACAATTCTATTACACTATGAATAACTTAATTACATCAAGCACAGAGACACTGACAAAGGGTAGCTCAAAACCTTAAAACCTTGGATTACATCAGGTTTAGTAACCTCAATAAGAAGAAGAGACAGACTAAGTAAAGCACTGAAAAAGAAACCTGATAACGTAAAACTGGAAACCTACCTAAAAGTATACCGAAAAAAGCTTGAACTGTTAATAGCTAAAGTTAAGATTGATTACTTTAAAAATTTAATGCAATCGGCTGGTAATAATGGCAAACAAGTATGGAAGACATTGAATAAAGCGTTAGGAAAGAAATCAACTCCGAATCTAATATCAGATATAATGCATAATGGAAAAATCCTAAATACTGTTGAGCATGCGGTAACCACAGCAAATATATTCAATGACTATTTTACTAATGTTGGATCCAATTTAGCAAAAAACATTTCTGCAAATTCGCACCACTGCAACACCGAAAAAGCATTAACGCGAACGTCAAATATCCAAAAAATTAATCCAGTTACGGAAGACGAAGTCAAATCTATAATTAATAATATGATAGGTGGTTCTAGTACAGGGTTTGATGGTATTACTATAGACTGTCTTAAACATATTACTTGCTTTATTTTAGCACCGTTAACACATATAATTAACTTAAGTTTCTCATCATGCTCCTTTCCTAAGATATATAAAACAGCAATTGTGTCACCTATATTCAAAGCCGGTAACAAAAAACTTATTAGCAACTATAGACCCATATCGCTGATCTGTAATGTAGGAAAAATTATAGAAAAAGCAGCTAAAAAGAGGATTGATCTATACCTTGATGATAATAATGTGTTGAGAGATAATCAATTTGGATTTAGAGCGGGAAGAAGTACACATGATGCAATAGCAGCTCTAAGTACAAAAATATGCGAGGCACTGGACAAAGGTAATTAGCCATGCGCAGTGTTCCTAGACTTAGCCAAAGCGTTTGATTCTATACCTCATCACGTTATTATCAAAAAAATGTCCAAATGCAGGTCTGTCTGATGAATGGACAAAATGGATAAAAAGCTATTTAAGCGAACGAATGCAATTCGTCAAAATAAATGACTAAAATAGTACCAAAATGCCATTAGAATATGGAGTTCCTCAAGGTACTGTGCTTGGACCATTACTATTCATCCTCTATATATAAACGAATTATTCGCGCAAAACATAGAAGGGGAAGTAATTTCTTTTGCTGACGATACCGTGCTGTTTATTGAGGACAAGTCTTGGGATGGAACACTGATGAAAGCCTCTTATAGTTTGTCAATTATTAGGGACTGGCTAAATTTCAACTGCTCGACGCTGAACACAGAAAAAACTCAGCATATGACATTTGCCCTGACTCATCATAGCATTCCGGATAATTTTGAGCTAACAATCCATTCATCCTTGTGCGATCAGGCTTGCAACTGCCCGCTACTATTAAGAGTACCTAGTGCAAAATACCTCGGAGTTGTATTTGATCAATTCATGAAATGGGATATTTAAGTTCAAAACACAATTTCGAGATTAAAAAAGCTGATTCCATTGTGCTTCGAAGTTAGATCATTTTTAACTAAGAAAGCAATTAGAATATTCTACTTTGCTCTTGTTCACTCAATTCTGCAATATGGAATAATTGCTTGGGGTAGCGCAACAGTTACAGTCATGGAACCATTAATAATAGCCCAAAAAATGTTAATAAAGATACTGCTAAGAAAAAAAAGATCCTTCCCAACCGCACTCTTGTTTCCACTATCAGAACTTTCAATAGAAAGTGATTGTTGGGTTCACCCCCAAGCACTTGCTTATGTTCTTTTACTGGGCACAACTCACATGGACACGGCGTCTTTATTTGTGTGCTGTGTACATGAGAGCTCACACGATTTTCAGTGTGCTCAGATGTGTGTGCGTGAAAAGCTCGGATGAGTTTTTCAAGTCAGTCACAGTTTGAGAATCGCAGAATGAAAAAGGGTAGCATTCCAAATATTCCCGCCAGAGGCACTGCGGTACTAGCTGGATCAGCTGACTCGAACCGTTCGCAACTAGTCTTAAGTTACAAAGTGATCGTTTCTTAGTGAATTGTTTCTGTTTTGTGTGCGTTTTATCGTTGATTGGCGGCCACGAAAGTCTCCCGTGAAGAAGGGAAAAAACGGAGTAATAGCGAGAGCGAAGAAAAGTACAGCGGCCGGCTGTCACATAGATGGCAGTCTTAGAAGTAGAGTGACATGTCATCCGTCAGTCGAGTCGTGTGCGCGTGCCTTGCAAAATAAAGTAACTTAACGATCAAGTACAAACGTTGTTTTAATTAAGAAGATTAAAACGAGGTAAAACCATTCAATTATGCATGTTTAAAGGAAGGTCTTATACGTGAATTTAAGTTAAAAGTTACTAGCGCTACTGTTCATAGACAATTGCAAAAACGAAAAAGGTAAAATCAGAATCTCTTCAGGAGTACCAAGACGAAATGATCGGCATCGCCAGTCAGGCTACAGTTGAGGACACTGCTATCATCGAATTTGTTATTAGTGGCATACAAGATTTGGAAATTAACAAATATGAGTGAAAATATGAGTGATTTTAAGTGTAAAATAAAAATTTATGACGAATTTAAGAAAACTTTGGAAAAAAATCAATCGGAAAAAAGAAAGACGAATAGAGAACAAAACGCGCAGTATTGTTTCAATTGCGGTAGTAAAAATCACGAGGCGCATAACTGTCCGGATAAAAATAGAGGTCCGAAATGCTTTCGATGTAAAGAATTTGGCCATCGTTGCAGAGAATGTAGTAAACCATCTAATAGTAGTAGTGATAATACTCAAACGATAGCTGCTGCAAGTTCTTATTCGAGTTGCAAAAATTATTGCAGTGTTTCAATAAAAAATATAAAGTTAAATTCTCTGATAGACACGGGAAGTGACATTACGATCATTAAAGCGAAATATTATGATCAGTTTTTCATAGCTTTAAATTAGTTTAACCTAACTTTTCTGTTTCGGGTCTAAGAAGTGAAGTCAAAACCAAAGGTTTTTTCATTAGTGACATTGAATTAGACAACTACATTTACAAAGACGTTGTAATTGTTGTTGTTCAGGATAACATTATGAGGCCAGATGTTATCATTGGAATGAACGTACTTTCGCAGTCTCAAGTAACAATCACGAACGGTAAGATAAAAGTTACAAAATTAGAACCAGAAAGTAATAACAAAAACGATGATAAATCAAATAGTTGTGATATTTTTTCTGAAAGCCTTACATATAATAGAACCCACGAATTATTCAGAAACGAATCACATAAAAAACAAAAATATTGCGAGTGAAGCTTTAAAAATAATTAAAAATTACTATCGAAAGAAAGTGTTAACAGCAAACGTTACTTTAAAGATAACACTTTTGGACGAGTGTCCAGTATATCAATCGCCGCGTCGGTTGGCTTACAAAGAAAAATTTTTTCTCGAAAATCAAATTTCGCAGTGGTTAGATGATGGTATTATTAGGCATAGCCATTCAAATTATGCAAGTCCAGTTGTTCTTGCCAAAAGAAGGACGGCAGCTCACGGCTTTGTATGGACTACAGAATGTTAAATCTCAAAGTGTATCGCGACAGGTTTCCCCTCCCAATTATCGAAGACCATATTGATCGTTTGTACAACGCGATTTTCTTTACGACATTGGACTTGAAAAATGGTTTTTTCATGTGTCGGTAGATGCAGAAAGTATTAAATTTTCGGCATTCGTAACACCAAGTAGCCATTACGAATTTTTGAAGATGCCTTTTGGATTTTGTAATTCGCCAGCAACGTTTCAAAGATATATTGTCAATATTTTTCAACACTTAACTCGTGATGAAAAAGTACTTATTTACATGGACGATTTTATTATACCGTCTAGCACTGAAGAAGAAGGACTTTCTAAATTAAAAGAGGTTCTAGTTATAGCATCTGCGCATGGCTTAGAAATAAAGTGGAGCAAGTGTCGATTTTTACAACCAGACATAGAATATTTAGGACATGTTATTTCAAGTAGCATTATTCGAAAAACTTCTGAGTGTAAATTAACAGCAGTTAAACATTTTCCTGAACCAAAAAACGTGAAAGAAGTTCAAAGTTTTTTAGGACTAGCAGGATATTTTCGAAAATTTGTTAGCGATTTTTCTATCATAGCTAAACCTTTAAGTGACTTAACCAAAAACAATGTAAAACTTCGATTCGAAGACAAACAAAAACAAGCATTTATGACATTAATAGATAAATTGTGCGATAAACCGGTATTAAATATTTTTCGACCGGGTGCAACAACAGAATTACTTACTGATGCGTGTATGTACGGATATGGGGCGATATTGCAACAGGTTGACCAAACGGACAACCAACTTCATCCAGTCAGTTTTATGAGTAGGAAAACTTCTAAAATTTGATCATGGCAAATTGTGTCGAGTGCAAGCAAACGGTTCAACGAAATTCCGACAAAATTGTTTGCTCATCGTTTAACGGCGTAAGCCATCTGAAATGCGCGGGACTTGGAACTGCGGATTTAATATACCTAAAAGAAAAAGGCAACCTTGACTCTTGGAGGTGTTTACGTTGTAGCGCCAAATTAAGATCCGACCATAGATTGGACGGCACTCCAATTAAGCCGAGTACAACTAACCAAGCAGGCCATACGTCACAGGATATTGCGAGATTACTGGAGACCATCCAGGAGCTGATAGCCAGTAACACATTTTTGTCTGAGCAGCAAAATGAAGTAACTAACGAACTAAAGAACGTAACTAACGAAATAAAAGCTCTAAATAAAAAAATGCTGGAGTTGCAAGAGGAAAATTTAAAAAAGGATTCAAAAATTTCGGTTCTCGAGTCCAAAGTCAACCTGTTCAACGCGTTCATGGGAAGGTACCAGAAGGTGTGAGAGGGTTTCGCTACTAAACTAGATGTCGCTAGATGTCTAATATTCCAGGAAAAAGATATATGAAAAAGTTATTATATTACTTGAAAAGAACGTATACCGTTTTTTCAATACTTTTTTCTTTTATTTCAGTACTTTAAATTCATTTTTAACAAAAAAAATTTTGTTTTTGATATGATATGACACACATGACCTTCTTATTCAATTATAACAATAATTTAAGTTCACTTAAAGTAATATTTTGTAGTAGGACCCTCCTATTTGAGCTCAATCTCAATTTTGTCTGAAAATAGCATGCAACTGCCACTTTCTGTCTACCATATATAGTTCCGAAATTTGCCACCAGAGCACATGGTATATTTGTCAATTAAATGTGCCGCAATTTAATTTTTCATTGCCGGGATGAAAATTTTGACATCTTATGTCATTCGTTCGAATTTATTTGTCAGTTCCTTTTTTTAAACCGACTAAAGAGTGTGTTTTGTCGAAAGTGGATATTTTCGAAGTCGGAAGTGGATATTTTGAGTTATGCTTTTATTTTAAAATGTGCCTTGTGATTTCAATTTAATTTTTATGTTGAAAAAGGGCCCATATATTAACGTCTATGCTACTACATTTTCAAAAAACCGTCACTTTGACAATTGTTAAAGTCAAACAGAAGATCAGCTGTTTACTTCTCCACATTATTCAACACAACAATTTTTTCATTGTGGAGATGGGAGAGATATATAGTAAATTTTCTACAAAAAAACTTTGACAAGCTAGTAGTATACCTCAGTCAATACATGAACCCTTTTCACATTATTATACTAAGTGAATGTTGGAACCCTAAACATTTGCGTATATTTCAACTACCAGGCTATACTAGTTTCGGTACAAAAAATATAATAAACCAAAACAGTGGCGTTGTAATGTACATTAATGACAATAGTAAAACTATAATGGTTGAGAAGGCTGTCAGTAGCTGTATTATGGTGATTTCTTTTCTGAAAAAAATGTGACCTGTAAAGATGCAAAATTATTGCAGTTCTGCCCTCTTTTTTGACAGTTCCGTCCGACAGCTCAATTTACAATAGAACGCTTTCAGGTCAAAAAGCTATTATGAAAATTTAAATACTCCGTATGATTTCTAATTACCGTATGACCCGTTGGACAGTTTAATTTAGGCTTTTAATTCGTTTGCCGCTGTTGTCGTAGGATATTTTTTTCTTATTTTCATCGTTTCTTACGCACATTTGAGGTTAAAGGAGTTGCACCGCCGAAATTTTCGGGGCAAGAAATGCGAGTTTTCAGGTCAATTTTAGCCACGGACTCAAACCCCTTTTTCTAGCAGGTCAAAAAAAATTGAGAATAGAACAGCGGAACTGCTAGAACAAAAATTGAGGGCAGAAACGGGTCACATTTTTTTGCAGAAAAGAAATCACCAAAACATTCCAAAGCTGAGGTATTGACTGTTCCATTTGACAATCCAAAGTGTCAAAAGTGTGGTTTTTTTTCTGGAGAGCGGTGACATTGAGCTTAAATTGATGTGTCTGACCCAGTAAATAGTTCGTGTTTCGTTTGCGAGGTCCGTTGTAACAACTTGTCATTTGCAACTGTCAAACAGCTGTGAAATGTGTGCAGGGCTGTACAAAAATTTGGGAACATTTTTATGGATTGAGAAGCAGCTTTAAGGAGGGGAAAACGGATTTATAAATCCCAATTGAGGCATGGATTTAGCTTTTTCAGTGCAAAATTTATAAATCCAAAGGGAATGTAATACACCTTTTACCACATGCACTGGCTTAATATTAAAATGTAGCTTCGGTCGAAACCTTAATATTAAAATCATAGCAATTTACAGATCACCTTGCAGCAATATTAAATTATTCAACGAAGAGCTAGGGGACGTCATTCGTTCAAACTAGAGTCACTTCTTACGAACTAACACAAACATCCATTATCTTGAGTACGGACAATGTGTGTTTCATTTGAAACCAGTACATTTGAAATTTTTTTGCAGTTGTCTCGAGTTTTCATTTTAAGGATCTCCACTAAAGTGGATAAACGCTGTATTTAGTTGACATTTCATGAGACATATCTCGATTCCGTGAAACGTCCATCAAAATCCATCTGCTACACGTATACACACTAAAACTATGCCATTTAAGAAACCTGCGATTTTTTAAATTCGCAGGTTCTTAGTACTAAATATGTACCAAAAGTGGTGATTGTCCGTACTCATGATAGGGGATGTTTGTGTTATCGTGATTTCTTTTCTCAAAAAAAAAGTGTCCTGTAAAGATGCAAAATTATTGCAGTTCTGCTCTCTTTTTTGACAGTTCCGTCTGACAGGTCAATTTACAATAGAACGCTTTCAGGTCAAAAAGCTATTATTAAAATTTAAATAAATTTTCACTACACTCCGTATGATTTCTAATTACCGTATGACCCGTTGGACAGTTTAATTTATGCTTTTAAATCGTTTGCCGCTGTTGTCGTAGGATATTTTTTTCTTACTTTCATCGTTTCTTACGCACATTTGAGGTTAAAGGAGTTGCACCGCCGAAATTTTCGGGGTAAGAAATGCGAGTTTTCAGGTCAATTTTAGTCACGGACTCAAACCCCTTTTTCTAGCAGGTCAAAAAAAATTTGAGAATAGAACAGCGGAACTGCTAGAACAAAAATTGAGGGCAGAAACGGGTTACATTTTTTTGCAGAAAAGAAATCACCATTAGTTCTTATACAGTGACTCTAGTTCAAACGACATTGAAAATACACTCATGATAGGAGATATTAGTATTGATATAAAAATGATCATTCTTCACAATTAAACTCAGACTATAAGAAACTTCTAAATGAAAATGGGTTCGTATCACTAATAAATGGAGAAACAAGGGACAAAAATTGCACCTAGAATGTTCCACCGAATTCAATCATTTATTATTGACTCCTAAGTTACTGATCATAAGAGTACTGCGCTAGTATTAATCCCCTTTGATCAAAGTCATGAACAAAGACAAGAACATCGAATAAATAAACTCATCAACTACGATACTCTCATTGACAAAATTAAAAAAATAAGCTGGGCTCACATAATCTCAATAAATAGTATTAACGAATGTGCTCTACAATTCTATTACACTATGAATAACTTAATTACATCAAGCACAGAGACACTGACAAAGGGTAGCTCAAAACCTTAAAACCTTGGATTACATCACGTCCGCCCAGCTGGCCCCCCCACTTCCTCCAATCTTAATGAAAAAATTATAGAATTATGCGCTATTTATGCGCTCCGCAAAACACCAAGGAAAAAATTTTGCGCTCCTTTCGTTTAGTAAGGATAAATCATTTAAAGGTGGGGGGGCTGAGTGGGCGGCAAGCTAGCCCCCCCACCCCTAAAATATGTAAAAATTTAAAAAAAAAATACACAGGAATTATGCGCTATTTATGCGCTCTCAGAATTCATTACAATTGATTTTTGCGCTATGTCCTTTCAAGGACCTCCCATACAAATCGCAGGTCGAGATTCTACAAAAGCAAAAATTTCACCAAATAACTATACCAGCTAAATCTATGATTTATGCGCTCTTAGAATCCGCTATTCGCGATTTTCGCACTGCGTCCTTTCAAGGACCTCCCATACAAGTCGTTAATTCAGCAGCAGTAAAACAGAAATGCCTACTCGATTAATGCGAAATCGTACTAAGTAATCATGCACGATCGATACATGATTTATGCGCTCTCGGAATTTGGTAAATTTGATTTTCGCACTATGTCCTTTCAAGGACCTCCCATACAAATCGCAGGTCGACATTCTACAAAAGCAAAAATTTCACTAAAAAACTATACCAGCTAAATCTATGATTTATGCGCTCTTAGAATCCGCTATTCGCGATTTTCGCACTGCGTCCTTTCAAGGACCTCCCATACAAGTCGTTAATTCAGCAGCAGTAAAACAGAAATGCCTACTCGATTAATGCGAAATCGTACTAAGTAATCATGCACGATCGATACATGATTTATGCGCTCTCGGAATTTGGTAAATTTGATTTTCGCACTATGTCCTTTCAAGGACCTCCCATACAAATCGCAGGTCGACATTCTACAAAAGCAAAAATTTCACTAAAAAACTATACCAGCTAAATCTATGATTTATGCGCTCTTAGAATCCGCTATTCGCGATTTTCGCACTGCGTCCTTTCAAGGACCTCCCATACAAGTCGTCAATTCAGCAGCAGTAAAACAGAAATGCCTACTCGATTAATGTGAAATCGTACTAAGTAATCATGCACGATCGATACATGATTTATGCGCTCTCGGAATTTGGTTAATTTGATTTTCGCGCTATGTCCTTTCAAGGACCTCCCATACAAATCGCAGGTCGAGATTCTACAAAAGCAAAAATTTCACTAAAAAACTATACCAGCTAAATCTATGATTTATGCGCTCTTAGAATCCGCTATTCGCGATTTTCGCACTGCGTCCTTTCAAGGACCTCCCATACAAGTCGTCAATTCAGCACCAGTAAAACAGAAATGCCTACTCGATTAATGCGAAATCGTACTAAGTAATCATGCACGATCGATACATGATTTATGCGCTCTCGGAATTTGGTTAATTTGATTTTCGCGCTATGTCCTTTCAAGGACCTCCCATACAAATCGCAGGTCGAGATTCTACAAAAGCAAAAATTTCACTAAAAAACTATACCAGCTAAATCTATGATTTATGCGCTCTTAGAATCCGCTATTCGCGATTTTCGCACTGCGTCCTTTCAAGGACCTCCCATACAAGTCGTCAATTCAGCAGCAGTAAAACAGAAATGCCTACTCGATTAATGCGAAATCGTACTAAGTAATCATGCACGATCGATACATGATTTATGCGCTCTCGGAATTTGGTTAATTTGATTTTCGCGCTATGTCCTTTCAAGGACCTCCCATACAAATCGCAGGTCGAGATTCTACAAAAGCAAAAATTTCACCAAATAACTATACCAGCTAAAACTATGATTTATGCGCTCTTAGAATCCGCTTTTCGCGATTTTCGCACTGCGTCCTTTCAAGGACCTCCCATACAAGTCGTCAATTCAGCAGCAGTAAAACAGAAATGCCTACTCGATTAATGCGAAATCGTACTAAGTAATCATGCACGATCGATACATGATTTATGCGCTCTCGGAATTTGGTAAATTTGATTTTCGCACTATGTCCTTTCAAGGACCTCCCATACAAATCGCAGGTCGACATTCTACAAAAGCAAAAATTTCACTAAAAAACTATACCAGCTAAATCTATGATTTATGCGCTCTTAGAATCCGCTATTCGCGATTTTCGCACTGCGTCCTTTCAAGGACCTCCCATACAAGTCGTCAATTCAGCAGCAGTAAAACAGAAATGCCTACTCGATTAATGCGAAATCGTACTAAGTAATCATGCACGATCGATACATGATTTATGCGCTCTCGGAATTTGGTAAATTTGATTTTCGCACTATGTCCTTTCAAGGACCTCCCATACAAATCGCAGGTCGAGATTCTACAAAAGCAAAAATTTCACTAAAAAACTATACCAGCTAAATCTATGATTTATGCGCTCTTAGAATCCGCTATTCGCGATTTTCGCACTGCATCCTTTCAAGGACCTCCCATACAAGTCGTCAATTCAGCAGCAGTAAAACAGAAATGCCTACTCGATTAATGCGAAATCGTACTAAGTAATCATGCACGATCGATACATGATTTATGCGCTCTCGGAATTTGGTTAATTTGATTTTCGCGCTATGTCCTTTCAAGGACCTCCCATACAAATCGCAGGTCGAGATTCTACAAAAGCAAAAATTTCACCAAATAACTATACCAGCTAAATCTATGATTTATGCGCTCTTAGAATCCGCTATTCGCGATTTTCGCACTGCGTCCTTTCAAGGACCTCCCATACAAGTCGTCAATTCAGCAGCAGTAAAACAGAAATGCCTACTCGATTAATGCGAAATCGTACTAAGTAATCATGCACGATCGATACATGATTTATGCGCTCTCGGAATTTGGTAAATTTGATTTTCGCACTATGTCCTTTCAAGGACCTCCCATACAAATCGCAGGTCGAGATTCTACGAAAGCAAAAATTTCACTAAAAAACTATACCAGCTAAATCTATGATTTATGCGCTCTTAGAATCCGCTATTCGCGATTTTCGCACTGCGTCCTTTCAAGGACCTCCCATACAAGTCGTCAATTCAGCAGCAGTAAAACAGAAATGCCTACTCGATTAATGCGAAATCGTACTAAGTAATCATGCACGATCGATACATGATTTATGCGCTCTCGGAATTTGGTAAATTTGATTTTCGCACTATGTCCTTTCAAGGACCTCCCATACAAATCGCAGGTCGACATTCTACAAAAGCAAAAATTTCACTAAAAAACTATACCAGCTAAATCTATGATTTATGCGCTCTTAGAATCCGCTATTCGCGATTTTCGCACTGCGTCCTTTCAAGGACCTCCCATACAAGTCGTCAATTCAGCAGCAGTAAAACAGAAATGCCTACTCGATTAATGCGAAATCGTACTAAGTAATCATGCACGATCGATACATGATTTATGCGCTCTCGGAATTTGGTTAATTTGATTTTCGCGCTATGTCCTTTCAAGGACCTCCCATACAAATCGCAGGTCGAGATTCTACGAAAGCAAAAATTTCACTAAAAAACTATACCAGCTAAATCTATGATTTATGCGCTCTTAGAATCCGCTATTCGCGATTTTCGCACTGCGTCCTTTCAAGGACCTCCCATACAAGTCGTCAATTCAGCAGCAGTAAAACAGAAATGCCTACTCGATTAATGCGAAATCGTACTAAGTAATCATGCACGATCGATACATGATTTATGCGCTCTCGGAAATTTGGTTAATTTGATTTTCGCGCTATGTCCTTTCAAGGACCTCCCATACAAATCGCAGGTCGAGATTCTACAAAAGCAAAAATTTCACCAAATAACTATACCAGCTAAAACTATGATTTATGCGCTCTTAGAATCCGCTATTCGCGATTTTCGCACTGCGTCCTTTCAAGGACCTCCCATACAAGTCGTCAATTCAGCAGCAGTAAAACAGAAATGCCTACTCGATTAATGCGAAATCGTACTAAGTAATCATGCACGATCGATACATGATTTATGCGCTCTCGGAATTTGGTAAATTTGATTTTCGCACTATGTCCTTTCAAGGACCTCCCATACAAATCGCAGGTCGAGATTCTACAAAAGCAAAAATTTCACTAAAAAACTATACCAGCTAAATCTATGATTTATGCGCTCTTAGAATCCGCTATTCGCGATTTTCGCACTGCGTCCTTTCAAGGACCTCCCATACAAGTCGTCAATTCAGCAGCAGTAAAACAGAAATGCCTACTCGATTAATGCGAAATCGTACTAAGTAATCATGCACGATCGATACATGATTTATGCGCTCTCGGAATTTGGTTAATTTGATTTTCGCGCTATGTCCTTTCAAGGACCTCCCATACAAATCGCAGGTCGAGATTCTACAAAAGCAAAAATTTCACTAAAAAACTATACCAGCTAAATCTATGATTTATGCGCTCTTAGAATCCGCTATTCGCGATTTTCGCACTGCGTCCTTTCAAGGACCTCCCATACAAGTCGTCAATTCAGCAGCAGTAAAACAGAAATGCCTACTCGATTAATGCGAAATCGTACTAAGTAATCATGCACGATCGATACATGATTTATGCGCTCCCGGAATTTGGTAAATTTGATTTTCGCGCTATGTCCTTTCAAGGACCTCCCATACAAATCGCTGGTCGAGATTCTACAAAAGCAAAAATTTCACCAAATAACTATACCAGCTTAATCTATGATTTATGCGCTCTTAGAATCCGCTATTCGCGATTTTCGCACTGCGTCCTTTCAAGGACCTCCCATACAAGTCGTCAATTCAGCAGCAGTAAAACAGAAATGCCTACTCGATTAATGCGAAATCGTACTAAGTAATCATGCACGATCGATACATGATTTATGCGCTCCCGGAATTTGGTAAATTTGATTTTCGCGCTATGTCCTTTCAAGGACCTCCCATACAAATCGCAGGTCGAGATTCTACAAAAGCAAAAATTTCACCAAATAACTATACCAGCTAAATCTATGATTTATGCGCTCTTAGAATCCGCTATTCGCGATTTTCGCACTGCGTCCTTTCAAGGACCTCCCATACAAGTCGTCAATTCAGCAGCAGGAAAACAGAAATGCCTACTCGATTAATGCGAAATCGTACTAAGTAATCATGCACGATCGATACATGATTTATGCGCTCCCGGAATTTGGTAAATTTGATTTTCGCGCTATGTCCTTTCAAGGACCTCCCATACAAATCGCAGGTCGAGATTCTACAAAAGCAAAAATTTCAACAACTAACTATACCAGCTAAATCTATGATTTATGCGCTCTTAGAATCCGCTATTCGCGATTTTCGCACTGCGTCCTTTCAAGGACCTCCCATACAAGTCGTCAATTCAGCAGCAGTAAAACAGAAATGCCTACTCGATTAATGCGAAATCGTACTAAGTAATCATGCACAATCGATACATGATTTATGCGCTCCCGGAATTTGGTAAATTTGATTTTCGCGCTATGTCCTTTCAAGGACCTCCCATACAAATCGCAGGTCGAGATTCTACAAAAGCAAAAATTTCACCAAATAACTATACCAGCTGAATCTATGATTTATGCGCTCTTGGAATTTGCAATTCGCGATTGCAATAGTTAAGAAAAACACCCCCCACCCCCGTACCATACTACCCTTAAAAAAAATTATATTTTTCCCTCATGCCGCTACTATAGTTCTATCTAAACACCAAGTTTAAGGCTTATACCATTACAGGTTCTTAAGATATAAGCATCGAAACTTTTTCCTTTTCACCCTCTCCCCCCCTTACCCTTTACACTCGCATCTTCAAAATTTCCTCGTTAGGGTTCAATTAGCGCTACTTCTGGTAAAAACTTTGAGCATCTATCTTACACTATTCTTGAGATATGATATGTGCTTTTTTTGAAAAATTCTTATCCCCTCCACTTCTATGCTCCACCGTCCACTTTAAACATTTTACTTTGATCATTATTCATTTGTCGACCTTTACACCGATACCGAATTTTATTTTTCTAGAGCAGTTTTTACAGGAGATATCGTAATCTAAATCTAAATCCCCCACCCCCATACGTCACTGCACCTACTCAAAAATTTGTTTTCAATCTTTTCTCCTAGTATAACTACAAATATTTCTTAAGTTTGAATAGGTTGCCATCAACGGTTTAGGAGATATGTATTTTAGAATGTGTCTAACTCGGCTTTTTTGCGTTTCGGACGCAATATTTTTCCCCTCACACCCACACCCATACCCCTTGATCAATATTGACAATTTTTATGCAAATGGGTCTACTATCAGAACTCTATACAAATTCTAAGTTTCAGCTTCCTATCAAAAGTGGTTGCTGAGATCTAGAAACCAAAATTTTCCGTCTAAAACGCTTTCCCCTTCTTCCCCTCACACCCCACCCTTAAAAATTTTGTCACTTCAAGGAGCCTACCCCGTCTATTTGTAAAAAAAATTTCAACTTAATATCTCTAAGCGCTTGGGAGCTACAAGCCTTCAAACGATTTTGCGTACCGCGGACAGATGGACTGAAAGTTTTTATTGCTTTTTTCGTGTCTACTAGTTATGAAACGTCTAAAAAACAATAGTTCAGTGTAGCAAGTTTTTTTTTTAAAAAAATCTTTCACAATACTGTATTATTAAAATAATAAAGTGAAACGTTCTTAAATCGTCAGTTTAATTTACAAATGTTGAGCTCGTCAAACAATGAACATATATATTATTTATTTGTTGTTCTTTATTGTATTTTGAAATGGCGTCCCTGAAAAATTGAAACAGATAAGATCAGATAAATATTACCATCATATTCAGCTTCGTCTCACCGATCCTTTATACAATCGATCGACCCGATGATGTCCCATCGAGCCACGCACTACTCTACATATGTACATATAAAAATGACTATACGAACGTAAAAACGCGCGAAAATTTACGCATAAGTAAAATCGATAATAACTTCTTACTTCTTCTTCGCTATAACTTCTTTTTCTTAACAGTTAGCGTAAATGTTCATAAGGTGTAATCGATAGAATTCTTTGGAGGGTAAACGGAACTCTAACCAGAACTACCCCAACCCTTACAGGGAAAAAGTTTTATTTCAATCGCTCGAACAATTTTAATTTCAATGCGCTTTAACTTCTTTTCATCAAGAGTTAGCGTAAATGTTGATAACGTGTTATCATCTCTTTGGGGGGCAAATGGAACTCTATCTTAAAACACCCCAACCCTAACTAGTAACTTTTTTCTCACAGACTGAAAAATTTTCTAAGTAGTGCACATGATATTTTTTCTCAGAAATCCAGTCGATATTTTCAGAGTTCTGGGTAGTCAGTTCCTCACAAATTCTGAAAATTCCTTTATACAGGGTGTTTGGTACCCCGTGTACCACACAGGTCAATTTTCAATAAGAAAACTGGTTAAGAAAAGTATTTTTGACCGGTACCCTCACTCAGCTGAAACGTTTGATCTTGAAAACAAATAATCACAAGGCAAAGTGCTCCAGCTCGTTTTTAAGGGAATCGAATTACCTTTCATTTGACAGTCTAAATTGTAACGGCACCCAATCTTGAGGTATTTACTCGAAAACATAGATTTTTGTCACGTCAACTCTAAAAATTCAGTGATCAACGTAGTTTTTCTCAGAAAACCTCATTATGAGATTGTCATTTTTTATTTTTTTTTATTTTTAAGGAATCATACTAATACCTACAAAAGCTGCATACATATTACGAATACATTTTGGAAGTAATAGGTAAAAATGCATATCCCGCATAAAAATTAAATATTTAAAAAGTCAGTGCCATAAAGTGAACCTCGTTTGTGAGGAACTGACTACCCAGAACTCTGAAAATATCGACTGGATTTCTGAGAAAAAATATCATGTGCACTACTTAGAAAATTTTTCAGTCTGTGAGAAAAAAGTTACTAGTTAGGGTTGGGGTGTTTTAAGATAGAGTTCCATTTGCCCCCCAAAGAGATGATAACACGTTATCAACATTTACGCTAACTCTTGATGAAAAGAAGTTAAAGCGCATTGAAATTAAAATTGTTCGAGCGATTGAAATAAAACTTTTTCCCTGTAAGGGTTGGGGTAGTTCTGGTTAGGGTTGCTGCATAGACTAAGCCTCTAAGATGGGTTTGGCAGATGCGTACCAAGGTGAAAAACCAGTAAATTTAAATTTTTTTAATTTTTATGGGATTTTGCTCAATATACATTTGAAATGACTTACTTTTTTCTTCAAAATAATAATTTTCCATAAAATAAATGAGAAAAATGCTTTAATTTGCCTTTAAAAATCACAATTTCGCGCACACACACTTCCGTACAAAAGAAAAAGAAGTACTAGAGTAGTTCAAGGGAATCGACTTGTCAAATGTCAGTCTGACGGAGTGGTGTAGTGATTAATGAAAGTGTTTTAAAAATACCGGGCTCAAATTTAAAATTTTGCACTTTTAACCTTAATGTCCTTTCCGAAGGTAATGGATATTTTTGTTTTCGCAAAAATCGATAGCCACGACTTCCACAAGCAAACTATAATTTAAGCGCGGAGCGGATTGTTGAGGGTTGCCAATTCACTCTACGTACTCCATGGAGGAAATCCAACTGATCACTACCAAATAAGCAATTTAGAAATGTCTTGTCGTTTCGCTCCCTCCGCTTAGCTTTTATATTGTTAGACTTAAATTTTTTTTTGTATGAATTGGTCACTTTAATTAAATTTTTAAGTTTTCTATGTGATGTTTCCAATTCTTTCTCAATAGAAAACAGCTTCATGCTTAAAGTGTCTATTTTTTGATCTTTATCTTCAAGCTTACTTGTGTATAATAAAGTCAAATCTAACAGTTTCTGTTTATTTTGATCTTTTTTTTTCACTTCTTGAATGAGCCTATTTTCCAAGTCCTGTACTTTCCTGTCTCTTACATCTAAAGGGGAAGGATGGACATCACGACCAACATTTTCTATAGAGCTCAACACCCTAAATTGCTTCCGAATTGTTTTCGATACTCCCGAAAGAAGCAGGGTAGGTATCGAATTCGGAATCAATTCGGTTTTTGTGGAGTTCACAAAACACTCAGGTGAAAAGTGATCACCACAAATCCGAGAATGGACCGTAGGTGTCCAATTGGCTCTACTAACTGCCACTGCCCATTTTAAATTAATATTTTTTTCCTTCGGGAAATAAAACATTTTGTGTCCTTTGACACGGGAGTTGGTGCACCCCACAGCACTGCAGGACATATTGGAGTGGAAACACAAACTGCGGCTGAAACACAAAGGGGAAAATTTTACTTTGTGGTTTGGCCATGAAAACTAAAAACCAAAATTTTTCAGACGAGCGTGGCGCACGTCCGCCAAACATGAACGCGAAAGGAGAGTTTTAATCCCTGAGCCCCGCAGGGTTGCACGAAAGGTAGTAGGAGCGTAGCGCGCACCTGCCAAACATGAATGCAAAAAAGGGAGTTTAAATCCTTAAGCCCCGCAGGGCTGCACGACAGGTAGTTGGAGCGTAGCGCGCTTCCGCCAAACATGAACAAGAAAAGGGAGTTTGAATCCCTGATCCCCGCGGGGCTGCACGAAAGGTAGTAGGAGCGTAGCGCGCACGAGCGAAACATAAACGCGAAAAAGGAGTTATAATTTGAAAGGTGAACAATTTAGAAAACACTTTTATCACATAAATTATAAATACTTACTTAAAATTCCAGAATTTCTAATTTATCGTTGCCGCAAGGTTCTTCGGATCTGAAATAATCAAAAAGAATTACCAAAATTGCAATTCCAAATAATTTATTAAATTTACCTTTATTTACGAATTTTCCCGCCTTGTTCCATCTCCATTGACCGAGAAATGTCACACATATTCGCACTAACACACTTCAAAAATGAAATTTTAGCTAGTACAAAAACAGGCGAACTATTACATAAACAGGCGATTTTATTGAGGTTAAATCGCAATTTCTAGTACATTAACGACCGAATTCGACACATCTGCCAAACCCAAGGTAGAGAGCTTAGTTTATCCAGGAACCCTAGTTCTGGTTAGAGTTCCGTTTACCCTCCAAAGAATTCTATCGATTACACCTTATGAACATTTACGCTAACTGTTAAGAAAAAGAAGTTATAGCGAAGAAGAAGTAAGAAGTTATTATCGATTTTACTTATGCGTAAATTTTCGCGCGTTTTTACGTTCGTATAGTCATTTTTATATGTACATATGTAGAGTAGTGCGTGGCTCGATGGGACATCATCGGGTCGATCGATTGTATAAAGGATCGGTGAGACGAAGCTGAATATGATGGTAATATTTATCTGATCTTATCTGTTTCAATTTTTCAGGGACGCCATTTCAAAATACAATAAAGAACAACAAATAAATAATATATATGTTCATTGTTTGACGAGCTCAACATTTGTAAATTAAACTGACGATTTAAGAACGTTTCACTTTATTATTTTAATAATACAGTATTGTGAAAGATTTTTTTAAAAAAAAAACTTGCTACACTGAACTATTGTTTTTTAGACGTTTCATAACTAGTAGACACGAAAAAAGCAATAAAAACTTTCAGTCCATCTGTCCGCGGTACGCAAAATCGTTTGAAGGCTTGTAGCTCCCAAGCGCTTAGAGATATTAAGTTGAAATTTTTTTTACAAATAGACGGGGTAGGCTCCTTGAAGTGACAAAATTTTTAAGGGTGGGGTGTGAGGGGAAGAAGGGGAAAGCGTTTTAGACGGAAAATTTTGGTTTCTAGATCTCAGCAACCACTTTTGATAGGAAGCTGAAACTTAGAATTTGTATAGAGTTCTGATAGTAGACCCATTTGCATAAAAATTGTCAATATTGATCAAGGGGTATGGGTGTGGGTGTGAGGGGAAAAATATTGCGTCCGAAACGCAAAAAAGCCGAGTTAGACACATTCTAAAATACATATCTCCTAAACCGTTGATGGCAACCTATTCAAACTTAAGAAATATTTGTAGTTATACTAGGAGAAAAGATTGAAAACAAATTTTTGAGTAGGTGCAGTGACGTATGGGGGTGGGGGATTTAGATTTAGATTACGATATCTCCTGTAAAAACTGCTCTAGAAAAATAAAATTCGGTATCGGTGTAAAGGTCGACAAATGAATAATGATCAAAGTAAAATGTTTAAAGTGGACGGTGGAGCATAGAAGTGGAGGGGATAAGAATTTTTCAAAAAAAGCACATATCATATCTCAAGAATAGTGTAAGATAGATGCTCAAAGTTTTTACCAGAAGTAGCGCTAATTGAACCCTAACGAGGAAATTTTGAAGATGCGAGTGTAAAGGGTAAGGGGGGGAGAGGGTGAAAAGGAAAAAGTTTCGATGCTTATATCTTAAGAACCTGTAATGGTATAAGCCTTAAACTTGGTGTTTAGATAGAACTATAGTAGCGGCATGAGGGAAAAATATAATTTTTTTTAAGGGTAGTATGGTACGGGGGTGGGGGGTGTTTTTCTTAACTATTGCAATCGCGAATTGCAAATTCCAAGAGCGCATAAATCATAGATTCAGCTGGTATAGTTATTTGGTGAAATTTTTGCTTTTGTAGAATCTCGACCTGCGATTTGTATGGGAGGTCCTTGAAAGGACATAGCGCGAAAATCAAATTTACCAAATTCCGGGAGCGCATAAATCATGTATCGATTGTGCATGATTACTTAGTACGATTTCGCATTAATCGAGTAGGCATTTCTGTTTTACTGCTGCTGAATTGACGACTTGTATGGGAGGTCCTTGAAAGGACGCAGTGCGAAAATCGCGAATAGCGGATTCTAAGAGCGCATAAATCATAGATTTAGCTGGTATAGTTAGTTGTTGAAATTTTTGCTTTTGTAGAATCTCGACCTGCGATTTGTATGGGAGGTCCTTGAAAGGACATAGCGCGAAAATCAAATTTACCAAATTCCGGGAGCGCATAAATCATGTATCGATCGTGCATGATTACTTAGTACGATTTCGCATTAATCGAGTAGGCATTTCTGTTTTCCTGCTGCTGAATTGACGACTTGTATGGGAGGTCCTTGAAAGGACGCAGTGCGAAAATCGCGAATAGCGGATTCTAAGAGCGCATAAATCATAGATTTAGCTGGTATAGTTATTTGGTGAAATTTTTGCTTTTGTAGAATCTCGACCTGCGATTTGTATGGGAGGTCCTTGAAAGGACATAGCGCGAAAATCAAATTTACCAAATTCCGGGAGCGCATAAATCATGTATCGATCGTGCATGATTACTTAGTACGATTTCGCATTAATCGAGTAGGCATTTCTGTTTTACTGCTGCTGAATTGACGACTTGTATGGGAGGTCCTTGAAAGGACGCAGTGCGAAAATCGCGAATAGCGGATTCTAAGAGCGCATAAATCATAGATTAAGCTGGTATAGTTATTTGGTGAAATTTTTGCTTTTGTAGAATCTCGACCAGCGATTTGTATGGGAGGTCCTTGAAAGGACATAGCGCGAAAATCAAATTTACCAAATTCCGGGAGCGCATAAATCATGTATCGATCGTGCATGATTACTTAGTACGATTTCGCATTAATCGAGTAGGCATTTCTGTTTTACTGCTGCTGAATTGACGACTTGTATGGGAGGTCCTTGAAAGGACGCAGTGCGAAAATCGCGAATAGCGGATTCTAAGAGCGCATAAATCATAGATTTAGGTGGTATAGTTAGTTGTTGAAATTTTTGCTTTTGTAGAATCTCGACCTGCGATTTGTATGGGAGGTCCTTGAAAGGACATAGCGCGAAAATCAAATTTACCAAATTCCGGGAGCGCATAAATCATGTATCGATCGTGCATGATTACTTAGTACGATTTCGCATTAATCGAGTAGGCATTTCTGTTTTCCTGCTGCTGAATTGACGACTTAAATGGGAGGTCCTTGAAAGGACGCAGTGCGAAAATCGCGAATAGCGGATTCTAAGAGCGCATAAATCATAGATTTAGCTGGTATAGTTATTTGGTGAAATTTTTGCTTTTGTAGAATCTCGACCTGCGATTTGTATGGGAGGTCCTTGAAAGGACATAGCGCGAAAATCAAATTTACCAAATTCCGGGAGCGCATAAATCATGTATCGATCGTGCATGATTACTTAGTACGATTTCGCATTAATCGAGTAGGCATTTCTGTTTTACTGCTGCTGAATTGACGACTTGTATGGGAGGTCCTTGAAAGGACGCAGTGCGAAAATCGCGAATAGCGGATTCTAAGAGCGCATAAATCATAGATTAAGCTGGTATAGTTATTTGGTGAAATTTTTGCTTTTGTAGAATCTCGACCAGCGATTTGTATGGGAGGTCCTTGAAAGGACATAGCGCGAAAATCAAATTTACCAAATTCCGGGAGCGCATAAATCATGTATCGATCGTGCATGATTACTTAGTACGATTTCGCATTAATCGAGTAGGCATTTCTGTTTTACTGCTGCTGAATTGACGACTTGTATGGGAGGTCCTTGAAAGGACGCAGTGCGAAAATCGCGAATAGCGGATTCTAAGAGCGCATAAATCATAGATTCAGCTGGTATAGTTATTTGGTGAAATTTTTGCTTTTGTAGAATCTCGACCTGCGATTTGTATGGGAGGTCCTTGAAAGGACATAGCGCGAAAATCAAATTTACCAAATTCCGGGAGCGCATAAATCATGTATCGATCGTGCATGATTACTTAGTACGATTTCGCATTAATCGAGTAGGCATTTCTGTTTTACTGCTGCTGAATTGACGACTTGTATGGGAGGTCCTTGAAAGGACGCAGTGCGAAAATCGCGAATAGCGGATTCTAAGAGCGCATAAATCATAGATTAAGCTGGTATAGTTATTTGGTGAAATTTTTGCTTTTGTAGAATCTCGACCAGCGATTTGTATGGGAGGTCCTTGAAAGGACATAGCGCGAAAATCAAATTTACCAAATTCCGAGAGCGCATAAATCATGTATCGATCGTGCATGATTACTTAGTACGATTTCGCATTAATCGAGTAGGCATTTCTGTTTTACTGCTGCTGAATTGACGACTTGTATGGGAGGTCCTTGAAAGGACGCAGTGCGAAAATCGCGAATAGCGGATTCTAAGAGCGCATAAATCATAGATTTAGCTGGTATAGTTATTTGGTGAAATTTTTGCTTTTGTAGAATCTCGACCTGCGATTTGTATGGGAGGTCCTTGAAAGGACATAGCGCGAAAATCAAATTTACCAAATTCCGGGAGCGCATAAATCATGTATCGATTGTGCATGATTACTTAGTACGATTTCACATTAATCGAGTAGGCATTTCTGTTTTACTGCTGCTGAATTGACGACTTGTATGGGAGGTCCTTGAAAGGACGCAGTGCGAAAATCGCGAATAGCGGATTCTAAGAGCGCATAAATCATAGATTTAGCTGGTATAGTTAGTTGTTGAAATTTTTGCTTTTGTAGAATCTCAACCTGCGATTTGTATGGGAGGTCCTTGAAAGGACATAGCACGAAAATCAAATTTACCGAATTCCGGGAGCGCATAAATCATGTATCGATTGTGCATGATTACTTAGTACGATTTCGCATTAATCGAGTAGGCATTTCTGTTTTACTGCTGCTGAATTGACGACTTGTATGGGAGGTCCTTGAAAGGACGCAGTGCGAAAATCGCGAATAGCGGATTCTAAGAGCGCATAAATCATAGATTTAGCTGGTATAGTTAGTTGTTGAAATTTTTGCTTTTGTAGAATCTCGACCTGCGATTTGTATGGGAGGTCCTTGAAAGGACATAGCGCGAAAATCAAATTTACCAAATTCCGGGAGCGCATAAATCATGTATCGATTGTGCATGATTACTTAGTACGATTTCGCATTAATCGAGTAGGCATTTCTGTTTTACTGCTGCTGAATTGACGACTTGTATGGGAGGTCCTTGAAAGGACGCAGTGCGAAAATCGCGAATAGTGGATTCTAAGAGCGCATAAATCATAGATTAAGCTGGTATAGTTATTTGGTGAAATTTTTGCTTTTGTAGAATCTCGACCTGCGATTTGTATGGGAGGTCCTTGAAAGGACATAGCGCGAAAATCAAATTTACCAAATTCCGGGAGCGCATAAATCATGTATCGATCGTGCATGATTACTTAGTACGATTTCGCATTAATCGAGTAGGCATTTCTGTTTTACTGCTGCTGAATTGACGACTTGTATGGGAGGTCCTTGAAAGGACGCAGTGCGAAAATCGCGAATAGCGGATTCTAAGAGCGCATAAATCATAGATTCAGCTGGTATAGTTATTTGGTGAAATTTTTGCTTTTGTAGAATCTCGACCTGCGATTTGTATGGGAGGTCCTTGAAAGGACATAGCGCGAAAATCAAATTTACCAAATTCCGGGAGCGCATAAATCATGTATCGATCGTGCATGATTACTTAGTACGATTTCGCATTAATCGAGTAGGCATTTCTGTTTTACTGCTGCTGAATTGACGACTTGTATGGGAGGTCCTTGAAAGGACGCAGTGCGAAAATCGCGAATAGCGGATTCTAAGAGCGCATAAATCATAGATTAAGCTGGTATAGTTATTTGGTGAAATTTTTGCTTTTGTAGAATCTCGACCTGCGATTTGTATGGGAGGTCCTTGAAAGGACATAGCGCGAAAATCAAATTTACCAAATTCCGAGAGCGCATAAATCATGTATCGATCGTGCATGATTACTTAGTACGATTTCGCATTAATCGAGTAGGCATTTCTGTTTTACTGCTGCTGAATTGACGACTTGTATGGGAGGTCCTTGAAAGGACGCAGTGCGAAAATCGCGAATAGCGGATTCTAAGAGCGCATAAATCATAGATTTAGCTGGTATAGTTATTTGGTGAAATTTTTGCTTTTGTAGAATCTCGACCTGCGATTTGTATGGGAGGTCCTTGAAAGGACATAGCGCGAAAATCAAATTTACCAAATTCCGGGAGCGCATAAATCATGTATCGATTGTGCATGATTACTTAGTACGATTTCGCATTAATCGAGTAGGCATTTCTGTTTTACTGCTGCTGAATTGACGACTTGTATGGGAGGTCCTTGAAAGGACGCAGTGCGAAAATCGCGAATAGCGGATTCTAAGAGCGCATAAATCATGGATTTAGCTGGTATAGTTAGTTGTTGAAATTTTTGCTTTTGTAGAATCTCGACCTGCGATTTGTATGGGAGGTCCTTGAAAGGACATAGCGCGAAAATCAAATTTACCAAATTCCGGGAGCGCATAAATCATGTATCGATCGTGCATGATTACTTAGTACGATTTCGCATTAATCGAGTAGGCATTTCTGTTTTCCTGCTGCTGAATTGACGACTTGTATGGGAGGTCCTTGAAAGGACGCAGTGCGAAAATCGCGAATAGCGGATTCTAAGAGCGCATAAATCATAGATTTAGCTGGTATAGTTATTTGGTGAAATTTTTGCTTTTGTAGAATCTCGACCTGCGATTTGTATGGGAGGTCCTTGAAAGGACATAGCGCGAAAATCAAATTTACCAAATTCCGGGAGCGCATAAATCATGTATCGATCGTGCATGATTACTTAGTACGATTTCGCATTAATCGAGTAGGCATTTCTGTTTTACTGCTGCTGAATTGACGACTTGTATGGGAGGTCCTTGAAAGGACGCAGTGCGAAAATCGCGAATAGCGGATTCTAAGAGCGCATAAATCATAGATTAAGCTGGTATAGTTATTTGGTGAAATTTTTGCTTTTGTAGAATCTCGACCAGCGATTTGTATGGGAGGTCCTTGAAAGGACATAGCGCGAAAATCAAATTTACCAAATTCCGGGAGCGCATAAATCATGTATCGATCGTGCATGATTACTTAGTACGATTTCGCATTAATCGAGTAGGCATTTCTGTTTTACTGCTGCTGAATTGACGACTTGTATGGGAGGTCCTTGAAAGGACGCAGTGCGAAAATCGCGAATAGCGGATTCTAAGAGCGCATAAATCATAGATTAAGCTGGTATAGTTATTTGGTGAAATTTTTGCTTTTGTAGAATCTCGACCTGCGATTTGTATGGGAGGTCCTTGAAAGGACATAGCGCGAAAATCAAATTTACCAAATTCCGAGAGCGCATAAATCATGTATCGATCGTGCATGATTACTTAGTACGATTTCGCATTAATCGAGTAGGCATTTCTGTTTTACTGCTGCTGAATTGACGACTTGTATGGGAGGTCCTTGAAAGGACGCAGTGCGAAAATCGCGAATAGCGGATTCTAAGAGCGCATAAATCATAGATTAAGCTGGTATAGTTATTTGGTGAAATTTTTGCTTTTGTAGAATCTCGACCAGCGATTTGTATGGGAGGTCCTTGAAAGGACATAGCGCGAAAATCAAATTTACCAAATTCCGAGAGCGCATAAATCATGTATCGATCGTGCATGATTACTTAGTACGATTTCGCATTAATCGAGTAGGCATTTCTGTTTTACTGCTGCTGAATTGACGACTTGTATGGGAGGTCCTTGAAAGGACGCAGTGCGAAAATCGCGAATAGCGGATTCTAAGAGCGCATAAATCATGGATTAAGCTGGTATAGTTATTTGGTGAAATTTTTGCTTTTGTAGAATCTCGACCTGCGATTTGTATGGGAGGTCCTTGAAAGGACATAGCGCGAAAATCAAATTTACCAAATTCCGAGAGCGCATAAATCATGTATCGATCGTGCATGATTACTTAGTACGATTTCGCATTAATCGAGTAGGCATTTCTGTTTTACTGCTGCTGAATTGACGACTTGTATGGGAGGTCCTTGAAAGGACGCAGTGCGAAAATCGCGAATAGCGGATTCTAAGAGCGCATAAATCATAGATTAAGCTGGTATAGTTATTTGGTGAAATTTTTGCTTTTGTAGAATCTCGACCAGCGATTTGTATGGGAGGTCCTTGAAAGGACATAGCGCGAAAATCAAATTTACCAAATTCCGGGAGCGCATAAATCATGTATCGATCGTGCATGATTACTTAGTACGATTTCGCATTAATCGAGTAGGCATTTCTGTTTTACTGCTGCTGAATTGACGACTTGTATGGGAGGTCCTTGAAAGGACGCAGTGCGAAAATCGCGAATAGCGGATTCTAAGAGCGCATAAATCATAGATTAAGCTGGTATAGTTATTTGGTGAAATTTTTGCTTTTGTAGAATCTCGACCTGCGATTTGTATGGGAGGTCCTTGAAAGGACATAGCGCGAAAATCAAATTTACCAAATTCCGAGAGCGCATAAATCATGTATCGATCGTGCATGATTACTTAGTACGATTTCGCATTAATCGAGTAGGCATTTCTGTTTTACTGCTGCTGAATTGACGACTTGTATGGGAGGTCCTTGAAAGGACGCAGTGCGAAAATCGCGAATAGCGGATTCTAAGAGCGCATAAATCATAGATTAAGCTGGTATAGTTATTTGGTGAAATTTTTGCTTTTGTAGAATCTCGACCAGCGATTTGTATGGGAGGTCCTTGAAAGGACATAGCGCGAAAATCAAATTTACCAAATTCCGAGAGCGCATAAATCATGTATCGATCGTGCATGATTACTTAGTACGATTTCGCATTAATCGAGTAGGCATTTCTGTTTTACTGCTGCTGAATTGACGACTTGTATGGGAGGTCCTTGAAAGGACGCAGTGCGAAAATCGCGAATAGCGGATTCTAAGAGCGCATAAATCATGGATTAAGCTGGTATAGTTATTTGGTGAAATTTTTGCTTTTGTAGAATCTCGACCTGCGATTTGTATGGGAGGTCCTTGAAAGGACATAGCGCGAAAATCAAATTTACCAAATTCCGAGAGCGCATAAATCATGTATCGATCGTGCATGATTACTTAGTACGATTTCGCATTAATCGAGTAGGCATTTCTGTTTTACTGCTGCTGAATTGACGACTTGTATGGGAGGTCCTTGAAAGGACGCAGTGCGAAAATCGCGAATAGCGGATTCTAAGAGCGCATAAATCATAGATTAAGCTGGTATAGTTATTTGGTGAAATTTTTGCTTTTGTAGAATCTCGACCTGCGATTTGTATGGGAGGTCCTTGAAAGGACATAGCGCAAAAATCAGTTGTAATGAATTCTGAGAGCGCATAAATAGCGCATAATTCCTATATATTTTTTTTTTTAATTTTTACATATTTTAGGGGTGGGGGGGCTAGCTTGCCGCCCACTCAGCCCCCCCACCTTTAAATGATTTATCCTTACTAAACGAAAGGAGCGCAAAAATTTTTTTTTAGTGTTTTGCAGAGCGCATAAATAGCGCATAATTCTGTAATTTTTTCATTAAGTTTGGAGGAAGTGGGGGGGCCAGCTGGGCGGACGTGATTACATCAGGTTTAGTAACCTCAATAAGAAGAAGAGACAGACTAAGTAAAGCACTGAAAAAGAAACCTGATAACGTAAAACTGGAAACCTACCTAAAAGTATACCGAAAAAAGCTTGAACTGTTAATAGCTAAAGTTAAGATTGATTACTTTAAAAATTTAATGCAATCGGCTGGTAATAATGGCAAACAAGTATGGAAGACATTGAATAAAGCGTTAGGAAAGAAATCAACTCCGAATCTAATATCAGATATAGTGCATAATGGAAAAATCCTAAATACTGTTGAGCATGCGGTAACCACAGCAAATATATTCAATGACTATTTTACTAATGTTGAATCCAATTTAGCAAAAAACATTTCTGCAAATTCGCACCACTGCAACACCGAAAAATAAATCAAATATCCAAAAAATTAATCCAGTTACGGAAGACGAAGTCAAATCTATAATTAATAATATGATAGGTGGTTCTAGTACAGGGTTTGATGGTATTACTATAGACTGTCTTAAACATATTACTTGCTTTATTTTAGCACCGTTAACACATATAATTAACTTAAGTTTCTCATCATGCTCCTTTCCTAAGATATATAAAACAGCAATTGTGTCACCTATATTCAAAGCCGGTAACAAAAAACTTATTAGCAACTATAGACCCATATCGCTGATCTGTAATGTAGGAAAAATTATAGAAAAAGCAGCTAAAAAGAGGATTGATCTATACCTTGATGATAATAATGTGTTGAGAGATAATCAATTTGGATTTAGAGCGGGAAGAAGTACACATGATGCAATAGCAGCTTTAAGTACAAAAATATGCGAGGCACTGGACAAAGGTAGTTAGCCATGCGCAGTGTTCCTAGACTTAGCCAAAGCGTTTGATTCTATACCTCATCACGTTATTATCAAAAAAATGTCCAAATGCAGGTCTGTCTGATGAATGGACAAAATGGATAAAAAGCTATTTAAGCGAACGAATGCAATTCGTCAAAATAAATGACTAAAATAGTACCAAAATGCCATTAGAATATGGAGTTCCTCAAGGTACTGTGCTTGGACCATTACTATTCATCCTCTATATATAAACGAATTATTCGCGCAAAACATAGAAGGGGAAGTAATTTCTTTTGCTGACGATACCGTGCTGTTTATTGAGGACAAGTCTTGGGATGGAACACTGATGAAAGCCTCTTATAGTTTGTCAATTATTAGGGACTGGCTAAATTTCAACTGCTCGACGCTGAACACAGAAAAAACTCAGCATATGACATTTGCCCTGACTCATCATAGCATTCCGGATAATTTTGAGCTAACAATCCATTCATCCTTGTGCGATCAGGCTTGCAACTGCCCGCTACTATTAAGAGTACCTAGTGCAAAATACCTCGGAGTTGTATTTGATCAATTCATGAAATGGGATATTTAAGTTCAAAACACAATTTCGAGATTAAAAAAGCTGATTCCATTGTGCTTCGAAGTTAGATCATTTTTAACTAAGAAAGCAATTAGAATATTCTACTTTGCTCTTGTTCACTCAATTCTGCAATATGGAATAATTGCTTGGGGTAGCGCAACAGTTACAGTCATGGAACCATTAATAATAGCCCAAAAAATGTTAATAAAGATACTGCTAAGAAAAAAAAGATCCTTCCCAACCGCACTCTTGTTTCCACTATCAGAACTTTCAATAGAAAGTGATTGTTGGGTTCACCCCCAAGCACTTGCTTATGTTCTTTTACTGGGCACAACTCACATGGACACGGCGTCTTTATTTGTGTGCTGTGTACATGAGAGCTCACACGATTTTCAGTGTGCTCAGATGTGTGTGCGTGAAAAGCTCGGATGAGTTTTTCAAGTCAGTCACAGTTTGAGAATCGCAGAATGAAAAAGGGTAGCATTCCAAATATTCCCGCCAGAGGCACTGCGGTACTAGCTGGATCAGCTGACTCGAACCGTTCGCAACTAGTCTTAAGTTACAAAGTGATCGTTTCTTAGTGAATTGTTTCTGTTTTGTGTGCGTTTTATCGTTGATTGGCGGCCACGAAAGTCTCCCGTGAAGAAGGGAAAAAACGGAGTAATAGCGAGAGCGAAGAAAAGTACAGATGGCAGTCTTAGAAGTAGAGTGACATGTCATCCGTCAGTCGAGTCGTGTGCGCGTGCCTTGCAAAATAAAGTAACTTAACGATCAAGTACAAACGTTGTTTTAATTAAGAAGATTAAAACGAGGTAAAACCATTCAATTATGCATGTTTAAAGGAAGGTCTTATACGTGAATTTAAGTTAAAAGTTACTAGCGCTACTGTTCATAGACAATTGCAAAAACGAAAAAGGTAAAATCAGAATCTCTTCAGGAGTACCAAGACGAAATGATCGGCATCGCCAGTCAGGCTACAGTTGAGGACACTGCTATCATCGAATTTGTTATTAGTGGCATACAAGATTTGGAAATTAACAAATATGAGTGAAAATATGAGTGATTTTAAGTGTAAAATAAAAATTTATGACGAATTTAAGAAAACTTTGGAAAAAAATCAATCGGAAAAAAGAAAGACGAATAGAGAACAAAACGCGCAGTATTGTTTCAATTGCGGTAGTAAAAATCACGAGGCGCATAACTGTCCGGATAAAAATAGAGGTCCGAAATGCTTTCGATGTAAAGAATTTGGCCATCGTTGCAGAGAATGTAGTAAACCATCTAATAGTAGTAGTGATAATACTCAAACGATAGCTGCTGCAAGTTCTTATTCGAGTTGCAAAAATTATTGCAGTGTTTCAATAAAAAATATAAAGTTAAATTCTCTGATAGACACGGGAAGTGACATTACGATCATTAAAGCGAAATATTATGATCAGTTTTTCATAGCTTTAAATTAGTTTAACCTAACTTTTCTGTTTCGGGTCTAAGAAGTGAAGTCAAAACCAAAGGTTTTTTCATTAGTGACATTGAATTAGACAACTACATTTACAAAGACGTTGTAATTGTTGTTGTTCAGGATAACATTATGAGGCCAGATGTTATCATTGGAATGAACGTACTTTCGCAGTCTCAAGTAACAATCACGAACGGTAAGATAAAAGTTACAAAATTAGAACCAGAAAGTAATAACAAAAACGATGATAAATCAAATAGTTGTGATATTTTTTCTGAAAGCCTTACATATAATAGAACCCACGAATTATTCAGAAACTAATCACATAAAAAACAAAAATATTGCGAGTGAAGCTTTAAAAATAATTAAAAATTACTATCGAAAGAAAGTGTTAACAGCAAACGTTACTTTAAAGATAACACTTTTGGACGAGTGTCCAGTATATCAATCGCCGCGTCGGTTGGCTTACAAAGAAAAATTTTTTCTCGAAAATCAAATTTCGCAGTGGTTAGATGATGGTATTATTAGGCTTAGCCATTCAAATTATGCAAGTCCAGTTGTTCTTGCCAAAAGAAGGACGGCAGCTCACGGCTTTGTATGGACTACAGAATGTTAAATCTCAAAGTGTATCGCGACAGGTTTCCCCTCCCAATTATCGAAGACCATATTGATCGTTTGTACAACGCGATTTTCTTTACGACATTGGACTTGAAAAATGGTTTTGAACAGTAAATTTTCTACAAAAAAACTTTGACAAGCTAGTAGTATACCTCAGTCAATACATGAACCCTTTTCACATTATTATACTAAGTGAATGTTGGAACCCTAAACATTTGCGTATATTTCAACTACCAGGCTATACTAGTTTCGGTACAAAAAATATAATAAACCAAAACAGTGGCGTTGTAATGTACATTAATGACAATAGTAAAACTATAATGGTTGAGGAGGCTGTCAGTAGCTGTATTATGGTGATTTCTTTTCTGAAAAAAATGTGACCTGTAAAGATGCAAAATTATTGCAGTTCTGCCCTCTTTTTTGACAGTTCCGTCCGACAGCTCAATTTACAATAGAACGCTTTCAGGTCAAAAAGCTATTATGAAAATTTAAATACTCCGTATGATTTCTAATTACCGTATGACCCGTTGGACAGTTTAATTTAGGCTTTTAATTCGTTTGCCGCTGTTGTCGTAGGATATTTTTTTCTTATTTTCATCGTTTCTTACGCACATTTGAGGTTAAAGGAGTTGCACCGCCGAAATTTTCGGGGCAAGAAATGCGAGTTTTCAGGTCAATTTTAGCCACGGACTCAAACCCCTTTTTCTAGCAGGTCAAAAAAAAATTGAGAATAGAACAGCGGAACTGCTAGAACAAAAATTGAGGGCAGAAACGGGTCACATTTTTTTGCAGAAAAGAAATCACCAAAACATTCCAAAGCTGAGGTATTGACTGTTCCATTTGACAATCCAAAGTGTCAAAAGTGTGGTTTTTTTTCTGGAGAGCGGTGACATTGAGCTTAAATTGATGTGTCTGACCCAGTAAATAGTTCGTGTTTCGTTTGCGAGGTCCGTTGTAACAACTTGTCATTTGCAACTGTCAAACAGCTGTGAAATGTGTGCAGGGCTGTACAAAAATTTGGGAACATTTTTATGGATTGAGAAGCAGCTTTAAGGAGGGGAAAACGGATTTATAAATCCCAATTGAGGCATGGATTTAGCTTTTTCAGTGCAAAATTTATAAATCCAAAGGGAATGTAATACACCTTTTACCACATGCACTGGCTTAATATTAAAATGTAGCTTCGGTCGAAACCTTAATATTAAAATCATAGCAATTTACAGATCACCTTGCAGCAATATTAAATTATTCAACGAAGAGCTAGGGGACGTCATTCGTTCAAACTAGAGTCACTTCTTACGAACTAACACAAACATCCATTATCTTGAGTACGGACAATGTGTGTTTCATTTGAAACCAGTACATTTGAAATTTTTTTGCAGTTGTCTCGAGTTTTCATTTTAAGGATCTCCACTAAAGTGGATAAACGCTGTATTTAGTTGACATTTCATGAGACATATCTCGATTCCGTGAAACGTCCATCAAAATCCATCTGCTACACGTATACACACTAAAACTATGCCATTTAAGAAACCTGCGATTTTTTAAATTCGCAGGTTCTTAGTACTAAATATGTACCAAAAGTGGTGATTGTCCGTACTCATGATAGGGGATGTTTGTGTTATCGTGATTTCTTTTCTCAAAAAAAAAGTGTCCTGTAAAGATGCAAAATTATTGCAGTTCTGCTCTCTTTTTTGACAGTTCCGTCTGACAGGTCAATTTACAATAGAACGCTTTCAGGTCAAAAAGCTATTATTAAAATTTAAATAAATTTTCACTACACTCCGTATGATTACTAATTACCGTATGACCCGTTGGACAGTTTAATTTATGCTTTTAAATCGTTTGCCGCTGTTGTCGTAGGATATTTTTTTCTTACTTTCATCGTTTCTTACGCACATTTGAGGTTAAAGGAGTTGCACCGCCGAAATTTTCGGGGTAAGAAATGCGAGTTTTCAGGTCAATTTTAGTCACGGACTCAAACCCCTTTTTCTAGCAGGTCAAAAAAAATTTGAGAATAGAACAGCGGAACTGCTAGAACAAAAATTGAGGGCAGAAACGGGTTACATTTTTTTGCAGAAAAGAAATCACCATTAGTTCTTATACAGTGACTCTAGTTCAAACGACATTGAAAATACACTCATGATAGGAGATATTAGTATTGATATAAAAATGATCATTCTTCACAATTAAACTCAGACTATAAGAAACTTCTAAATGAAAATGGGTTCGTATCACTAATAAATGGAGAAACAAGGGACAAAAATTGCACCTAGAATGTTCCACCGAATTCAATCATTTATTATTGACTCCTAAGTTACTGATCATAAGAGTACTGCGCTAGTATTAATCCCCTTTGATCAAAGTCATGAACAAAGACAAGAACATCGAATAAATAAACTCATCAACTACGATACTCTCATTGACAAAATTAAAAAAATAAGCTGGGCTCACATAATCTCAATAAATAGTATTAACGAATGTGCTCTACAATTCTATTACACTATGAATAACTTAATTACATCAAGCACAGAGACACTGACAAAGGGTAGCTCAAAACCTTAAAACCTTGGATTACATCAGGTTTAGTAACCTCAATAAGAAGAAGAGACAGACTAAGTAAAGCACTGAAAAAGAAACCTGATAACGTAAAACTGGAAACCTACCTAAAAGTATACCGAAAAAAGCTTGAACTGTTAATAGCTAAAGTTAAGATTGATTACTTTAAAAATTTAATGCAATCGGCTGGTAATAATGGCAAACAAGTATGGAAGACATTGAATAAAGCGTTAGGAAAGAAATCAACTCCGAATCTAATATCAGATATAGTGCATAATGGAAAAATCCTAAATACTGTTGAGCATGCGGTAACCACAGCAAATATATTCAATGACTATTTTACTAATGTTGGATCCAATTTAGCAAAAAACATTTCTGCAAATTCGCACCACTGCAACACCGAAAAAGCATTAACGCGAACGTCAAATATCCAAAAAATTAATCCAGTTACGGAAGACGAAGTCAAATCTATAATTAATAATATGATAGGTGGTTCTAGTACAGGGTTTGATGGTATTACTATAGACTGTCTTAAACATATTACTTGCTTTATTTTAGCACCGTTAACACATATAATTAACTTAAGTTTCTCATCATGCTCCTTTCCTAAGATATATAAAACAGCAATTGTGTCACCTATATTCAAAGCCGGTAACAAAAAACTCATTAGCAACTATAGACCCATATCGCTGATCTGTAATGTAGGAAAAATTATAGAAAAAGCAGCTAAAAAGAGGATTGATCTATACCTTGATGATAATAATGTGTTGAGAGATAATCAATTTGGATTTAGAGCGGGAAGAAGTACACATGATGCAATAGCAGCTCTAAGTACAAAAATATGCGAGGCACTGGACAAAGGTAATTAGCCATGCGCAGTGTTCCTAGACTTAGCCAAAGCGTTTGATTCTATACCTCATCACGTTATTATCAAAAAAATGTCCAAATGCAGGTCTGTCTGATGAATGGACAAAATGGATAAAAAGCTATTTAAGCGAACGAATGCAATTCGTCAAAATAAATGACTAAAATAGTACCAAAATGCCATTAGAATATGGAGTTCCTCAAGGTACTGTGCTTGGACCATTACTATTCATCCTCTATATATAAACGAATTATTCGCGCAAAACATAGAAGGGGAAGTAATTTCTTTTGCTGACGATACCGTGCTGTTTATTGAGGACAAGTCTTGGGATGGAACACTGATGAAAGCCTCTTATAGTTTGTCAATTATTAGGGACTGGCTAAATTTCAACTGCTCGACGCTGAACACAGAAAAAACTCAGCATATGACATTTGCCCTGACTCATCATAGCATTCCGGATAATTTTGAGCTAACAATCCATTCATCCTTGTGCGATCAGGCTTGCAACTGCCCGCTACTATTAAGAGTACCTAGTGCAAAATACCTCGGAGTTGTATTTGATCAATTCATGAAATGGGATATTTAAGTTCAAAACACAATTTCGAGATTAAAAAAGCTGATTCCATTGTGCTTCGAAGTTAGATCATTTTTAACTAAGAAAGCAATTAGAATATTCTACTTTGCTCTTGTTCACTCAATTCTGCAATATGGAATAATTGCTTGGGGTAGCGCAACAGTTACAGTCATGGAACCATTAATAATAGCCCAAAAAATGTTAATAAAGATACTGCTAAGAAAAAAAAGATCCTTCCCAACCGCACTCTTGTTTCCACTATCAGAACTTTCAATAGAAAGTGATTGTTGGGTTCACCCCCAAGCACTTGCTTATGTTCTTTTACTGGGCACAACTCACATGGACACGGCGTCTTTATTTGTGTGCTGTGTACATGAGAGCTCACACGATTTTCAGTGTGCTCAGATGTGTGTGCGTGAAAAGCTCGGATGAGTTTTTCAAGTCAGTCACAGTTTGAGAATCGCAGAATGAAAAAGGGTAGCATTCCAAATATTCCCGCCAGAGGCACTGCGGTACTAGCTGGATCAGCTGACTCGAACCGTTCGCAACTAGTCTTAAGTTACAAAGTGATCGTTTCTTAGTGAATTGTTTCTGTTTTGTGTGCGTTTTATCGTTGATTGGCGGCCACGAAAGTCTCCCGTGAAGAAGGGAAAAAACGGAGTAATAGCGAGAGCGAAGAAAAGTACAGCGGCCGGCTGTCACATAGATGGCAGTCTTAGAAGTAGAGTGACATGTCATCCGTCAGTCGAGTCGTGTGCGCGTGCCTTGCAAAATAAAGTAACTTAACGATCAAGTACAAACGTTGTTTTAATTAAGAAGATTAAAACGAGGTAAAACCATTCAATTATGCATGTTTAAAGGAAGGTCTTATACGTGAATTTAAGTTAAAAGTTACTAGCGCTACTGTTCATAGACAATTGCAAAAACGAAAAAAATAAAATCAGAATCTCTTCAGGAGTACCAAGACGAAATGATCGGCATCGCCAGTCAGGCTACAGTTGAGGACACTGCTATCATCGAATTTGTTATTAGTGGCATACAAGATTTGGAAATTAACAAATATGAGTGAAAATATGAGTGATTTTAAGTGTAAAATAAAAATTTATGACGAATTTAAGAAAACTTTGGAAAAAAATCAATCGGAAAAAAGAAAGACGAATAGAGAACAAAACGCGCAGTATTGTTTCAATTGCGGTAGTAAAAATCACGAGGCGCATAACTGTCCGGATAAAAATAGAGGTCCGAAATGCTTTCGATGTAAAGAATTTGGCCATCGTTGCAGAGAATGTAGTAAACCATCTAATAGTAGTAGTGATAATACTCAAACGATAGCTGCTGCAAGTTCTTATTCGAGTTGCAAAAATTATTGCAGTGTTTCAATAAAAAATATAAAGTTAAATTCTCTGATAGACACGGGAAGTGACATTACGATCATTAAAGCGAAATATTATGATCAGTTTTTCATAGCTTTAAATTAGTTTAACCTAACTTTTCTGTTTCGGGTCTAAGAAGTGAAGTCAAAACCAAAGGTTTTTTCATTAGTGACATTGAATTAGACAACTACATTTACAAAGACGTTGTAATTGTTGTTGTTCAGGATAACATTATGAGGCCAGATGTTATCATTGGAATGAACGTACTTTCGCAGTCTCAAGTAACAATCACGAACGGTAAGATAAAAGTTACAAAATTAGAACCAGAAAGTAATAACAAAAACGATGATAAATCAAATAGTTGTGATATTTTTTCTGAAAGCCTTACATATAATAGAACCCACGAATTATTCAGAAACTAATCACATAAAAAACAAAAATATTGCGAGTGAAGCTTTAAAAATAATTAAAAATTACTATCGAAAGAAAGTGTTAACAGCAAACGTTACTTTAAAGATAACACTTTTGGACGAGTGTCCAGTATATCAATCGCCGCGTCGGTTGGCTTACAAAGAAAAATTTTTTCTCGAAAATCAAATTTCGCAGTGGTTAGATGATGGTATTATTAGGCTTAGCCATTCAAATTATGCAAGTCCAGTTGTTCTTGCCAAAAGAAGGACGGCAGCTCACGGCTTTGTATGGACTACAGAATGTTAAATCTCAAAGTGTATCGCGACAGGTTTCCCCTCCCAATTATCGAAGACCATATTGATCGTTTGTACAACGCGATTTTCTTTACGACATTGGACTTGAAAAATGGTTTTGAACAGTAAATTTTCTACAAAAAAACTTTGACAAGCTAGTAGTATACCTCAGTCAATACATGAACCCTTTTCACATTATTATACTAAGTGAATGTTGGAACCCTAAACATTTGCGTATATTTCAACTACCAGGCTATACTAGTTTCGGTACAAAAAATATAATAAACCAAAACAGTGGCGTTGTAATGTACATTAATGACAATAGTAAAACTATAATGGTTGAGGAGGCTGTCAGTAGCTGTATTATGGTGATTTCTTTTCTGAAAAAAATGTGACCTGTAAAGATGCAAAATTATTGCAGTTCTGCCCTCTTTTTTGACAGTTCCGTCCGACAGCTCAATTTACAATAGAACGCTTTCAGGTCAAAAAGCTATTATGAAAATTTAAATACTCCGTATGATTTCTAATTACCGTATGACCCGTTGGACAGTTTAATTTAGGCTTTTAATTCGTTTGCCGCTGTTGTCGTAGGATATTTTTTTCTTATTTTCATCGTTTCTTACGCACATTTGAGGTTAAAGGAGTTGCACCGCCGAAATTTTCGGGGCAAGAAATGCGAGTTTTCAGGTCAATTTTAGCCACGGACTCAAACCCCTTTTTCTAGCAGGTCAAAAAAAATTTGAGAATAGAACAGCGGAACTGCTAGAACAAAAATTGAGGGCAGAAACGGGTCACATTTTTTTGCAGAAAAGAAATCACCAAAACATTCCAAAGCTGAGGTATTGACTGTTCCATTTGACAATCCAAAGTGTCAAAAGTGTGGTTTTTTTTCTGGAGAGCGGTGACATTGAGCTTAAATTGATGTGTCTGACCCAGTAAATAGTTCGTGTTTCGTTTGCGAGGTCCGTTGTAACAACTTGTCATTTGCAACTGTCAAACAGCTGTGAAATGTGTGCAGGGCTGTACAAAAATTTGGGAACATTTTTATGGATTGAGAAGCAGCTTTAAGGAGGGGAAAACGGATTTATAAATCCCAATTGAGGCATGGATTTAGCTTTTTCAGTGCAAAATTTATAAATCCAAAGGGAATGTAATACACCTTTTACCACATGCACTGGCTTAATATTAAAATGTAGCTTCGGTCGAAACCTTAATATTAAAATCATAGCAATTTACAGATCACCTTGCAGCAATATTAAATTATTCAACGAAGAGCTAGGGGACGTCATTCGTTCAAACTAGAGTCACTTCTTACGAACTAACACAAACATCCATTATCTTGAGTACGGACAATGTGTGTTTCATTTGAAACCAGTACATTTGAAATTTTTTTGCAGTTGTCTCGAGTTTTCATTTTAAGGATCTCCACTAAAGTGGATAAACGCTGTATTTAGTTGACATTTCATGAGACATATCTCGATTCCGTGAAACGTCCATCAAAATCCATCTGCTACACGTATACACACTAAAACTATGCCATTTAAGAAACCTGCGATTTTTTAAATTCGCAGGTTCTTAGTACTAAATATGTACCAAAAGTGGTGATTGTCCGTACTCATGATAGGGGATGTTTGTGTTATCGTGATTTCTTTTCTCAAAAAAAAAGTGTCCTGTAAAGATGCAAAATTATTGCAGTTCTGCTCTCTTTTTTGACAGTTCCGTCTGACAGGTCAATTTACAATAGAACGCTTTCAGGTCAAAAAGCTATTATTAAAATTTAAATAAATTTTCACTACACTCCGTATGATTTCTAATTACCGTATGACCCGTTGGACAGTTTAATTTATGCTTTTAAATCGTTTGCCGCTGTTGTCGTAGGATATTTTTTTCTTACTTTCATCGTTTCTTACGCACATTTGAGGTTAAAGGAGTTGCACCGCCGAAATTTTCGGGGTAAGAAATGCGAGTTTTCAGGTCAATTTTAGTCACGGACTCAAACCCCTTTTTCTAGCAGGTCAAAAAAAATTTGAGAATAGAACAGCGGAACTGCTAGAACAAAAATTGAGGGCAGAAACGGGTTACATTTTTTTGCAGAAAAGAAATCACCATTAGTTCTTATACAGTGACTCTAGTTCAAACGACATTGAAAATACACTCATGATAGGAGATATTAGTATTGATATAAAAATGATCATTCTTCACAATTAAACTCAGACTATAAGAAACTTCTAAATGAAAATGGGTTCGTATCACTAATAAATGGAGAAACAAGGGACAAAAATTGCACCTAGAATGTTCCACCGAATTCAATCATTTATTATTGACTCCTAAGTTACTGATCATAAGAGTACTGCGCTAGTATTAATCCCCTTTGATCAAAGTCATGAACAAAGACAAGAACATCGAATAAATAAACTCATCAACTACGATACTCTCATTGACAAAATTAAAAAAATAAGCTGGGCTCACATAATCTCAATAAATAGTATTAACGAATGTGCTCTACAATTCTATTACACTATGAATAACTTAATTACATCAAGCACAGAGACACTGACAAAGGGTAGCTCAAAACCTTAAAACCTTGGATTACATCAGGTTTAGTAACCTCAATAAGAAGAAGAGACAGACTAAGTAAAGCACTGAAAAAGAAACCTGATAACGTAAAACTGGAAACCTACCTAAAAGTATACCGAAAAAAGCTTGAACTGTTAATAGCTAAAGTTAAGATTGATTACTTTAAAAATTTAATGCAATCGGCTGGTAATAATGGCAAACAAGTATGGAAGACATTGAATAAAGCGTTAGGAAAGAAATCAACTCCGAATCTAATATCAGATATAGTGCATAATGGAAAAATCCTAAATACTGTTGAGCATGCGGTAACCACAGCAAATATATTCAATGACTATTTTACTAATGTTGGATCCAATTTAGCAAAAAACATTTCTGCAAATTCGCACCACTGCAACACCGAAAAAGCATTAACGCGAACGTCAAATATCCAAAAAATTAATCCAGTTACGGATGACGAAGTCAAATCTATAATTAATAATATGATAGGTGGTTCTAGTACAGGGTTTGATGGTATTACTATAGACTGTCTTAAACATATTACTTGCTTTATTTTAGCACCGTTAACACATATAATTAACTTAAGTTTCTCATCATGCTCCTTTCCTAAGATATATAAAACAGCAATTGTGTCACCTATATTCAAAGCCGGTAACAAAAAACTTATTAGCAACTATAGACCCATATCGCTGATCTGTAATGTAGGAAAAATTATAGAAAAAGCAGCTAAAAAGAGGATTGATCTATACCTTGATGATAATAATGTGTTGAGAGATAATCAATTTGGATTTAGAGCGGGAAGAAGTACACATGATGCAATAGCAGCTCTAAGTACAAAAATATGCGAGGCACTGGACAAAGGTAATTAGCCATGCGCAGTGTTCCTAGACTTAGCCAAAGCGTTTGATTCTATACCTCATCACGTTATTATCAAAAAAATGTCCAAATGCAGGTCTGTCTGATGAATGGACAAAATGGATAAAAAGCTATTTAAGCGAACGAATGCAATTCGTCAAAATAAATGACTAAAATAGTACCAAAATGCCATTAGAATATGGAGTTCCTCAAGGTACTGTGCTTGGACCATTACTATTCATCCTCTATATATAAACGAATTATTCGCGCAAAACATAGAAGGGGAAGTAATTTCTTTTGCTGACGATACCGTGCTGTTTATTGAGGACAAGTCTTGGGATGGAACACTGATGAAAGCCTCTTATAGTTTGTCAATTATTAGGGACTGGCTAAATTTCAACTGCTCGACGCTGAACACAGAAAAAACTCAGCATATGACATTTGCCCTGACTCATCATAGCATTCCGGATAATTTTGAGCTAACAATCCATTCATCCTTGTGCGATCAGGCTTGCAACTGCCCGCTACTATTAAGAGTACCTAGTGCAAAATACCTCGGAGTTGTATTTGATCAATTCATGAAATGGGATATTTAAGTTCAAAACACAATTTCGAGATTAAAAAAGCTGATTCCATTGTGCTTCGAAGTTAGATCATTTTTAACTAAGAAAGCAATTAGAATATTCTACTTTGCTCTTGTTCACTCAATTCTGCAATATGGAATAATTGCTTGGGGTAGCGCAACAGTTACAGTCATGGAACCATTAATAATAGCCCAAAAAATGTTAATAAAGATACTGCTAAGAAAAAAAAGATCCTTCCCAACCGCACTCTTGTTTCCACTATCAGAACTTTCAATAGAAAGTGATTGTTGGGTTCACCCCCAAGCACTTGCTTATGTTCTTTTACTGGGCACAACTCACATGGACACGGCGTCTTTATTTGTGTGCTGTGTACATGAGAGCTCACACGATTTTCAGTGTGCTCAGATGTGTGTGCGTGAAAAGCTCGGATGAGTTTTTCAAGTCAGTCACAGTTTGAGAATCGCAGAATGAAAAAGGGTAGCATTCCAAATATTCCCGCCAGAGGCACTGCGGTACTAGCTGGATCAGCTGACTCGAACCGTTCGCAACTAGTCTTAAGTTACAAAGTGATCGTTTCTTAGTGAATTGTTTCTGTTTTGTGTGCGTTTTATCGTTGATTGGCGGCCACGAAAGTCTCCCGTGAAGAAGGGAAAAAACGGAGTAATAGCGAGAGCGAAGAAAAGTACAGCGGCCGGCTGTCACATAGATGGCAGTCTTAGAAGTAGAGTGACATGTCATCCGTCAGTCGAGTCGTGTGCGCGTGCCTTGCAAAATAAAGTAACTTAACGATCAAGTACAAACGTTGTTTTAATTAAGAAGATTAAAACGAGGTAAAACCATTCAATTATGCATGTTTAAAGGAAGGTCTTATACGTGAATTTAAGTTAAAAGTTACTAGCGCTACTGTTCATAGACAATTGCAAAAACGAAAAAAATAAAATCAGAATCTCTTCAGGAGTACCAAGACGAAATGATCGGCATCGCCAGTCAGGCTACAGTTGAGGACACTGCTATCATCGAATTTGTTATTAGTGGCATACAAGATTTGGAAATTAACAAATATGAGTGAAAATATGAGTGATTTTAAGTGTAAAATAAAAATTTATGACGAATTTAAGAAAACTTTGGAAAAAAATCAATCGGAAAAAAGAAAGACGAATAGAGAACAAAACGCGCAGTATTGTTTCAATTGCGGTAGTAAAAATCACGAGGCGCATAACTGTCCGGATAAAAATAGAGGTCCGAAATGCTTTCGATGTAAAGAATTTGGCCATCGTTGCAGAGAATGTAGTAAACCATCTAATAGTAGTAGTGATAATACTCAAACGATAGCTGCTGCAAGTTCTTATTCGAGTTGCAAAAATTATTGCAGTGTTTCAATAAAAAATATAAAGTTAAATTCTCTGATAGACACGGGAAGTGACATTACGATCATTAAAGCGAAATATTATGATCAGTTTTTCATAGCTTTAAATTAGTTTAACCTAACTTTTCTGTTTCGGGTCTAAGAAGTGAAGTCAAAACCAAAGGTTTTTTCATTAGTGACATTGAATTAGACAACTACATTTACAAAGACGTTGTAATTGTTGTTGTTCAGGATAACATTATGAGGCCAGATGTTATCATTGGAATGAACGTACTTTCGCAGTCTCAAGTAACAATCACGAACGGTAAGATAAAAGTTACAAAATTAGAACCAGAAAGTAATAACAAAAACGATGATAAATCAAATAGTTGTGATATTTTTTCTGAAAGCCTTACATATAATAGAACCCACGAATTATTCAGAAACTAATCACATAAAAAACAAAAATATTGCGAGTGAAGCTTTAAAAATAATTAAAAATTACTATCGAAAGAAAGTGTTAACAGCAAACGTTACTTTAAAGATAACACTTTTGGACGAGTGTCCAGTATATCAATCGCCGCGTCGGTTGGCTTACAAAGAAAAATTTTTTCTCGAAAATCAAATTTCGCAGTGGTTAGATGATGGTATTATTAGGCTTAGCCATTCAAATTATGCAAGTCCAGTTGTTCTTGCCAAAAGAAGGACGGCAGCTCACGGCTTTGTATGGACTACAGAATGTTAAATCTCAAAGTGTATCGCGACAGGTTTCCCCTCCCAATTATCGAAGACCATATTGATCGTTTGTACAACGCGATTTTCTTTACGACATTGGACTTGAAAAATGGTTTTGAACAGTAAATTTTCTACAAAAAAACTTTGACAAGCTAGTAGTATACCTCAGTCAATACATGAACCCTTTTCACATTATTATACTAAGTGAATGTTGGAACCCTAAACATTTGCGTATATTTCAACTACCAGGCTATACTAGTTTCGGTACAAAAAATATAATAAACCAAAACAGTGGCGTTGTAATGTACATTAATGACAATAGTAAAACTATAATGGTTGAGGAGGCTGTCAGTAGCTGTATTATGGTGATTTCTTTTCTGAAAAAAATGTGACCTGTAAAGATGCAAAATTATTGCAGTTCTGCCCTCTTTTTTGACAGTTCCGTCCGACAGCTCAATTTACAATAGAACGCTTTCAGGTCAAAAAGCTATTATGAAAATTTAAATACTCCGTATGATTTCTAATTACCGTATGACCCGTTGGACAGTTTAATTTAGGCTTTTAATTCGTTTGCCGCTGTTGTCGTAGGATATTTTTTTCTTATTTTCATCGTTTCTTACGCACATTTGAGGTTAAAGGAGTTGCACCGCCGAAATTTTCGGGGCAAGAAATGCGAGTTTTCAGGTCAATTTTAGCCACGGACTCAAACCCCTTTTTCTAGCAGGTCAAAAAAAATTTGAGAATAGAACAGCGGAACTGCTAGAACAAAAATTGAGGGCAGAAACGGGTCACATTTTTTTGCAGAAAAGAAATCACCAAAACATTCCAAAGCTGAGGTATTGACTGTTCCATTTGACAATCCAAAGTGTCAAAAGTGTGGTTTTTTTTCTGGAGAGCGGTGACATTGAGCTTAAATTGATGTGTCTGACCCAGTAAATAGTTCGTGTTTCGTTTGCGAGGTCCGTTGTAACAACTTGTCATTTGCAACTGTCAAACAGCTGTGAAATGTGTGCAGGGCTGTACAAAAATTTGGGAACATTTTTATGGATTGAGAAGCAGCTTTAAGGAGGGGAAAACGGATTTATAAATCCCAATTGAGGCATGGATTTAGCTTTTTCAGTGCAAAATTTATAAATCCAAAGGGAATGTAATACACCTTTTACCACATGCACTGGCTTAATATTAAAATGTAGCTTCGGTCGAAACCTTAATATTAAAATCATAGCAATTTACAGATCACCTTGCAGCAATATTAAATTATTCAACGAAGAGCTAGGGGACGTCATTCGTTCAAACTAGAGTCACTTCTTACGAACTAACACAAACATCCATTATCTTGAGTACGGACAATGTGTGTTTCATTTGAAACCAGTACATTTGAAATTTTTTTGCAGTTGTCTCGAGTTTTCATTTTAAGGATCTCCACTAAAGTGGATAAACGCTGTATTTAGTTGACATTTCATGAGACATATCTCGATTCCGTGAAACGTCCATCAAAATCCATCTGCTACACGTATACACACTAAAACTATGCCATTTAAGAAACCTGCGATTTTTTAAATTCGCAGGTTCTTAGTACTAAATATGTACCAAAAGTGGTGATTGTCCGTACTCATGATAGGGGATGTTTGTGTTATCGTGATTTCTTTTCTCAAAAAAAAAGTGTCCTGTAAAGATGCAAAATTATTGCAGTTCTGCTCTCTTTTTTGACAGTTCCGTCTGACAGGTCAATTTACAATAGAACGCTTTCAGGTCAAAAAGCTATTATTAAAATTTAAATAAATTTTCACTACACTCCGTATGATTTCTAATTACCGTATGACCCGTTGGACAGTTTAATTTATGCTTTTAAATCGTTTGCCGCTGTTGTCGTAGGATATTTTTTTCTTACTTTCATCGTTTCTTACGCACATTTGAGGTTAAAGGAGTTGCACCGCCGAAATTTTCGGGGTAAGAAATGCGAGTTTTCAGGTCAATTTTAGTCACGGACTCAAACCCCTTTTTCTAGCAGGTCAAAAAAAATTTGAGAATAGAACAGCGGAACTGCTAGAACAAAAATTGAGGGCAGAAACGGGTTACATTTTTTTGCAGAAAAGAAATCACCATTAGTTCTTATACAGTGACTCTAGTTCAAACGACATTGAAAATACACTCATGATAGGAGATATTAGTATTGATATAAAAATGATCATTCTTCACAATTAAACTCAGACTATAAGAAACTTCTAAATGAAAATGGGTTCGTATCACTAATAAATGGAGAAACAAGGGACAAAAATTGCACCTAGAATGTTCCACCGAATTCAATCATTTATTATTGACTCCTAAGTTACTGATCATAAGAGTACTGCGCTAGTATTAATCCCCTTTGATCAAAGTCATGAACAAAGACAAGAACATCGAATAAATAAACTCATCAACTACGATACTCTCATTGACAAAATTAAAAAAATAAGCTGGGCTCACATAATCTCAATAAATAGTATTAACGAATGTGCTCTACAATTCTATTACACTATGAATAACTTAATTACATCAAGCACAGAGACACTGACAAAGGGTAGCTCAAAACCTTAAAACCTTGGATTACATCAGGTTTAGTAACCTCAATAAGAAGAAGAGACAGACTAAGTAAAGCACTGAAAAAGAAACCTGATAACGTAAAACTGGAAACCTACCTAAAAGTATACCGAAAAAAGCTTGAACTGTTAATAGCTAAAGTTAAGATTGATTACTTTAAAAATTTAATGCAATCGGCTGGTAATAATGGCAAACAAGTATGGAAGACATTGAATAAAGCGTTAGGAAAGAAATCAACTCCGAATCTAATATCAGATATAGTGCATAATGGAAAAATCCTAAATACTGTTGAGCATGCGGTAACCACAGCAAATATATTCAATGACTATTTTACTAATGTTGGATCCAATTTAGCAAAAAACATTTCTGCAAATTCGCACCACTGCAACACCGAAAAAGCATTAACGCGAACGTCAAATATCCAAAAAATTAATCCAGTTACGGAAGACGAAGTCAAATCTATAATTAATAATATGATAGGTGGTTCTAGTACAGGGTTTGATGGTATTACTATAGACTGTCTTAAACATATTACTTGCTTTATTTTAGCACCGTTAACACATATAATTAACTTAAGTTTCTCATCATGCTCCTTTCCTAAGATATATAAAACAGCAATTGTGTCACCTATATTCAAAGCCGGTAACAAAAAACTTATTAGCAACTATAGACCCATATCGCTGATCTGTAATGTAGGAAAAATTATAGAAAAAGCAGCTAAAAAGAGGATTGATCTATACCTTGATGATAATAATGTGTTGAGAGATAATCAATTTGGATTTAGAGCGGGAAGAAGTACACATGATGCAATAGCAGCTCTAAGTACAAAAATATGCGAGGCACTGGACAAAGGTAATTAGCCATGCGCAGTGTTCCTAGACTTAGCCAAAGCGTTTGATTCTATACCTCATCACGTTATTATCAAAAAAATGTCCAAATGCAGGTCTGTCTGATGAATGGACAAAATGGATAAAAAGCTATTTAAGCGAACGAATGCAATTCGTCAAAATAAATGACTAAAATAGTACCAAAATGCCATTAGAATATGGAGTTCCTCAAGGTACTGTGCTTGGACCAATACTATTCATCCTCTATATATAAACGAATTATTCGCGCAAAACATAGAAGGGGAAGTAATTTCTTTTGCTGACGATACCGTGCTGTTTATTGAGGACAAGTCTTGGGATGGAACACTGATGAAAGCCTCTTATAGTTTGTCAATTATTAGGGACTGGCTAAATTTCAACTGCTCGACGCTGAACACAGAAAAAACTCAGCATATGACATTTGCCCTGACTCATCATAGCATTCCGGATAATTTTGAGCTAACAATCCATTCATCCTTGTGCGATCAGGCTTGCAACTGCCCGCTACTATTAAGAGTACCTAGTGCAAAATACCTCGGAGTTGTATTTGATCAATTCATGAAATGGGATATTTAAGTTCAAAACACAATTTCGAGATTAAAAAAGCTGATTCCATTGTGCTTCGAAGTTAGATCATTTTTAACTAAGAAAGCAATTAGAATATTCTACTTTGCTCTTGTTCACTCAATTCTGCAATATGGAATAATTGCTTGGGGTAGCGCAACAGTTACAGTCATGGAACCATTAATAATAGCCCAAAAAATGTTAATAAAGATACTGCTAAGAAAAAAAAGATCCTTCCCAACCGCACTCTTGTTTCCACTATCAGAACTTTCAATAGAAAGTGATTGTTGGGTTCACCCCCAAGCACTTGCTTATGTTCTTTTACTGGGCACAACTCACATGGACACGGCGTCTTTATTTGTGTGCTGTGTACATGAGAGCTCACACGATTTTCAGTGTGCTCAGATGTGTGTGCGTGAAAAGCTCGGATGAGTTTTTCAAGTCAGTCACAGTTTGAGAATCGCAGAATGAAAAAGGGTAGCATTCCAAATATTCCCGCCAGAGGCACTGCGGTACTAGCTGGATCAGCTGACTCGAACCGTTCGCAACTAGTCTTAAGTTACAAAGTGATCGTTTCTTAGTGAATTGTTTCTGTTTTGTGTGCGTTTTATCGTTGATTGGCGGCCACGAAAGTCTCCCGTGAAGAAGGGAAAAAACGGAGTAATAGCGAGAGCGAAGAAAAGTACAGCGGCCGGCTGTCACATAGATGGCAGTCTTAGAAGTAGAGTGACATGTCATCCGTCAGTCGAGTCGTGTGCGCGTGCCTTGCAAAATAAAGTAACTTAACGATCAAGTACAAACGTTGTTTTAATTAAGAAGATTAAAACGAGGTAAAACCATTCAATTATGCATGTTTAAAGGAAGGTCTTATACGTGAATTTAAGTTAAAAGTTACTAGCGCTACTGTTCATAGACAATTGCAAAAACGAAAAAGGTAAAATCAGAATCTCTTCAGGAGTACCAAGACGAAATGATCGGCATCGCCAGTCAGGCTACAGTTGAGGACACTGCTATCATCGAATTTGTTATTAGTGGCATACAAGATTTGGAAATTAACAAATATGAGTGAAAATATGAGTGATTTTAAGTGTAAAATAAAAATTTATGACGAATTTAAGAAAACTTTGGAAAAAAATCAATCGGAAAAAAGAAAGACGAATAGAGAACAAAACGCGCAGTATTGTTTCAATTGCGGTAGTAAAAATCACGAGGCGCATAACTGTCCGGATAAAAATAGAGGTCCGAAATGCTTTCGATGTAAAGAATTTGGCCATCGTTGCAGAGAATGTAGTAAACCATCTAATAGTAGTAGTGATAATACTCAAACGATAGCTGCTGCAAGTTCTTATTCGAGTTGCAAAAATTATTGCAGTGTTTCAATAAAAAATATAAAGTTAAATTCTCTGATAGACACGGGAAGTGACATTACGATCATTAAAGCGAAATATTATGATCAGTTTTTCATAGCTTTAAATTAGTTTAACCTAACTTTTCTGTTTCGGGTCTAAGAAGTGAAGTCAAAACCAAAGGTTTTTTCATTAGTGACATTGAATTAGACAACTACATTTACAAAGACGTTGTAATTGTTGTTGTTCAGGATAACATTATGAGGCCAGATGTTATCATTGGAATGAACGTACTTTCGCAGTCTCAAGTAACAATCACGAACGGTAAGATAAAAGTTACAAAATTAGAACCAGAAAGTAATAACAAAAACGATGATAAATCAAATAGTTGTGATATTTTTTCTGAAAGCCTTACATATAATAGAACCCACGAATTATTCAGAAACGAATCACATAAAAAACAAAAATATTGCGAGTGAAGCTTTAAAAATAATTAAAAATTACTATCGAAAGAAAGTGTTAACAGCAAACGTTACTTTAAAGATAACACTTTTGGACGAGTGTCCAGTATATCAATCGCCGCGTCGGTTGGCTTACAAAGAAAAATTTTTTCTCGAAAATCAAATTTCGCAGTGGTTAGATGATGGTATTATTAGGCATAGCCATTCAAATTATGCAAGTCCAGTTGTTCTTGCCAAAAGAAGGACGGCAGCTCACGGCTTTGTATGGACTACAGAATGTTAAATCTCAAAGTGTATCGCGACAGGTTTCCCCTCCCAATTATCGAAGACCATATTGATCGTTTGTACAACGCGATTTTCTTTACGACATTGGACTTGAAAAATGGTTTTTTCATGTGTCGGTAGATGCAGAAAGTATTAAATTTTCGGCATTCGTAACACCAAGTAGCCATTACGAATTTTTGAAGATGCCTTTTGGATTTTGTAATTCGCCAGCAACGTTTCAAAGATATATTGTCAATATTTTTCAACACTTAACTCGTGATGAAAAAGTACTTATTTACATGGACGATTTTATTATACCGTCTAGCACTGAAGAAGAAGGACTTTCTAAATTAAAAGAGGTTCTAGTTATAGCATCTGCGCATGGCTTAGAAATAAAGTGGAGCAAGTGTCGATTTTTACAACCAGACATAGAATATTTAGGACATGTTATTTCAAGTAGCATTATTCGAAAAACTTCTGAGTGTAAATTAACAGCAGTTAAACATTTTCCTGAACCAAAAAACGTGAAAGAAGTTCAAAGTTTTTTAGGACTAGCAGGATATTTTCGAAAATTTGTTAGCGATTTTTCTATCATAGCTAAACCTTTAAGTGACTTAACCAAAAACAATGTAAAACTTCGATTCGAAGACAAACAAAAACAAGCATTTATGACATTAATAGATAAATTGTGCGATAAACCGGTATTAAATATTTTTCGACCGGGTGCAACAACAGAATTTCTTACTGATGCGTGTATGTACGGATATGGGGCGATATTGCAACAGGTTGACCAAACGGACAACCAACTTCATCCAGTCAGTTTTATGAGTAGGAAAACTTCTAAAATTTGATCATGGCAAATTGTGTCGAGTGCAAGCAAACGGTTCAACGAAATTCCGACAAAATTGTTTGCTCATCGTTTAACGGCGTAAGCCATCTGAAATGCGCGGGACTTGGAACTGCGGATTTAATATACCTAAAAGAAAAAGGCAACCTTGACTCTTGGAGGTGTTTACGTTGTAGCGCCAAATTAAGATCCGACCATAGATTGGACGGCACTCCAATTAAGCCGAGTACAACTAACCAAGCAGGCCATACGTCACAGGATATTGCGAGATTACTGGAGACCATCCAGGAGCTGATAGCCAGTAACACATTTTTGTCTGAGCAGCAAAATGAAGTAACTAACGAACTAAAGAACGTAACTAACGAAATAAAAGCTCTAAATAAAAAAATGCTGGAGTTGCAAGAGGAAAATTTAAAAAAGGATTCAAAAATTTCGGTTCTCGAGTCCAAAGTCAACCTGTTCAACGCGTTCATGGGAAGGTACCAGAAGGTGTGAGAGGGTTTCGCTACTAAACTAGATGTCGCTAGATGTCTAATATTCCAGGAAAAAGATATATGAAAAAGTTATTATATTACTTGAAAAGAACGTATACCGTTTTTTCAATACTTTTTTCTTTTATTTCAGTACTTTAAATTCATTTTTAACAAAAAAAATTTTGTTTTTGATATGATATGACACACATGACCTTCTTATTCAATTATAACAATAATTTAAGTTCACTTAAAGTAATATTTTGTAGTAGGACCCTCCTATTTGAGCTCAATCTCAATTTTGTCTGAAAATAGCATGCAACTGCCACTTTCTGTCTACCATATATAGTTCCGAAATTTGCCACCAGAGCACATGGTATATTTGTCAATTAAATGTGCCGCAATTTAATTTTTCATTGCCGGGATGAAAATTTTGACATCTTATGTCATTCGTTCGAATTTATTTGTCAGTTCCTTTTTTTAAACCGACTAAAGAGTGTGTTTTGTCGAAAGTGGATATTTTCGAAGTCGGAAGTGGATATTTTGAGTTATGCTTTTATTTTAAAATGTGTCTTGTGATTTCAATTTAATTTTTATGTTGAAAAAGGGCCCATATATTAACGTCTATGTTACTACATTTTCAAAAAACCGTCACTTTGACAATTGTTAAAGTCAAACAGAAGATCAGCTGTTTACTTCTCCACATTATTCAACACAACAATTTTTTCATTGTGGAGATGGGAGAGATATATAGTAAATTTTCTACAAAAAAACTTTGACAAGCTAGTAGTATACCTCAGTCAATACATGAACCCTTTTCACATTATTATACTAAGTGAATGTTGGAACCCTAAACATTTGCGTATATTTCAACTACCAGGCTATACTAGTTTCGGTACAAAAAATATAATAAACCAAAACAGTGGCGTTGTAATGTACATTAATGACAATAGTAAAACTATAATGGTTGAGGAGGCTGTCAGTAGCTGTATTATGGTGATTTCTTTTCTGAAAAAAAATGTGACCTGTAAAGATGCAAAATTATTGCAGTTCTGCCCTCTTTTTTGACAGTTCCGTCCGACAGCTCAATTTAAAATAGAACGCTTTCAGGTCAAAAAGCTATTATGAAAATTTAAATACTCCGTATGATTTCTAATTACCGTATGACCCGTTGGACAGTTTAATTTATGCTTTTAATTCGTTTGCCGCTGTTGTCGTAGGATATTTTTTTCTTATTTTCATCGTTTCTTACGCACATTTGAGGTTAAAGGAGTTGCACCGCCGAAATTTTCGGGGCAAGAAATGCGAGTTTTCAGGTCAATTTTAGCCACGGACTCAAGCCCCTTTTTCTAGCAGGTCAAAAAAAATTTGAGAATAGAACAGCGGAACTGCTAGAACAAAAATTGAGGGCAGAAACGGGTCACATTTTTTTGCAGAAAAGAAATCACCAAAACATTCCAAAGCTGAGGTATTGACTGTTCCATTTGACAATCCAAAGTGTCAAAAGTGTGGTTTTTTTTCTGGAGAGCGGTGACATTGAGCTTAAATTGATGTGTCTGACCCAGTAAATAGTTCGTGTTTCGTTTGCGAGGTCCGTTGTAACAACTTGTCATTTGCAACTGTCAAACAGCTGTGAAATGTGTGCAGGGCTGTACAAAAATTTGGGAACATTTTTATGGATTGAGAATACACCTTTTACCACATGCACTGGCTTAATATTAAAATGTAGCTTCGGTCGAAACCTTAATATTAAAATCATAGCAATTTACAGATCACCTTGCAGCAATATTAAATTATTCAACGAAGAGCTAGGGGACGTCATTCGTTCAAACTAGAGTCACTTCTTACGAACTAACACAAACATCCATTATCTTGAGTACGGACAATGTGTGTTTCATTTGAAACCAGTACATTTGAAATTTTTTTGCAGTTGTCTCGAGTTTTCATTTTAAGGATCTCCACTAAAGTGGATAAACGCTGTATTTAGTTAACATTTCATGAGACATATCTCGATTCCGTGAAACGTCCATCAAAATCCATCTGCTACACGTATACACACTAAAACTATGCCATTTAAGAAACCTGCGATTTTTTAAATTCGCAGGTTCTTAGTACTAAATATGTACCAAAAGTGGTGATTGTCCGTACTCATGATAGGGGATGTTTGTGTTATCGTGATTTCTTTTCTCAAAAAAAAAGTGTCCTGTAAAGATGCAAAATTATTGCAGTTCTGCTCTCTTTTTTGACAGTTCCGTCTGACAGGTCAATTTACAATAGAACGCTTTCAGGTCAAAAAGCTATTATTAAAATTTAAATAAATTTTCACTACACTCCGTATGATTTCTAATTACCGTATGACCCGTTGGACAGTTTAATTTATGCTTTTAAATCGTTTGCCGCTGTTGTCGTAGGATATTTTTTTCTTACTTTCATCGTTTCTTACGCACATTTTAGGTTAAAGGAGTTGCACCGCCGAAATTTTCGGGGTAAGAAATGCGAGTTTTCAGGTCAATTTTAGTCACGGACTCAAACCCCTTTTTCTAGCAGGTCAAAAAAAAAATTGAGAATAGAACAGCGGAACTGCTAGAACAAAAATTGAGGGCAGAAACGGGTCACATTTTTTTCCAGAAAAGAAATCACCATTAGTTCTTATACAGTGACTCTAGTTCAAACGACATTGAAAATACACTCATGATAGGAGATATTAGTATTGATATAAAAATGATCATTCTTCACAATTAAACTCAGACTATAAGAAACTTCTAAATGAAAATGGGTTCGTATCACTAATAAATGGAGAAACAAGGGACAAAAATTGCACCTAGAATGTTCCACCGAATTCAATCATTTATTATTGACTCCTAAATTACTGACCATAAGAGTACTGCGCTAGTATTAACCCCCTTTGATCAAAGTCATGAACAAAGACAAGAACATCGAATAAATAAACTCATCAACTACGATACTCTCATTGACAAAATTAAAAAAATAAGCTGGGCTCACATAATCTCAATAAATAGTATTAACGAATGTGCTCTACAATTCTATTACACTATGAATAACTTAATTACATCAAGCACAGAGACACTGACAAAGGGTAGCTCAAAACCTTAAAACCTTGGATTACATCAGGTTTATTAACCTCAATAAGAAGAAGAGACAGACTAAGTAAAGCACTGAAAAAGAAACCTGATAACGTAAAACTGGAAACCTATCTTAAAGTATACCGAAAAAAGCTTGAACTGTTAATAGCTAAAGTTAAGATTGATTACTTTAAAAATTTAATGCAATCGGCTGGTAATAATGGCAAACAAGTATGGAAGACATTGAATAAAGCGTTAGGAAAGAAATCAACTCCGAATCTAATATCAGATATAGTGCATAATGGAAAAATCCTAAATACTGTTGAGCATGCGGTAACCACAGCAAATATATTCAATGACTATTTTACTAATGTTGGATCCAATTTAGCAAAAAACATTTCTGCAAATTCGCACCACTGCAACACCGAAAAAGCATTAACGCGAACGTCAAATATCCAAAAAATTAATCCAGTTACGGAAGACGAAGTCAAATCTATAATTAATAATATTATAGGTGGTTCTAGTACAGGGTTTGATGGTATTACTATAGACTGTCTTAAACATATTACTTGCTTTATTTTAGCACCGTTAACACATATAATTAACTTAAGTTTCTCATCATGCTCCTTTCCTAAGATATATAAAACAGCAATTGTGTCACCTATATTCAAAGCCGGTAACAAAAAACTTATTAGCAACTATAGGCCCATATCGCTGATCTGTAATGTAGGAAAAATTATAGAAAAAGCAGCTAAAAAGAGGATTGATCTATACCTTGATGATAATAATGTGTTGAGAGATAATCAATTTGGATTTAGAGCGGGAAAAAGTACACATGATGCAATAGCAGCTCTAAGTACAAAAATATGCGAGGCACTGGACAAAGGTAATTAGCCATGCGCAGTGTTCCTAGACTTAGCCAAAGCGTTTGATTCTATACCTCATCACGTTATTATCAAAAAAATGTCCAAATGCAGGTCTGTCTGATGAATGGACAAAATGGATAAAAAGCTATTTAAGCGAACGAATGCAATTCGTCAAAATAAATGACTAAAATAGTACCAAAATGCCATTAGAATATGGAGTTCCTCAAGGTACTGTGCTTGGACCATTACTATTCATCCTCTATATATAAACGAATTATTCGCGCAAAACATAGAAGGGGAAGTAATTTCTTTTGCTGACGATACCGTGCTGTTTATTGAGGACAAGTCTTGGGATGGAACACTGATGAAAGCCTCTTATAGTTTGTCAATTATTAGGGACTGGCTAAATTTCAACTGCTCGACGCTGAACACAGAAAAAACTCAGCATATGACATTTGCCCTGACTCATCATAGCATTCCGGATAATTTTGAGCTAACAATCCATTCATCCTTGTGCGATCAGGCTTGCAACTGCCCGCTACTATTAAGAGTACCTAGTGCAAAATACCTCGGAGTTGTATTTGATCAATTCATGAAATGGGATATTTAAGTTCAAAACACAATTTCGAGAATAAAAAAGCTGCTTCGAAGTTAGATCATTTTTAACTAAGAAAGCAATTAGAATATTCTACTTTGCTCTTGTTCACTCAATTCTGCAATATGGAATAATTGCTTGGGGTAGCGCAACAGTTACAGTCATGGAACCATTAATAATAGCCCAAAAAATGTTAATAAAGATACTGCTAAGAAAAAAAAGATCCTTCCCAACCGCACTCTTGTTTCCACTATCAGAACTTTCAATAGAAAGTGATTGTTGGGTTCACCCCCAAGCACTTGCTTATGTTCTTTTACTGGGCACAACTCACATGGACACGGCGTCTTTATTTGTGTGCTGTGTACATGAGAGCTCACACGATTTTCAGTGTGCTCAGATGTGTGTGCGTGAAAAGCTCGGATGAGTTTTTCAAGTCAGTCACAGTTTGAGAATCGCAGAATGAAAAAGGGTAGCATTCCAAATATTCCCGCCAGAGGCACTGCGGTACTAGCTGGATCAGCTGACTCGAACCGTTCGCAACTAGTCTTAAGTTACAAAGTGATCGTTTCTTAGTGAATTGTTTCTGTTTTGTGTGCGTTTTATAGTTGATTGGCGGCCACGAAAGTCTCCCGTGAAGAAGGGAAAAAACGGAGTAATAGCGAGAGCGAAGAAAAGTACAGCGGCCGGCTGTCACATAGATGGCAGTCTTAGAAGTAGAGTGACATGTCATCCGTCAGTCGAGTCGTGTGCGCGTGCCTTGCAAAATAAAGTAACTTAACGATCAAGTACAAACGTTGTTTTAATTAACAAGATACCAAACGTTACATGGTGTCAGAAGTGGGATCAAAAGGACCACACTAAATCAAGGTAATAGGTTTTGTTTTAAATAAGAGAAAAAAAAAAAACGAGACAAGAGGAGAGATAAAAATACAAGCACGAGATTCACATAACCTCACATGACCCCCTTCCGTCTTTCTACCTTTGTCGTGGTAAGGGGGCTTCAGACACTTGTGTCGACTAAAGGAAAGACAAAAACATGATGAGTAAGCCTATGGAAATAGACTCTCCAAGTGGTAACCAGACCATGTCTGGGAATCCACCCGCTACGGCGGCCGGGGCTCGGAATTTGGAGGTCCCACCATCATGTATGACTGCAATGGGTGATCCAGGTTGTAGTGGGAGCACACTACTGGATCTCAGTAACTCCATGGAGGACTTACTGCTTGCCGATGAGGATAGTACTGACAACACAAAAACTGTTAATCCACTACGGCTCATGGAGAATAAATGTGCTGCGACCATTTCGGAGGCGGTCATTTTGACTCCAAAGTCTGAGGAGGAAAGTACCGGGATTGTGTCTTCGGTCAATCTGAATCGGCCCATGATCGAGGAAAGTACCAGTGCCTCTGGCGTGGTTAATCCGAAATCGATGGTTGTGGAGAGTACCTGTGCTCGTGGCGTGGGAGATCCGACATCGATGGTTGAGGACAGTACAAGTGCTTTTGGCACTGTTAATCCGTAGAGATTAGTGTAGCTGACCTAGCTGACGCTGGATCCTCAGGCGCGAAGACCACTCTGAATACTGCTCGCGCGGAGACTGCCACCTCAAAAAAGGGCAAAACTTTCTCTGAGGTGGCGGCCTCCGCCTTGCTGGCGGTAATCGGCATTGGTCCACAGGGCAAACAGCTGGCCAAGAGTCATATTGCTGCTCTGGAGAACGGCCTATGGAAGCTCCTGGGTGAAGCAAAGGCCTCACCTAGCTTCGAGGGCATGAATGTCTATGACGGGCTTATGCAAGTTCGTTGTGGAGATTCATTGGCATTCGAGTGGCTGACGGATGCCGTGGGGAAGGTTTCGGCGGAGAATCGTGTCAATTTCGTGGTTGCGAAAGGGGGCACCTTTCTGAAGCTGATTCGGGCAGTATGCTGGATTCCTGGTAAACCTAGGAAACCCCAGGAAATACTTGCCCGGCTTCGTATCTAGAACGCAGGAGTTGACACTACCAAATGGCGCGTTTATGAACAGATTAAGAGCAGCAGTCCCGACGGCACTGAAGGCTGTACTCTTGTACTGGGCATAGATAGCGGTAGTGTAGAGGTTCTGCGAACTAGATATGACATGCGTCCATATCTGTTCCTTGGGAGGATTAAATTTAATCTTCCCAGGTAGTAGTAGCATGTGGATGTAATGTGTGGGTGATTATCTTGAAATGGCTAACTGCGGCATCATATTTACCCAGATCAACTTGCAACATGCTAAGGCTGCTACCGCATTACTAAGTAGGAGACTTAACATACTGCACACATCCCCATATGTATCAATAATACAAGAACCATGGATTCGCAATAGGCGAGTGTGTGGATTGGATTCGATTCTGGGAGGCCGGATCTTTTATGATGAAGGATCTGAAAGACCGCGTGCCTGTCTTTTCATATCAAATATGATAGAGGCGACGATGTTGAGGCAGTTCACCTGTCAAGATGTCGTAGCGGTCAAAATGTCTAACGTATTGGGGGGTAGAAGACAAGACATAATAGTAGTGTCGGCTTACCTTCCGTATGACTCGTTATTACCTCCCCCATCCAGGGAGCTGACCGAGCTCGTTAGATTCGCGGACACCAACAACTTACAGCTTGTCATTGGATGTGATGCTAATGCTCAACACACTGTTTGGGGCAGCAGCAAATGCAATCCTAGGGGTGAGCGGTTATTGGAGTTCATTATGTCGTTGTGCCTCGTGGTAAACAATAGAGGCAATAAGCCAACGTTTGTTACAACCAGGCGGACGGAAGAGATAGACATGACGATGTCCTCTTCTAGGATCGCAGAATCAATAACAAACTGGCGCGTCCTGGAAGAGGAGACTCTGTCGGATCATAGATATCTGGAATTCCGACTGGCGGCTGACAATCCTGTCATACCGGCTATACGGAATCCAAGGAAGGCTGACTGGAATTTATTCAGATCTCTCTTACAGGAGAGGTCTCAAATACCAAAAGAAATGAGGACGCCAGATATGATTGAGGAAGTGACTTCTCGTCTAAGTCTAACCTTAGGTCAGTGTTTTGCGGAATCGTGTCCTGTCAGCAAGAGCCGATGTGGCACCACAGTTCCTTGGTGGACTGCGGACCTGCAGACGCTCAGAAAAAGCTCCAGAAGGCTTCTGAATCGCGCACTTAAGAGTGGCGCAGCGGCCGACTGGGATCACTACCGAACAGTGCAGAGGGAATACAAGAAGCTGGTTAAGACATCTAAACTAGCCTCTTTTAGGAACTACTGTGAGAGTTTGGAAGGGACCAGGGAAACGGCTAGGCTGCACAAAGTCTTTCAGAAAGACAACACGGCTAGGCTGGATTCCCTGCTAAAACCTGATGGTACATATACTACTTCGAGAATTGAGTCACTAAGAACCCTCTTTGAGGCCCATTTTCCAGGAAATCAGGTGATCGAAAGCGATCAATGCTTGGTTAAGACACTCTGTCCGACCAAAGACAGAGTGCCCAGGCGCAGTTGGTATATGGCGTCTGCTGTTGTGACAGTTGAAACGGTGAAATTTGCTATTTCATCATTTGATAGCTTCAAGTCACCAGGAGTGGACGGTGTATATCCAATAATGCTAAAAGAGGGGGCAGATGTTCTAGTGCCTATCCTCAGAAAGATATTTTCTGCATGCTTGGCGCATGGATACGTCCCATCTTCTTGGCAACCGGTCAGAGTAGCGTTCATCCCGAAACCAGGTAGAGACGACTATACTTTGCCCAAAAGTTTCAGACCAATCAGCATAACATCGTTTGTTCTGAAGAGTCTGGAACGACTGGTAGAAAAACACATCAGAGAAGTGTCTCTCAGAGCGCATCCTCTTTGTTCCCAACAACATGCGTATCAAAGCGGAAAGTCTTGTGATTCAGCGCTTCACTCTCTGGTATCCAGAATAGAAGAGGCGCTGGACCGGAAAAAGTACGCGCTGGGCCTTTTTGTGGACATTGAGGGTGCTTTTGATAGTGCGCCCTTTGAATCACTGTGTGATGCTGCCAATAGACATTTGGTGGATGGCACTTTAGTTAAATGGATTCACTCCATGCTCACATCATACATCCGAGCTAGTCTCGCTAAACTACAGAGGACCGTCTGCATCGGTGTAACAGGTGCTCTTCGTACCACACCGGGAGTGGCACTCGATGCGCTGCTCAATCTGCCACCGCTTGATATTGTTGTTCAGGCAGAAGCAATGAGAGCTACCCACAGACTAATTAGACTGGGCCTGTGGAGAAAAGGGCATTGCAATGGTCATGGAGAAATGGCCCGAAGGTTGTCTGAGAACTCTATCTTCGATATGCCTTCGGATGCTATGACATCGATGTATATGCTCAAAAGGAGATATCAGGTTGAGATTCCGAGCAGGGAGGAGTGGGTAAACCAGTCCGCTCTGCCTAGCGGATTCACTGATATATTCTATACGGATGGCTCAATGACTGAAGAAGGGTCTGGAGCTGGAATGTACCTGCAGACCGAGGATCTCAGGTACTCTTTCGCCTTAGGAAAACATTCCTCAGTATTTCAGGCTGAGGTATATGCGATCCTTAAGGCGGTTATAGAAAGAAAATTGAGGGGCAGGATGATCTGCATTTGCAGCGACAGTCAGGCCGCTCTACAATCTTTAGATAACCCAATCGTCTATTCGAAGATGGTACGTGAGTATAAAGAACGGTTGAACTCTGTTGGAAGATTCAATGACTTAATGCTCATATGGGTTCCGGGTCACCAAGGGATAAATGGCAATGAAATAGCGGATGCTTTGGCAAAAACTGGATCGGAGTCAGCCATGGTTGGACCAGAGCCAGCTTTCGGTGTGCCAGTTGCCTCTGTTAGGTCTGCCATTGCTGAGCGGGTGAGTAAATCACACATTGAGAGATGGCGGCTTTTTCCGGGAATGCGGCAGACCAGAAACCTTGTTGAGGGACCAAGTGGACGAACCGCTGCTTTTCTTCTCAAACTGAGCAGAAAGGAATGTAGTAGTATGGTTGGTGTCCTCACAGGGCATAACTCGTGTGGCCTACACATGGTCAGACTGAGAATCATTGACGACCCCATGTGCACTGCTTGCGACGAGAGCGACGACACGACGGAACATTTTCTTCTCGAGTGTCCAGCTTACTCTTTCGCAAGAATGATGTTATGAGGATGGAGGAACTCCGTTCTCGCTCCCTACCTGAGCTTTTGAAATTCGTGAGGAGGACGAAAAAGTTCGGGTAGAGGTTGGGGATTCGAGTATAATGGGCCATTGTGGCCTGAATGCTCAAGACTCGCCTTTCAGTGTGTCTTCCCCACCTCAAACAACAACAACAACACATAACCTCACAAATATGCAAGAGAATAATGCCGGAAATTCCGCCACAAATTACATACGCCCGCCGAAGTCCTTGACGGTCCAAGCTGAAAATGGTTCAAGCGACTGGAGCCTGTGGGAACAACAATATAGTTGGTTCGAAACGGCCACTGGAATGAGCCGAAAACCGCAGGATATTCAAGTAGCTACGTTCATGTCAACGATCGGAACGGGGGCAGTAAAAATATTCAACACATTTGGCTGTTCAGACGAAGAACTGAAAAAAATTGACTTCATTAAAAAAAAGTTCAAGGAATATTTCGAGCCGAAGACAAACATGACTTATGAAAGGTATCTCTTCAATAAAATGTCACAAGAGGAAGGAGAAACATTTGACGAGTTTCTCACAAAGATCAAGGCCCAAAGCGCAAAATGCGGATTCGCAAGTCTACAGGACAGTCTAGTGAAAGACAAAATAATAATAGGGATCTGAAGTGAAAGTGTCCGAGAACATTTGCTGTCGGAGGACGGAATGAGCCTCGACAGTATAGTGCAAAAATGTCGGGCATGTGAACAAGCTGCGAGACAGATGCAAGGTCTGAAAGAACAGCAAGCGGCAACAGTCCATGCCGTTAAAAACCGAAAAATTAAAAATATTTCACCAGGAACAGATGAGTTCAACTGCGGTCGTTGCGGTCGAATACATGGCGCACGAGCATGTCCAGCGTACAAAAAACGCTGCAGAAAGTGTGATCGGGAAGGTCATTTCGCGGAAATGTGCAAAGTCAGAGACAGAAGTGACAACTGTGCGACGTGGAGAAAAAATCAAAAAAATAAACAAAAAACAAGGAAAGTAAACGTGCTAGAAGAGTCCAGTGAAGACGAAAACAGTGAAACGTTCATAAATACAATCAATTGCAAACGAGCAATTTCGAATAAAGACGATAAAAGTCATTGGTACGAGGAAATCGAAATACAAGGGAAAAAAGTGCGAGTAAGACTCGATAGCGGAGCAGAGTGCAATGTTCTACCTAAAAAAATAGCCGAAAAAATTGGAGGCAAAATAGTGAAGTGCAAGAAAAACTTAGTGTCATACTCAGGTCACAAAATCGCAGTTTACGGAAAATTATATGCAGAAACAAAGATACGAAAACCAATGCACAACATAAAGTACATAGTAGTAGACGGGAAAACTGAGCCAGTACTAGGACTCAGCAGCTGCAAGTCAACAGGACTAATAAAACGTGTGGATACTCTTTCGACAGAACAGAAAGTATTCAAAGGACTTGGCTGTTTAAAAGATTTTGTATATGATATAGACCTAATTGACAACCCGCAATTCGTAATCCATGCTGCACGAAAGATACCGCATGCATATAAACAGATTGTCAAAAAAGAACTGGACCAAATGGTGAAACAGAATGTGATACAAGAAACAACGGAAGCAACTCCAGCGGTCTCCCCGATGGTTGTGGTGAAACAACATGGGAAAATTAGAATTTGCATAGACCCAACGGAAGTTAATAAGAACGTGTTACGCAGACATTACCCGCTCAGAACACTCGAAGAAATTGCAGCAAAAATATCCGGTGCAAAGCTTTTCACAAAATTAGATTGTAGGAAAGGATTTTGGCAAATAAAGCTATCAGAGCGGACCCAGAAAATCCTTACGTTCGCTACACCGTGAGGCCGATACAAGTGCATAAAACTGCCCTTCGGACTTTGTTCAGCACCTGAAGTATTCCAACAAAAGATGTCATTGTTGCTTACTGGTATCGAAAACGCAGAAGCATCCATGGACGATATTCTGATATTTGCGAAAAACAAGGTTGAGCTCAAGGAAACAACAGATGAAGTCATCAAAAGAATTAACGACGCAGGAATGACTCTAAATAAAGAAAAATGCGTATTCGGTTCAACTGAAGTTAAATTCCTCGGACATATCATTAGCGAAAAGGGAGTAAAAATCGATCCCGATAAAGTAAAAGCTATTAACCAATTAAGAGAATCGAGAAACAAACAAGAATTGCAGAGACTTCTAGGAATGGTAACATATCTCGCGAAATTCATTCCAAACTTATCAGAAATCACACAACCATTGCGTCAGTTACTTGAGAAAAGCACAGAATGGGTATGGACCGACCGACAAACTCAAGCGGTGATCCAAATAAAACGAGCACTGTCTACACCACCAGTGTTACGATTTTACGATGTAAACAAAAACGTCAAATTACAGTGCGATGTAAGTTCATATGCATTGGGAGCTACACTACTACAGGACGAACAACCAATTGGATTTGCATCCAAATCACTGACTAAGTCAGAATTGAAATATCCTCAAATAGAGAAGGAGGCACTTGCCATAAGCTTTGCTTGCAAAAAATTCCACGAGTAAAAAAACTGCAGATCGAGACAGATCACAAACCACTGGAGAGCATATTCAAAAAAGTAAAAGCTACCGCACCTCCACGATTACAACGGATTTTACTAGATATCGCTCAGTATTCGCCAACAGTAACGTACAAAAAAGGAGAAACAATGTACGTAACAGACACATTAAGCCGTGACTGCATAAATCAGGATCTCAATGAAGATGGAGAGGAGTTTGAAGTCTTGACTCTTCTTTCAATCTCAGATAATGCGCTCAACCGATTGAAGACAGCTACAGAAAATGACACAGAATTAACAAACCTACTGCGATACATAAGAGATGGCTGGCCAAATGATCGAAACCAGACATCGAGCGAGTTACGACAATACTGGAATTTCCGCGACGAGATTTCCGAGTATGAAGGTCTGATCTACAAAGGTCAAAAAGTAATGATACCGAAATCAGAAATACAAAAAACGATAGAACAACTACACACAGGGCACCAAGGCATACAACGTACGCTAGCAGCAGCGCGTAACAACGTCTTTTGGTTAGGAATGACAAAGGACATAACGGCACACGTTGGAAAATGCAACGCCTGTGAAACGAATCAGCGGTCAAATACAAAGGAACCGTTGATAATGAAAGAGATTCCAACCTACCCATTTCAAATAGTTGCGACAGATCTCTTTGCGTACGGTGGTCGTGAATATATTATAATAGTTGACTCCTACAGCGGATTCTACGATTTTCGCCAATTGCGACAATCGACCTCGAAAGAAATAATCGAAAACCTGAAGTCCTGGTTTGCAACACACGGAATTCCAGAAAAACTCGAGTCGGACAATGGTCCGCAATACTCGTCGCAAGAATTTCGGTGCTTCGCAAAAACATGGAACTTTAATCATTCAACATCAAGCCCGTATCATCCGAAATCGAATGGGTTAGCTGAGCGTTTCGAACAAGTTGCGAAGAATATGTTACGCAAATGTGAAGCCGATAAATCCGACATTAAACTTGCGCTACTAACATATCGCAACACGCCCAGAAATGAAAACCTAGGATCTCCGTGCCAAAGGCTGATGAGCCGCACAACATGATCCATCATCCCTACACACATCGACAACCTCAAGCCAAGAGTCGTCAAGCAAGTTCACGAAAAACTTCGAGAGCTACGTGAAACACAAAAACACTACCATGATCGCAACACCAAACCAGCGAAACCTTTGCAAGTTGGTAATAAAGTTTGAGTGCAGAAAAACGCATACGAATGGGTCAGAGCGAAGATCATCAACTCAACAGACAAACCTCGATCGTTTATGGTTCGAACCGACAACGGAAAAACCTTTCGCCGGAACACCAATCATCTCCACCAAACACAAGCCAGCTTAGACAACGCAGAGCCACGTTGCGTTAAGGAAACATCAACATCTACAACAAATGAAGCACCAGCAGATGGCACAGCAGAAACGATTTCAAATCCATCGAAGCAAACAGCGTCATCGAGCAAGAGATGTGGTAACGATAGAGCCGGTGTTGAGAATACAAACAACAACAACCGACACAACACCCGTTCAGGACGGGAAGTAAAGAAAGTCATACGACTAGATTTGTAAGTAAATAGTAAGAAAACAAAACTCATTTAAAGTTCAAATAAATTTCATATATTGCATTATATATCGCACACTATCAACTTTCATTTAAATTCCACACATTGAATTATCAAAAACTTGAATTATCTAAATTGAATTATCAAATTGAATTGTCAAAATTGAGTTATCATAAATTGAATTGTCAAAACGTAATTATCAACTTTTATGAAAAAAAGGGGGATGTCACATAGATGGCAGTCTTAGAAGTAGAGTGACATGTCATCCGTCAGTCGAGTCGTGTGCGCGTGCCTTGCAAAATAAAGTAACTTAACGATCAAGTACAAACGTTGTTTTAATTAACAAGATACCAAACGTTACAGGCTTCTGTCAAAAAAACGCGTCCGAAGTGAAATTTAAAGTTCTCCGCTCGTTTTTGTGTGTTTAAGGTTTGACCGAAAGCGTGGAGGTTGATATGGAAGGTGCTCCGCTACCATCACATCAGGGCCCGCCACCGCCACCGCCTTTGGCTAGGGAACTCAATTGATGCATACATATGTATGTGCCACGGCGGGTATATTTTGTATGGAGCAGACGTCGAAAAATGATGCCGATTTTGCACATTTGCATGCCGTACAGCGGTATTTTCGATCGGATTTATATATATTATATATATATTTATACCCGGCGTTGCACATATCAAAACAAAAAAAACCAAATCAAAATCCGATCGAAAATACCGCTGTACGGCATGCAACTGTGCAAAATCGGCATCATTTTTCACATTTTATTCCGATTTTATGTGAAAAAACCGTTTCCTGAAGAGATATATCCTCAGATTTTCACGTGTCGCATGTGAGACTACCATCTACTCAGCAAATCAAAATCCGATCGAAAATACCGCTGTACGGCATGCAACTGTGCAAAATCGGCATCATTTTTCACATTTTATTCCGATTTTATGTGAAAAAACCGTTTCCTGAAGAGATATATCCTCAGATTTTCACGTGTCGCATGTGAGACTACCATCTACTCAGCAAAATTAACAGAATCGAAATTCCGTTAAAATTTACTGGGTACGGCATGCAAACGTGAAAAATCCGACTCATTTTTCGACGTCTGCTCCATACAAAATATACCCGCCGTGGCACATATCAAAACGAGAGTGCATTAAAGTGCTTGTGGATGGGCGGGTGCTTATCTCCACCCCTAATCCAACCAATCACGTAGCGCTCATTGAAAAAAAACATTCGAATCCGGGCCAACATCCGAATTTGGTCCTTCATACAAGTACTGCGCTGCTTTCTTAGCTGCTTCACTTAGCTGCCAAGCGCTGAAAGTCTGAAATCTTCTATCAGCCGGAGAAAGATTTCTGGATGGTCATGGCAAGCTTGGGAAAGGATGTCCTTTCGTTCTAATTCTTTTTGATCGTCCGCAGACGCTGAATGTGCCCTGCGAAACTAAAGTGCGCGATGGAACCGAACAATTGGAGTATCATGGCGGTGATATCCACGGCACAATTTACAGAGATTTACACTCAATTTACGAGTATCTGACCGGTAAGCTGTTTCAAAGGGCAAAGAAACTGAACTGCAGGGCGGTTCCTTGACGCGAAGCTATTCCATGGACGGTGGTCCGCTTAACGGCGTTTCATTACTGGCCCGGAACCACATTAAAATTCAACCAAGGCTCCGAAGGTTTTCATATACAACGGAATGGAGATGCGGTAGTTCCATCCATCTGCTTACGGTAAGTTCATTGAAATTTTGTATCCTACTGGACTTGATTCCGATTCCAGTGTAGGTGAGAGCCAGTCGACAGAGGACTTTTATGGCGAACTGCACTCCTTCATGGGTCCGCAATTATCGAGTATCGCCTCGAAAATTGGCGAATCTTTTACGGAATCGCTGGTGACGAATAATGGCGCTTTTACACGAGCGATTAAAATTGCTCAATTTGCAGCAATTCCAGAAAATTTTGACGTCACGAAAACATACAACAACATTCAGCAATTGAAGATATGGAGCAATTCGTGGTTAACTCGTTGATCAACTGTGACTAGCGATATGGAGCAATACTACGCAATTTGGCAATGACACACACGGACAACTCAGTATATTATACAACAAAAAGAAGTGATATACATATAAAAAACATTTTAAAAAATGTAAAAAAAGGTGTCGGGTTCAACAAAAAGGTATGATATTCACAGAGTCGGCTTTCTTACGATTGAATATTTCCACTTACGCTATACAAATTTGTGATATTTTCATTTTTCAAAGAAACTCGACAATCGCTCGGAGAAATATCAACCCCCCTCCCCCACCAAAAAATTTTCCACATTAAAAGCAACCAAAAAGTAAACTTTGCAAATCATCTTTTTCGCCACGACGGGATCGGATCATTTCGTCCTAAGTAGTAGGAAGAATCTGTCGATCTCAACCGACTATAAATGCTTAGTGTTTCTCTCCAATACTTCAATCATCAGTTAAAGTGTGTGCTGCAAAGACTCACCAGGATGACCTTAAACGAGAAGAACGCTGTGAGTACAGGCGGTGCTAGTGGCATTGCCTACGAAGTTTGTAAGCGTTTGCTGGAAAACGATATTAAAGTAAAGTCAGTGATCGGTGATCCTATCAAAAGTCTTAAATTTGCCTGTGTCTATCTCCACCAATGTTTAGAATCTTGCTATTATTTATATTCAAGAAAATGTCGATTCTCTTGCGACATTGAGAGCTGATCATCTGATCATCCCGGGATCGGATAAATATCACCCCCCCCCCCCCCCCAAGTTTTCCACATTAAAAGCTACCAAAAAGTAAACTTTGCACATCATCTTTTTGCCACGACGAGCGATTGTCGAGTTTCTTTGAAAAATGAAAATATCACAAATTTATATAGCGTAAGTGGAAATATTCAATCGTAAGAAAGCCGACTCTGTGAATATCATACCTTTTTGTTGAACCCGACACCTTTTTTTACATTTTTTAAAATGTTTTTTTTATATATATTAGATCTACTGAATATCAATCAAATTTTCAATCTGATTACTACGATTCAGATATTTAAGGAATCATTAAAGGGATTATTACCAATCAACACTAACGCTATTCGTGGAGGCTCCTAAGTAATGCTACTACTGCCCTGGAGAACCACTGAAAACGGCCAACTCCACTATTCATTTATCGGTATTAAACTATTCAATAATCTTCCCATTAGTGCTAAAAGTTGCAATGACATCACTCTTTTCAAAAGTAAGTTAAAAAAAACTCTACTATAGTGGATCGTATTGAGATGTGTAATGTTTTGAAATTTCTTGTACTCGTTTCCTTTTTTTTTCTTTTTTCCTTTTTATTCTTTTCATAAAAAGCAAAATTGTAACTATTAATATGTATTTCAAGTATGCGTAGTTTTTTAACGGACTTTAGATAAACTGAATGCATAAAATTGGTGCAACTTCTTAATTTAAATTATGAATTTCAAATTTTTTTATTTATGTATAAATAGCTTAAATATTTTAATTGAATTGTTGTTTTTTTTCTAATTAGCTTCACTATTATTCATTCTTTGTCATGAATTATGCAGTCATTATACCTGTAGTGTATTTTATTGTGCACGTTTTTAAGTCTGGCTCCTCACCCCTAGCACGAAATTATTATATTTCAATAGGGGGAGTGCTTATCCAATTTATTTTTTATTGCATTTTTTTTTAATAAAAAAAAAGTGCAGAGATGGAATACAGCAGTTATGAGCTTGAAATTCTTGCTGTTGTGGAAGCTGTGAAAAAATATAGGATTTATCATCTTAGTCAACCCTTCAAATTAGTTACAGATTGTCAGGCGTTTCAGTTAACCATGAAAAAAAAGGACCCTGTTACACGTGTTGCGCGTTGGGCTTTATTGCTTGAAGAATTTGAATATTCCGTTGAACATCGTCGCGGAAGCCTAATGAAACATGTTGATGCTTTAAGCAGAAATCCAGTGGCAATGCTTATTACTATAAACGATGCATTACTTAGACAACTTAAATTAGCTCAAAGTGAAGATGAGCGTATTCAAACAATTTTTGCTTTACTCGCAAGTGGACCTTATAAAGACTATATTATTCAAAATAAAATTTTATGTAAACAGGTTAATGGACAAACTAATTTTGTGGTTCCACGCGAAATGGAAAACGAAATTATAAAGACAGTTCATAACAAAAGACATTTTGGCACAAAGAAAGTTCAAGACATTATTGATAAAGAATTTTTCATTCCAGATGTCAAATCAAAAATTGAGGAGTGCATCCGTAATTGTGTTGTTTGTATTTTGGCAGCAAGAAAAGAAGGCAAATCCGACGGCTTTTTGAATCCCATCCCGAAAGGAGAAGCAGCATTGGATGCATTTCATTTGAATCACCTAGGTCCTCTAACAGCTACATCGAAAGGATACAAACACATCTTCATTGTCGTAGATGGATTTTCAAAATTTGTGTGGCTTTTCCCAGTCAAAACGCTTTCGGCGCAAGAAGTTATTGGTAAATTCAAAATAATAATAGACATTTTTGATAATCCTAGACGAATTAGTACTGATCGTGGAGGAGCTTTCGTCGCTACGGACTTCAAATCGTTTTGTGACAATGAAAACATCGAACTACATCATGTTACTACCGGTATCCCAAAGGGGAATGGACAAATAGAGAGAGTTAATCGTATTATCATATCAACATTGTCGAAATTATCGTTAGACAATCCTGGCATGTGGTTTAAGCATGTGGAACGAGTTCAACAAACAATAAACAGTACATATCAACGATCCATTTGCACATCGCCATTCAAGCTCTTAATTGGAACCGAAATGAAGACATCAATATCAACGAAATAATGCAACAAGAAGTTACCCAGTTGTACATCGAAGCCAGAGATGATCTTCGCAACGAGGCGAAAATCAACATTAGTAAAGTACAAAACGAAAACAGACGTCTTTATAACGCAAAAAGGAAACTAGCAACGCAGTTTTCAGTTGGCCAACTAGTGACCGTAGAACGAACTCAGTTTGGAACTTACCTCAAAATTCGACAAAAGTATTTGGGACCGTACGAAGTAGTGACCGTTAAGCAAAACGAAAGGTACGATCTCAAAAAAGTTGGAGAACATGAAGGACCAATTTCGACGTCATCAAGTGCAGATAAAATGAAGTGTTTGACAAATTCGCTTGTAAACTAGCAATCATCTGGGCAGATGATTAATGGATGGCCGAGTGTAGGAAAGGTAATCTGGCAGCACACAAACACGACTTTAAGACGAATGGAAGCCTATAAAAGGCTAGACGCACTGTAGCGCTTCCTCTTCTCTTCTTTACTACTACTAGTGGCTGTTGAAAATAGCAGTGAGCTCTAGACGTTAAACCCTCGAAGAATACTTTACTGTTTTTTTTACTTTTTAAAATTGTTAATTCATTTCATAACTTTTATTTTTTTATTTCGTGAATTATATTTAATAAACTTTATTATCTAAAACAGTTCGGGATTATAATTTAGAAATTTCACATCGTTATGTTAAGAATTTAGCAAGCAATGAAAGAAAAAAAAAACTTCTAGTTTACTTTGTCATTTCTATTCTTACATGCTATGAAATGCAAGAAGTGTAAACATGTACTCATTACTGCTCTCTACTGTACGTGTTTTCGTGAACGCCTTCGGGAAGTTTTTTCAGTGCATTTAACTCGATTTAAACGCGTCAATCTCGTAGTCTGAACATAGCATTAGTTGGCTTATTGTGTTTATGTTAGGAAGTAATGCCCATGAAGTCGAAATCTTCTGCGTACAAGTTCTTCGCAGATACACTAGTTTCCTCGTCTTCTTTACACATTTCTGGAAAATGATCTGCCAACATTAGAAACAGAAAGTTTTTTTCGAGTTTACATTCATTTATTTTCGGCGCGTAATTATCTCTACATAAAAATATGCTTAATAAAATTCCTATAAAATTTCAGTAGAGTAAAAACAATAAGCGCAAAAGGAACACAAATGTCGTTAACTTACAACGTGGCGCCGTTCGTCCTTAATTAATCGACACAACTTAAAACATTTTCTTCCTTACTGCCGTATACCGGTCCATGTACGCTTCGTACCCATCCAAATCCGTAAACTGCTTCGAATTGAACAAATTGCCGTCGACCAGGAGATTGGAAATCTTCGATTCCTTCAGAACGCGAGGCGTAAAAGCTGTGATCTGTAAGCAGTTCTCCTCAAGGCGGAGCGTTTTTAGTTTCGGACAGCTTGCAATCTCCTCAGACAGTGCGGATATTTGATTCTGGTTTAAATTTAATTCGGTAACTTGGAGCTCACCGACGTCAGACGGAACAGAAACTAGTCTGTTACGCGACACGTCCAACATGTCCAAGTGCTTCAGACTGCAGAGCATTGTCGGAAAGTCGGTTAGTTGGTTATTGGCTAAATTTACTTGTTTCAGGTTCTTTAGATTCGCCAGCTCTTTCGGAATTGTCACGATCAGGTTGTTCATGGCCAGTATTACTTCGAGTTTGACCAGTACGCCGAGAATAGGTGGCAAATCGCCGAGACGATTGCCGCTAACATTGAGGTGTTTAACAATTGTAAAACGCGAGATTTCGGCAGGTAGAGTTGTAAAACGATTTTCGGATATGTCGAGCGTTTTCAAGACGTTCGGAAAGGTTCGAAGCTGTGGGGGGAAGTCCTGGAGCCGTTGCAACGAAATTTTCAGGACACCAGTCTTTTGTGCCGTTTCGAAATGTTGTTTCACCGTTTTGTTTCCCATGACGGTGGTGATTTTTGATGTGTAAGGATCTGGCAGGAAAGAGTAAGTTGAAATCAATTGAGCGGACGTATAAAAAGTCAATTACTTATCAAGTACTTAGAAATTTAATTTTAAGGGAAACACCGCGAAATTTCAATTTTGTGACTTTGTTTTAGTTTTTGGATTCATTATTTTGACATTCCAAAGTTGACAGCATACTGCCAGATCTTGCTGAACTTCTTTTTCTAGCAGTTCCGCCGTTCTATTGTGGGAAAAAATTTGACCTGCTAGAAAAAGGGGTTTGAGTCCGTCCGTGGCCAAAATTGCCCTGAAAACTCGCATTTCTTGCCCCGAAAATTTCGGCGGTGCAACTCCTTTAACCTTAAATGTGCGACAACATAAGAAAAAAATATCCTATGACAACAGCGGCAACCGATTTAAGAGCATAAATTAAACTGTCAAACGGGGCATACGGCAATTATGTTGCCGGCTATGTTGCGGCTAGTTTTTGACAGTACTCACTTTATACTACTCGGACTGTCTCTCTCACACCAAAGTCTAATGGTGATTTCTTTTCTGAAAAAAAAATGTGACCCGTTCAGATGCAAAATTATTGCAGTTCTGCCCTCCTTTTTTGTCAGTTCCGTCCGACAGGTCAATTGACAATAGAACGCTTTTAGATCAAAAAGCTTTTATGAAAATTTAAATATATTTACACTACACTCCGTATGATTTCTAATTACTGTATGACCCGTTTGACAGTTTAATTTATACTTTTAAATCGGTTGCCGCTGTTGTCATGGGATATTTTTTTCATATGTTGTCGCACATTTGAGGTTAAAGGAGTTGCACCGCCGAAATTTTCGGGGCAAGAAATGCGAGTTTTCAGGGAAATTTTAGCCACGGACTCAAATCCCTTTTTCTAGCAGGTCAAAAAATTTTCCACAATAGAACATGGGAACTGCTAGAAAAAAATTGAGGGCAGAAACGGGTCACATTTTTTTCCAGAAAAGAAATCACTATCAAAAAAGAGGGCAGAACTGCAATAATTTTGCATCTAAACGTGTCACATTTTTACAGAAAAGAAATCACCATAAAAATACATCGCAACATTATCGACAACATATGGCAATGCTGTTAGTGAGCTGTCACCTATCGGGATTAATCATGGATGTAGTAGTATAACTGGATCGGCAGTAAGCGAAATTTTGCCTAATAGGTTCTGGTTGTGTGAGTTGTCTATTTGCGTTAGCGTAAGTGTATTGGGGGGGGGGGGGCTACAAAATAGAAATTACGTATTGTACCCCGGAAATGTTTTTGCTCCGACGCTGTGGTGAAAACAACTGTCAGAAATGATTGTCATTAAAACGTAAACAATTTTTTTTTTATGTAAAACGTTGAAATTTTCGCTTGAATTAGCACTTAGTTCAATATATTAGGCTATTAATTAACTAAATTGTAATTTATACAGTGTACTTACTTGAAAAACGACTTTCCTTGCCGGCAATTGGATTTATTTGCACATCCGTACACTTCGCACTTCATTTCACTTTTTCTTCTTTTCTCTAATGTTTCTCACTGAAAATGTTATTGAAAAAAGTTTTTCAGTTCACTCCACGTTAATTTCAATCAAAAACTGGTTAATACTTACCGTTTAAATGCAGAAAACTTCGTTTTTTAAACTTCTTTTTTTATCATAAGTCAAAAATTAATTTGACATAACAGCACAAATGTCAGTACATTGATGTTTTTTTTTTCTCTTGACGAATTAGTCTCACATATAGGAACTTTATACAATACAGCCGATCCAGTTATACTATTACATCCATGGAATTAATCTTGTCAATGCCCCTGGAAATTAAGTTGGCGCTGATCTTGTCAAATGTCAAGTTTCAATTTTTGTAAATATTCCACGACAAATAGAACGTGCTGAGTTATTTGCTCCAAAGGTTTTTTTTGTTTGAACTAAAAATGATACACAGCCTATTTATAATAAACGGAAGCGGGTGGGTACATATACCTTCCCATTTCCTTAAATTTTACCTTAACAAAAATGCATCCACCAATTTGCAGAGACGTGTTTCTAGAAAAGCACTGGCGCAGTGTTGTGTCTCGGTCGGTCTGTGACTACTTTCTCGATGCCCAGCGAACTTCTCCAATCGTAAGGCTTTGCGTAATCGATCGACATAAACCAGTCTTAAATTTGTTAAATATTTCCAGGACGTTCCGCCTGTTATTGCGACGCCACATTACTATTTAATCACAATCCAACGCGGAGGCGTTTCTCTGGTTGCGGCCTGTAAACAAGAAGTGGCCCCGCTTTTTGTTATCGAGTTCCTTCATCGGGTGGTCGACACGTTCGAGGACTACTTCTCCGAATGTACAGAATCGATTATAAAAGAAAATTATGTTGTGGTTTATGAGTTGTTGGACGAAATGCTGGACAACGGTTTCCCGCTTGCCACTGAGAGTAACATTCTGAAAGAGTTGATCAAGCCACCGAATATTCTAAGAACGATTGCCAATACAGTGACCGGAAAGTCGAAGTAAGAGAAGTGGTTTAAATACTACCGGGTAGATTGTAGATTTAAAATTTTGCTTTTCTGTTGCAAACAGCGTAAGTGGAACTTTGCCATCCGGTCAACTCTCAGCTATTCCTTGGCGTAGGACTGGCGTAAAATATACCAATAACGAAGCATACTTTGATGTTGTCGAGGAAGTCGATGCGATTATTGACAAGTCAGGGTCGACTGTCTTTGCGGACATTCAAGGATATGTAAGTAGTTTAGCCAGGAAATGGGAGTTGGAGATACCATATGTTTATTCCATATGTTACTTTTTCATCGCAATCCGCTCTAATATGAATTTGTGGATAGCAATCCCGGATCCCAATTATTTAGTTCCTATTTCATAATTGAGAGATGGAACCGTGTGCTCTGGCGGCAAAAATTAAAAGTGGTAGACCGAAATTTAATCCGAAATGTATGGCAGAAGCTTTCCAAACTCATGCAGTTATGATACTGGCTATTTTTGCGGCTTTAAAGCGGCTAGTAAATCCAAATGGAGAGGGACAGAAGATGTAACATACAATTTTGACTTTGGTGTGAGAGAGACAGTCCGTATAGCTATAAAGTGAGTACTGTCAAAAACTAGCCGCTAAATAGCGCTGCACGGCCACTACATATCCGCCACATAGCGCATTCCAGCAGTGGTTCGCAACATTCTAGCACTTAATCCAAGAAAAATTCTGCTTCCAGTGGATTTTTGAACTGCTACAGACTTGTTTTCAACAGTTCGGTTCGTATAAATTGTGGAAAGTGCCATGTTATGTTATAAAGCGCGTTAAAATCGGTATTTTTCTTAACAATGCAGTTGTTAATGTTGATTACTAGATGCCGCTAGCGTCGGAAAGAGTGGTATTTCATTTTGTTAATGTTCGCCTTGTCGCACGATGCGGCAGTAGGTTTGTTCCTTTTGCCCGGTGTAAGTTGCACTTTCTTGCACCCGATTTTCTAAACAGCCTTTGACGTCAAATCAATGACACAAACTCAACCTCAAATAGTGTTCTTGTTCCTTCCCCGCCACCCCCTTTTACACTTTCCTGCACTAGCTCGAGAGCCAGTGCAAAAAGTGTAGAAAGTGTACACTACACCCGTCAAATAGAACAGACCTAGTTATTGTACTTTTATTGCACTTAAGAAATAGCCGCTAAATAGCCAGTGTCATAACAGCATTAATAATTCACTATATTTTGCACGATATCACTTCAAAACCCGACGCAAATATTTCCGTTATGGAAATAAGCAGCGATAAAAAACTGAACTGTCAGATTTCATATCGGTCCACCGCTATAAATTTTTCCACGAGGGGGCGCTTACCCAACTTTACCATCTCTCAATTCCTTAAATTTTTCATTTTTTCTCACTGGTTCTGTACTAGTACGTAAAAAAACAATTATCTTTCCTAAATAAAATTATTGCATTATCAGTTTTTTTCCGAATTTCAGATTGATTGTTGTATCAAGCTGTCCGGCATGCCCGACTTGACTTTGTCCTTCATGAACCCTCGACTCTTCGATGATGTTTCGTTTCATCCGTGTGTTAGATTCAAACGCTGGGAATCCGAACGTATTCTTTCGTTTATTCCACCCGATGGAAATTTTCGTCTCATGTCTTATCATATCGGATCACAAAGTGTTGTCGCCATTCCGATTTATGTTCGTCACAATTTATCGTTCAAGTCGTGCGAACAAGGTCGCCTGGATATAACTGTTGGTCCGCGTACGACGCTCGGTCGTACCGTCGAAAATGTAAAGATTGAAGTTTGTATGCCAAAAGGTGTGCTCAATTGCGTTCTTATGCAAAATCAGGGCAAGTATACTTTTGATCCGGTTACTAAGATTCTACATTGGGATGTGGGTCGTGTTGATACGTCGAAATTGCCAAATATCCGGGGAACGGTAAGTTTTTCTTGAAGCCCAGGGTTCCACGGCCTGAGGTTCACTGGTAGAAACATGGCTTATTAAAGCGTAGAACATTCAAAGTCGTGCGAGAGCAACTATGAGATCCACAAAAAAATCAACTGAAGGCCGAGGGATCTTGGCATCGCAGTGCTTTTTGTGTACTAATTTTGTTTCTCGATAGGTTTCTGTAACGGCTGGAAGCTCTACCATAGAAGCAAACCCATCCATTAACGTCCACTTCAGCATTTCACAGTTGGCTGTGTCTGGTCTGAAAGTGAACCGGTTGGATATGTATGGTGAGAAGTTTAAACCATTTAAGGGGGTAAAGTATGTAACGAAGGCCGGGAAGTTTCAAATACGAATGTGAGCAAATTTTTTTTTTTTAATAAACTGAATAGATTTTTTTATTAAGAAATAAATAATTAATTTATTGTGTATGTTTTATTAAAATAGGAGAAGTGCGCTACTTTAACGCTGACGATGAGATCATGCGAATGCTGATATTTCACATTTGCGGTCAAGGACAGTTGCAAGTTGGACAGCATTTTATTCATGCAGCATAGAGCTTTTTTCAGGAATATTGCGATAGAGCTGTAGGTAAAGTATTCATTTATTCGAGAGATGTGAATCTTGTTGTGGTCGATCGCAGAAGACTGCAGAATATTGATTGTGCATATGTTGGGTTTGTCGATCAACTATTTCAGGCTGAACTTTGAGCCATAAATTCTTGGCAGCCGGGTAAACAATCAATTCGGCGGTATCATCTTTCTTCCTCAATCCATTTGTGTTTATAAATTGGGGGGGGGGGGGGGAGGGGATAATTCTGTTAAGTAAAAGATCTTACTCAAAATTTAATTTCGTGATAAAGAGAACGCCTAATCGACTAGACACAACGGACTTATATCATACCATGAAATCCATTCCGTTCTGTTTAGCCAACACAAACAGAACAAAAAACGTTTAGTCGCTTCTCAACCAATCTCAAAACGCTGAAATTAAAAAAAAAGATAGAATTAACAGAAAAAGGCAAGAACGAAGCGTCGGGCTTAAGAAAATATTTACTTAGTGCAGAACGTCTGATTGAAGGCTTTATCACATGGCCAAGTGTTGACAATCCGGTTCGTCAGTTTATTATGCAACTTATATTATAAACTGACCGTTCTCTCCACCTGTTGCAGCTTTTAGTGAGACCATTAATATGCCACACTACCAATTTATGTCTAGTCCGGTGTTGTAGCTTATCAACGCTTCGTTGGTTTTCATTAAACTGCCTTATGTCGTGCTCGCGAAAACATCGAAAAAATTTCAAGCCGGAGATTAAATGGTGTCGACAGAGTTTCCGGGATAAAATGTGACTTCTTGTCGAGCTTATGACGTACAAATAGCCATTCGTGATTACTGGCAGGGCATCTTATTGGTAAGACCAATAACATATTAAACGATAATGTTGTCGAATCGTCAGTAGTTCAGTTACGAGAATATAGTATGATTGATTACCATTGAGACCATTTTCGTATTTAGTGCTGATAGAGGCATGACGATACCAAGAAATTTTTCAATGTACGGTATAGGAAGGACGACCTTTCTCTTTGAGGAATTGCTCACACTTTAGTGATTCAATCACAGATAATGGGCGTTTTATTGTTCCCGATCTGCAATTTGATCCTGACGGTAGTTATATGTTTCCCAACTTATAGACGGTTATTTGAAAATTATGAGCCAAGATGACAAACGCTTTATTACCTTAAAATTAAATTATTCGGATCGTTTTCAAAATACATTTCGGTTTATTTAGGCTTACAAAATCTTTGGTTTTACCATTGTATGCATTTTGAAGCTAAGAATTTCCAAGTTGTTATGATCATTATAACGTACTAGCCTCATACTGCGGCTATGCTCATCCACCATCCTCCATCAACTATCCAACATCCATCGTCCAACTTTACCATATAGTAATAGGAACGCATTACTAATATGTACACGGAAAACGAAAGAAGTGCCGTTAAATCATATGAAATACTTTTAAATGTTGAAATAACTCTCGTACCACCAATTGTAAAATGTTTTGTTAATGCAGAAAAATCCTAAAATCGCGAGAAAATATGAAAAATTTCAGAAAAAACAATTGCTTTTTTTGTCCCGCTCTTAAAACACGCTAAACATCAACAATTTTCTTTTCTTTTGTACCTGCATTTACTTAGAGTCACTTCATACGAACTAACACAAACATCCATTATCTTGAGTACGGACAATGTGTGTTTCATTTGAAACCAGTACATTTGAAATTTTTTTGCAGTTGTTTCGATTTTTCATTAAGGATCTCCACTAAAGTGGATAAACGCTGTATTTAGTTGACATTTCATGAGACATACATATCTCGATTCCGTGAAACGTCAATCAAAATCACACTAAAACTATGCCATTTAAGAAACCTGCGATTTTTTAAATTCGCAGGTTTTTAGTACTAAATATGTATTAAAAGTGGTGATTGTCCGTACTCATTATAATGGATGTTTGTGTTAGTTCTTATACAGTAACTCTACATTAACTTACCCCTTTCTTTATATGCGATACTTAATGCGAGACGCCTTACAAATATATAATTACGCTGTTATTAAAATTCACACCGTTTTGATTTACAATTGGCCGTATTGCGAATGTCGCAGTCACGTCCTAGCGGTTAGTAAAATTCGTGTGTATGAGCGGAATTTTTCATGAGAAGGAGAAAGGTTTAAAATTGGTTTGTAGAGTAAGTGGGGGTTCAAGTGTCAAACGAAAGAGACTGAATAATAACAGTCACTGAGATGTATATATCAGTGCGCGCAACTAATATTTCGTCGTGCGAAAATGCCTCGATTTTGCCTCGATGAGTGACGATTTTGTATGAGGACCGATCCATGACGTCACTAATCGGGGCAAAATCGAGGCATTTCTCACTAGAGATGGGTAACTCAGATCTGAGCCGGCTCAAGCAAAAGATCCAGATCTTCTCCACGGATCTTTTCGGTTCACGGCTCTCGACGGTTAGCCCGGTCACCAGAGACAAAATTTCAGTAAATTTCGGGGTTAAATGGAAGGCGAAATGTTTTGACGTGGTTAGGTTCCAATGATGGAGTAGAATATGGAATCACATTTTCAGACCAAAATTTGATATGGCATGTGCCCGAAAATTTTATTTTCTGTTTTGTCGATTTGTTTGCCGTATTTTGCATTTCTCGCTAAAAATGGTAAGACCGAAATTTATGGACGAATGCTGAATTTCAAAGAATTCCGGTCCGCTCAGCCGCTCAACCGCTCAGAATAGCTCAACCGCTTAACGGATCTTTACGGATCTTTGCGGTTCGCGGATCTTTACGGCTCAACGGATCATTACGGCTCAGCAGATCTTTACGGATCTTTGTGGTTGAGGATGGACAATGGATAATGGAGGATGGACAATGGAGGATGGACGATGGAGGATAGAGGATGGATGATGGGCAATGGAGGATGGACAATGGAGAATGTTCGATGGAGGATGTTCGCTGGAGGATGGATGATGGAGGATGGTGGATGGAAGATGGAGGATGGACAATGGAGGATGGACAATGGAGGATGGACGATGGAGGATAGAGGATGGATGATGGAGGATGTTCGATGCAGGATTGAGAAAGGAGGATGGATGATGGGCGATGAAGGATCTGGGATGGAGGATGAATGATGGAGGATTGTGGATGGAGGATGAAGGATGGTAGATGGAGGATTGAGGGATAGAGGAACTATAGTTCCTCATAGTTCGCGAACTATAGTTGAGGATTGAGGGATAGAGGAAAAAATGATAAAAAATGGTAAAAAATGGTAAGAAATGGTAAAAAGTGATATGAAATGGTATATATATATAAAAAAATACAAAAAATGATAAAAAATGGTGAATAATGAAAAAAAAAATGGTAAAAGATGATAAAAAAGGGTAAAAAAGAACTATAAAATATTATAAAAATGATACAAAATGGTAAAAAATTACAAGAAATTGTAAAAAATGATGAGAAATGGTAAAAAAATAATAAGAAATGGTGAAAAAAGAAAAAAAAAATTGTAAAAATGGTATAAATGATAAAAAATTATAAAAAATTGTAAAAAATTGTAAAGAATGGTAAAAATGATAACAAATGATAAAAAATTATAAAAAATTATAATGAATGATAAAAAATTGTAAGAACTGTTAAAAAATGATAAAAATGATATAAAATGTTAACAAATGGTAAAAGTTATAAGAAATGATAAAAATAGATAAAGAATGGTAAATAATGATAAAAAATGGTAAAGAATGATAAAAAAATGGTAAAGAATGATAAAAAATGATAAATTATGATAAAAAATGTTAAAATATGATGAAAAATGATAAAAGATAACAAATAAAAGATTAAAGATTATAAACTGAAAATAAGAATTTTATGTTTTGTCGATTTGTAGTCGTATTTTGCATATCTCGCTAAAAATTGTAAGAACCAATTTATGGAGAATTAAATTGTCTATCTTTTTATCTGAACAACTTTTTTGCCAAATTATTTATTGCAAATAATAAGCGTGTAAAAAATTAGAGTTTGTCCCAGTTTTTTGAAACTTTTGGACCATTTATATTAAAAATAAGTGACAAATGTAAATGGCAGTTTGGTTTATGGATCTTTTGATCTGTTGAACCGGCTGAAAGAGCCGGATCTTTGAAAAGAGCGAGATCCGGTGAGCCGGTTCACTGAAAAGATCCGAATTCCCCATCTCTATTTCTCACGACGAACTGTCATATGTGCGCGGCTTGAAATTAAGTTGGCGCTGTGCCGATTCAACGTGTCACGTCAGCACCAACTGTCACGTCGATCGAAAAAACCGATTGTGTAACTTCATCGACGCGACTCATTGGCATTGCCATATCGATATGTATGTATCAGCGGTAAATTGTGAATTTAAGTTCATGTATGCCTTCGTTTACAACTAAATATGACATTATTTTTCTGCAATATCAAATGTTACATTAAAATTTAAGATGCGGATAATGCTTTCTTCTAAAGTGGAAAAGCTATACATCTTGTTCGGCCCACCATTTCTGGCTCCCTCTTCTGCTTTTTTTTAGTCTCTTCCAAGGCCGTATCCGGGGGGGGGGGGGGGGTCCGACAGGGTCAAGAGCAGCGCTGTCGTTTGTACTACGATAGTAGTATTTGTTCTACTATTGTACTTTATGTACTACTGTACTACTTTCAATTTTTACTTTATTATTTTAATAATTAAGTATTGTGATTGATTTTTTAAAAAAAAAAATTTGCTACCCTCAAAATTTTTATTTTCACGTTTCATAACTAGTAAACGCGAAAAAAGCAATAAAAATTTTCAGTCCGTCTGTCCGCCGTACGGCGTCCGCCGTACGCAAGATCGTTTGGAGGCTCGTAGCTGCCAAACGCTTTGAGATATTAAATTGAAATTTTTTTAACGAATAGACGGGGTAGGCGCCTTGAAGTGACCAAATTTTTAGGGGTGGGGGTGTAAGGGGGAAGGAGGGGAAAGTGTTTTAGACCGAAAATTTTGGTTTCCAGATCTCTGTAACCCCTAATGTTAGGAAGCTGAAACTTGGAATTTCTATAGAGCTCTGATAGTAGACCCATTTGCAGAAAAATTGTCAATATTGATCAAGGGGTGTGGGAGTGGGGGGAAATGTAATGCGTCCGAAACCAAAAAAAGGCGAGATAGACACATTCTAAAATCCATATCTCCTAAACCGTTAATGGCACACTATTCAAACTTAACAAATATTTGTAGTTATACTAGGAGAACAGAATGAAGAAAAATTTTGGGTGGGGGAAGTTGTGTATGGGGGTGGGGGGGGGGGTGAAAAACTTAAGATTACGATATCTCATGAACCAATTGCTCTAGAAAAATAAAATTTGGTTTGGGTATAAAGGTTGACAAATAAAGATTGATCAAAGTAAAATTTTTTAAGTGGGAGGTGAAGCATAGAAGTGGAGGGGATGAGAATTTTTCAAATCAAACACATTTCATATCTCCAGAACAGTTTAAGATAGATGTTTAGAATTTTTACCAGAAGTAGCGCTAATTAAACCCTAGTAAGGAAAAAAGTTTTGGGGTTGAGAGTGTAGAGGGTGAAAAGGAAAAAGTTCCGATGCTTATATCTTGAGAACCTGTGATGATATAAGCCTTAAACTTGGTATTTAGATAGAGCTATAGTAGCGGAATGTTGGAAAAATATAAATTTTTTTTGAGGTAGTATGCTACGGTGGTAGGGGGTGTTTTTCCTAACTATTAAACGGTTCATGCTAGAAAGTTGAAACTCGGTGTGTATATGTAAATCAACTAGAAAAGTAATTGTGATAAAAAAAAATTTGAATATTCATAGGCGTTTAGAAAGGGGGGCAAAAAAATTATTTGTAAATATAATAAATATAAAATACATATATTTTCACGATTTTCGTCATATCTACTAGGTCTTTCCAAATATTGAATTCATTTTTATTCTACGGATTCTTCGTATGAATACCTAGAATGTGTTTTCAAGGTTTTTTGAAATTCGACCCCTAAGGGTAGTGTGGTACAAGTGGGGGTGTTTTTCCTATATATGGAACGGCTTAAGCTACAATGTTGAAACTCGGTGTGTATATGTTAATCAACTAGAAAAGTAATTGTGATAAAAAAAAACTTGAATATTCATTGGCGTTCAGAAGGGGGGGGGCAAAAAAAAATATTTGTAAATATAGTAAATATAAAATGCATATATTTTCACGATTTTCGTCATATCTACTAGGTCTTTCCAAATATTGAATTCATTTTTATTCTACGGATTCTTCGTATGAATACCTAGAAAGTATTTTCAAGGTTTTTTGAAATTCGATCCCTCAGGGTAGTGTGGTACAAGTGGGAGGTGTTTTTCCTATATATGGAACGGCTTAAGCTACAATGTTGAAACTCGGTGTGTATACCTAAATCAACTAAAAAAATAATTTTGAATAAAAAAAACGAATATCTATTGGCGTTCAGAAGGGGGGCAAAAAAAATTATCTGTGAAAATAGAATGCATATTTTCCCACGATTTTCGACATATCTACTACCTCGTCCCAAAGAATGAATTTAATTTTATTCTATGTATTCTCCATATGAATACCAAGAAAGTGTTTTCAAGATTTTCTGAAAATTGACCCCTAAGGGGGTGTAAAGTGATTGTGTACTTTTTCATAAACTATTCCATATCTCTCAGATCCAATCAGATTTTCACTTCCATGATCTTGTTCTTTTTGATAGGTTTTCAGTCACATAGTAGCCTACACCGCATTTCAGAATTGAACGCGTTCCTAACTTCTGCCGAAAAAATAATAAAGTTACGCCCAGATTGTTGGCAGATTTTTACTACTCTTCTCAAAAATTGAATTCTTCAAAACGTTAGAAGAGAAAGAGAAATGTACTTCTGATGAAAACCATAGCGCCTTGCCGGAATCATAACTCCACCAAAAATAATTCAATTTCCAAAATTAAAAAAAAATCTTTTAAAACAATGTGATAGTTAAAGAGTGACGGAGGGATTTTTTTTCAGAAATAAAGAACTGGGGTGGAATCACGTATCTCGAAACGAGTCTCTCGTTTCGAGTCTAGTTAAACTCGTTTCGAGTTCATTTTGGTAGCACTAATCTCGGTGCGAGTTTGAAAGTCGTATGGCCAAGATTATTAAACAGGAAAGTACTAGAATGTTTCTGTAGGATGACATCTGACAGAAAGTTGACTTCATTTAATTATTATTTCAATTTCAATTTGGCTCAGTTACTTTCAAGAAGCCAACCAAAATGAGCTAACCCAAATTAACGCGACAAGCTCGAGCAGTAATCAATCCGATTCGGATGAAGACAGCTATTCGGGGGTGAAGCCACAGATGCATTCAAGTTCGCCATCCTATTTTAAAGGATCTCAAACCAAATTTGCCCCAGCAAATCACAAATGTTGTGAACTCGAACAGTCATAGTCCGAAGAATGAGAGCAGCGGTGGTTCAGTTTCAGTACCCACGACACCTGCTTATATGTCCGTGAAATGAGAGTTCTTTCCCGAAAGTCCAAATACAAGTAAGTTTTTATTCGAGATTCGCTCTTGTCGGTATCACTTAACTGTTATGTTAAATTTCTAGACGGACGACTTTTGGGATTTCCTCCAACAATTGCTAAACGATCCTGCCCAAAGGTACAGCAATTACATTGCTTGGAAGTGCCGAGTTACCGGCGTCTTTAAAATCATCGATCCGCCCGGCTTAGCCAAGCTCTGGGGAATTCAAAAGAATCATCTTTCGATGAACTACGATAAGATGTCGCGAGCACTTCGCTACTATTATCGTGTCAATATTTTGCGAAAGGTCCAAGGCGAAAGGCATTGCTATCAGTAAGATAATTAATTTCAGTTAGCAAAACGAAATTCGAAAGCTTTATTTCACTCCCTCCAACAGATTTCTTCGCAATCCAACTGAATTGAAAAATATCAAAAATATTTCGCTGCTTCGACAATCGGTCGGCAAAATAAGTAATAAGTAAAATTTCTATTTATTTAGTGAATAATAAACAAAAATCACATTTCAGTGTTCATGTTTTATTTCTTTTCACCACATTACAAACCATTAAAATAGTAAAGTAAAAACAAGAACAAAATATAAATTAAACTCAAGAGTTTCTTCTCTATTTATGTCTTTTCTCTTGAATTTAAGTCTTACATCATCTTCTCATGTCCGATTCCAACTGCCTTCAATCGATTCTCTTCAATTTTAGCCTCAATTTAAAAAAATTTGTGTAACTCGAATGCTAAACACTTGACGACTAAAATTTAATCGTTTCGAGTTGTCAAACAAACCAAATTCGAGATTGGTAGTACCGAATACAACTCGAAACTGGTACGATTTTTTTTACTTCGAGCACATTACAGGTCGAAACGAGATTGGTAGTACCAAATCAGCTCGCAACTCGAAAACAAGGCTCGTTTCGAGATTCGTGATTCCACCCCAGTATTTAAAATTTTAGTAATCAGTTTTTTAAAAAAAATTTGCTAAAAATTGTGCAACCGAAAAATTATAAAAACCTCTCGTCAGCCTATTGAGAAAATAAGTATCAATTAAGATAACAATGGTGAAAAATATTGAAAATTGACTCATACCATTGTATTTATATCTTATTGACGAATGGTAAAGTTAGAAATCTCCACCTGGCAGGAAAAAAAATACCAGATATGGTAGACACATTTTCGTCAGCTGACTGTTGTAGGGCGGTTCGTGTGTATTTTTACGATTCGGAGCTCGGTGAGTTTTCGATTCTCTCTTAATTTCATTATGAAAGACATGATAAAGATTGATGGCGATCGGTTTGGTTGATAATAAGGTGCTCATTTCCGGTTCTGCATTTCTAAAATCATTGGCTCAATCCCGCTCAACGAAGAATGAACAATTTTTCCATATGAATGGGAGGTATAAACTTCGAAATAATTTCTCAAAAGTTTAATATTCCAGGAAAAAGATTTATGAAATAACTATTAAATTATTTGAAAAGAACATAGACCGTTTTTTCAATACTTTTTTCTTTTATTTTAGTACTTTAAACTGATTTCTTAAAAAAAAATTTTGTTTTTGATATTTTATGATACATATGTCCTTCTTATTCAATTATAACAATAATTTAAGTTCCCTTGAAGTAATATTTTGTAGTATGACCCTCTTATTTGAGCTCAATCTCAATTTTGTCTGGAAATAACATGCAACTGCCACTTTCTGTCTACCAGGGTCGTCATTTCAGTCTTTTCCAGGGGGGGGGGGGGGGGCCAGATGTTATGAATGTACGTAATTTTATATATAAATCTCCATATGTTATATATAATATATGAAAATACCAAATTCAGGGGGGGGGGGCAATGCGAGGAGAATGGAGAGAATGCGAGGGTGTGTATCGGATACGAGACAGAAGTCGAGGTGACGAAAAAGGGAGAACACGTTTTGTTGGGGATTGATTGACAATTTTTTCGGTTCAAAGAGACCGCTAAATCAACGAAAAAACAGAACCCGGAAGAAAAATTCGCACGGTTTTTACGGCGGAATTGGCGAAAACCAGCGGTGCTAAGCGGAAGAAAGGCGTGGAGCGGAATTCGTGGAGAAGTACCGATCGCAGACGAGATCTACGTCCGAGGGGCCCCTAGATAAGTTTAGTTAACTTGATTTTTCTTGTAAATTCCTAGGTTAAGTACATATATTAATTTTGATAATTTTGAAAATGAATTAAATTGTTCTTTTGCTGACTTTAATACTCTTGTTTTGGTGTGCATCCTGATAGTTACGGTGCAGAATTCGTCCAGGGTTTCGTATCTCGACCCCGGAAGAATAGAACGGTGCGCGACAAAAAGAGTTACGTGGCGCCCACGACCCATCTCTGGGTCTAGTCGGACTCGCCACTGTTCGCCTCCATCGTGGAAGGATTAAGGAGGAAGAAAATCGTGATAATACTTTTTCGTTACTCATTTCATTCAGAAGTCATGTCTCTCTTTCCTATAGCTTTCAAACGGCGCGCACGCGCAGTGAAGAGATCTGGTGTTTCTCGCCGTCCGAGAATTGGTTCATGACGTTTAAAAAAAAATGTATTAATGGATTTGGTAGGCCCCTTGAAGTGTCCATATTTTGAAGGTTGGGGGTGTAATATACTAAGTATTGAACGTACTCAGTTGGGTACTAAAATGTTACCAACTAAGCATAAAAAATTATAAAATAAAACACTTGATCTTAAACAGTCACGGTGTACACATTTATTTGATACCTGCTCCCAACCTTATCCCAGTACTAAATATAACATGGCGCAGCCAGAAAAAGAACCGAAAGTGATTTCTATTTAGAAACTAAAAAACAACCCAATTCACACAAATAACAAAGTGAAAGTGTGAAACAATTACAAAAAAGTTTAAGTTTAATTAAAGTAAATGGACATATACGTTTATGGGTAAATATAAAGAACAATTAAATTTGAACAAAATAAAAGCGGAAAATAGACCGCGTGGAGGACCAAAAAAAGTTGGTACTTCGTATTTTAATATGGATTACGTAAAGAAAGTGGAGGAATTAAGCTTCAATGGTAATCTGGCAGAAAATTGGCGAGTTTTTTTATCAAAACTATAAAATTTTCGCCACTGCAATTGAGTTGCATACAAAAGGGGAGGCCGTTAGAATTGCGGTTTTTCTCAATGCAGTTGGACCACAAGCGATTGAGGTATACAATACCTTCCAGCTATCTGACATTGATTGCAAAAGTTATGATGCCGTCATAAAAGCATTTAATGATTTTTGCTTGCCCAAAAAAAATGAAGTGTATGAAAGCTTCATCTTTTGGAACAGAAATCAGAAGGAGGTCGAAACTTTTGACTCCTTTTTTATGGACGTGAAGAAGTTGGTGCGGTCTTGTGGCTATGAAGACTTAGAAGATCGTATGATTCGGGATCGGATCGTTCTTGGAGTGTACGACAAAAAACTCCAAAAGCGGCTATTAGAAGCAGAAAACCTAACAACGGGAAAAGCAGTAGACATGGCTCGAGCAAATGAGGTGTCACGAGCGCAGTCGTCAACTTTACAAAAGTCAGCTCGATCAAATTCAACGTCGGAGCTAAATTCAATTAATAAAAATTTTTACAATAAGAAAGAAAATGTAAGTAAAGTTACGAATAATAATAAAGAGGTTAAGGCCAATTTTAAAAAGTTTAATAAAAATAATGTTAGTCAGTTGGGTGGTAATAACCACAAAGAAAGTGTAAATTCATCGAATATTGTAAAAACAAAATGTAAATATTGCAATTCAATTCACAAGTACGGGAACTGCCCCGCATTTAACGAAACATGTAAAAAATGTGGACGAAAAAATCATTTCGCTGTAGTATGTCGAACAAAAAATATTAATGCAGTAAGTGAGACGAACTGTCAAAAACAGTTTTGTGATTCGGTTTACATAGATGCAATTACAGGTAATATTTTGAACCAAAATAATAAGTTTTGGATTGAAGAGGTTAAAACTAATAATAAAATTATTCATTTCAAGCTTGACACAGGAGCTGAGGTTAATGTACTTCCATTTCATCTATACAAAAAAGTAACTAACGCGAGCATTATACCAACTGATACCAAACTGATTGCTTATGGAGGTACGAGGATAAACGTGATAGAAGAAATTACATTGGAATGCTGCATTAAAAATGAGGTTAGCAATGAAATTTTGTTTATAGTAGACGGCGAATCAACGCCAATATTTGGATTAATGGGATGTATAAGCCTACAATTAGTGAAAAGGCTATACAATGTGAAATGTTCAGACAAGGAATCAATTATACAAGAATATAACGGTCTATTTGAGGGTGTAGGCTGTTTTAAAGAAAATTATGAAATAAAGTTGAAAGAAGGTGCTTCCCCGGTTGTTAAGCCGAGCAGACGTATCCCAATAACTTTGCAAAAACCATTGAAATTAGAACTGGAAAGGCTAATAGGTATGGGAATTATAGATAAATGTGATGGCTCACATAAATGGGTATCAAATTTGGTCATTATTGAAAAAACAAATGTTGTGATCATGTTGTAAAGCATCACTAGCGCTTTAGTCTGTAAGTTACTCTCGTTGAATAAAGTACTCTTGATCACAAAGCCACTGACTATTAATACAACATGGTGTCAGATGTGTGTCTTTAAAAAATTTAAAACAAACAATAGTTCTAAAACAAACAATTTAATATTATAAAATAGACAAAAGTATAAAAATATAGTAGACTATAATAATAAAATGTCGAAAAGTGAGGGGAGTGCGTCATCGTCGGCAACTGGTAGCTATACAACGGTGAACAACATGACTTCGGTGCAACCGTTAAACCTAAGAAGCACCAATCTTCCTGCAACATGGTCATCTTGGTATACATCGTTTCGCATTTACCTGATTGCTACAGGATAAGAACAGGAAAGTGACAATCGCAAAGTCGCGCTACTGCTTCACCACATGAGTCCAGGAGCGCTGGAAATTTTCAATTCGTTCAACGCACAGTTAGACCAGATCAAGTATGCAGACCTAGTGACAAAGTTTGAATCTTATTTCTTGCCTAAGGTAAACATTATAATGGAACGGCACAGATTTTTTTCAAGGAACCAGGAATCCAGCGAGTCAATAGACGAATTTGTCACATCGCTAAAAAATTTAAGTCTCTCGTGTGATTTCGGAAAGTTACGAAAAGACCTGGTACGAGATATTTTTGTGTGTCGATTAAATAGCAGCCACAATAAAATCAAAGAAAGGCTGCTCAACGAAGGTAACATAAAATTGGATAAAGCAGTCGATATCGCACGGAACATGGAGTTAACAAAGGTACAGACTCAACAGTTACATCATTCATCACAGTCACATACAGACACACAATCGGAAATCGGCGTCATGGCAGCAATTAACAAATTTCCGAGTCGCAATCATACAAATAACGCAACCAACTTTCGCAAGCCAGAAAGTAATTTCCAATACGGTAACAAATACGGTAAAAAAATGTCACAGCCATCCAAACAACAGAATGATCAAAACGCATGCAATAAATGTGGTCAAAATCATCGATACCGCTGTCCCGCTCTGGCTGCACTGTGTGCTAAGTGTGGCAAGAAAGGGCATTATGCTGCAAAAATAATAACCAGAAGTCATACAAACTAAAAAATTTAGAGTTGGGAAACAAGTCGTCGTTAGAAAAAGAGAATGAGTCGTCGTCAGAAGAAGACAATGAATCGCGCGACTATTTCATTGGTACTTTGAGTAGTGAAAGTAAAGAAAAAGTGGCAATGATTTGGTATGTAAACATATTAATAAATAACATAAATGTGAGCTGTCAAATTGACACTGGAGCTCAAGCAAACGTCAGTTCTCTAATTCAATTTAAAGATCTTAAATTGGATAAAAAAACTATACGGCCATCTCGAGCTTTCTTAAAAACATTCAGCGGAGAGCGATTAGATCATCTGGAAGTATGTACAGTCAACTGTCAAATTAAAAATAAACCTATAAGTTTAGATTTTTTTATAATAAAAACAAACTGTCAAGCAACAATTGGGCTGCCTTCATGTGTTAAGTATAATCTTGTGAAAAAATTTGATGAAAATTGTAATAATAATTTGAATGCGAATGCAATATGTCAAAATAACATTGAAAATGAAATTTTGTATAATTTTAGAGATCTTTTTGAAGGTTTGGGCTGTCTTAAAAGTGAATGTAACCTCCAAATTAAACGTGATGCAATTCCAGTTGTTGATTGTCCTCGTCGGATACCTTTCAGTTTACGTAAACCTTTAAAAAATGAGCTTAGTCGAATGCAGAGCATCGGTGTCATCTGTAAAGTCGAAGAACCAACAGAATGGGTAAATTCAATAGTCATAGCTAAAAAACCAAATGGTAAGTTACGCATATGAGTAGTAAGGAAGGCACCTACCGTACAAAAATTACCAGGTGCGATAGTGACAGGTAGCAAAGAGAGTGTCCAAAGTGCCTACCAAAAAGGCCGGTCTTTGTTGTTGTTCTGAAGGTTAATGACGTCTGCTGGTGCCTTCTTTTGGGCGTGAACAATTGTGATGACGTCAGCTGGTGCCTTCTTTTGGGCGTGAACAATTGGGTGCAAGGGAGTGAGGTAGTTAGCATACTTGAGAGAGCAATATGTTTGATGAGAGTTATTTCCCTCACCATGTGACGGTTGAGCGGATTTTATATCCCACCAGCAGATTCCAGCACCCAGCAGGTGAGATGCAGTTAGCATTCTCGGTGTTTGAGTGAGGAGGTAGACAGGTGATGGTTGGTAAACAAAAAAGCAGTTCCTCTACATTATAAGCAAAAAAGAATCATTTCCTCTCCATTGTAAACGAAGAAGAATTAGTTCCTCTCCATTATAAACAAAATAACCAGTACCTGTACCTTTTGTGCAAAACCACTTGCGGGAATGTTATTTCGGTAATCTCGTATTCCGTTTTAGACTCTGGCCTTCTTTTTAAATCTCGACTAATGTACCATACATATGTATATCCAATATGCGTAATGTGTTTAAGTTTGAGGTGATACTCTTGAGATGACTTTTTATTTGGGTGAATTACCTACCGTGGGAATATTAAAAACAAGTTTCCAGCTTGCTTCTTTCAAAACGTTATAGCGTCGATCGTTTTGTTTTTTCTGATAAATCATATATGTAAATAATAACATGGGTGACGTGTTGGGTTGAATTGATGGGAATTAAAGTACAAATTTTTCGTTTTATGTTTTATTCAAAGCTGTATAGAACTTTTACAAAGTGAGTAATTTGATACAATTATGCTACAAGAGCTTAACTTTATTTTGATTACAGAATAGATTGTTTCTTAAGTAAAATAGGTGTTAGTAATTCTTCCATTTTTAAAATCCTGCGTTGAAATCTTAATCGATCTAATGCATCGGTTTGCCAAGTACCCTTTCTACTGGATCTATATGCGTACTCCCATGCAATTATGTATTTAACCGAAACCTGATCACAAAATCGAACATGTTTATAATCTAGAGATGACATTGAATAGATTGAGTAGCTCGACGATCAAGAAAAATATTGCAATTATCAGCAGAAGTAATTTCAACACTGTAGGCAATGATGGCGGCCAATGTGATTTTTTAACCGGCTTGTTATACGGTCCACAAACGTCTTTGCCGTTAGCGAACACACAATCAGGAGACAAGCGTCGATGCGCAGCTTCCACATCAGAAGACGTAGAAAATGCACTCATTATCAGTGAGCAGAAGAAACACCTGACGTAGTCCTTCAAGTTGGTGTAAAAGAAACCGCTTTTTACAAGCTTAAGAACTTTCCTCTCCTCTAGATCCAAATTTTTAAATGTCTTTAAACGGTCGTATTCATGTCTTAAGTTTAGCATATTGACTAAAGTCCGAATGTTATAGCACGTCTTTTATAGCAATCCAAGAATTATGAGCTGATGGAAAACCAAGCCATTTTACGTAAACTTGACTCCCCCTCCTTTTTAGAATCTCTTCTACAAGGTAAACATCAGGATGTTTGACTTTTATTAACTCTAGTTCATAGAACCCTCCTTGTATTATATTTCCCTGATAGTCTTTGAGTATGTATGTACGTGGTTCTGTTCTCTTTACTTCGTTTATCTGAAATATTTCGGTGGACCAGTTAGGGGTATAACCCTTCTCGAATACATGCTTGTACTTGCTTACACGTACATGATCTCCTTTCTTGAATTTAGGTCTTGACGTAACCTTCAGCTTACGGTAGACATCTCTAAGAAGCTGAATTTCATTTGATGGCCCAACATCTATAGGACGCATTTTTATGGTACGATGTTTTGTCCTATTGTATTTATTTATTAACTCTTTTAGTAACCCAGTCCAGTTATAGCTCCCGTTCATACTAAACTCTCTCCACATCATATTTTTCAAAGTTCTGTTAAATCGTTCTACAATTGAGGCCTTTAACGAACTGTACGTGGAGTAGTGATTGATTTCAAATTTCTTCATCAAGTCCTGAAATGCTTTATTGAAAAACTCTTTCCCATCATCTGTTTGCAAATTTTTTGGAAAGCGTTGTCCATTAAAAATGGATTGCATAGCCTTGATAATCTCCCCAGCACTTTTGTTTTTAAGTGGTAAGGCCCATGCATATTTGGAGAATGTGTCAATTACTGTTAGAAGAAAGTGAAAGCCCTTATTCTTAGTTGAATAAGAGCTCATATCCACTAAATCCGCTTGCCATAAGTCATCTATTCCACGAATGGTCACACGACGGCGCCTAAAATTTCTGCGGGCTGTCTTATGTAGTTCGTTAATAACCTGTCTTCTGCTCATTTCATCATGTGTATAAATAGAGGACATGTTTGTACATGTTTTATATAGAATCCAGTATAGGAAATGATACGTTTTGATCATCCTTTCACCATGATGGTAGCGGGTCCGTCAGGAAGCGGTAAGACGACGTTTATTGAAACGTTACTGGAAAACACATCACTCATTAACACTCCGATAAAAAAGATTATGTGGTGTAATACCGAGCGAGGCGCCATTCCTTCACAATTACCATTTCAAAATATTGAGTATTTAAATTCTATGCCGGAGGATTTTATAAACGAAACCAATGAGCCAACATTAATCGTACTAGACGATATGATGCTAAATGCATTTTCAAAGCAGGTTTGTGAACTTTTTACAAAAGGGTCACACCATAGGAATTTTTCAGTAATACTTGTAACACAGAATGTCTTCCATCAAGGCAAGTTTTGTCGAGATATTTCGCTTAACTGCAAATATATGGTCGTTTTCAAAAACCCCCGCGATAAAAGCCAGTTCCTTCATTTGGCCAGACAGATTTACCCTGAAAATAGTGCAGAGCTAGTGAGAATATATAAAGAAATTACTCAAGCTCCCCACGGGTATTTGCTTATTGATCTGACTCAGTCTACCAACGATTTACTTAGATTCAGAGCGGATATTTTTAATAAAAGATTTGTAACGTGTTATTGTTCAGGGACTGATTTAAACAGTAAAAATGGTGTCACGAATGAAACGCTTGAAGGACAACAAACATATGCTATATGTTCTCAAAAATGCTAGTCCATGTTTAAGAAAGGCTATCATGAAAAAGGCAGATCCTGAAGTGATCAAGACTATTTGTGAAATTGCATTAAACACGCTGAAGGGGAATCATGTGCCATGTCGTAAAATATTTAACAGTCTATGCAAGTATAAAAAGAGCATGCGAAGGTTAGTTGATGCTAGACGATCTGTTCCTAGACAGCGTAAAATCTTAGTACAGCAAGGAGGCTTTTTACCAATCCTGATAGGGAGTGTACTTTCAAGTGTTATTGGCTCGTTGATTGAAAAATATGCATAGAAAGAGCGTTCTCAATAAGATGTTTCTTCTTTCACCAGAAGTGTATGAACAGTTAAGGGGGCAGATAGATGATGGAGTTGGCCTGTCCATCTTCGATAAGACTATACATGGCATATTGAGAAATAAAAAAATGTCTGACGAGGACAAATGGTATAATTATAGGAACACGCTGATAAAGTTTCTTAATGCAAAGCGTAAAGGAAGACAGATTCGCGAAGAAAAACCTCTCGCGTTTGCGCCAGAAGTAAAGTTAGGAAATCATAAAAACTTACGAGATAATGCGACACAGACAAGGTTTGCTTTCAAAGAGGAAATGTCAACACAAACTTCTCCGATTAAGAATCCCGATCCATTTTACAGTATGGCTGAAGATATCTTTGAGGCTGGTGACATGACTTCACCAAAGTATAATAGCTCTAGTGCGGAAGAGATAACCCCGCCAAGGCGATCACTATCGCCTCGGTTCAAAAGACGATTATCTGTAAGCGGTATAGTTAAAAGTTTAAAACCGGCTTCAAAGTTTCGTAAGACTACTCCTGAAGTCAAGAGCGTGGATAAAGAATATAGAGTTATAACAGGTGATGACGGTATAACGCAGTATACTATACCGAGTGAAATGGAGGTTGATGAAGCTGCCCGACTTATAGACGAACTAGAGCAGAAAGAAGGAGCAGAAAAGCCAGAACAGAGAACGCCTGCCAAACAGCTTATATTAAGGCCTTCACGACTAGAAAATGCTTCATTAAGTACAAACGAACAGTACCCTATAGCTGGGCGTTTTAGAAGAAGAACTGAACGAATCGGAAGTGCACCAAATATTTTCTGGGAAAGACTTTAAAAATGCCTGTAAGCATAAGAGAAAACGAATTTTACATAGGCCTTCTAAGTAATAATTCTATGGGCATATAAAATGAAAATACTTTGTCGGCCTTCACAAATTTTCTTCCTAATGCTTGTAAGCTGGACGGTGGATGGACTGTTGGAATTACAGAAATTGCATTAGCTAATCGTAAATCGAGAACTGCTGAGAAGAAAGATGGAAAACGCGTCATAGATGATGGAATAGCGAAAAGTACTACTAAAAAAGCGAAAAGAGCTGCTACAGATGCACTAAAGATTAATGCTTTTGTAAAAACAGTGCATGGTTTGCATATTTATCTTAAATGGAGCTACCAACAGTTATTAAATTTATGTTACAATAAACAAGATATGAACTTTTCTACTTTCCTATCTTCGTTTAACGACGCAGTTGAACCCTATTGGGCTGCTGATACCTTTGCAGATTTTAAAGAGGGTTTGTATGACAGCTTGGTAACTGATTCAACTATTCGAAATATCCCTGATACTAGCAAAGATGCGCGACATCCGAGACCAGAAGATTTCTCTTTGCACATTTATCAGGATAGTGAAGTTGCGGATATTGTAACTTTAGGAGCTTCCGAATATAAGTCTATATATCATCTTTTCAATAGTATAATTGGACAGATTCCTAGAGAGAAGCGAAAATATAAAGCACTATTACACATGATAGACTATTACATACCTCCAGTGTATAGTATAAGTGAAAAGGCCGGGGAAAGTGTTCCGAAGAAGCTTGACTCTTTGGACTTAGAGATAAAAGAATTGAAACTTAAAATAAAGATAAAGTATCCGCTACCAACGCCCATTAACGTTAATGATTTAGTCGGGCTTTTTGTCGCGAATATACAGTATGATGACGAAACTATAGCTGTTCTACCTCGGAGGAGAAAATCAGATCAAATTAGGAAAAAAATTATTCAAACTCTAACTGACCTGGGGAAAGAGGCATCTACCTTTGAGATACCGCACAAGCGCACAATTACGGATAAAAGTATAATATTAAAAGTTCCTTATAAAAAACTACCCGATGGTACCCTGTTAACGACAGGTGTGCCTATAGATTTGAAGAAGAAAGACTTATCAGGATTCATTTCCGATATATTCTTTCAAACGCCTGTGAAGGAGCGTGATGCTAGTGTCCTTGCCGAGGAGGTAGGCAAGTCGTTTGAAAAAGCCTCAGTAGAAGAGGAGAAGAAGAAGGGTACTTTAGACAGAATCGCCATATTAGAAGATTCCATTATCGAAATAAAAAGCAGATTTCCCCGAGAACTAGCAACTGTAGCTGGAGTAGAATGCAAGGATGTAGGAATAATACACGTTTACACTGATATCATTCGCCCCCAAATAGTAGGAAACAAATTAGTGAGAAATCTGCGTATGATTCCATTGAAAGAATGTGATAATATCTTCAGGTTTGAGCATGTAGAATACTACCCTCTGGAAAAGACCTACATTGAAAGTATCTCCATAAAGATAACCGATGATCGAGGTGAATTAATTGACTTCATCCCCGGCTATACCCCGACATATGTGATGCTTCACTTCAAAAGACAATAAAGTATAAATATTCAGACGCGCATAAGGGATCTTCATAACTAGTGCACTTTCAAATCAGAATGAATTCATCTTATACAAGGTATTATTTAATTCAAAGCGGCGCTGGTTTGTCGGATATAGGTGATGTTTATCGATCTCCACTAATATTCCAGCGTGGAAGAGGTATCGGTAGCTTCTTTAGCGGACTACTACGTTATTTACGACCTTTAGTTTCCTCAGGTGTAAAAACTATAAAGGAGCAAGCTGTTAAGACTGGAAAAACAATATTATCAGAAGTGGGAAGTAAGCCTCTCAAGAACATTTTGAAAGAACAAGGACAAGCCGCTACTCAAGAACTGATGCAAAAGGGTGTGAAAAAACTCTTTGACAGTATGGGTGGAGAGGGAATGAAAAGGCGTGCGACTATAAAAAGGGCTAATCCGTTTTCGATAGCACAGTTAAATACAGCTCTTAAACGTAGAAAACCTACCAAGTCCAAGAGAAAATCAATTAAGAAAAGACCGGCAACCAGTAAAAATAAAAAAGTTAAAAATAGAAAACGTAAGCGCGTATTGGATATATTCGATAAATAAGGAGAATGACCTCGTACAGAGAATGTATGAAATCTGAATTAGATTTATTCAAGGCGCCACCGATACAAGCTAATATTTTAAAAACCGAAGAAGTTTCATACAAGCCAATAGCATCTCTTGATAACTCCTCAGTTCTGGAATTCGTCTCGCTAGGACATGGGGATACGTACCGTGATTTATCCAGTATCTACCTTCGCTTAAAAGTTCAGCTTATTAAGACAAAAGGCGGGAAAGAAGAATTGTACACTGGAAAAGAAAAAACAAAAGTTAAGGATTCAAAGGGTGCTGAGCATGAAGAGTCAAGTGACCCAATCGGTGTAGTTAACAACCTAATGCATTCGCTTTTTAGGCAATGCACAATACAATTAAATGGTAGACCTATTGCGCAAACTGACAACAATTACCATTACAGAGCATACATCGAGAACTTATTGAATTACGGTAGAGATGCATCAACAACACATTTAGAATCTGTAGGATGGTACCTCGATCAAGATGGTATGGAAATGATTGAAGATGGAAGCAAAAGTGGTGCTCCTAGTGAATTTAATGAAGGATATCTCAAACGATCTGATTTGTTTTCGAAAAGTAATGCGGTGGAGCTTATGGGAAAGATTCACGGCGATTTACTCAATCAAGATAAGTTACTTTTGAATGGGGTGGATTTCAGACTTTCACTTTCTATGGAAAAACCCGAATTTTACCTCTACTCAAAAGATGACGGACACTCTCCGCAAATTAAAATTATTGATGCCACAATGTATAGGAACCATGTAACTGTCAACCCTAATATTTTAATGGCACATGAAACTATTCTTCAACGCTCAAACGTGATATACCCGTATAAGCGCGTCGAGGTGAAGAGTTATACGCTACCAGCTAACAGTTCAACACTATCTTTAGATAATGTTATAATCGGACAGCTACCGAACTTGTTAATTTTCGGTATGATAGATAATGATGCCTACAGCGGTAAACAGACGAAGAATCCATTCAACTTTAAACACAATGATATCACACGATTTAATTTAGCCGTCAATGGAGTCCAAGTTCCAAACCAGGCTTTAGAGTTTGATTACTCTCAGGAGAAACCTATAAGTACACGAGGGTACCTTTCACTATTTAAGGGTACAGGTATTCATTATTTCGACAAAGGTAACCAAATCTCAAAGAAATTCTTCGATAATGGATGCTTTCTAATGGCGTTCGATTTAACTGCAGACAATTCATACGGGTCATCTTGTGGCAACTTATTAAATCAAGGAACTGTGAGGATCGAAGGAAGGTTTAAGAAAGCGTTGACAAAAAGTGTAACTTGTATAGTGTATGCCGAGTATGATGGAAGTCTTGAAATAGACAAACTTCGTGGAATACATACTGATTTTTGAAAAGTATAAATATAACCTTTTAATCTCACAATTCTTCATATTATTCAGCTGACGGGTAAGAATAACAGAGATGGCCTATTGTATTGTAAATGTAGAATATTTTAATGAAGGTAATCTAACCTTCTTTAAAAAGGTTTCGTTTGCCGGTTTCTCATCACAAAATAAATTATTCTCGAAGGAAATAACGTATAAATATCCCACATCATCGGCTAGCACAACAGATCAGGCTGGTGCATTTGGAAATTTGGAGCTTAAGCGTCTGGATGAAAATCTTATTATGACATTAGCGAAATTCGCAACCGTTTTTGTTTATAGCGCAACGACAAAGGAATTCTTAGAAAGTTACACCACCAGTCACACTAAGATCATTGACATTGATGCTATCGCTTCAAAAGAGCAGATATGAACACGATTGAACTTGTTAATGCATTAAGGAAAAATAAAAACACAAGAAGATTATTCAAAGGTGTATTTCCTTGCGATCGTTTACCTTATAAAATTAAAAAACCAGCATGTGTTATTGCAAATACCGACCCCGCAGACAAAAAAGGTATTCATTGGATAGCATTTTATTTTCCGAGGAAAGGTCCTGCTGAATTTTTTGACTCCTTTGGCAGATACCCCAACAATAAATATTTTAAAAGATTTTTACATACCAACTCCAAGGTTTTTATAAATAACAAAAAACGATTACAAAGTGTATACTCTTCGACTTGCGGAAATTACTGCTGTGTATTTATATATTCTCGTTGCAAGGGGAAAAGTCTAAATTTTTTTCTCAAGCAGTTTTCATCAAAAGATTTTACGGATAATGACGCCAAGGTAGTTAACTTATACCACCATATATTTTCATCGGGTGCTACACAGAACGGTGGGATTTTTCGTAACCAGTATTGTAAATCGGAGGTTGAGAGTATAAAAGCATCAGTTTAAACCACCCGACTTTCAGTTTTTCTCTAAAATTCTTCCGGACAATATGGCTTCACCTATTACAAAAAATGAGGGTGTCATGAAACAGCGACAATCTAACAAAAGAAAAAAATCAGCCCCTTCGGGTGAATCAACTGTTAAGAAACCATGCAAGCAGAAAAGGTCTGAGGTTCCTGGTGAAGGTGCTCTACTGAACTACACCTACTATCTGGACGGTTGCCAAAACCGAAAGGTTGTATTAGGCTTTGACCCGTTCACATTTGAGGCGAAAATAATCTTCAGTTACCCTGGACGTTTCCCTGTGTCAACAAACTACTCCGGATGGACTTCGCTGTACAATTATCTGATCAAGCTAAAACATGAAAATGACGAAGCTACTCAAGCGGTTCAAGCTGGTTTAAAAAAGGAATTCGTCATACCGGTCGATGAAGGTAGTATTCGACTATCATCCCAGAACCTTTTAAATTTGTTTGAAAGGATGGATTTCTTCAATATCGTCATGTTTCATAACAACAACGCTTCTGAAAGTGTGAGGGATTATTTCAATCAATACACAACTAAATGCAAGGAAAAAGATGTATTACAGCTATCGAGTGAAGACTTTTTTATACCATCACGCACTTCATATGTACATATTAATTATTCTCGACTTTTTTATGAAATTCCGTGGTTTTGTAGTGCAAGAATTATTTTTAATATAACAATTTGCTAATAAAAAATTTGTCTAAACTAAATATTTGTGTTTTCTTTTATAAATAAGCTTTATTCATCAGCATATATAGATATATATTTACACAGTTCTGCACGGCGCAACGAGTAGCTCGAGCTTGGTTATGATTTTTACATAGTGATTGAAAATTTTGAAGCTCTGATAATTTAGGTATTTCAAGCTGAATTATCTCAGCGTCTGGTAAGTACCTTCTGATGAAACTCTCCTTCACAAGTCCTTTCACATATATAGTAAAGCTGGTAAATTCCTTCGAAATATCGGGTAAATTGTTATAACATGTCTCGCCATCATTCCAGTGCAAACCATTAATGTTTTCTCGTTCAAACTTCTGCTGTCGATCCGCTTTTATGTTCAGCTCCTGATAGGGGTGAGGGGGTAGAAAGAAATAAAACGTTGGGTATATCGACCCAAAAGGCAGAATAGCAAGCTCTTTAGCAAAATACTGCCCGAAATTTCCAGTGACGAACTGGATATCAATAATAATTTTATCCATATTCTCGTGAAGGCGTAATACCGTAAAGTGAGAAACATTTTTTTGTTTTTCAGACATTTATATATATTTCAAGAAAATTTTTTACATTTTTACAATTTGAATTACATTAATTTATTTCAAATATTCGGTAATCTCTTAATTCTTAATCTTAACAAAAGTTATACAAAATATCAAAAGAGTGCTTATGCATGTAATTTACATTATTTTTTATCTTCTATCTTCATTTTCTTGTGGCCGTACGGAAAAGAGAAATATCCATCCTTGACGATTCTTTTATCGAATGTAAACTGAAAGTTCTTTTTTTCGGGTGAAGAAATAACAACACCGGGGCGTTTGCGTTTTATTTTTCTATCATTTTTGATATATACGGGCTCATCATCATCATTTCCGATCACCATCGACTTGAACCGATCAAAATTAATAACCTGGGCATTTTCAAAATTTAAAGTTATACCTTTACATTTTGTGATATATTTGGATCCCTCTTCTGTTTCAACTTTCAAGCTGTAGCTTTTTGGGCCTGTACTTACGAATTCCGAAATAAAGGCTTCAGGTCCGAAGCATTGAATTTCATCTGTTAAATCGCCTAAAAAGTCTGATATTAAGAATGATGAAGGAGTCTTTTTGCTATCCACGAAAATTAAACTATCAGTGTCGCAATAAAGCAAATCAATACCAGCCTTTTCTAACACCTCATGAAGCTTTAGTCTAGCAAACGCTGTAGTATAGGCCGCAACAGGGATATTGACGTGTGGAAGCATATTCATATTTTCTTCGATATACTTCCATGTGATCCACATTGTCTCCTCATTAGCTGGGAGTAAAGAGCATATTTCTATACCTGGTGAGTCAATAAACTCACAAAATTCTTTATACTTGTTGACAACTTTTGTATACGTTCTATCTTCTCTTTGCGCGAATTTTCCCCAAAAAGAGTTAAGACAAATCTTAGCAGTATTCCGTCTACCAGGATTTTTTTCGATATTTTTCTTCTCCAAGACAATATCTTCTTTCAACCGGTAAGCTTTTAAAAATTCATCTTTCTCAACTTCCGAGGAAAGCTTACTGTTCCATCCGCTAGCTTCTTGCTTAATTTTTAAAAAAGTATTAACATATTCTGTAAATAACCCCCCTGTTTTTAAAAATGGGTCATACTGAACATGGTCGTATTTCCAGACTTCAAATACTGTCTTTATTTTATAACCCTTTTTAACAGCTAAAGATACTTCAGGGATAACCCACGTACCAGTGAAGGCTCTATCTTCTTCTATGTGATCGCAATTAAATAAGTTATTTATTTCAGCACACTTTCTGCATAGAGCAAAATATAATTTCTTATTATTTTTGAAAGGGAGAACCGGAATATACAAAGTCGGTGGTGGGATAACAGTGCATTTGATAATTCCATGCATTAAAAGTATATCTGGTAATAAACCCTTATTTATTATATTTTCATTACGAAAAATTGTAGGATGTCCGATTGGATATGGAGAATACTTATTAATGTATGGGTATAGACTCGTGAAATCTAAATATCGTATTACTTCATCTTCTTTTGCTTTATGATATAATTTGAATACTTCAGTACGACCTCCGAAAATGGCATCTCTCGGGTTAATTGGCAGAGTAATGTTCATTATACTTTTATCTAACCTCTTATCTATTTCTTTGTTTTCTCTTAAGAATTTCTTAAACTCACACTCCCAAATATATTCGAGATTGTAACCGCAGTGTTTAATTGTTTCGAGGCGTCTTTCCGTACTTTCGTTTCTTTGCTTTAAAGTGTCTAAATTATGATTTGATTTATCAGAGACTTCTTCTAGCTTAAAACATTGTTTACAACCGTGATAAAAGCAACCTAGGAACTCAAATACTGTATTAGTTCTTGTATTAAAACCATCTACTCGAAAGCCGCTTTTTTCCAGTTTAACTTCCCCTTTGTTTATAGCAGAAATAATTTCGTCATCTAACTCCCAACTCTTAGAAGTAAGCCACTTTAATGAAAGTCTGGAATAATTTTTAGTATTATAGTAGCTACTTTTCGGCATTATCCCCAATGTATTTCTTTTAAGGAAATTTTTTCGGAAGACAAGCATACAAGCTGAAGCTATAGTCACACTTGATGTGAAAGGATTAATTCCGGTTATAGTAAGAAATTCTTGCATGAATCGAATACAACCTATTCGTAGTATATCGACATCATTAATACAATATTTTAACATTTCCATTTTATTATTGAAGACTCCTGAAGATACATTGTTGTACCACTTTAAAAATTCCTCTCTTTCACCCGATTTCATGGCGTTGTATCCATACATTTCACGGTGCGGAAATCCTCCAACATAATCAATATTTTCCACAGTGTTAAAGAAATAAGGATAATACCCCTTCACATGATCGTTAATAGCAAATACTTGGGGGAATTTGGAAAGGGGGAATGCTAGAAAATTTAATGAGTCTATAAAGGCTATTTTCCCACATTTCAATTTCATAATTCTAGTACCATTCATAATAGGTTCAATTTTTAATTTCCTATTTAAGATCTCTGAAATTAAAAAGTGCCCATTGTACCCCTGTAAATTATGTGCAATACAGAACACATTGTTTATAAAGGGACGATCTTTTAAACAATAATCTAAAAATCTACTAACAACCGTTGTTTTATTATCAAACTCAAAAACATGCTCTCTGACACCGCAGACGCCACATTTTTCTTTTATATCCGGGTTGTCATAACATTTATAACATACTTGATGTGCTACTATTAAATTCACGACATGTAAAAAGGATGTTGCACTTGACTCATATGAAGTATTCTGTGTGCTTTCACAGTCGAAAAAAATAATTAGGAATCTAGCATTATCCTTACCATTATATGGCTTGATATAGCATAAGTGGCCTTCAGGAACAATTTTTGAGCAAATTTGACAATAATACTCATTACAGGTATGACTTTTTTCTCGCTTCTTGTCATGAATTATAAATTTTTGACACAATTTACATATCTTGAAGGTTTCGCACATGTTTTTACCCTCAATTTTGTTTTGTAAATGATTGAGGTAACAAACTTCACCTCTAAAAGTACGGTTACAGTCTTCACACATTTTCACCTGCCTAACAAATTTACATGATGGGAAAGCATTACAGTAAGAGCATTTCATTACACACTTATGCCTACTCTTTTGTGAAATTTTATTGCAAAAAGGACAGATGTAATCTTTATCAAAAAGTCCTGTTACTGACTTGATCACGTAAAAGTGTTTTAAATTCTTTGAATAGTACAGATAAATTTTGTTTTCAAAACTTCTTTGCATTTGAAGATTGAAAATAATTGAGTTTGAATCTCCCAAGTTATCGAAAACGATTATCTGATAATCTTTTAAAAATTTTTGGAACTTATAAAGATCCTGTAAAATGCACCCATCCTTTCCAATCTGAACGTGTGCATTTTTGCACAGAATCTCGGCCTTTTCACCCAAAGTTTGAAGAACTTTTACACTTTGACGTTTACTGACATTTTTTGCAGCCAATTCTATTGCAAAACAAATGCTTCGTGGTAGACAATTTACATCATCATCCTTTCCCACATCTATTATACTCCTTTTCGTACTAAGTATTTCACTCTCTTCCATAGAACCGGCTTTAAGTCTAGCTCCTGCATTTGGAAAATTAACTATATCTGCCTTCAATTCCATAATATTGTCTGAAAGGAAACTGTTATTGGACTGATTCACATTCGAAATCAGCCCAATAATATATTTCCCGCTTAATTCATTAATAGGTCTTAAACTTGCCCATATTGGTTTTACGTCCGGTGAGTTTGGTAGCGTAATTGTAAATCCCACTTTACTATCTTTGCTTGAATTCGTAAGAATCTCTTTAATCACTTCATCAAACACTTTTTCTAAAGCCTTAAAAGGATCTTCCGAAATATCACCAAGATCCTTTATCTTAAAACTTATTTTCACTCCTTCCACATGAAATTTTTTATAAAATTTTGCATGCTTGGATAGCAGTTCATACCCTGTTTTTGAACCATGCCCAATCTGTATGTCTTCGTTGCGACCAGCGCAATTCTTTCCAAAAAACATTTGCTTAGTGCTTCCTGTCTCTGGAATATCTTCCATCTTCCGAAGATAATCTGCGGCTTCCTTCACCACACTGTTTGAAAACGAGACATTGAAGACCGTCGAGAATTTTGTCAATATTTCCAAGAATGTATATTTCTCTTGGACTGAAAATGAGGTTTTTTGTTTTTTTATCTCCTTAATTACATTACTTAAACTAGATATAAAGAAATCATGGCCAAGGACTAAAGCACAATCTAAGAAATTAAAAAATTTTTGGGAGTCCATAACTATGGTAATTCCCTTTACTAAACTATTTTTATTAAAAACTCTTATTTATTTTAACTTAAATTAACTTAACACTATTCCACTATATTATTAATATTATTTTGTTTTTTTAAATTATTTTTCCTCCGTAATTCCTCAGTATTTCTGAGCCAAGAGGAGGTATGCCAGACGGGGTCAATGGGGTGAATCCTCACTTTTCGTCTTCTTTCCTGCTTTCCTGAAACTTTTTTTCTTTCAACTTGTGTTGAGCTTTCCTTTCCGGATTTGATTATTACTTTTCCTTCTTCATCTAACGCCTCCAAACGTCTATTAATTTTTTCTATTTGTTTGCTAAGGAGCTTAATTTTCTCTCTTAGAACAATGTTTTTTACAACTAATGTATAATTTTTTGAATCGGACATAAGGTCTGTTCTTTCTACACACAATTTCTACACTAGATTACACTAGATAAACTCATATAGCCATCAACTTCGACAAATTGTGAAGAAGAAAAACCTACACCTGCTCCCAAACCATTGTAAAAAGTTTTCTTAGAGTACACTACACTCGACTAAAAGAATATATCTTTTAGGAGACGTTGAACTTTGTGGTTTTGGATTTTTCCTTCTTCTCCTTTCCAGTGCGCCTCCAAGCGCTATTATTCTTCAGTTTTTTGGTGTGGTCCGTCCTAAAGATGTCCAGATTCTAGCAGTGGCGGTCATATTGCTCTTCCAAGGGGGGGGCCATTGAAGTTCAGTGGCTACTGTATAGAAAATTGGTGCAGTATCCCTTATCAGCGTGGATGGAAAATGTGCAAATCATATGGTAGCTTTGGCTGGTACCTACTGCTTAAAAATATCAACTTCTCATTTTCGCATCTAAATCGCAAGATTTCGGCAACCGAATTCAGAATATTAAAAAGCATTAACATAGCTCTGAAGGCATTTCTTGAAAATCGTTCAATTTATTAGCTGATTGTATAGTATGATATTAAAAATTTAAACCTGTTTTTTATGATTGTAAGTCTTTAAGTAATAGGAAATTTAATAGCAGGAACTAGAAAATAATATTAATTGATTCCAAAGCTTAGTGGAAATAATTTTTGATTTTAGTAGAAGTCGATGCCGGTCTTGATTTCTACAAAATTTAGAAGCCCAAACAGACAGAGATCTCTCATACTGTATGAAAAATCTAGTAGATTTTAAGAGTTTTCATAAAAATTTCGAGATTTCGCCAAATCCTATTTGAAATCTTTGGATGTAAATTAGCTGTTTTTTGAGACCATCAGAAAAGTAGTATACTTAATTTTTATTAGTTCTACTATCATACATATTTGGTAAAACTGAATATTGCGCATTATGATCCGAACTCTACATCTCATAATAAGGTTTGTACCGAGATTCTGTGAAATGGGTAATAGTTATAAAATCCTTTTCGTGCAAACTCGATAGCTTAGGATGTTAGCTTAGTCATGTATTCGTGAAATTAAATTGTTGATGCTGATAAGAAAGTTATATACTTCTTGCTATACAAACTTCAAAGGGCCCACTTTGCCCCACTACTGGGGCAAAGTCTACTGTTCTAGCCATGTTAAAATTGTTATTTTAAATATCAAATAAAATTATATTGGCATGCGGTAAAATTTGCCCGGGGTTCACTTTACCCCGAATGAACACTAAATAGTAAGCATCTGCTGAAATTTATATACTTTTTAAATAATCATCAAATCTTACTTTGCAAGTTTCACAATCCGTACCCCGATCTCAAGGATACTGTTCCAAAAAAATCCTCAATCGCTAACAAGTTTTTTTAATCCAATTATTGAACACTGATATATACATGAAATAGTGCCAAAATCGTAATATGAGAAAATTCGGGGAACTGTAATTAAAGTGGATTTCTTTTATAGTGCATTGTAATCAATGCTTGAAGCTTTATCAAATAATTTTTTTCCGAAGATTTTGCGCTATTGCAAACTAGAAATTTTAAGGGGGCCCACTTTGCCTTGCTGGCCCACTTTGCCCCACCTTCCGCTACATATTCACATAGTCTCCTTACTGATTAGATCTATAGTTTAGATGACTACCACCATAACCCAACCTAACCTACTCTCCTAATTTAATAATTTTAAAAAGTTAGAAATTCTCTAAAACTATTTTCAATTATTATAACTACATAATAGCAGTATCTTATACCTGTAGCTCAGTTCTGTAACTTATGAGTGAGAAATTTCTAACCAAAAATTCAAAATGAGGACGAATTAATGCAGTTTTCTCTCTGTATTCTCACCAAATGAGAAATGAAAAATTGCGAAATGCGTAGTCCGTATTTCGGTGCGGTCCGTAGTACGGTGCATTCTCATTTGGTGATAATACATAGAGAAAACTGCATTAATTCGTCCTCATTTTGACTTTTTGGTGAAAAATTTCTCACTCATAAGTTACAAAACTGAGCTACTGATTTCAATCGCATAATTTTGGTAGATTTTGAAATCTCGAAAAGAGTTTACAACAAAATTACTAATTTATTTTGTAAGAGTTAACTTTTGCAAACTAGGACATTTAAATTGAATGAACAGGAGTCGAAAGCTTGCATTATCATGCAATTTGAAATTTTGTAATATTTTATACAGGTAGTTATGGTGACAGATAATTTTAGAACTGTTTAGTGACTATTATTTGTATTGAAATTTACCTCTTATTATGGTTCTAATTAATGTAAAAAATGTATGTTTTAAGTTTCACCCCGAACAGAAAAAATAAAAATAAAAATTTGGGATTCCGAAAAATTAGCCCCGATTTATTGATAAAACGGGGATAAATCTTGATAAATCTGGGGATGATTGTAATTTCAAACACTCGTATATGGGTTATGTACCATCGGAAATACCATCTAATGGTCGTAATGAGAAAGTGAAGTTTTTCATATTCAATCGGTTTCGACTGTATTTTGATAATGGTTAATAATACGAAGCTAGTATAGTGGACAAAAATATCTGTTTTCTAATACTCAATATTATGTTATAGAAAGAAAAAATGGTTCAGAAAGTCCTTCACTAAGTACTACATAAAAGCTATAATGGATTAGTGATTAAATGTTAAAAATCATCGTTTTCTACATTGCTGAAGGACTTTTTTTCACAACATTGAGCACCTACTTATGTCACTAACTTCGTGTCGTTTACCGTTACAAAGTTACGCTCAAAAATTTATTTTTTAAGAAAAACTTCAATTTCTGAATTTAAGCATAGATGGCATTTTCGATAGTATACCAACCACCTATATATTTAGAGTTATATCATCCACAGAATGATACTATATAGGCTCTATGTCGCTATCTTGTGAGTTTACGGAGTCTTACACATATGTATACAATTTTGGTTCTTTAAGGTTCTTGAGGCACGTAATACCCATTGTCGAGATGAAACTTCAAACGAGTTTTTGTTTTTGATGGGTACTGTGAAAAAATTAAAAAATTTTATATGGAGTTATTAGCTTTAACTAGGATTTGAAGTATCCTTTTTCCCTGAGAAGATTTCAAATTCATCCAGATATGGGAAAATTAATAGAATACCTAATGAAAACTGTCCTAGAATAATCCAAATCCAAATTTTTCAAAATTAGTTTGAAACAGTACATAAATACTTTATTATTAAAAAATAATAAAGTAAAACTCAATCCTTAACATAACCATAAGATTGATTACATATTTATATTCGAAATTTTATTACTTTCTTTTCAATCAGGAGACGAAAGACAAAAGAAGATTCAAGAAAGACATAAGAGAAAATCAGATTTAATAGCATCATATGTTACTTTATTAAGTGTATCCTTTAATCTGATAGTCTCATATAATTTTTCTTTAAAGAAGACGTGATAAAATAATCATGTGTGACGGATCTGTAGGGGGGGGGGCCATGGCCCCCATGGCCCCCCCCCCGTATGACCGCCACTGGATTCTAGCTTTTTGGGGTAAAAATATACACAATTAAAAAGTTTTTAATATTGACAATGAAGCATACTTACATCTTCAGCTCCTTAGTTATCGTGAAATGTAACTTCCGTTGGTTACTTTTGGCTTTTTATACTGAAATCCATGAATATTTTACACAATGAGAAAGGTGGGGGGCTATCCACCACTCTAAACTTAAATAAATTGTGTAATATGGTAAAGTACCTTATTCTTTGATCCGTATGAACTTGACTGAACAATTTTTTCCTCAATATTAAACCAATAATTAAATATGACCTTTTGAGACATATTGGAATATTTTACCTCAGACATAGTAAAATCAGAACTGTGAGATATATATAAATGTTTTTAATCGAAAACATGTTCGATTAATGCTTCTACACTTTACTGGTAAACATAACTTATACGGAAAATTAAACTAATAATTAAATATGACCTTTATAAAACATATTGGGAAAATTTTTCCTCTGGCATAGCTTAATTACACCTGTGAGATTAAAAAATCAAAAAAGGGTTTAAATCGAAGACATTTCCAATTAAAGCTTCTGTTTATTTCAGGTATACAAAAATGACTACTGGAAAAATTAATTCAGTTTTAATATAAAATTAAATCAGTTTTTAATTTACCGATTTTAATGGACCTACGATTTTTATGACATTGTAGTAAACGACTATGTGTATTATCTTTTTACTCTTGATTTAAACATCTTATATGTGTAATTAGTACCGTGAATTGTATATAAATACAGAAAATTCTGTGCCCATCATCACATTCAATCAAACCTATTACAGGAGTAATAATGGTAAAGGTTTTTTGCTCAATTTAAAATTTTTACATTTTAAATCTAATTTATTTTGTTTTTTTTTTTTTTTATTTCAGAGTACCTTTGAGCTTTTATGCGAAACGGCGGAGAATGGGTATGATACGCTCATACCCATCACATCTTTGGCAATTGGAGAACAATATCCAGTAAAGTGTTTCGGCTTGGTGAAGACCAAATATGGTCTACGCCTAACTGTGCACCTTAAAAAAGGGGAGTATATATATCTACCTCCAAGGTTTGCGGAGAAGATAAAAAATCAAAAGCAGATTGAGGAATTGAATCAAACTTCTCAATCTATAGTTTTTGAAGGGAAAGATGAAGCCAAAGGTGGCTTCATCATGCTTAAATTTATAAAAAATTAATATTAAGAAAATAAATGAACAAAATTTGTTATCTTAAAAATATTAAGAAATAAATGAGAAAATTTGTTATCTTAAAATATTGTTTTTATTTACATTCATCTATCCCCGTTCGGCACTTGAGCCAGACAGCCAGAATTATAAGAAAAAACAAAACGATCGACGCTATTACTTACATATATTATTTTTCCGATGAAACAAAACGATCGACGCTATAACGTTTTGAAAGAAGCAAGCTGGAAACTTGTTTTTAATATTCCCACGGTAGGTAATTCACCCAAATAAAAAGTCATCTCAAGAGTATCACCTCAAACTTAAACACATTACGCATATTGGATATACATATGTATGGTACATTAGTCGAGATTTAAAAAGAAGGCCAGAGTCTAAAACGGAATACGAGATTACCGAAATTACATTCCCGCAAGTGGTTTTGCACAAAAGGTACAGGTACTGGTTATTTTGTTTATAATGGAGAGGAACTAATTCTTCTTCGTTTACAAAGGAGAGGAAATGATTCTTTTTTGCTTATAATGTAGAGGAACTGCTTTTTTGTTTACCAACCATCACCTATCTACCTCCTCACTCAAACACCGAGAATGCTAACTGCATCTCACCTGCTGGGTGCTGGAATCTGCTGGTGGGATACAAAATCCGCTCAACCGTCACATGGTGAGGGAAATAACTCTCATCAAACATATTGCTCTCTCAAGTATGCTAACTACCTCACTCCCTTGCACCCAATTGTTCACGCCCAAAAGAAGGCACCAGCTGACGTCATCACAATTGTTCACGCCCAAAAGAAGGCACCAGCAGACGTCATTAACCTTCAGAACAACAACAAAGACCGGCCTTTTTGGTAGGCACTTTGGACACTCTCTTTGCTACCTGTCACTATCGCACCTGGTAATTTTTGTACGGTAGGTGCCTTCCTTACTACTCATATGTCTTGATCCTCAAAATCTTAACAAAGTAATATTAAGATCCTACTATCAATTTCCGACGCTAGACGAATGTAAGGCAAAATTAACCAACGCAGAATTCTTCACAACTCTTGATGCAAACTCAGGGTTCTGGATGATACCTCTTAATGAACAATCATCAAAATTATGTACGTTCATCACACCTTACGGTAGATATAGATTTCTACGTTTACCGTTCGGCATTAATGCCGCACCAGAGATTTTTCACTCAGAAATGGTAAAACATTTTTCCGATATCCCAGGTGTTATAATATATATCGATGATTTTCTCATATTCGGTTCATCAAAAGAGGAACATGATAAAAGACTGTATCAAGTTCTAAAACGAGCAAAATTAATTGGCCTCAAATTTAACAAAGAGAAATCAGTTAAAATTTCTAGGTCATATCTTCAGTTCTGAAGGTATTCGTCCGGACTACAGAAAAGTCAAAGCCATCTGTGAATTGCCTAGACCAACTTGTGTGCAAGACTTGCAACGTTTCCTTGGCATGGTCAACTATCTACGATCCTTCGTTAAAGACATGTCTGTCGAAAATCAACATTTAAGACAATTACTTAAAAAAGAAACTCTTTGGCAATGGCTTGAGGTGCATGAAAAGGAGTTCATAAAATTAAAAAAATTACTTTCATGTGCACCAATATTGTCATATTACGATCCAAACAAACCACTAACTCTATCCGTTGATGCGTCAAAGAAGGCATTAGGAGCCGTCATTCTACATGGTAATAGTCCAATTGCATTTGCGTCCGCCACTCTAACCAATAGCCAGGAAAATTACGCACAAATTCAAAAAGAGCTTTTTGCAATTCTTTTTGGATGCGATAAGTTCCATCAATTTATTTATGGGAAAAATGTCTTGGTAGAAACGGACCACAAACCATTAGTCACTCTTTTTAATAAGCCACTACACAAAATTCCGGCTAGTCTACAGCGCTTTATGATTCGGTTACAGGCATACGATTTAAAAGTCATATATAAGCCAGGCAAATACATGTTCGTGGCTGATACGCTCTCCAGAGTTCCTTTGTCAGAAGAAACATGTACCAAGTACGATGAAGACATAAGTCTTCAATGCAATCTTCTAAAAACTCAAATTGCATCGTCGATTTCTGATCAAAAGCTAGAGCAAATTCGTTCTGCGACATTTGCCGATGTTGTTCTGCTGTCTCTCCGAACATGTAAAAAATGTGGACGAAAAAATCATTTCGCTGTAGTATGTCGAACAAAAAATATTAATGCAGTAAGTGAGACGAACTGTCAAAAACAGTTTTGTGATTCGGTTTACATAGATGCAATTACAGGTAATATTTTGAACCAAAATAATAAGTTTTGGATTGAAGAGGTTAAAACTAATAATAAAATTATTCATTTCAAGCTTGACACAGGAGCTGAGGTTAATGTACTTCCATTTCATCTATACAAAAAAGTAACTAACGCGAGCATTATACCAACTGATACCAAACTGATTGCTTATGGAGGTACGAGGATAAACGTGATAGAAGAAATTACATTGGAATGCTGCATTAAAAATGAGGTTAGCAATGAAATTTTGTTTATAGTAGACGGCGAATCAACGCCAATATTAGGATTAATGGGATGTATAAGCCTACAATTAGTGAAAAGGCTATACAATGTGAAATGTTCAGACAAGGAATCAATTATACAAGAATATAACGGTCTATTTGAGGGTGTAGGCTGTTTTAAAGAAAATTATGAAATAAAGTTGAAAGAAGGTGCTTCCCCGGTTGTTAAGCCGAGCAGACGTATCCCAATAACTTTGCAAAAACCATTGAAATTAGAACTGGAAAGGCTAATAGGTATGGGAATTATAGAGAAATGTGATGGCTCACATAAATGGGTATCAAATTTGGTCATTATTGAAAAAACAAATGTTGTGATCATGTTGTAAAGCATCACTAGCGCTTTAGTCTGTAAGTTACTCTCGTTGAATAAAGTACTCTTGATCACAAAGCCACTGACTATTAATACAACATGGTGTCAGATGTGTGTCTTTAAAAAATTTAAAACAAACAATAGTTCTAAAACAAACAATTTAATATTATAAAATAGACAAAAGTATAAAAATATAGTAGACTATAATAATAAAATGTCGAAAAGTGAGGGGAGTGCGTCATCGTCGGCAACTGGTAGCTATACAACGGTGAACAACATGACTTCGGTGCAACCGTTAAACCTAAGAAGCACCAATCTTCCTGCAACATGGTCATCTTGGTATACATCGTTTCGCATTTACCTGATTGCTACAGGATAAGAACAGGAAAGTGACAATCGCAAAGTCGCGCTACTGCTTCACCACATGAGTCCAGGAGCGCTGGAAATTTTCAATTCGTTCAACGCACAGTTAGACCAGATCAAGTATGCAGACCTAGTGACAAAGTTTGAATCTTATTTCTTGCCTAAGGTAAACATTATAATGGAACGGCACAGATTTTTTTCAAGGAACCAGGAATCCAGCGAGTCAATAGACGAATTTGTCACATCGCTAAAAAATTTAAGTCTCTCGTGTGATTTCGGAAAGTTACGAAAAGACCTGGTACGAGATATTTTTGTGTGTCGATTAAATAGCAGCCACAATAAAATCAAAGAAAGGCTGCTCAACGAAGGTAACATAAAATTGGATAAAGCAGTCGATATCGCACGGAACATGGAGTTAACAAAGGTACTGTGACGAGAGTGGTACTTTGTTGAATTTCGTCACTGTCATTTTTATTTTTATCATAGTAGCCAGGAAGCTTATAAAAATAAATGATAGGGAGAGAAAATTCAGTTCAACTTGATATTTGAATCTGATGACACTAAAAAGATAATTAAAATAGTTTATTAATAAAATGTTATAAAAACGAATGTGCATATGTAACGTGTTATAATTTAATAAAATAAATTATAAGGTTTTATTCGATTAAAATATGAATAATTTAAAATTATAAAAAGTGCAATCAATTTATTTACAAGCTCTTAGTTAAGAGATAATAGTTCATCTAAATTAATTTATGATTTATTAAATGTAAGGAAGGATCCTTACAACTGGTGACCCCGACGTGATCAGAAGAACAGATCAAACGTAAGCAAGTTCTACAACTGGTCAAATAAAGACGTGTAACGCCGAAGCTGAGGTAGACGTAACGCTAAAGAAATAGAGAAACAGGAAGAAAAGACGTGTAACGCCGAAGAGGAAATAAAACGCAACACCTTAGAAGAGAAGAAGCAAAGAATCAAGTAATTGATAATTATCCGAAATAGGATTTATAGTAAGAATATTCCAAATAATAAAAAAAAAAAAAAAAAAAAATTTTAAAAATATATTTGTGTAAAAAAATGTTAGGTGACAACAACAACGTACCATCCTCCTTCGGGACAAGTAGTGGTAATAATTCAAATATGGCGGCCGTAGCCGTGCAAAAAATTCAATTTTGGATATACAACCCAGCGGCATGGTTTAGAATGTTAGATAACCAGTTTGCATCAGCGGGTATAGTTACTGAATTAACAAGGTTCAATCATGCTTTAAGTATGCTTAGTTCTTCAGAATGTTCTCAGGTTATGGATATTATGGAGAGCATTCCAGAGAACGGTCAATACACATTTTTTAAAACAGCATTGATTCAACGTTTTGGTGAAACGGAGGATACTAAATTACAAAAATTATTTACGGGTCTTGATTTAGGTGATAAAAAGCCGACCCAGCTTTTGAGTATGATGAAATCTTTAGCCGGCAGTTTAATCGAAGAAGTCGTATTAAAAAAATTGTGGATACAAAGATTGCCACAACAAATACAAGTGATATTAGTAGCTAATTCAAGTGGTTTGGATGAGCTAGCAATCTTAGCTGATAAAGTTTTGGAAGTAACTTCGGCAACATCTGCTCAAGTTTTCACAACGAACGTCATTCCTTGTTCTAATGTAGATAGCAATTCTGAAACATGTGAAATAGCTAGTTTAACTTCGATTCAGAAACAATTAAATTTTTTAACGAAAAAGATAAATAAATTAGAATCTGTTCAACGTGAGAACAGGAGCAATTTGAAACAAAAAAATTATAAAAATGAAAGTAATTATAAATTCAAGTCACAAAATACAAATTCGGACAACGTAGATAAAAGTACTTATTGTTTTTTTCATGAGCGTTTTGGTGAAAAAGCCTATAGATGTGTTCAGCCATGTAGTTATGAAGAAAAAAAACTAAATGTATTGTCAGAAGTGGCGGGTTCTGGCATTTTTTCAACATCAAACCGTCTTATTATTTTTGATCCCCTTTCAAGGTTAAGGTTTTTGGTTGATACGGGAGCAGAAGTTTCTGTTCTTCCAAGACATAAATCTTATAATTCAATTCTCAATACGAAATTGATTCTTTCAGCTGCGAATGCTAGTAAAATTTTAACATATGGTTATCACACAGTTAACCTTTCTCTATATCTTCATCGAAAATTTATATGGAAATTTATAATAGCAGATGTAGACAGACCAATCTTGGGAGCAGATTTTCTACAAAATTATGGGCTGATAGTAGATATTAAAAGGAAATGTTTAATTGATCCCCTCACTAAGTTAAATTCAACTGTGGGATCTATTTTTTCTGGTCCAACTACATCATTATCAGTACTATCAATTCTACACAAAGACGTAACAATAAACGAATTATTAAAAAAGTATAAACTCATTATAAAGAATAATTCTCTTACAGAAGGTTTCAACGACCTACATAAAGTTAAACATTTTATAATAACTAATTGCAATCCGGTATTCGCAAAACCTCGTAGGTTAAATCCGGAAAAACTTATTAGTGCTAAGGCAGGTTTTTTTTCGCGGAAACTCTCATCAACTGAACGCAATTACAGCGCTTACGACAGAGAATTATTGGCAGTATTCGCTGCAATAAAACATTTTCGTTTTATGTTAGAAGGTCGCAATTTTATATTATTTACAGATCATAAGCCACTAACTTTTGCTTTCAATCAGAAGCTTGACAAAGCCTCACCTAGACAGTTAAGACAACTGGATTTCATTGGTCAATTCTCTACTGACATTAGACATATTTCCGGTCAAGAAAATGTGGTTGCAGATGCTTTATCGAGGATAAATGAAATAAATTTACCGTCTTCAATCGATTTTAGTAAAATTGCTCAAGCTCAATTAGTAGACCCCCAACTAGAACAAATTATATTAATGCCAAATTTACAAATGATTGCTATTCCACTTTTGAATACAAATCATCAACTATGGTGTGATTCGTCATTACCTGTACTCCGTCCGTATATTCCGGAATCAGAACGCAAAGCAGTGTTTCAGACAATGCATAATTTTTCACACCCCGGAATCAAAGCAACGGTGAAATTGTTGACTAGTAAAGTAGTTTGGCCTTCTATAAGAAAAGATATAAGTAAGTATTTGGACGAGAGAATGTATTAATTGCCAAAAAGCAAAAATAACCAGATCAGTAAAAAGTCCTTACGGAAATTTTGATAAAGTTTGCGAAAAGTTTGACGTTATTCACATCGATTTAATAGGACCACTTCCAATTTCGAATGATTATCGATACTGTTTAACTATTATTGACAGGTTTACACGTTGGCCTGAAGCTTTTCCTATTAAAGATTCTAGTGCGCGAACGGTGGCATCGATTCTAACAAAAGAGTATTTTCCTCGTTTTGGTATACCAACAACTATTATTACAGACCAAGGAAAACAGTTCGAATCGCATTTATTCACAGAATTAGGGTTATGGTTAGGTTTCAAACGTAACAGAACAACCGCTTTCAATCCTAAAGCCAATGGTTTGTTAGAACGATGGCATCGCGTGGTGAAAGAAGCATTATTATGTAAAAGTATTTCTAATTGGTCAGACAATTTGCCTTTCATTTTATTAGGATTACGATCAGTTCTCCGTGAAGATGCAATAGGAACGGCAGCGGAAATGCTATACGGTCAGAATTTAAGGTTACCGTTTGAGTTCATCGAAAGCAATAAATTAGGTGTAAAATTACCAGAAAATGAATTTATACAGTATCTAAGACGTTTGATGTTGGAAATTAAACCTCTCCCGCCAACTAGAAAATCAATACAAAATATTTTTCAATTTAAAGAATTAGAAAACTGTTCTCATGTTTTCGTCAGAAGCGGAATTTCTAATTTATCAATGCATACGCCATTTGAAGGCCCGTTTCCGGTAATTTCGCGTGAACCTAAATATTTTACTTTGTCAATCAAACAAAAGCAAACTAGAGTATCAATAGACAGGCTCAAACCATGTTTTTCGCAAATTACAGTTTAAAAAAAGTTTTTATGAAATTGTTGTTAAGCTGTCTCTGAAGGGGGAGTATGTGGCGAGAGTGGTACTTTGTTGAATTTCGTCACTGTCATTTTTATTTTTATCATAGTAGCCAGGAAGCTTATAAAAATAAATGATAGGGAGAGAAAATTCAGTTCAACTTGATATTTGAATCTGATGACACTAAAAAGATAATTAAAATAGTTTATTAATAAAATGTTATAAAAACGAATGTGCATATGTAACGTGTTATAATTTAATAAAATAAATTATAAGGTTTTATTCGATTAAAATATGAATAATTTAAAATTATAAAAAGTGCAATCAATTTATTTACAAGCTCTTAGTTAAGAGATAATAGTTCATCTAAATTAATTTATGATTTATTAAATGTAAGGAAGGATCCTTACAGTACAGACTCAACAGTTACATCATTCATCACAGTCACATACAGACACACAATCGGAAATCGGCGTCATGGCAGCAATTAACAAATTTCCGAGTCGCAATCATACAAATAACGCAACCAACTTTCGCAAGCCAGAAAGTAATTTCCAATACGGTAACAAATACGGTAAAAAAATGTCACAGCCATCCAAACAACAGAATGATCAAAACGCATGCAATAAATGTGGTCAAAATCATCGATACCGCTGTCCCGCTCTGGCTGCACTGTGTGCTAAGTGTGGCAAGAAAGGGCATTATGCTAAGTGCTGCAAAAATAATAACCAGAAGTCATACAAACTAAAAAATTTAGAGTTGGGAAACAAGTCGTCGTTAGAAAAAGAGAATGAGTCGTCGTCAGAAGAAGACAATGAATCGCGCGAGTATTTCATTGGTACTTTGAGTAGTGAAAGTAAAGAAAAAGTGGCAATGATTTGGTATGTAATCATATTAATAAATAACATAAATGTGAGCTGTCAAATTGACACTGGAGCTCAAGCAAACGTCATTTCTCTAATTCAATTTAAAGATCTTAAATTGGATAAAAAAACTATACGGCCATCTCGAGCTTTCTTAAAAACATTCAGCGGAGAGCGATTAGATCATCTGGGAGTATGTACAGTCAACTGTCAAATTAAAAATAAACCTATAAGTTTAGATTTTTTTATAATAAAAACAAACTGTCAAGCAACAATTGGGCTGCCTTCATGTGTTAAGTATAATCTTGTGAAAAAATTTGATGAAAATTGTAATAATAATTTGAATGCGAATGCAATATGTCAAAATAACATTGAAAATGAAATTTTGTATAATTTTAAGAGATCTTTTTGAAGGTTTGGGCTGTCTTAAAAGTGAATGTAACCTCCAAATTAAACGTGATGCAATTCCAGTTGTTGATTGTCCTCGTCGGATACCTTTCAGTTTACGTAAACCTTTAAAAAATGAGCTTAGTCGAATGCAGAGCATCGGTGTCATCTGTAAAGTCGAAGAACCAACAGAATGGGTAAATTCAATAGTCATAGCTAAAAAACCAAATGGTAAGTTACGCATATGTCTTGATCCTCAAAATCTTAACAAAGTAATATTAAGATCGTACTATCAATTTCCGACGCTAGACGAATGTAAGGCAAAATTAACCAACGCAGAATTCTTCACAACTCTTGATGCAAACTCAGGGTTCTGGATGATACCTCTTAATGAACAATCATCAAAATTATGTACGTTCATCACACCTTACGGTAGATATAGATTTCTACGTTTACCGTTCGGCATTAATGCCGCACCAGAGATTTTTCACTCAGAAATGGTAAAACATTTTTCCGATATCCCAGGTGTTATAATATATATCGATGATTTTCTCATATTCGGTTCATCAAAAGAGGAACATGATAAAAGACTGTATCAAGTTCTAAAACGAGCAAAATTAATTGGCCTCAAATTTAACAAAGAGAAATCAGTTATCAGTCAGACTCAATTAAAATTTCTAGGTCATATCTTCAGTTCTGAAGGTATTCGTCCGGACTACAGAAAAGTCAAAGCCATCTGTGAATTGCCTAGACCAACTTGTGTGCAAGACTTGCAACGTTTCCTTGGCATGGTCAACTATCTACGATCCTTCGTTAAAGACATGTCTGTCGAAAATCAACATTTAAGACAATTACTTAAAAAAGAAACTCTTTTGCAATGGCTTGAGGTCAGGGACCTGGTAATAGAATGGACTACTCATGTGAAATTTTCCCATACAATTTCCGAGACAACGATGGGCCAAAAAACATTTCCCTCTCTTTCCCGCTCAATTACACGGTGTTGTTGTTGTGCGGATTTTGAATTTTCGACAAGTTTCGAAACTTCAAAGTGACAAGAGAAAATTCATAGTGGAGAACTGTCACAACAAATCCACCGATGATGGTAAATATTTTTCTTCTCGTGCTATTAAATTAAAATTTAACTAAACTTTAATTTAGAAGACGTAGTCAAGCGACAGGACCGGGGATGACCGCCGGCTGAATGTACTTCTGAAGACTTTCATTAAATGGTGTGACACAAATCGCAGGAAAATAAGTTAGTCAAAACGAAATTGTGTTTAAAAACGTTTGTTTATTAAATCCTTTCGTTTCAGGCAAATATTGTACGACTGATTGTTGGCGCAACTGGCACAATGCGAGTTTGCCGTAACCAAATCGGACTTTGCCACCAAAATGATATCCGGAAGAATTGAGTCAAGCATCGAGAATGAAGCGAGCAATTCGGAATTCAACGAAATTGACAGCCACGAAAATGGTCGCTGCTGACGAAAAGATTGAACCAAGTGAATGGAAAGACGCCAAAGATACTCCAGATCCAAAAAAGACTCCCGTCGAAGATTCGTAAAACGTGTCCCGGTAGGTAGCGAAATCCAGCCGTTGCTTATGGTGGAAGTTGAAAATCTGAAACTCAAAAATTACACGCAAACCGAAGAAGTTAAGGCTCTAACGCAGGAAGTGATCAAAACAATTCGCGATATAATCACCACCAATCCGTTGTATAGGTAGAATCAGTTTTGTGTTCTTTGTAGAATTTTTGTAACAATATTCTTTTTTTCAGACAGAGAAAGTCTGCAGCAGATGCTCCATCGACAATCCCATTTATTATGCGATTTAGGAGCATCGCTGTCAGCAGCCGATCTAGAAGAACTTCAAGGTATCATGGAAGATATAAATGTAATTTACACACATCCGAAATTATGATTAACCAATAACGGTTCGAAATTCCACGATAGATTCCAAAGCGTTTGAAGCTTGCGTTGTCTCTGCTCAAAAAAGAACTGGAGATTTCGAAATCGCAGCAGAAAATTGGCCGAGAAGACGAGGAGAAGGTGAAACAGCAACATCGAAAATATACTTTACAAGAGCAGCTTAAAGTGATCAAAAAAGAGCTGGGCATTGAAAAGGACGATAAAGACGCAATCGGTGAGAAGTACAAGGAACGAGTTAAAGAGAAAATAGTTCCGGCCGCTATCATGCATGACTGTTATCGATGAGGAGCTCAACAAATTAAACTTTTTGGAGAGCCACAGTTCGGAGTTCAAGTGAGTTCCTGTAATTGGTGATCGAGTTAAGGTTATATTTGGGGTTGTTTTTTAATTAAAGTGTTACTCGGAACTATTTGGACTGGGGTGTTATGAGCAAAGAAAATCTCAGCATCGACGAAGCTGTTACGATATTAGAAAACGACCATTATGGCATGGAAGACATTAAGAAACGAATTTTAGAATTTATCGCTGTTAGGCAATTGAAGGGAACAACACAGGGAAAAATTCTTTCCTTCCATGGTCCACCGGGAGTCGGTAAAACTAGTATAGCAAGATCGATTGCGCGTGCCTTAAATCGAGAATATTTTCGGTTCAGTGTAGGCGGTATGACGGATGTGGCGGAAATTAAGGGACATCGACGTACCTATGTCGGAGCCATGCCGGGCAAACTGATTCAGTGTTTGAAGAAAACGAAAACTGAAAATCCGCTTGTTTTAATCGACGAAGTTGACAAAATCCGAAAGTACGAGCGAAATTAAAGGCAAATTAAATTCGTTGTTACAAATAATATTTGCTATTCTAGAGGATACCAAGGTGACCCCAGTTCGGCGCTGTTAGAGCTTTTAGACCCAGAACAAAATGCCAATTTCCTTGATCATGGACGTCGCTGTTGATCTTTTACATGTTTTGTTTATCTGCACGGCCAATGTAATTGATGGTATACCAGAGCCGTTGAGAGATCGAATGGAAATGATTGAAATGTTTGTTTCTTTAGTTGATTTAAGTTAAATTTACCGATTTCTTTTCAAGGCTACGTGGCTGAAGAGAAAATTGCAATTGCCAAGCAATATCTAATACCGCAAGCAATGAACGATGATGGCTTGGAAGATAAAGACAGCACGATTAAGGACGAATCGTTAACCATGCTAATTAAGAATTACTGCCGTAAGTCTGGTGTAAGGAATTTACAGAAACATATCGAAAAGGTTTGTCGTCGAAATAGTTCTGATCTTTTGACCGACACTAACTAAACTCCAATTTCAGATGATTCGAAAAACAGCATTCAAAATTGTGAAAAAAGAAGCCGAACACCTTGAAATAACCGAACAAAACTTTAACTCATTCCTAGGCAAAGCGATATTCACGCAAGATCGAATTTATCAAGAAACACCGCCCGGTGTGGTAATGGGCTTAGCATGGACTGCAATGGGCGGTTCAACTCTATTCATAGAAACAGCAAATCGGAAACTGATCGCGACAAAAAAGGATGACCGTGAAGACGGTTCCCTGCATATAACCGGTCATTTAGGCGATGTTATGAAAGAGTCGGCACAAATTGCATTAACAGCGGCTCGTAGTTTCATCAGAAATGTTGCAGATGAAAATACTTTTCTGGAAGCAAGGTAAGAGTTTTTAATTGCGCAAAATTTTTGAACGATAAACCACAGAACTTTGATTGTTTATAGTTTTATTCATCTACACGTACCGGAAGGTGCGACACCAAAAGATGGACCCAGTGCAGGCGTAACCATTGTCACTGCCTTATTATCTCTAGCTCAAAATAAGCCTATCCGGCAGAATATTGCGATGACCGGAGAAGTATTTTTAATGGGTAAGGTATTGCCAGTAGGGGGAATTAAGGAGAAAACAATTGCAAAATCTTTTTGAAATTTTGTTTTTAATTCGGGTTTTGTTTTAATAGGCGAAACGAAGCGGTGTTACATACGTGCATTATTCTTCCCGAAGAAAATCGAAAAGATTTTAACGAACTACCGGCATTTATTACTGATGGACTCGAAGTGCATTTTGTTTCGAAATACGACGAACTTTATGAAATAGCTTTTAAAAATGATTAGTTTTTACCGTAGAAGATGTATTTGATAGATTCAATAAAGCAAAAAAAAACGATGTACCACTGTGGGCAATAAATAGTAAGACTTTGTTCATAATTTTAAAATTCTTTATTTATTCTTCCTAATATATTTCGTCCCCCTCAAAGTAATCCCCCCGGCCACAATACACTTGCACCAAGGTTTTTTCCAATCCTCGAAACAGTCGTTGAAGTCAATTTCCGAAATAGCCTTCAATGCGCGTAGCGATTCGCGTTTAATGTCTTCAATTGTCTCAAAACGGTTTCCCCGGAGCGGTCGTTTGAGTTTACTGAACAGCCAGAAGTCACACGGAGCTAAATCAGGCGAATACGGTGGTTGTGGAATGATATTGGTTGAATTTTTGACGAAAAAATCACGAAGAATCAATGGAGTATGCGACGGTGCATTATCGTGGTGCAAAAACTAAGAGTTGTCTCGCCACAATTCCGGCCTCTTTTTACGAAAGTCGGAAGGAATTCGGAGTGCACCACACCTCGATAATCGAAGAAAACTGTCAACATGAACTTGATTTTTGACTTGCTTTGACGATGTTTTTTCGGCTTCGGCTCACCTTTGACACGATATTCGACAGATTGATCGTCTGTTTCTGGGTCGTAAGCATAGATACAAGACTCATCGCCAGTTATAATACGTTTTATGAAATCCTGGTAGTCGGAAAGCATTGTTTCACAGACGTCAACGCGACGCTGTTTTTCAAGAAAATTTAGTGATTATGGAACCAATCGTGCTTTAACTTTTCTTAGGCCCAAATTATCTTTTAAAATGGTTTTCGCTGATTCTTCCGATATTCCAACGATGCCAGTAAGGTCTCTAACTGTTAGTCGTCGATTCTCAAGCACCAATTCCTTGATTTTATTGACGTGTTGATCATCAGTTGATGTTGATTGGGTGTCCTGGACGTGGTTCGTCGTCAACGCGTTCTTGACCCTCTTTGAACAGTTTGTACCAATCAAAAACACTTGCTCATTTATCACCGAAGGCCTTTTGCAACATTCTAAACGTTTCGGCACCAGAAATTTGATTCCGCACCCAAAATTTAATGGAACTTCTTTGTTGAATAATTTCACTCATTGTAAAAATCGGAAGGAACCTTCTGGCGCACAAGTTTTGCTGTTTCTACGCGCTCTGAAGTAATCGAAAAGATTCGAATTGACTTTCTGTGGAGTAGGCTACCCAGCGACCTATCTTACAAACTATCTTACAAAAAAAAAACAATACTTGTACAACATTTTTTTTTTTTAAATTTATCAATAACAATTTATTTATTTAATATAGCAAGACACAATTCTATCATCTGCCAATTTCAATTATAAAATATAACTTTTTTTTTATTTAATATAACAAATATTTTTAACGGTTTTCATTTGCGAAATGCAACGGTCAAATCACAGCTGACACCAAAATTTCACTTTCCATGTTCGAAAACAGTACACTCCATCTTCTTCTAATTCCCACGATCTGAATGCTTTTATCTCTGTCCCGCTCAATAAGGGAAATTAATTTCCCAAATTGTGTCCCTCAGCTTTCGAAGTTCCATAAACGAGCTAAAATCAAGTAAAAAATGGTATTTCTGAATGAAACTACAATAAAAATTACTATCAGAAATTATTTAATGTTCATTTACAATTTTAGAACGATATCTTGCTTATATATATTAAAAAAAAGTTCAAAAAGTGCAAAACTCGACTAAGCACGTACAATTTTTTCGAAACTTCAAATCCAAAAACTTGTCCCACGTGAGATAGAAAAACAGGTAGTCCATTCTATTACCAGGTTCCTGCTTGAGGTGCATGAAAAGGAGTTCATAAAATTAAAAAAATTACTTTCATGTGCACCAATATTGTCATATTACGATCCAAACAAACCACTAACTCTATCCGTTGATGCGTCAAAGAAGGCATTAGGAGCCGTCATTCTACATGGTAATAGTCCAATTGCATTTGCGTCCGCCACTCTAACCAATAGCCAGGAAAATTACGCACAAATTCAAAAAGAGCTTTTTGCAATTCTTTTTGGGTGCGATAAGTTCCATCAATTTATTTATGGGAAAAATGTCTTGGTAGAAACGGACCACAAACCATTAGTCACTCTTTTTAATAAGCCACTACACAAAATTCCGGCTAGTCTACAGCGCTTTATGATTCGGTTACAGGCATACGATTTAAAAGTCATATATAAGACAGGCAAATACATGTTCGTGGCTGATACGTTCTCCAGAGCTCCTTTGTCAGAAGAAACATGTACCAAGTACGATGAAGACATAAGTCTTCAATGCAATCTTCTAAAAACTCAAATTGCATCGTCGATTTCTGATCAAAAGCTAGAGCAAATTCGTTCTGCGACATTTGCCGATGTTGTTCTGCAGAAACTCAAACAATACTACCAAATAGGTTGGCCAACTCACAAAAAGGCTGTAGATAAACAAGTCATGTGTTACTACAATATTCGTGAAGATATCCACGTTGTCGACGAAATTGTCTTCAGAGATAACCGCATAATAATACCAACGTCAATGCGTAGTGAAATTTTAAAATTAATTCATGAGGGGCATATGGGGATAACACGTTGTCAAAATCTAGCAAAAGCTGCTATTTACTGGCCAAATATCAATAACGACATCTTTAATATTGTCTCTAATTGCGAAACGTGCTTACGATTTCGTCCGAATAATATAAAAGACACGTTACATGCACATGAAATTGAATTGATACCTTGGTATAAAGTAGCTGTGGATTTATTTGAACTCAACAAAAAGATGTATCTCTTAGTAGTTGATTATTTTTCGAAATATATAGAAATCGCAATACTGAATGCTGGCTATTCAGCAAATTTAGTAATTACTCAATTAAAATCAATTTTTTCCCGACACGGAATACCGAACTCTATGATTACCGACAACGGTCCACCCTTCAATTCGCAAGAATTCAAAAATTTTACTCTTGAATGGGGAATCGATCATATTACTTCATCTCCATATTTGTCACGCTCGAATGGTTTGGTAGAACGTTCAGTACAGACTATTAAGAAACTCCTGAAGAAGTGCAATGACTCGAAATCAGATCCATACATAGCGTTGTTGCACTACAGATCTACCCCTAAAGGAAATACTAGTTCTCCAGCGCAGCTCCTTATGTCGAGGAATCTGAAAATGAAAATTCCTACTTCCAAAGAACATTTGAAACCTTATGTTGTAGACTATAAAAAGCATGAGGTAATTTTAGATAAGAATCAAAATAAAGTGTATAAAATCGCACAACCCTGGTCAGAAAATTTTATACAAAAAGAATCCATCTGCGCTTTGGTTACCAGGAACAGTAATCGAAAAATGTAAAGAACCTAGGTCTTTCGTTATTCAGGAAAGTTCGGGACAATTATATAGAAGAAATAGGGAACACTTACTAGAAATGCCAAACAATCTGAATGTAACAAATAACATCGAAACAAATGCAAGAACTGAAATTGTAGAAGGAAAGGTATCCGGAGGGACAGACATCAATGATTCTGGTGGTATTTCTCGTATGAATAACAATAGCAATAAACAAATTTCGCGATACGGAAGGGAAATTAAAGCTCCTGAAAGATTCACTCATTCGAAGTACGTTTAAAAATACCTTTTAAGATGGAAACCAAACTATTCAATTAAAAACTACAACATTAATGAATTCTATACTTAAATATACTGAATAAAAAGTTGCTAATGAATTATGTAATAAGTTATACTTTAAGAAACATTAATGAATTTTAGACATAAATATACTGAATTAAACGTTGCTAATGAATTATGTAATAATTTATACTTTAAGGAACAATATGTAATATTTGCATAATTTGAGAGATACTAATTAACTAATAAAAGGGAGATGTTGTGATCATGTTGTAAAGCATCACTAGCGCTTTAGTCTGTAAGTTACTCTCGTTGAATAAAGTACTCTTGATCACAAAGCCACTGACGATTAATACAACACCAAATAAGAAATTAAGACTTTGTCTAGATCCGCAAGATTTAAATAAAAATCTTAAGGATCAAAATCATCTAATTCCGACATTTGAGGAAATTTTACCAACACTAGTTAATAAAAAATATTTCAGCGTTTTGGATTTAAAGGATGGATTTTTTCAAATAAAATTAAACAATGATTCAAGTAATCTTTGTGCATTCAGCACGCCATTTGGTAGCTATAAGTTTCTAAGACTTCCATTTGGGCTAAAAATAGCACCGCAAGCTTTTCAAAAACTTAATGAAGAAAATTTTAGAAACATTGAAGATATTGTTGTTTACATAGATGATATTCTAATTGCTACAGAAACAATTGAGAAACATCAAGAAATTTTAAAGAAGGTTTTAGAGAGAGCTAAACTTAACATAAAATTGAACAAAGATAAGTTCCAATATTGTGTCAAGGAAGTTAAATTCTTAGGGCATATAATATCCGATCAGGGTATTTCGTTTGACAAGGAAAGAATTCAGGGAATTCTAGATATTGGCATTCCGGAATCTAAAAAAGATGTCCAGAAATTATTAGGTATGGTCAATTATATGCGCAGTAGTATACCAAGTTTGGCTGAGATTTCAAACCCTTTAAGAGAATTATTAAAGAAAAATGTAATTTTTCATTGGCAAACGCCACATACTAATTGCCTGGAGCGTATAAAACAAATGATAATAAATGCTCCAGTATTAAAGCATTTTGATCGAAATGCATGCTTAGTAATCCAAACTGATAGCAGTCAAAACGGAGTAGTATGTTGTATTATGCAGAATGATACTCCTATTTCTTTTGCATCCAAAAGTCTTTCTGATGCTGAACGGAGATATGCTCAGATCGAAAAGGAGATGTTGGCTATCTGCTATGCATGTCAAAAATTTCATAACTGAATCTATGGGAAAAAAGTTATTATTCAAACTGATCATAAGCCTTTACTAGGTATAATGAAGAAAGATATTAATAAAATTGCGTCAGCAAAGCTGCAACGCATGAAAGTTAAATTGCTAAAATATAATTTAGAACTTCAGTTTGTACCTGGCAATAAAATGTATATCGCTGATTTATTATCGAGGTACTATAACAAGCGTGACAATACAGAAACAGTGAATGGAGTAAGTGAAGTAGTTCATTCAGTAAATGGTAGTGATGAAAAATTACTAGAATTTAAAAAAGAAACCGACAAAGATATGGTTTTATCAGAATTGAAAAAAGTGATCTTGAATGGGTGGCCCAAAGCTAAGGACACTTTGCCCGAAAATGTAAAACCTTTTTGGAAATTAAAAATGATTTAGTAGTAGAAGATAATATAATATTTTTTGATAACAAAATTTTTGTCCCTTTAACATTGAGGAAGTACATACTTACAGTATTACATAGATCACATTTAGGTATAGAAAGAACTAAAAGTAGAGCAAGAGAAGTCGTATACTGGCCTGGAATAAATACAGACATTGAGGATTTAGTAGCAAGTTGCACAATTTATCAAAAATTTCGCAGTGCATCTAGACGTGAACCTCTTTTGCCGCATAATATACCTGAATATCCTTTCATGAAAATAGGAATGGATATATTTGAATTTAAAAGCAAAAATTATTTAGTTGTTATAGATTATCACTCCAAATATATAGATATTTTAAAATTAAACAGGAAAAATGCGTCTGAAATTATTATGAAATTGAAAAATATTTTTTCAGTACATGGGATTCCTATGGAGATAGTAGCAGATAACGTTCCTTTTAACAGTTTAGAATTTAGGGAATTTGGAAAGTTGATCGGAATAAAAATAGTTACTTCAAGCCCAATCTATCCACGCTCAAATGGTCTAGCAGAAAGAGCTGTCCAAATAGCAAAGAATATGTTGAAAAAAGCAGGAGAAGAGGAACTTTGGCTTTCATTAATGGAATATAGGAATACACCTTTGAAAGATTTAGATCAGGCTCCAAACAAACTTCTAATGGCTAGAACTACACGTACATTACTTCCAACAAAAAGCTCCAATTATAAATTTTCTGCTATGCCTAATTTATCCAATAATTTTAATATAAAAAGAAATAGAAATAAGAAATACTACAATAGAGGTACAATTCAGAAACCTGACTTTGAGCAAGGTGAAAGAGTTATGTATAGAAATGGAAGTACATGGACCGAAGCAGTAGTAATTGAAACAGATTTAGCACCAAGATCTTACTGGATTAAAATTATTGAAACCGAAAAAACAATAAGACGAAATTCTTACTATTTAAAAAAAAAAAATTTTAATTTAAAATGAAAAATTGAATAATCATGTCCTTGTGGATGAATTGCAACATACGACATGTAATATACTAAGTTAAAAGATGTATTTTATTTTCCAATATTTTCATATCAAATATATGTAATTTTGAATATTATCTAGTGTAAAAAAAAAAAAATTTTTAACCATTGAACTTATAAATTAAATTTACTTCTAGATATTAAACTAATTCATACCAAATTAAAATAAATAGTTAAAAATGTAGACTTATCGATATTAATAGAAGGGAAGATGTATATAATAATTATAGTCAAGAAAATTAAGATAGAATAATATAAATTTAATTTAATCTTTATATTATGAGATATATAGAAAATTAATTATGATCAACATAAATTTCATTTTACTTTTATACTTTTATTGAAAGGGGAAGACGTAATATACTAAGTATTGAACGTACCCAGTTGGGTACTAAAATGTTACCAACTAAGCATAAAAAATTATATAATAAATCACTTGATCTTAAACAGTCACGGTGTACACATTTATTTGATACCTGCTCCCAACCTTATCCCAGTACTAAATATAACAGGGGGTGTTAGGGGCGAAGTGCGAGAAGCGTTTTAGACCGAAAATTTTGGTTTCTAGATTTCAGCAACCGCTAATGCTAGGAAGCTGAAATTTGGAATTTGTATAGAACTTTGATAGTGGACTCATTTGCAAAAAATTGCCGATATGGGTGAAGGGGTTGGGGGGGAGGGGGGATGGAAATAATGCAAATCCGTTCAAAACGCAAAAAAGCCGAGATGGACACATTCTAAAATTCATATCTCCTAAACAGTTAATGCCACAAAATTGAAATTTAAAACTCTCTAACCGGCAAGCGTTCCTGTAGGAACGCATCAGAAAAGTCAAATTTTTTTGCTGTCTAGAAACATTTACCTACGAACCTGAATTAAAGTCTTATGGTAGCACTTCAGTGAGCACATTGTCAAAGAACAAACGCGATCTGATGTTTCGTTAGATATTTATGCATAGATTTGTGCTAGATTTCGAGAAAAAAGAACGCAAAATTTTTTTTCCGGTACACAATTTTTAAATTTAATAAAAACGGGATTATAGCAGTTTAAATTCATTCGAATTTTTTTAGCGTTATTTTAACCTTTTTGAAGTAAAATCATCTTACCAAAACATCAGTTTATAGAAAGAATCAACGTGTCATTAACCAATATAAAGGAATACCAGGAAGCCTGTCCCTATCAGGCATTGCTGGGTTTTTGATCCAGAGATCATTTCACCTACGGAACCATCTCGTTATATAAAAAATATCTTGAAGCATGGTAAACTCAAAATTCACGTGAGTAATATTCAATCCAGCACTGAGCGTACTGAAATCCTATTACTGAAACGATACATGTTCAGTCCTCATATGCAAAAGACTGTACTCTCCACTAAGGGATAGTAAGTTCACAAATTGGATAAAGACTGGAAAGATGTTAAATCTTCATTGTACGATGCACGTACAAAATAGTTTAAGTAAAAGAAAATAATCAATTAGCTGTAAGGTTTGTTATGTAGTTTTTGCTTTCATTCACAACAGTAAATTTTGCATAGAAAACATTAAGTATTTTCACGGTCAAAAACCTCACCCACAACTGTATTAACGTAACTCTATATTGCTCTATAATGCACTTGCACGATACCCAAAATTGTTTTGCTTCTGTTATTATTTTGATAAACACAAATGTAATATGATCTCTTGCGCTTTATTGCATGTGCATCATACGACTTAATTTTTGTATAAAGAAATCAGATACTTTTGTAAATTATTATTTGTCACCTTCTGTGTTCTTCTGCTATGCCATAGTGCATTCAAAAATGCTTAAAAGACATTAATTTAGTATTTAAGGAACGGATTGTACATAATTAGTTTTTAGATTGAATAAAGTTCTATCCACGAAATCATATCAATTGTTTGATTTAAACATTTGGTCCGTCGAGCAAAACCAAAATTACTAGTGTCTTTTGTAGAACAAGTGTCTGCAAAATAAAAGTGCTAAAGTGACCTTTGTAGAACAAGCGTCTACAAATTAAATTACTGAAGTGCTACCTAGTAATCTGCAGAACAAGTGTCTGCAAATTAAGGTGAAAACCGAATTGTGAAAACTTTAAACATTTGGTTTAAAAGAAAAAGGTATTGAAAAACAAGTGTTTTCAGTGATTATCTGCGGAATTTGTGTCCTCAGGTAATTATCAACGGAACTTAAACATTAAACATTTTTAATAATTTTAACTGTAGAATTATTGTCTACAAACACTACAACGCGTGTTGCTGTCTCCAGAAAAGTCGTTCATAACAACTCTAAACCAAAACCGAAATCATGGAGGAGTTAGTAAAGGCACAAAAGCTAGCATATACGGAAATTCAAAAAATTTACATCAATATTAAGAAGGATTCCGCAGAAAGAAAAACTAAGGAATATGCTGAAACACGATTGGAGCATCTTGACAACTTGTTCTCAACCGCAGCAGAAAGAAATGAAGAACTAGAAAAGTTTCGGGAAGAGCACCCAAACAATGCCTATTTTATCAATAAAGCCTTTGAGGCATTAGAAGAAATAACAGAGGATATACGTGAGCAATTAGAGCAAACTGTAAGAGATGCCATACAACGCGGAAAATCGAGCGAGCTACTGCAAGAGCAGCATAAGCTCATCATAAAACAGACGGATCTTATAGGATCACTGGAAAGATCAGCAACAAAAATAATGGAAAAAATTGCTACAGAAAAGTCGTTGGCATTCTTCACGCAAAACATTAAAATCTTCGAAGATTATTGGACTCGAGTTCTCCATAACCATCTAGAAATCATTGAAAAAGGTAAAGTCAAAAATGAATATTTTGAAAAAAACTGGTTCATACGGGCAGAAGAATTATACCAGACGGTTATCATGAAGCTCCATGAAGGACTAATGAATTTAAAACCAAGTGAACAGGCTACGCACTCTCAAATAAATATGGACCAAAAGATGAACATTAGGCTCCCAACAATTGAGATTCCCAAATTTTCGGGAAATTATTTAGAATGGAAAGCATTCAGAGACTTACGTACCGTGAGTTAGTCCACAACAATAAATCGATCGGAAAGGCGCAAAGACTATTTTATTTGAAGTCGAATTTAAATGGAGAACCTCATGAGCTTATAAAGCACCTGCAAGTTACTGGAGAAAACTACGATGCGGCATGGAGCATCTTGGATAGGAGGTTCAATAATACGAGGATGCTAGTAGCTGCTCAACTAAAGGCACTACTAGGTCAATCAGAAATTGCTAAGGAATCTGCGACAGCAATTAAGAAGCTACACGACATTAGTAAGGAATGTCTGCTGGCAATTGAAAATTTAGGAGTGAGCGTCGAGAGTTGGGATCCACTCTTAATATTTGTACTGACTCAAAAACTAGATAGGGAATCTCATCGACTCTATGAACAGTCGCTAGATTCGCCACGAGAACTGCAAACTCTGGAGCACTTCTGCGATTTTTTGGAAATGCGATTCCAAACGTTGGAAGCATTAGAGGCCAAATCGATAAGTACAAAGCAGTCAGAAAAATGTATAAGAAGCCATTATGGTACAATTCAACTAGAATGTCCAGTGTGCCGTCAGTTAGCAGTCACAAAATATATAAATGTGAGAAATTCGCAAAAATGAACCAACAGCGTAAATTTGAAACTGCCAGGGAGAAAAAACTCTGCATAAATTGCCTGGTTCCAGGGCACTTCTCTAATAAGTGCAAAAGCAGTTATACGTGTAGCGTGTGCCACAAAAAACACCATACTCTGCTCCATGATGAAAACAAGGCTCAAAAACAAGTTTCCTCAAAGGAAAAACCACAACAGAATCGTTCTGAATCTGTGAAATCAAGTCATGAAGAACCGAAGAAGTTACAAGAAATAACTACTCATCTATCGATAAATGCTCGTCAAGCAGTTTTATTAGCCACAGCACGTGTATTGGCAGAACGAAACGATGGCAATTACATTGAACTCAGAGCACTAATTGATCAGGACTCACAAGCAACATTTATGACTGAAGATGCTGCACAGAGATTACGTCTTCGGAAGCATAAGTTACATGCTGTGGTATCAGGAGTTGGAAACACTAACAGTGCTACAGTACAGACAAGCGTAGATGTCCTACTGAAACCGAGATTTGAGTCTACTTTCTCGATGTCAGCTAGAGTGTTAGTCCTACCGACATTAACCGGACTACTGCCGTCCGGCAAGATACTATCGTTGAACTTACAGCATGTTGAAGAACTGACATTGGCCGATCCAGACTTTGATACACCAGGTCGCATTGATATGATTATTGGAGCTGATCTCTTTGGTAGAATTATACTCAATGACGTACGAAAGGGTTGTACTGGAAGTCCAATAGCGCAGAAAACCGAGTTCGGTTGGATTCTGTCTGGCGGAATCACAACCCAAACTGATGCCGAAATGATAAAATGTTTCATAACCGAAACTGACCTCAGCAAAGAATTGTGCAAATTCTGGGAAAATGAAGAATTGTTGCCGGAAAGAATTGCAACTGCTGAAGAGATTGAGTGTGAAATGCACTTTAAGAAGAATCACCGTCGAGGAGATGACGGAAGATACACGGTAAGGACGCCACTACGCATAGATCCATCGACTTCGAATGAACTTCAAGGATCAAGAGAACTTGCTCTTGCTAGACTGTTCCAAGTGGAACGCCGATTTAAGACAAATGGTCAACTTGAAGGAATGTATAAGGATTTCATGGCGGAATATATTAGACTAGGACATATGGTACCCGCAACAGATGATGCAACTCCCACGTACTACTTGCCTCATCATGCAGTTTATAAACATGACAGCACCACTACAAAACTACGAGTTGTATTCGACGCTTCGGCCAAACAAAATTCGATGAAGAGCTTAAACGACATAATGATGACAACCCCAAATCTTCAGAGAAATTTGACGGAAGTTATGATGAGATGGCAAAAGCATCGCATAGTTTTCACTGCCGATATCGAGAAGATGTATCGGCAGATAAAGATTGATATCAGAGATCAAGATTTCCAACGAATTCTATGGAGAGAATCCCCACAAGAGCCTATAGCAGAATAAAATTAACGACAGTTACATATGGAACAGCCGCAGCACCCTTCTTGGCAATACGCACGTTGCAACAATTAGCTATTGATGATAGCAATTTATTTCCGGCGGCTGCAAAAATCGTTCTTAAAGACTCATATGTTGACGATATTGTATCAGGTGCAAATAGCTACAAGGAAGCGCATGACATGTGCCATCAACTAATAAACCTTCTTAAGGGTGGTGGATTCAACTTAAGAAAGTGGAATAGCAATGATGGAAGATTACTGAAACAACTTCCATTCGAATTAGTAGACTCATCACACGATCGCAGTTTTGACGATGGTGAGACAATCAAGGCTCTTGGTATCCACTGGGATCCCAAATCTGACAATTTTCGATTCAGGGTACATATTACAATAGACCCAGTAATTGTCACAAAGCGTTCCATCTTGTCGGAAGCCGCTCGCATATTTGATCCTATCGGCTTGCTTTCGCCGGTCACAATCAAAATAAAATTACTTTTTCAACAAATTTGGTTGGACGAAACCAACTGGGATGATGCTGAGTAAAAACAGAACTACCCAAATTGGATCAAATAGAAATACCACGATGGTTTGGCTATGAAGGGCCAACAAGTTCTTGTCAGATTCATGGATTCTCTGATGCCTCAGAAAAGGCATATAGTGCTGCAGTATATATCCAAACGAAGACAAAATCCGGACAAATTCACACCAAGTTGCTAGCATCAAAACCAAAGGTTACACCACTGAGATCTAAGTTAACTTTACCGAGACTGGAATTATGCGGGGCTTTGCTCGTCTCACGCTTAATAAAGGAAGTCGAGACGGCCCTCGATATCGAAGGAATACAGAGTTACGCGTGGACCGATTCTACAATAGTCCTTTCATGGCTACAAGCAAATCCACACCGATGGACTACATTTGTGGGTAATCGTGTGGCAGAAATACAAACAAGACTACAACCAAATCGCTGGTTTCATGTACGTTCCGAAACGAACCCTGCCGACATCGCTTCTCGCGGAACTTATCCGAGCAATTTGCAGAACAATAAATTATGGTGGGAAGGTCCACAATGGCTCCAAGAACCAGAAGTCATATTTCCCAAAACCGGTATTCAAGAAACAGAACAAGAAGTGCGTACAAAGGTTGTTGCTCATGTGATCGGAACTGTACAAAGCTACGAGGTATTAGAACAACTATTACAGAAGTACTCATCGCTAACAAAATTGAAACGAGTGCTTTCCTACTGCTTTCGATTTCTACACAACTCAAGGTGTAGGACGAATGAACGAAAAACAGGTCCTTTGATGGCTCTTGAGATCACAAGCACGATCATCTTATTAGTAAAAGTTACACAAAAGAATTACTTTAAGGATGAAGTTGAATATATAGCTAATAAGAAACCACTAAATAAGAATAGTCGCTTATTAGCCTTGAATCCATTTTTGGATGACAATGGACTATTACGAGTGGGAGGCAGGTTGGAAGAATCAAGTCTAGACCCAAATGAGAAACATCCCATTATTTTACCGTACAATAGTCACTTAACATCATTAGTGATGCATGAAGCTCATTTAAAAACATTACATGGCGGTACATTCAAAACATTGGAAAATGTTCGTCGCGAATATTGGATACTGAATGGCTTAAAGGCAGTAAAAGGACATTTACATCGGTGCGTTACCGATTCTCTGCAAGATCAGAGAGCCAGCTGATGGGTAATTTGCCTAAGCCACGTTTAACAGTTACGCGCCCGTTCAGTCAATCTAGTGTTGACTATGCTGGGCCATTAACGTTGAAAATGTCTAAAGGACGTGGTACTAAAACGTTAAAGGGATACGTAGCGCTTTTCATCTGTATGAGTACGAAGGCGATACATTTGGAAGTCGTCAGTGATTTAACTTCACAGGCTTTCCTAGCCGCTTTCAAAAGATTTGTGACCAGAAGAGGACCAGTGGCGCACGTATACAGCGATAATGCAACGAATTTTAAGGGGGCCAGTAAGATTTTAGCCGATGCTTTAAGAAAGAATGCATTTCAGACAGAAGTATCAACTGCATTAGCGACAGAAAGTATCCAATGGCACTTTATACCTCCAGGATCTCCACACTTTGGTGGGCTATGGGAGGCTGGCATCAAGGCAACCAAGCATCATATGAAAAGAATAGTGGGAGAGACCATCCTAACATTTGAAGAGCTTTCAACATTAACGGCCATGATTGAGGCTTGCTTAAATTCTCGTCCACTATGCCCGCTTAATAATGATCCAGATAGTCTAGATGTATTGACACCTGGACACTTTTTGATTGGAGCTCCATTACTGACGTTACCACAAGATAACTATTCACAAACAAATCCTAATTTGTTGACTAGATGGCATCTTTTAGAGAAAATGCATCAAGATTTTTGGAAAAGGTGGTCTTCCGAATATTTGTCACGTTTACAGCAACGGCCAAAATGGGCACAACAGAAATCAAATCTTCGAGTTGGCAATATTGTGCTTATAAAGGAGGAAAATCTACCTCCAACTAGATGGGCCCTAGGACGTATCATCGAAGTTCATCCAGGCAGCGATGGACTGGTTAGAGTGGTTTCATTAAAAACAAGCACATCAGTCCTCAAACGTTCAGTAACAAAGGTTTCATTGCTACCAATTGTCGACAATACGGAAGAACATGTCCAAGTCCTAGAAGAGATGAAGAGAGGCAAGGAGCCGAATCAACTTAACACAAAATTATCCATCGTAGAAAAGACCAAGGATACTGCTAAAAGAACACAAGATAAACCAAGGACAAATAAGAAGGCGAAACGACCACGGCGAGAGGGTAGACCGGAATCACCGTCCGGAAAGTTACAGTCAGCGTCATCAAGTACAAAAAAATGCCACTTCAGTTCAATCCTCTTCACGGCAATCTTCAGCTTTTTATTGGTACTAGTATCTGGAGAATCGAGTCCTAGACTATACAATATCACTCCGTTCAAGGATTATACTTTGAAACCATAGCCGACGCGAATACATATAGCAACGAATAGACGTTATTGGTGCATTTTGATTTGACCACATATCGACATCAACTAAACGCACTCACAAGCGCCGTAGCTCAGTTAACGATTATATGCGATAACGCCAGCAAGGACAATTGGTTTAAACCGCATTGCATATCAACCATGAATCAACTGCAACGCCACTTAATCGAGGTAGAAGATTCTAACGAGCTACTAAACCAGCAAAACGATCATAGATCTATCAAACGGAGAGGAGCACCTTTCGGATTCATAGGCCATATAGAAAACTCATTATTTGGAGTTCTGGATGAAGAATTCGCCACTAAATATGAAGAAGAATTAAAAACAATAAGAGAAAATGAAAGTCATTTTAAAAATCTGTTGCAACGACAAATATCAATCGCCAACTCAACACTAAATATAATCAAGTTTGAACAGAATCAAACAAATCAACAAATGCTTGCTATAAGGAATCACATCGCAGCCGTGCAATCGAATAACACGAAAATTCATGAGGGATTGAAATCATCCGAGAGCTTCAATTCTGCGGCCTTACTATTAACATTAGATTTGAGCAGCATTCGTCATATTCAACAGGCCATATTATCTGTGCTCACAGATACTCGATATGGAAAAATTAGCACTCTACTGCTCACTCCGGCCCAGTTAAATGCTCAACTCCAGATTACTCGACAACATCTACCACGTGGTTTAAAATTTCCTGAAATTCAGAATGGAAACCTACCATTAACTCTGTATAATCTAATGCAAGTGAAGAGTAACACGAACTAATGTTCTATTTGAAATCAGGATCCCGTTACTAGATGCTGAGTACTACAAAATCTACAATCTCATACCTATTCCGATGATCGAAGCCAGGAACTTTGTCCAGAGTCAACCATCAAGTAAATATCTACTGGTCAATATTCATCGAGATCGCTACAGTCCAATGGAAGATGCTGACCTAACATTCTGCCGACATTGGACAGAAAAACATTTTGTGTGCAAGCTGAATCGACCCATGTACAGCTTACGATCTAATGTAAGTCAATGTGAGATGGAATTACTGACGCTACACGACTCCCTGCCTTTGTCGTGTACAATCACAGCTTCACCAGTGCAGCATACGTGGATAAGGATGCACACGGCTAACAGCTGGATTTATACGCTAGATGAAGAAACCACCTTTGACATTATATGCGGAGGAACAATCGAACAAGTTACTTTGCAGAAAAACGGCGTATTTCAATTACAATCCGGTTGTGTCATAAAACATTCAAGTATGTTTATAACGGCAAACAGCAAGGTCACTGGAGATGTTAACGCCTCATATATACTAGAAACAAACATACCCACTGGTATATTCAGCGACAAATTCAACTTATCGAGAACCACCCTAGGGGCTCGACCATTATTGAAGAAGGAGATAACTCCTGAAGACTTCGAGGCTAAACATTCGATGATCAACGATCAACAAGAAGAATTAAAAACTATGGGAAACACGAACTTTCATGATGTACATCACTACACGATGTCCTATCTACTACTCGCCTTAGGTATATCCCTTACTATCATTTATTTCTTCAAGGTTCGGAAATCAACAACAACAACAGATCCTGAACCCATTACTCTTGAAGTCACCAACCGAATAGTAGATGACCACACTCCTTCAACTCCAACACCTCAAGCACGCCACATCTTTGGAGTCTAACTCTCTCTCCTGGAGGCCGGAGTATGTACGATGCACGTACAAAATAGTTTAAGTAAAAGAAAATAATCAATTAGCTGTAAGGTTTGTTATGTAGTTTTTGCTTTCATTCACAACAGTAAATTTTGCATAGAAAACATTAAGTATTTTCACGGTCAAAAACCTCACCCACAACTGTATTAACGTAACTCTATATTGCTCTATAATGCACTTGCACGATATCCAAAATTGTTTTGCTTCTGTTATTATTTTGATAAACACAAATGTAGTATGATCTCTTGCGCTTTATTGCATGTGCATCATAAGACTTAATTTTTGTATAAAGAAATCAGATACTTTTGTAAATTATTATTTGTCACCTTCTGTGCTCTTCTGCTATGCCATAGTGCATTCAAAAATGCTTAATAGACATTAATTTAGTATTTAAGGAACGGATTGTACATAATTAGTTTTTAGATTGAATAAAGTTCTATCCACGAAATCATATCAATTGTTTGATTTAAACATTCATATTCAACATCCACCATAAAAACAAGGGCTGTCTATCTTTCACCTCCTCAGCGGTGCCTTCCCTCTTCAATACTTTCAAAGTTATCACTTGTGAGGAGTTGTTTTGCGGCCAAACACTCAGCCCGAAAACACTCCTCAAAAATTGGAGTACAGATCCAAGGACGCTGGTTGTCATTTCGATTCCTATATAAGGATGAGAAATAGAAGTGGCAGTCAGTCGTTCGCCAACCAACCTGCGGGCGACCCGCAACACACTGTACTGCAAAGTTAATCTTGGCACGAGCCCGCGATGGTGACTGCAGCGACTAATGCCGTCGCCGCAAAGACGATGGCTGCGACTTTAGTCATCGCAGCGACATTGCCGATGTCGCGACCTCTACATTCCCAGACACGCAACAGCACTGAATACTGCCGTCGCGTCAGTGACCTTATTTTTGTTGGACTCGCGGCATAGCCGGGAGAACTCCAACAAAATAGGTCGTGACGCAACCAAACATCTTTTACTCAAGAACTTTAAATCATGGAGGACCTCATATGTTATATTCCTATTCCTTGGTCCGTTTATAAAAAACTGGAAAATAGTTCATCATTTCCAAGAAAATCCTGAGAAATGGGACGACAATGACGTTAAAAAGGAAAAATACAAATTGGGTAAAATTTACTACATTTTTTTTGGCCAAGTATACTAGTTTCGACCCCATCCACGGGGTCATTTTCAGTACTCTTTGAAATCACTAGTTAGGTGAGGAATCTGTGCATATGCATGTAAAGAATGCATATGTGAAGGCAAATTTATAAAAACTGACAGAGTTATTATCAAGCTATTAACACACTGATTTTAAATTGAAAAGAATGTAAAATGGAAAATTTATGTCTACTACTTCAATCTAACTGATTTCAACTTATAAATTCCAACTCCATGCATTTGTAACATTAAATTAACGCGAAGAAAAATTAATTGAACAGACTTTTTGTCGTACATGAATCACATGCAGGACATCTACTAGTTCTCAGAATAATCATTTTTCAATTTCTTTTACTTTTATGTATCTTTTTTCTTTATAACTCCTGTTATTCAGCATAAAATATCATATTCATACCTTTTTGTTTTTTTACCTTTTTTCTACCTGACGACTGACTTCGCAGGTATTTTTGTTTGAAAATTGAAAGATATGTTTTTTAGACTCTGATCTACTATATGATTAAAAAAATTCCCAATGAAAAATATTCGCCTGTTCAATTCCGCCGGTTAGAGGGTTAATATCTGTAGGTACAATAAGAGAATAGATCGGAATCAAATTTTTTAGTGGGTAGTGACGTTCGGGGTTGGGGTGAAAATTTGTAGGATTCGATATCTAACGAAGCAATTGCTTTAGAAAAATAAGATTTGGTTTGTGAGTAAAGGTTGATAAATGGAGTCTCTTGAAAGTAAAAAAATCTGCCAACAGTCTGGGCGCAACTTTATTATTTTTCCGGCAGAATTTCAGAACGCGTTCAATTCGGGGATGCGGTGTATGTTACTATGTGACTGAAAACCTAACAAAAAGTTCGGGAAGCGGTTAGAAAAGGGTGTAACATATGAATTAAATAATTGGGTCATATTCCGGGATGCGGTCTAGAGGTTGAAAAAAACAAAAATTAAAAATAGGTGATTATTAAACAAGCCTGGGGAAGTGAAGAGATATTCGATATCTGATCAGACCTGAGTGATATGGTGGAATTCATGAAAAAGTATACAACCAGTTTATACCCTCTTAGGGGTCGAATTTCAAAAAATCTTGAAAACGCGTTCTAGGTATTCATATGAAGAATCCGTAGAATAAAACTGAATTCAATATTTCGAAAGACCTAGTAGATATGACGAAAATCGTGAAAGTATATGCATTTTATGTTAACTGATATTTTTTTTGCCCAACCCCTTCTGAACGCCAATGAATATTAAATTTTTTTTTATCAGAATTACTTTTCTAGTTAATTTACATATACGTACCGAATTTCAACTTCTTAGCATAAGCCGTTCTAAAGTTAGGAAAAACACCCCCCACCACCGTACCATACTAAACTTAAAAAAAAATCTATTTTTCCACCATGCCACTACTATAGCTCTATCTAAATACCAAGTTTCAGCTTCCTATCACTATAGATTCTTTAGATATAAGCATCGGAACTTTTTCTTTTTCACCCTTCCCCACCCTCACCCTCTACACCCACACCCCCAGACTTTTTTTCCCCTACTAGGGTTCTAATAGGAATACTTCTGGTAAAAATTTGAAGCATCCATCTTACACTGTTATTGAGATATGAAACGTGTTATTTTTGAAAAATTCTTATCCCCTCCACTTACGTACTCCCCCGCCCCCTTCAATGATCTTACTTTGAGCAATCTTTATTTATCAAGCTTTATTTCCAAACCGAATTTTGTTTTTCTGTTGCCACTGGTTTGGGAGATATCGTAATGTTAAGTATTTCAACCCCCACCCCCATACGTCACTACCCCCACCCAAAAATTTTGTTTCAATCTACTCTCCTAGTATAACTACAGATATTTGCTAAGTTTTAATTGCTTGCTATTAACGGTTTAGGAGATATGGATTTTAGAATGTGTCGATCTCGACTTTTTTGCGTTTCGGACGCATTGCTTCCCCCTCCACTCCCACACCCCTTCACCCATATCTGTTTTTTTTGCAAATGGGTCCATTATCAAAGCTCTATAGAAATTCTAAGTTTCAGCCTCCTAACATAAGTGGTTCCTGAGATCTAGAAACCTAAATTTTTCGTCTGAAACGCTTACCCCGCCTTCCCCCTTACACCTCCTCCCCTGAAAATAATGTTACTTCAAGGGGTCCACCAAGTCTATTTTTAGAAAAAAATTTAATTTGATAGCTCCACTGGTTTGAGAGCTACGAGCCTTCAAAGATTTTGGGGCGGTCGACGTACGGCGTACGGGGTACGGCGTACGGGGTACGGCGTACGGGGTACGGCGTACGGGGTACGGCGTACAGACGGAGTGAAAATTTTTATTGCTTTTTTCGCGTCTACTAGTCATGAAACGTGGAAAAAAAAATTTTGAGGGCAGCAAATTTTTTTTTTTTGAAAATCAATAACAATACTGTATTATAAATAATAAAGTAATTTTAAAGAGTGCGGCGGAGCATGAAAGTGGAAGGAATAACAATTTTTCTAAAAATTCACGTCTCATATCTCAAGAACAGTGTAAGTGTAAAATTCTTAAAATTTTTTCCAAACGTTAATAGACCCCTAGTAGAAACAAAAATTTGGTGGGTGTGGGTGTAGAGGGTGGGAGTTGGGGAGGGTGAAACGGTTAAGGTTCTGATTTTTATATCTCGAGAACCTATAATGATACAAAGCTAAACTTGGTATCTATTTTAGAGCTATGGTAGTGGCGTGTTGGAATTTTTTGAATAGGGTTAACATGGTACGGAGGTGGGGGTGTTTTTCCTTACTATAGAACGGTTTATGCTAGAAAGTTGAAACTTTTTGTGTATATGCAAATCAACTAGGGAAGGAGTTCTGATGGGAAAAAATTTGAATTTCCGTTGGCGTTCGGAAGGGGGGCAATCAAATTATCAGTGCAAAATTGAATGCACATATTTTCACGGTTTTCGTCATATCTACTAGGTCTTCCAAAATATTGAATTCAATTTTATTCAACTGACTTTTCATGAAAGTACCTAGAAAGTGATTTTAAGATTTTTTGAAATTCGAACCCTAAGGGGGTGTAAAGTGATTGTAAACTTTTTCATGAATTCTGCCTTATCTCTCAGGTCTGATCAGATATCAAATTTCTTTTCACATCCACGGGCTTATTTAATAATCACCAATATTCAACTTTTTCCCTTTTTCAACCTCTAGACCGCATTCCGGTATATGACCCAATTATAAAATTCATATGTCACACTCTCTATTCTAACCGCTTCCCGAACTTTTTGTTAGGTTTTCATTTTTATAGTAACATACACCGCATCCCCGAATTGAACACGTTCCGAACTTCTACCGGAAAAATAATAAGTTGCTCCCAAACTGTTGGCAGATTTTTGAAATGATTTTTACAAAATGTTAATAATTATGAATGTTTTTTTTTAAAGAAACGAATATACGTCTTAAATTTAAGACGTTTTTAAAATCAGAGCGGTTGAGTATTTATACTATGTATATAGAGATAATTATATTGACCAATAAATCTATGTTCGTTTTTTTTATTCTGACTTCGTCTGTGTGCCATAAAGGATGTCGAAATGTTAGATAATGTGCAAGGCAACAAATTAGGGCAGCAACAAATTATACAAATTTGGAAGATAAATGTTAAATAAGTCACAATCGTTGCACTATACTGCATCAGTTTGATTTCGAATCGAAATTGTATAAGGCCATATCCAGTCAGCATAAATGAATCCATAATTAAAACACTAGGTTAAAAATTTAGTGTATAAAAAACCTATTTTTATTTATTATAATATGTTTAATCTGTGTGAATATAAACCTTTATTCTGAAATCCGTGTGAAAGTGAAAGATTAACATAATTATATATTATTAAAAACTCAAAAATAAAACAGAATTCATTTGGAAAATATATCTATTTAGTACTATAATGCATTATTAAAACTACGTATAACTTGAACGTTGACAACACGAACTTTTAATAAATCCAATTAAATTGTATGGCAACAAAAAGTTTTATGCAAATTAAATAATAGCTCGAGCTGGTTTTTTAAGTGGTAATTTGAGATATCGTAGTTTACCTGTAGGTATAGTCTGCCCCAAAAGAAAAGATATTTTTTTGTGCAGCTCTACAACAATAAACTAAAAGAACTTTCTGTACTTATGCACTTATATAAATCATTATAAAAAATCTGCCAACAATCTGGGCGTAACTTTATTATTTTTCCGGCAGAAGTAAGGAACGCGTTCAATTCTGAAATGCGGTGTAGGCTACTATGTGACTGAAAACCTATCAAAAAGAACAAGATCATGGAAGTGAAAATCTGATTGGATCTGAGAGATATGGAATAGTTTATGAAAAAGTACACAATCACTTTACACCCCCTTAGGGGTCAATTTTCAGAAAATCTTGAAAACACTGTCTTGGTATTCATATGGAGAATACATAAAATAAAATTAAATTTATTATATGGGACGAGGTAGTAGATATGTCGAAAATCGTGGGAAAATATGCATTCTATTTTCACAGATAATTTTTTTTGCCCCCCTTCTGAACGCCAATAGATATTCGTTTTTTTTATTCAAAATTATTTTTTTAGTTGATTTAGATATACACACCGAGTTTCAACATTGTATTAAGCCGTTCTATATATAGGAAAAACACCTACCACTCGTACCACACTACCCTTAGGGGTCGAATTTCAAAAAACCTTGAAAACCCTTTCTAGGTATTCATACGAAGAATCCGTAGAAAAAAAATGAATTCAATATTTAGAAAGACCTAGTAGATATGACGAAAATCATGAAAATATATGCATTTTATATATATTATATTTCCAAATATTTTTTTTTGCCCCCCCCCCCGCCCTTCTGAACGCCAATCAATATTCAAATTTTTTTTTATCACTATTACTTTTCTAGTTGATTTACATATACACACCGAGTTTCAACATTGTAGCTTAAGCCGTTCCATATATAGGAAAAATACCCCCAGTTGTACCACACTACCCTTAGGGGTCGAATTTCAAAAAACCTTGAAAACACTTTCTAGGTATTCATACGAAGAATCCGTAGAATAAAAATGAATTCAATATTTGGAAAGACCTACTAGATATGACGAAAATCGTAAAAATATTTGCATTTTATATTTATTATATATACAAATATTTTTTTTGCCCCCCCCCCCTTCTAAACGCCAATGAATATTCAAATTTTTTTTTATCACAATTACCTTTCTAGTTGATTTACATATACACACCGAGTTTCAACATTGTACCTTAAGCCGTTCCATATATAGGAAAAACACCCCCACTTGTACCACACTACCCTTAGGAGTCGAATTTCAAAAAACCTTAAAACACATTCTAGGTATTCATACGAAGAATCCGTAGAATAAAAATGAAATCAATATTTGGAAAGACCTAGTAGATATGACGAAAATCGTGAAAATATGTGCATTTTATATATATTATATTTACAAATAATTTTTTTTGCCCCGCTTTCTGAACGCCAATGAATATTCAAATTTTTTTTATCAGAATTACTTTTCTAGTTGATTTACATATACACACCGAGTTTCAACTTTCTAGCATGAACCGTTTAATAGTTAGGAAAAACACCCCCTACCCCCGTAGCGTACTACCCCTAAAAAAAATTTTATTTTTCCAACATTCCGCTACTATAGCTCTATCTAAATACCAAGTTTAAGGCTTATATCATCACAGGTTCTCAAGATATAAGCATCGGAACTTTTTCCTTTTCACCCTCCCCCACCCTCCCCCTCTTCACCCTCAACCCCAAAACTTTTTTCCCTACTAGGGTTTAATTAGCGCTACTTTTGGTGAAAATTCTAAGCATCTATCTATTTTAAACTGTTCTTGAGATATGAAATGTGTTTGATTTGAAAAATTCTCATCCCCTCCACTTCTATGCTCCACCTCCCACTTAAAAAATTTTACTTTGATCAATCTTTTTTTGTCAACCTTTACACCCAAACCAAATTTTATTTTTCAAGAGCAATTGGTTCATGAGATATCGTAATCTTAAGTTTTTCACCCCCCACCCCCATACACAACTTCCCCCACCCAAAATTTTTCTTCATTCTGTTCTCCTAGTATAACTACAAATATGTTTTAAGTTTGAATGGTGTGCCATTAACGGTTTAGGAGATATGGATTTTAGAATGTGTCTATCTCGCCTTTTTTGGGTTTCGGACGCATTACATTTCCCCCCACTCCCACACCCCTTGATCAATATTGACAATTTTTCTGCAAATGGGTCTACTATCAGAGCTTTATAGAAATTCCAAGTTTCAGCTTCCTAACCTAAGGGGTTACTGAGATCTGGAAACCAAAATTTTCGGTCTAAAACACTTCCCCCTCCTTCCCCCTCACACCCCCACCCCTAAAAATTTGGTCACTTCAAGGCACCTACCCCGTCTATTCGTTAAAAAAATTTCAATTTAATATCTCAAAGCGTTTGGCAGCTACGAGCCTCCAAACGATCTTGCGTACGGCGTACGGCGGACAGACGGACTGAAAATTTTTATTGCTTTTTTCGCGTATACTAGTTATGAAACGTGAAAATAAAAATTTTGAGGGTAGCAAATTTTTTTTTTAAAAAATCAATCACAATACTTAATTATTAAAATAATAAAGTAAAATCTATTTGCACTCTCTCTGCACTGCGAATTTGAAGATCGAAAAATCTCTCTTGTTTTGGGAAAGACTATAATATTTATATTAGTAGATATCATTTCTATATTATTCTTAATATAATAACTACCATTAAATTGTTAACCAACATTGTTTTAAATTATTTTTTAACTGGTTTGTTTTATTCTAAATCTAATAACTACACTGAAAGAAAAATCCTTGGTAACATTGACAAAAGGTATTTGTTTAACTTCAACCGTGCACTTTTGTCGTGATGATAAATAATTTGTCAGCATTCCAAAAAAAAATTGGTCAGTTTGATAAATTTTTTCCGAATTGATAAAAATTCGGCGAAATTCCAGTTCGTTCTTACAACAAAACATGTTTTATCGAAATGACAAAATTTTCATTCATATTAATAAATATTTCTATCAAATCAACAAATTTTTTGTTGCATTTGAAGAAACGACTTCTGACAAAAAAAATTTTGTCAGATTGACCAAAAGTAAACTGCAACTTTTTGATATATTCACAAAACTATTTATCAAATCAACAAACATTTTTGTAAGAAAGATGAACATGCTAACATACCGCATATTGGAGTGGGAATCGCAGTGCGCAGAGTTCTATTTCGATTGCATCATTCGTGATTGACTGTTCAGAAGTGATAGTGGCCTTTCGTGAAAGTTCTTTAAATTATATTATATAAAATTATATATTATTAAATTAATAATACTGTAATATTGTACCTACACAAAACCTTAGCATCGACAAAAATGCAGTTCAATTCAACAAAAATCACTCAGAGAAAAACCTTGGTAGCATTGACAAAAATGCAGGTCAATTCGACAAAAATTTTGTCAATATACATACGTCCAACAAAATACTTTGTCGTATTGACAAATTTCATATATTCTTCGACAAAAACACACTGTCGAGACAACAAAAATTTTTTGTTGAATTGATAAAAAAATTGTCATAACCACAAAAACTAAAAAATTTTTACGGAACAATTTTTTCTCAATTCAACGAAAATTTTTGTTGTCTCGACAGTTTGTTTTTGTCGAATAATATATGAAATTTGTCAATACGAAAAAGTATTTTGTTGTGTTCCGTTGGTCTCGTAATGAAGTAACTCTAGCATTACTTCAAGGCCTAGGCCCGATTCGGGCTGTTGCGCCATTGATTGATTTGTATAGGTACATACTATGTAGGATGTTAGGTGTGTTTTTTTGCGATTTATCCAGATCGAGAGTAGTGATTCAAATTCGTATAGAGAACACCAATAATACTGTTGTTTTTTCATATTTTTATTGCTTTTTCCTGGAGATAGTAGGCTAGATTTGAGAGTTTATCGCGAAAAGCTACCCCAGTAAGCTTACTAGGGCTACTATTCCGGTTAAAATCTATATTCTAGCCTACTATCTACAGGAAAAAGCAATAAAAACATGAAAAAACGACAGTATTATTGGTGTTTTCTATACGAATTTGAATCACTACTCTCGATCTGGATAAATCACAAAAAAACACACCTATTATGAAAAAAAAGAAGTTAAGGGCTTATATAACTCTGAATGCACTGAAAATCGAGTAAATTTGAAAAATTATTATAAAGGTTATATGGTGAAAAAAAAAATTTATTGTTGGGTTCACATTTCTTATTATATATTCAACTATAGAAAAAAAAAATTTTTTTTCGTTTTACTTTATTATTTTAATAATTAAGTATTGTGATTGGTTTTTTAAAAAAAAAAATTTGCTACCCTCAAAGTTTTTATTTTCACGTTTCATAACTAGTAGACGCGAAAAAAGCAATAAAAATTTTCAGTCCGTCTGTCCGCCGTACGGAGTCCGCCGTACGCAAGATCGTTTGGAGGCTCGTAGCTGCCAAACGCTTTGAGATATTAAATTGAAATTTTTTTAACGAATAGATTGGGTAGGCGCCTTGAAGTGACCAAATTTTTAGGGGTGGGGGTGTGAGGGGGAGGGAGGGGGAAGTGTTTTAGACCAAAAATTTTGGTTTCCAGATCTCAGTAACCCCTTATGTTAGGAAGCTGAAACTTGGAATTTCTATAGAGCTCTGATAGTAGACCCATTTGCAGAAAAATTGTCAATATTGATCAAGGGGGGTGGGAGTGGGGGGAAATGTAATGCGTCCGAAACCCAAAAAAGGTGAGATAGACACATTCTAAAATCCATATCTCCTAAACCGTTAATGGCACACCATTCAAACTTAAAACATATTTGTAGTTATACTAGGAGAACAGAATGAAGAAAAATTTTGGGTGGGGGAAGTTGTGTATGGGGGTGGGGGGTGAAAAACTTAAGATTACGATATCTCATGAACCAATTGCTCTAGAAAAATAAAATTTGGTATGGGTGTAAAGGTTGACAAAAAAAGATTGATCAAAGTAAAATTTTTTAAGTGGGTGGTGGAGCATAGAAGTGGAGGGGATGAGAATTTTTCAAATCAAACACATTTCATATCTCAAAAGCAGTTTAAGATATATGCTTAGAATTTTTACCAGAAGTAATTAAACCCTAGTAGGGAAAAAAGTTTTGGGGTTGAGGGTGAAGAGGGGGAGGGTGAAAAGGAAAAAGTTCCGATGCTTATATCTTGAGAAATTGTAATGATATAAGCCTTAAACTTGGTATTTAGATAGAGCTATAGTAGCGGAATGTTAGAAAAATAAAATTTTTTTTAGGGGTAGTATGCTACGGGGGTAGGGGGTGTTTTTCCTAACTATTAAACGGTTTATGCTAGAAAGTTGAAACTCGGTGTGTATATGTAAATCAACTAGAAAAGTAATTGTGATAAAAAAAAATTTGAATATTCATTGGCGTTTAGAAAGAGGGGCAAAAAAAATTATTTGTAAATATAATAGATATAAAATTCATATATTTTCACGATTTTCGTCATATCTACTAGGTCTTTCCAAATATTGAATTCATTTTTATTCTACGGATTCTTCGTATGAATACCTAGAAAGTGTTTTCAAGGTTTTTTGAAATTCGACCCCTAAGGGTAGTGTGGTACAAGTGAAGGTGTTTTTCCTATATATGGGACGGCTTAAGCTACAATGTTGAAACTCGGTGTGTATATGTAAATCATTTAGAAAGGTAATTGTGATAAAAAAAAATTTGATTATTCATTGGCGTTTAGAAGGGGGGGGGGGCAAAAAAAATATTTGTAGATATAATAAATATAAAATGCAAATATTTTCACAATTTTCGTCATATCTACTAGGTCTTTCCAAATATTGAATTCATTTTTATTCTACGGATTCTTCGTATGAATACCTAGAAAGTGTTTTCAAGGTTTTTTGAAATTCGACCCCTAAGGGTAGTGTGGTACAACTGGGGGTATTTTTCCTATATATGGAACGGCTTAAGCTACAATGTTGAAACTTAGTGTGTATATGTAAATCAACTAGAAAAGTAATAGTGATAAAAAAAAATTTGAATATTCATTGGCGTTCAGAAGGGGGGGGGGGCAAAAAAAATATTTGGAAATATAATAAATATAAAATGCATATATTTTCACGATTTTCGTCATGTCTACTAGGTCTTTCCAAATATTGAATTCATTTTTATTCTTCGGATTCTTCGTATAAATACCTAGAATGCGTTTTCAAGGTTTTTTGAAATTCGACCCCTAAGGGTAGTGTGGTACAAGTGGGAAGTGTTTTTCCTATATATAGAACGGCTTAAGCTACAATGTTGAAACTCGGTGTGTATATCTAAATCAACTAGAAAAATAATTTTGAATAAAAAAAACGAATATCTATTGGCGTTCAGAAGGGGGGCAAAAAAAATTATCTGTGAAAATAGAATGCATATTTTCCCACGATTTTCGACATATCTACTACCTCGTCCCATATAATAAATTTAATTTTATTTTATGTATTCTCCATATGAATACCAAGAAAGTTTTTTCAAGATTTTCTGAAAATTGACCCCTAAGGGGCTGTAAAGTGATTGTGTACTTTTTCATAAACTATTCCATATCTCTCAGATCCAATCAGATTTTCACTTCCATGATCTTGTTCTTTTTGATAGGTTTTCAATCACTTAGTAGCCTAAACCGCATTTCAGAATTGAACGCGTTCCTATCTTCTGCCGGAAAAATAATAAAGTTACGCCCAGATTGTTGGCAGATTTTTTTAATATTAACATTGTTTTTTACTGGTATAAATTGACTACTTATGAAAACGATGGCGCCTGCTGGTCGGCATCATAACTTCACTAAAAATAATTCAATTTGCAAAAATGAAAAAGAATCTTGTAAAAGATTGTAGTAGTTATAGTCTCTCGGAGGAAATTTTTAATTTTTTCAAAAATAAATAAGTTACAGTAATTCAAACTTTAGTAATCAGTTTTTTTAAGAAAAATTTGTTTTCAATAATTCATAAAAAAATTTCCAATCAAAAAATTGAAAAAAGCTCTCGATAGACTATAGAAAAAACAGTTATCAAAATTTAAAAAAAAAAAAGTTGAAAAATTTTGAAAACTGACTGAGTTATCGTGCCGACCAGGTCAAAAAACATAGTTTCGGGAAAAATGCGTTTAAAGTTTTTGATAGGTAAAATGTTAACTTACGGCCAGTCTCCCATTCTAGCTTCGTACTGTACGCTTTCTTGCTCTTTTATCTTCGTGTTTTTCACAGATGGTCCTATGAATGATCTCGTTTTCTATGATACTCGGCTTTTGCGAAAAAAAATATTTTAAACGCTGCTGTTAAGAGTGGAGCGGCAAATAGCCAGGAACCCGCTTTAAACCGATGTACAAGGCCGTAGCCAGAAAAAAATTTCGGGTGGGTCCGGGAAAAAAAATATTATCTCTTTTAGATTTTTTTAAAATGAATCTGGAACTGAAAAACCGATATATCCAGGAAGCGACAGGCTCTACGTGTGAGACTGGTTTGTGCTAGTAAAATATTCGTGAGCACCAAGCAAAATTAAAATTAGAGGTTTATATAATAATGAAAATGCAAACTATGTATAGGTATGTATATGTAAATAAATTTAAAAAACAATTGGAATTCACGACATAAAAATCTTCAGAACAATAATTCTTCATAATAGAATGAAAGAACAAAAAACAAAATTAAAAATGAAGTTGCACAATAAAATAAATTTACAAAACTAAGTTTAATTTTCGAGCTTTTTTTGCTGCGAATAAATCTAATACCTCCTCGGTACTTATATCGATTCTGCGGTGAATAGACATTAACGTTAATCCATTTAGTCTTTCCTGACCAGTGGAGTTTCTCAAATAGGTCTTTAATCGCTTCAAAGAAGAAAAAGTCCTCTCAGGAGTACATGTCGTAACCGGTAAAGTCGTTAAAAATTTTAGAAGCTTATGCATATTTGGAAAAAGATCTTGATTGCATTGTCCAAGAGCTTCAATAGCACATGTGGGCCGATCTTTCTCTAGTTCTTGCTGCCATTTTCTTATCCACAATTCAAGCTCAGCATTTACCGAGTCCCATTTCAAAAACCTTTTATAAAATATAAAAGCGTCTTCTTCGAAGATGCAATCTTTATTGCTGCACACGGATGGAAGCAACATATAGAGAGATGACAATGTTGCTCTATGATTTTCAAATCTACAGTGCAGCTGTTCAATAAAGTTATCCAACAGTGGAATCATAACCGTTATTTTGAAGTAATTTTCTGGATCTGGTATTTTGTGGTTTGCTCTATGGTGTTGTCGCGAAGCAATACGTGGAATCACTATTTCTTCGTTTACAGCTGTAAGTAAATTTTTCGCAGTTGTGAAAATCGTAGAAAACTTTGAGTCAACATTTGTGCGAATGTCCTTAAAAGTCGTTATGATGAGGTCGGCATGCTGTAAGGCCGACACTAAGTCGCAGTTGGGAGATTGAAGGATTTTACAGAGCGTCAGCGTGTAAGAAAACAGCAAGGCCAAAGAACATAAACTCACAACGAAATCGCTGGCGATAATGGATCTTAAAAAAGATGTTGCTTTTGATGAAGTTTCAGAATCCAAATCGGAACTTAAATCCTCCAGCGATTCAACAATAGCTTTAAATATTTCTTTAAATCTTATCAATCCATCATGATTTTCAATCCAACGAGTCTCGCACATTGCTGTGAGGGTCCTCCATTGCGTTTCAGGAAATTGTTTTCTTATATTCTCCTTTAAACATAATGTACGCTTTGCCGAGAACTTAAAAAAATTTGACACCGATTTTATAATGCCAATAGTATTCCGGACAGATTGAACTTCGCAAGAATAACTTAAAGCTAAATTTAGGGAATGTGAACTGCAGTGTACATATAAAGCTTCTGGGTGTGTTTCGCGGATCACTGCTTGAACACCATTAAAGCAGCCTTTCATCGAGGAGGCACCATCATATCCTTGCCCGATAAGGTATTCGCAATCAACTCCTAAATTTCTTAACTCGGAGAGAATTTCGTTCGCTAAGTACTTTCCTTTGGTGCATTTAACAGCAACGAATGTAAGAAACTCTACACGCAAAACGTAAACATGATCTTTGGAATCAATATATCTTACGCATATTGACATCTGCTCTTGTCTTGAGATATCAGTAGATTCATCCACAAGTATTGAAAAACACTTTGCAGAGTTCAAAGCTCCAACCAATTTCTTTTGAACAATCTCACCACATATTACTATTAGCTCATTTTGTATGGTCGGGCTTAGGTACGTAGCATTTAACACCATTGTTTCCGAGTTCTTCTTCGAATCATGATCACCACAATTATACCTCATACGCAGAATAGCTCGAAAATTACCGTCATTAATTTCAGGCTCTATGTCATTGATTTTGATTGGACCTGAATCGCATGTCCCTCTTAAGGCCAATTCTTGCCTACCACACAGTTTTATGGTTTCTATAATAGGGATAAGTTTTTTCCTATTTGCGTCGATCTGTACTTGACGCCCAGTATTTAGTTGACTCACGATGTCCTTTAGCAAATTGTTGTGCACTTTAAGAAAGCTATCAGCCAATAACACGCACGATTGATGGTATTGGCTTTCACTATGACGTTTGAAATCTTGTAAGGCATCTTTCCATTTATTTAGTGGTTGGGAAACTAATGATTTTAACTGCTGGTGAGTGCCTTTTCCGGCGTAGTCTCTGGAAAATAGTACACAATACTTGCATAAAGCACCTTGTTGCCCATTCGTGGTGTAAACCAGCCACGTAAAATGCTCAAACCAATGCATCTGAAACTTCAGCTTTTTTCTACCAACACTTACTGGAAATTCGAATGATTTTTCCGGTTTCCAAGGCGAATCTAATAACTTACGCTTCATATCATCGTCTATTTGGTTCTTCATGCCCACATAATACCCTACATCACAAATATTGCGATTCAGGGATATTGGCTCCGAAGTACTGGAACTAGTACCAGCTATGTCAGATTCAGGTACAGATTGGGTTAGGTTTTCGGTAGATACTCGTACATCAGCATTAGTATCGATGACCTCGGACGCTTTACCTTTCTTGAACAAATAGTTAAACAGCGTATTTTCCCTCGTTCTCTTTGATATGTTTACCCTATAAAAAAAATTAGGCAGTGCTCATATTCGTATAAGTAGGGTTCCATAGTTCATCGCTTCACTAGGGGGGTGCAAGTTGCCCTAATTGCATTAGGAGTGGCACTCTGGCGCCTTTAGAGTAGTTTCCAAAATCAAAATTATTTTACATTCAATACTAATAGGAAGGCGGATATACCTAGTTATCGCAATTTTCACGCAAAATTATTGAAATTATTTTAGATATGAGGGAGTAAGAGCGGTAAAATCTAGATCATATTGTAAAAAAAAAATTAAGATAACTCCTGGTTTTTCTAACTATCTATCGCCAGGTCTTTTATATGGTAGATGCCCATGGCGTGCCTTATTTAAACGGATATCTTGTTTAACACCCACTAGAATTCACTGTGCATTTTCGTTTAGGCTTCACTTCTTTAAAACGCACGTTGAATGCCATGGGGGTCACCGGTGACCGGCATAGAAGTTTTGACCCTTTAAATAGCATTATCAAAATTTTGGACAAAAAATGTGTCAAAAGTGTGGTGCAAAGTGTTAATAAGATGCTGCATTTAGATATACACATTTCTAGCTTTCTGATCAGACATTAGGAAAGAACCGGTAAACAAAGTAAAGCTTCGAATTTCGGAACGTCCCTTCGTTTTCTCTTCTTTCCCATTCATAAAAACACTTACGTATTTTATAATGCCCTCGTTTTTGTTAGGGTTAAAAATCTCTGTACATAATCTAGCACGGTGTGTTTTACCTTACCTAATACTTTTGCATACTAAAAAAACAGAAACTAAGTACCTATATATTAATGTAGCCAGTATACCCACATAAAAGTAGATACATAGTACATGATTCCAGAAATCAAAAAACGACGAGTACCTACATACATACATATGTATCTATGTACCTACCTACATATGTCACGATTTTTTATCTATGGAACCCTAAAACAAGTAAACTGCACAACAAATGAGTAGTATACAAATATTCATACCGGTATATTTTCACTAAGTTTCACTATTTTTCGCTTATGTATGTTTTACACAGTTTTGTCAGCAGAACGCGAGAGCAGTTTAATCAAAACATTTGTCTTTTTTGTCAATTATGATTGCAAATAAAGAATTATTTGATTTGCTATGACCTCTGTTTCGTCAAATCGGTCAAGTTCGAAGAGAGGAACGACAAAGCTCAAATTACATAAGCTAAATTCAATTTTACTTTTGACTCTCCTTCCCATCGACTTTGAACGTTTTCAATTACATACAAACATAGGTTCTAAGTAAGGCGCGTTCCGTGGAACTTCGTAGGGCTAGCGCAATAACAAGATCGTGAATTTCCATGAATTCTATATGTATGTATAAACACGTCGTTTTCATTTAGATTTTAAATCTAGATTGCTAGATTTCAGGAAGTAATAAAAAAATTCTGCAAAATTTAGCGATTGTATCGTTGCGCTAATCCTACGAAGATTCCGCTAAAAGGTGTAAATTTGTTATTATTATACAGGGTGTTTCTCAATAAAATTGACAAACAATTGACAAAGAAAAGCAGGTTGATTTAGGATATTTTGAATTCTTTGAAAATTTCGGGGGGGGGGGGGGGGGGGGGGGGGGTCCGGACCCTGTCGGACCCCCCCCCCCCCCCTTGGATACGGCCTTGCCGATGTATGGTCACATTTAGTGCTATAACTTTGTAATAGTATACGTATCTACTGCTTCTTTAATATTTAGTTATTTGCCTACTATGAGCTATTTTGTCAAATATTTCATCAAAAACAGTTACAATCATTTTTATAAAATCGTAAAATTTTTTCCAAGGTACTGATAAAGAGCTTGTAGAAAAATCGTTAGATTTATAACTCCTCAATTCTACTAAAACTAGTTTCTTCCTGTCGTGATTACCTTCGTTACATAATAAATTTTGCCGACAAGTGTCGCAAGCGAATTTTTTACTTATTCTATGGCATATGTATCCAGCGAAGTATAAAGTCACATTTACTTTGATTGGTGAATCATATTCATTTAAATCGACGTTTTCAAATAATTGCTTCCACAGTTCATCGATACAGTCATCTTCGTCAGGGTTTTCCATTACTACAGTTTTTTCGATATCCTTCATGGAAACATTTAACAAGACTTCCGCATTAGAAACGTTGTAATTAGAAAATTCTGAAGGGGCGAAGTTATGAAATGTAATGTCTTTCAAAATTTTGGACAGCTTTAAAGTTGATGGATTCCTTTCGTAACTTCCCTTTGATCTTCGTCCTATTGAAAACAAATTTTCAAGTGGATCCTGGTTAAAATGAGAAGTGATAACATATTCTTGGCTATTTTGTACTTTTTGTAAGACGAGATTGATTCCGTTTATTGTTTGAATCATTCCATCAAAGCAAAATGGTCGCTTCATCCGTCCTTGATGTTCCCATTTTTTAATCCACGTCATTGCCTCATTTAAATTATCTATGATTGCCAATCCCTCTTTGCTATGGGAAAGAGCATGTCGGTTTGGATTCTTGGAAAATTTTGAAAAGCAGTTTAAATTGTCAAATAGATTATTTAATTTCCGAAAACTTTTAGCTGTATATAAGGCTTCCTCATAATTAACATTTTCCGGAAGAGAATCTGTTAAAATTGCTGTTTCGATAGCACAAGCTACGGTCTCGCTGAAAACTTGAGTAGCATATATAACCGACATTTTTTCGAAAGCATCTGGGGCAACATGTTCTCTTTTCAATTTATATAATAGTTTTAACGTATTTTTTTGGTCCGACAGTTATAAACTTTTCAATATATTCCACGACATAACATTTTCTTCCACACAGATGTTAGCTTTCAAAATACAATTTCGTATACTTTTCATGAGATGAGGAGGATCAAAAATGCAGACTATCCTGTTTATATCACAATTTATCTCCGGAGAGTCTGCTGTACTCCCTAATAATTTGTACGCAGCTCGATTGACACTTCCTTGGTCACAAGTCATAGCAACAACTTGCAGTCCTGTTGTTTTAATTTCTGCAAGTACTTTTTTTTACAAAATCAGCAAGTTCTACTGAGCTTAAGCTCCCCAAACAGTAACAAATGCATTGCTTCCAATTAGAATTAAGCCCCCGGAGCATAAAGACTCTAGCAGTAGTAGCAATCTTTTCTTTCCGTTGAAAGCCGTTGTCAAAAAACCCATAAATTAAATCAGAACTTTCGATAGAAAGTGATTGTCGGGTTCACCCCCAAGCACTTGCTATGTTCTTTTACTGGGCACAACTCACATGGACACGGCGTCTTTATCTGTGTGTACATGAGAGTTTCCCCATACGATTTTCAGTGTGTTCAGATGTGTGTGCGTGAAAAGCTCGGGTGAGTTTTTCAAGTCAGTCACAGTTTGAGAATCGCAGAATGAAAAAGGGTAGCATTACAAATATTCCCGCCAGAGTCACTGCGGTACTAGCTGGATCAGCTGACTCGAATGTCAGTATGTCACAACAAGTCGAACCGTTCGCAACTAGTCTTAAGTTACAAAGTGATCGTTTCTTAGTGAATTGTTTCTGTTTTGTGTGCGTTTTATCGTTGATTGGCGGCCACGAAAGTCTCCCGTGAAGAAGGAAAAAGGGAGTAATAGCGAGAGCAAAGAAAAGTACCGCGGCCGGCTTCTGTCAAACGAACGCGTCCGAATTGAAATTGAAAGTTTTCCGCTCGTTTTTGTGTGTTTAAGGTTTGACCGAAAGCGTGGAGGTTGATATGGAAGGCGCTCCGCTACCATCACATCAGGGCCCGTCGCCGCCTTTGGACCTTCACGTGGTGGTGGACCGCCAATGCGAGTTTTGCCGACCTGCCGTTCATTCACAACGTAAGTTTAAAGGGTTCGCTTAAATTATTTCAACACTAATTCACTTTCTTCCCTTCCCCAAAATAAAGCGTACGGTGGATATGTTTCAGCTCCATCACAACATCCACCGCCCGCTGAGTCTTCGACGCTGGCCACCACGAGTACGGAACCGTCGACAGCAACAACGAAAACATCAACACAATCGACACCGCCACCGGTTCGAGGACTATCACGCGGGCATGATGGACCTGCATCCCACGGACGTGGCTCCTACATCCCGAACACAAATGGCAGCGGATCCGGTCACGATTCCCTTAAAAGGTTGCCGCGGATATTCTTAGGGGCTGACACGTTCGCCACCAACACACAGTGCCAGACCGGCTACGGGACGACGGCTTCGAGTGGATACTCTCAGTCCACTGACTACGACCATAGTCAATACTAAACCTACAAGTAATTCTGGATATAGTGCGGAAACTGGTGGTATTATGCATAATTTGCGAACAAGTACAAGCAATCACAAGGTGAACATTTTACAACTGATAAATAGTTAAGCTATGCTAAAGCAAACATATATTTAGGTTCGAAATTATCACGCAGCATTCTATAGACCAGAAAATCTCACTATTATAATAACAGGCCATGTAGCAGCTAAGGATGTATTCGCGGCCTTGAAACCAATAGAAGATAAAATCTTATCAAAGGTAAACGACCGTCAAAAAATGTGTATGTGATTTTTCAAAAATATTTCTTTTCTCCAGCCTAAATTGAGCTCGTTTATGAAACCGTGGCAAACACCAGTTGATCCAATCGAAAAGTCGCAGGATTTAAATGTTTGTATGCATTCGCACATTAATCTAATGATGTGATCAACATATCGGTCCGAGTAGATTGTGTATCCGTCGGACGAAGAAGATTCCGGGCTTGTTTATGTCGGCTATGGAGGACCAGACTGTGCGGAAGATCATTCAAAATTGATTGCATGCAACCTTCTATTGAGGTACCTAATGGATACATCCGTCAGTCCGCTTGAAAGACAATTTGTCGAAATTGAAGATCCTCTTGCTAGTAAGGTAAAATATAATAAAAAAAAACATTTTAAAATATGTAAAAAAAAGGTGTCGGGTTCAACAAAAAGAGCTGATATTCACAGAGTCGGCTTTCTTTCGATTGAATATTTCCACTTACGCTTGTATACAAATTTGTGATATTTTCATTTTTCCAAGAAACTCGACAATCGCTCGTCGTGGCAAAAAGATGATGTGCAAAGTTTACTTTTTGGTAGCTTCGGCTTTCTTACGATTGAATATTTCCACTTACGCTATACAAATTTGTGATATTTTCATTTTTCAAAGATACTGACACAACAACGCGCGCAGCGCCGGATCTATCGGCGGCGGCAGGCACAAGAACCACTCACTTGCGAGCGAAACAACTGAAGCTCGCCCCAGTCAACCGATAGCCAGCCGACCCTGAAGACGTCCCCATCGAACCGGATACCGAAGTAATTTTTACAAGTGCGCGTTCGCCAAGTTTATGGCTTAAATAGCGTGTGTCATATACAGCCGCCAAGGAGAGACAAGCAAAGAAACGGAAAGGAGAAAAAAGGAAGACTTCATTCCAGCAAAGGTTTGTGGTTCTTGGTATTTAGGAATTTCTGCAGTTCACCCGCTCCGAATCCCGCTATGTAACGGGAGATCCGTTTCGCTTATCCATACCGCGTGGTGGTCGGCACCCTTTTCTATAGGTCAAATTTATTTTGACACTCCTTATGTTCGCGTTGGGAAAAACAAAAAAATAGAAAATAAACCTAAACCAAATGCATGAAATACTGTCGCATTTTGCGCTCATCACAATACAAAAAAATTAAAACCAGGGCTTTTCCTTCATGCGCTAAACGAGTGACTTTCGTGATTCGACTTTGCCGAGTCCGACGACAGATTAAACACGCTAAAGTCTGTCAGGTTAATTAATTTTTTTCCCCGCTGTTTTCGGCCGTAGTGACATCAAATTCGCGCGTCCCCCGATTTCAGTTTCCTCGATCAAGAGTAATTTTTGCCGGTGTGTACCCAGCTCGGAGCAGTCCCGTGATCCGCTGGACGACGACGGCAAGGAAACCATTACAAAGTGGAAAATTTGCGGATTAATTGGGGAGCCTTGCATCGAACTAACCTGTCAATGTAGGAACCGGACAGCCACAGCACGTAGTCTACGCAAACTATTAGCCGTTTCGTCGGACAGCATCACGCAACATATTCCATATGTTACGAATACCCCGAAATTGGCATCAACAACACGGAGTTTGTCATCGTCCATCCATAAGCTAGCCGACGGACTTAAAGAACTACATTCGGTTAAGACGGAGCCCTCCCTGAGACGAAACTCAAAGGAGTCATCTACGAAAAGTCACGCATCGACCGCCTCAAATCCACCGACATTCGGATCCGACATCAGTCGTGGGGTTACGTCGGGGTTTCTCGCAACCATTAACAGCAAATCCGGGCGGGCATACTCGGGCATTACTTCGACGCTGCGTCAGTTTTACCATTCCACATTTGCCTGGCTGAAACGATGGTATTCTCCTAGGACGTATTGGCTGTTTCAGATGCAATTACACCCTCAGCCCAAAACGTCCCCAGACACCAGTTCAACAAATCGATGCCATTCCAGTTCGACATCCCCGCTTCCACTTACCCATTGAGTTGATGACAGAGGGAAAAAGAGTAACGTACCTAATGAAAAAAAAACCCCAACAGGTAAATCCGACCGTGCCACGTTTTAATCATAAAGAGTTCGAAGTTGTCTTTTGTAGTTTTATTTTGTGTTATTCCACCGTAGGTCGATCAACTGAACACGATGACAGTTACAAACCCAAACAACCACAATAGTACCGGGTTACAACTTTTACAGCTGGTTTGGAAGAAACTCAATCAACGTATCGTTGGCTTAGATTATTCATGAAGACGTCTGAGCTGAGGTTCCTCAGCAACAAAAGCTTCTCGGCTTGTCGGGATGTTGCCTCTGAAGTCTTAAGACATATAATAACCCCGTGATATATGCATATACAAAGAAGAAACTGTCGCTGATAAAACATGCACCTATAAAAATGTAAATAATGACACCAAACTATCTGTGCGCTTTTAATTGTAGTTTTAATTATTATCAAGGAAAAAAACGAAGACAATAAAATCTGAGAAGTAGTTTACCCAAAACAAAATATTGATTGAACATACTGGGTATACCTTAAACTCATATAAATTAACTTAGTAACACAATAGATTGCAATTGTATGCCTGTAGTTAATAAAATACAAATAAATTTTATTCAATACGATATGATCTTATTTTTATGAATGGAGCTCCTGGATACCCCTGTTTTTGTCTCTGTTCCCACAATTGTCGGGCGCTTATGCGATTATTTTTGGGCTATGCAGCGAACATATTTTTGAAAATGGGCAGCAATTTTGGCGTTAGGATCACTTCGTCTTGGTTATGTCGACTGTTGCGTATGGTTGCTCTAGGAAACACGGTCGTCGCCCTTTAATAATCATATCAGGTCCCGGCATGTTCATTTGATACAATTACAGCTGGACTTTATATGTATTACGAGGAAATGATGAATGAAAAACATAGTAGGGGCTATGGAGTTTTGCCAGGAAAATCGAATAGCTTCTTCTTATTACTTTACATTTTGGGGTATGTATGCTGCAGCGCACGGGGATATTTGGTCATTCCGTAGACATTGATTGGCGAAGTACTACCGACAGAAGTTAAAGAAAAATTAGGCGGACTCGTTATCGCCATTGCGCATATTATCATGTTTGTTGCCAAAATATTTCCATTCGCTATGGATTTGTTCGGGGTGCAGGGTAATGGTTTTTGTGTTTTGTGTTTTGTTGTTTATGTGTCACCACCAGCTTTATTGGGGGTTGGTTTTGTATACATTTTTCTACCGGCAACCTTTGGTAAAAGCTTTGATGAAATCGAAAAATATTTTTCAAGAATATACTTCAACGGCAGAAAGAGTAGAGTTTTTTTTACCAAAGGCTTAGCCCTGCCTCCACATAATATATCAAATCCGGGATAGACCTCTCTGTTCATTGATTGACAACTTAAAATAGGGCTGCTGTTCCGATCGGACCAAGCCCCATGAGATTACCAAATGGTCTCTCTTTGAGGTGAATCATTGGTAGTGGCATGGCCTTGGTCCGGCCGCAACAGCACTGTAATCGTCTGCATTCGGAACGACTGGGCCATAAGGACCTTCGTTCTCAAAAGGATTGTCTTTTCTTTGATTGACGAAAATAGCACCTACATCTGGTGACTCCATGTTCGATCAACCGTCGGATGATCTCACCCCGATGTTCCTTCCCTCAACACCTAGCTTCCTTCACCTTTTTTTCCGCACCCTTCGTGCATCTGACCCCTCTACCTAGCCTCCTTCTCCAACCCGCCGACCGTAAGAATGGGACTCCTCAAACCCATTCGTCGGCCCCACGAGCATAATCAATCGGTCCACGGATAGAAACGACAAACCCACCCCGTCCAACGAGCTAGCACGTGCTCTTATGCTAAATGCTCCGTCGTTTCATTGGCCATCCGTGGGACTAATGTGTCCAATGACACATAGTCAACGAAATACATATAGAAAGTTATCCTTCGTCTTGGTTGAAGAAATGAAGATTTCTTCCGATAGATGGAGGATGACTTTTTGTCCGCAAGGCTTGCGTTCAACATTTCGGCAATGACGATTGCCAACTGGACGTTCTGCGGACCAAATCGTTACAGATATGGCGTCCAACGTCTGCATAAGTTCTGATTGTTAGACCGAACTTTTTTAGCAATACGGCACTCCTATACAGACTTCACGCCGGTCAAAACTTATTGTAGGCCACTCTTGCGGTTATCATATCAGTCTGATGTGACCGCAATCCTCTAAGTGTTTTCATACACTTTAACAAAAATTACAAGTCCTCACTTTTCTTTTGAGATTGTCCCATGTTTCGCTTATACGGAAATGAGGCACAAATATTTCGACTTTTTCTAAAGTATTAAATTTTACAAATTCCTTCCCGAACATCAGGGACGAGATGTCTTGAGCGCCTGATGCAAGATTGTAGTGGACAAAGAAGGCTTGACTTAAAGCGTCATGCGGTGGAAGCCATCCCCATTACAATCCGCTGTGTCAGAGAGCCAAGAAGGTGAAATGGAGGAGGTGGTGTCCTGGTCCCCTGATGCGCCTGTCCTGAGGTGATAGGCTTTCATTAATAGACAGGTGGTGGGTGATTAAATGCTCCGCAGAGGCTCTGGCACTCATATAGGAGGTTAGCGGAAAATTTGTGGAGATCACCCCAAAAATACTGGTCAAGACCTCACCCTGAACGTGCTGGAAAATAGCCATCCAGCGTTCGTTCCCTCTGTTTCACCATCCGCCGGAGCTTCTCCGCTTCTGGGAGATGTCTTTACCGGCGGTGCGTGCTAAGCTACATTTCTTGGGAGACAATGTAGCGTACTCAGGTTCATTTCCAAGAGCATGAAATGATTGGACTGGACCGCTATTTTGAATCGGTAAATCGCAAAATATAAAATTTAAAATCGAAAACGAGTACGCCCAAAATGTCGCAAACAATATGAAATAAAATTTAAAATCGTTCACCTATTGTACAAAATAGGATTTAAATTTGTTCATCTATTGCTTAACAATAGAGCGACCCTTTACGGTAAATGTATAGCGCGCGGCATCGAATGTAAGGTGCACTTAGTATATAATCGAATTAAATATTATTTACCAGTAGTTTAGCTAGGAGTAAGTTTTAGTTTTTAAGTTAGTTGTTAATAAACGTTTTAGAAAGAAACATCTTCCGACTAATTAATAAATCCCCAGTATTCCCAGGTTCTACCCTAAATCCTACAGTGGTGACCCCTAATCACATTAAGTAACACGCAGTGAAAGTTATTATAAAACGTAGAATACGTTAAGTGTTCACACGAAATTCACTAAGTTAAAACAAAAGAGTATAAAAATTGCTCTATTAAAAGGCAAAATTGGTGTTTTACAAAAGTTTTCGGCATTGCTGGAAACAAGCACCATCGTAAAAATTTCTTCCGTAATCGATACGCAAATCACGTCGAAACGTACACAATTAACAACAAAAATCCATCATACTGAAATTATTAACGACACCCAACATTAAGAACAACAATACCAAACGCACGACATCACAGCATCAAATTAATAAATGCATATTACATCAACATAATCATTCTCGGCACCCAACATTGAAAACAACAACAACAAGCAATTGGCATCACAGCATCGAAAAGCAGCAATCGTCCGATATCTCGGCAACCAACACGCGAACAACAACAACACAGCGAAATCAAAGCACAAAAAAACCATCAACTGGACTTGCACAACACAAATTAAGACACAGGTAAAAAGTAAGAATTGGATACATATTATCAGGATTGGAAAAATTTCAATAAAATTTGTAAAATAAAATAATTAAGTATTTCATATACAATTGCGCATTAGTATTTTTTTTAAAAAAAAGAAGTAAAATTTAAAAGAAAATTCGTATTGCATGATTTCTTTTTTTCGTGCATTATTTTAAAATTACACAAAATTTTTTCTGTGAAGATCAAGTGTTAAGCACTCTTATATTCAATGTAGTGCTGCGACATCGACATCGATGTTTCTGAAACATCGATGTTTTGCAAAAACATCGGGTACTTTTAACATCGATGTTTTTACTTCGATGTTTTTCAAACATCAACATCGATGTTTAAGACGGAACATTTTGGTTTCTAGATCTCAGCAACCGCGTATGATAGGAAGCTGAAACTTGGAATTTCTATAGAGCTCTGATAGTATAAAAAATGCCATTTGCATAAAAATTGTCAATATTGATCAAGGGGTGTTGGAGTTGGGGGAAATATAATACGTCCGAAACGCAAAAAAGCCGAGATAGACACATTCTAAAATCCATATCTCCTAAACCGTTAATGGCACACTATTCCAACTTAAGAAATATTTGTAGACATACTAGGAGAAGAGGTTGAAATAAATTTTTGGGTAGGGGCAGTGGCGTATCGGGTTGGGGGTGAAAAACCTTAGATTACAATATCTCACGAACCAATTGCTCTAGACAAATAAAATTCGGCTTGGGTATAAAGGTCGACAAATAAAAACTGATCAAAGTAACATTTTTTAAGTGGGCGGTGGAGCATAGAAGTGGAGGGGATAAGAATTTTTAAGAAAAAGCACATTTCATAGCTCAAGAATAGTGTAAGATAGATGCTTAGAAATTTTACCAGAAGTAGCGCTAATTGAAACCTAATGGGGATGTGGGTGTAGAGTGTGAGGGTGGGGAGGGGGAAAAGGAAAAAGTTCCGATAATTACATCTGTAATGATATAAACCTTAAACTTGGTATTTAGATAGAGCTACAGCCAAGTGCGAAAGTATTAGGCACCCCTAACAGAATAAAAAAATTCGCGCAAACATTGATTGCGACGCATTTTTTCTGTTCTTTTACTAACATTACTTATTTACCGTCGATAACTACATTGTTTGGTGAAGGGGCCGAGGGAGTCATTTTCCAACAAAACCACGCCCCTTGCCACATCGCTGCCCGCAGCCGAACCTGGTTCCAGAACAATGGAGTGAGAGTACTTCCCGCCCAGAGCCCGGACCTCAATCCCATTGAGCACCTTTGTTCTCATTTGAAGCTGAAGATTATGGAGAGGCACTGCAAGTCACTCCGTGAGGTGGAGACAGCGGCAATCGAGGAGTGGGGCAATATTAGCCCAGAGGTGTGCCAGACTCTCGTGGCCAGCATGCCTTCAAGAATCGAAGAACAGCGTAGGATCAATCCGATATTAACCACTGTACAAAATACATTTTTTACTTAATCTTGAAAATTTTATTGAATTAGCTTTTGTTTTGGTTGACCACGAAAATACAAAATTTTTGGGTGCCTTATACTTTTGCACTTGTATTGTAGTGGCATGTTAGAAAAATATAATATTTTTTAGGGGTAGTTTGGTACGGGGGTGGGGGGTGTTTTTCCTAACTATAGAACGGCTTATTTTAAAAAGTTGAAACTTGGTTTATATATGTAAAGCGTTCAGAAGAGGGGCAGAAATTATGATCAGTGAAAATAGAAAGCATATTTTCCTTGATTTTCGTCATATCTACTAGGTCTTCCAAAATAATGAATTCATTTTTATTCTTTGGATTCTCCATATGACTACCTAGAATGTGTTTTCAAGATTTTTTGAAATTCAATCCCTAAGGGGGTGTCAAGTTACTATATACATTTCAGGAATTCTTTCATGTCTCTCAGGTCTTATCAGATATCGAATATCTTTTAACTTCCACGGGCTTGTTTAATAAACACCTATTTACAAGTTTTTCTCCTTTTTCAACCCCTACACTGCATCTCGGATTATGACCCAATTATGTAATTCATATGTTACGCCCTATTCTAACCGCATCCCGAAGTTTTTGTTAGGTTTTCAGTCACATAGTAAAATAATAAAGGTGCGCCCAGACTGTTGGCAGATTTTTTTTCTCACACCAATCTCTTAGCTAAAAACATTTTTTTTTCTTCTTCTTCTCTAATGTCTCACCTAAAATTCTAAAAACATCGATGTTTAGAAACATCGATGTTTAGAAACATCGATGTTTTTCACCGATGTTTTATCGACATCGATGTCGTTTATTTCAAACATCGATGTTATAAAACATCGATGTTATGAGGTCAATGTCGCAGCACTAATTCAATGTCGAGCGGAATAATTACTCGGAAATTAGGTACAAAGTGAAGTGCAAAGGTACATAAAATAAAGTGCAACATTTCGGGATACTTTTCGGGCTAGTGCGGTTATTTTCAATAAATAATTAAAAAACACACGAATAAAAAATATCGGTCCATTATCAGCTTCATTTGCCGAAAGTTTTGATGATTTTTTTTTTTTTTTTAGAGTTTGAAGCACGCTACAAACTCCTGCTTCCAAAGATCCGTGTCGCGAGTTGGGTTATAAGTAAATATATGTATGTAAATCCTCATCTCTTTTCTTCTATCAAGATTTGAGCGAGTTTCTTTCCGAATATTATTTTCAAGTATTTTTGGAACCAAAAATTTAAAATCGGCGCAAATCACCGCGTTTAAAAATTTTAGCCATATTATCGTTACCTTGATTAACAGTCGTCTTAAAGTTTCAAGTGTCCACAATCATGACTAGTACGGACTCGGATATGAATTCTACCAAGGAAGCACTGAAGTCAGGTGGAACTACTGATAAAGACGCGGAGGTGGATGATATGTCGTCGTTTTCTGTTAGGCTTCTGACCTTTTGGTCCAACTCTCCTTCTATTTGGTTCGTTCAAACGGAAGCGCAGTTTGTTATTGGGAAAATTAGGAAAGACACAACTAAATACAATTACGTCTTATTGGCTCTTCCGCAAGATGTAATTGAAACCGTTCTTGACGCAATACAAAATCCGCCAAATGAAGGCGAGCGTTATGAACATTTGAAGTCTATTCTCATTAATCGGCACTCTTTAAGTGAAGAAAGGAGAATAGAGAAATTGTTAGGAAGTGTAGAACTGGGTGATAGGAAACCATCGGATTTTTTTAGATCCTTAACCTTAATCGCTGGTTCCAGCGACGCGATTAACGACAAGTTAATTCGCAAATTGTGGATGAGAAGACTACCACAACCAATCAGTATAGCTCTAATTGCCCATAAGGATAGTAATATTACAGAGTTATTATCTCTAGACGATAAGATCTGGGACGCAATGCCGAGTGTAAATTCAGTATGCGCGGTTGAACCAGATTCGGATATTTCATTGCTGCGCAAAGAGATTTTGGAGTTGAAACAACAGATTCAGAATCTTTGCCGTCAAGGCCAGAACAAAAAACAACCAAATCGTGGTCGTTCGCGCAGTAGAGAACAGAAAGTTAATAAAAATCAAGATGAAATGTGCTGGTACCATCGGAAATATGGTCCGAAAGTTAGCAAATGCGATAAACCTTGTAATTACGAGGAAACAAAGGCGAATACCGCATCTACATCAAAAAACTAGGTGAGACTTCTGGTTTAGCGGAAAACAGAAGTTTGCGAACTCAATCACGCCGCTTATATGTCATAGACAGAAACAATAACATTAATTTTACTTTATTAGTTTACAGTATTGTTATTGATTTAAAAAAAAAAAAAATTTGCTGCCCTCAAAATTTCTTTGTGTTCATTTCATGACTAGTAGACACGAAAAAAGCAATAAAAATTTTCACTCCGTCTGTCCGCCGTACGCCGTCCGCCGTCCGCCGTCCGCCGTACGCCGTCTGCGGTACGCCGTACGTCGACCGCCAAAATCCTTTGAAGGCTCGTAGCTCTCAAACCAGTGGAGCTATTAAATTTAAATTTTTTCTAGGAATAGACTGGGTAGACCCCTTGAATTGCCATTATTTTCAGGGGTGGGGGTGTGAGGGGGAAGGTGGGGCAAGCGTTTTAGACGAAAAATTTTGGTTTCTAGATCTCAGCAACCGCTTATGTTAGGAGACTGAAACTTAGAATTTCTATAAAGCTTTGATAGTGGACCCATTTGCAAAAAAATTGATGATATGGGTGAAGGGGTGTGGGAGTGGAGGGGAAAGCAATGCGTCCGAAACGCAAAAAAGTGGAGATCTACACATTCTAAAATACATATCTCCTAAACCGTTAATAGCAAGCAATTAAAACTTAACAAATATCTGTAGTTATACTAGGAGAGTAGATTGAAACAAAATTTTTGGGTGGGGGAAGTGACGTACGGGGGTGGGGGTTGAAATACTTAACATTACGATATCTCCCAAACCAGAGGCACCAGAAAAACAAAATTCGGTTTGGATATAAAGTTTAATAAATAAAGATTGCTCAAAGTAAAATCTTTGAAGGGGGCGGGGGAGTACGTAAGTGGAGGGGATAAGAATTTTTCAAAAATAACACGTTTCATATCTCAATAACAGTGTAAGATGGATGCTTCAAATTTTTACCAGAAGTAGGCCTTATAGAACCCTAGTAGGGAAAAAAAATTTGGGGGTGTGGGTGTAGAGGGTGAGGGTGGGGAAGGGTGAGAAAGAAAAAGTTCCGATGCTTATATCTTAAGAATCTATAATGATAGGAAGCTGAAACTTGGTATTTAGATAGACCTATAGTAGTGGCATGGTGGAAAAATAAATTTTTTTTTAGGGGTAGTATGGTACGGTGGTGGGGGGTGTTTTTCCTAACTTTAGAACAGCTTATGCTAGGAAGTTGAAACTCGGTACGTATTTGTAAATTAACCAGAAAAGTAATTCTGATAAAAAAAATTCGAATATTCATTGGCGTTCAGAAGGGGGGGCAAAAAAGCTATCAGTATATATAAAATGCATATATTTTCACGATTTTCGTCATATCTACTAGGTCTTTCGAAATATTGAATTCATTTTTATTCTACGTATTTTTCATATGAATACCTAGAATGTGTTTTCAAGATTTTTTGAAATTCGACCCCTAAGAGGGTGTAAACTGGTTGTATACTTTTTCATGAATTCCACCATGTTTCTGAGGTCAGATCAGATATCGAATATCTTTTCACTTCCCCAGGCTTGTTTAATAATCACCTATTTTTAAGTTTTTTGTTTTTCAACCTCTAGACCGCATTCCGGAATATGACCCAATTATTTAATTCATTTGTTACACCCTTTTCTAACCGCTTTTTGTTAGGTTTTCAGTCACATAGTAACTTATGCCGCATCCCCGAATAAACCACGTTCCGAACTTCTGCCGGAAAAATAACAAAGTTGCGCCCAGACTGTGGCAGATTTTTTTAATAGATACGGGGGCAGATGTATCGATAGTACCTCATCGCCTTTTTAATTCGACAGCCAAAGAAAGTGATTACTCTCTAACTGCGGCTAATGGGTCTCGAATTAAGGTTTATGGTTCAAAATTATTAAAACTTAACATCGGTCTCCACCGCGATTTTGTACACACATTCTTAATCGCTTCCATTAACAAGCCAATAATCGGAGCAGATTTCCTGGAGAAATTTAATATTTTGGTCGACTTAAGAAATAAAAAGCTTATCGACTCAACCACTTAATTAATTTCAAGTATCAATTCAACTAAAGCTGATACCCCGACTCCACTGAATTTCAGTATTGAGAATGAGTTCGGGTCTATATTAAAGAAATTTTCAGCACTATACCAACCAGCTAATTTTAATTTTCCTATAAAGCACGCAGTGCAGCACCATATAGTGACTCAAGGACCACTGCCGTGCTATCGTCCAAGAAGGCTCAACCCTCCGAGGCATAAAATTGCCAAATTCGAATTCGAACACATGTTGGAAATTGGGATTTGCAGACCCTCAGCTTCACCGGTTTCATCACCATTACATATGGTACCAAAATCGGATGGTAAAGATTGGCGTCCGTGTGGGGACTACCGTCGACTAAAGTCAATTACAGTACCAAAAAGGTATCCGGTCCCCCATATTCAAAATTTCTCCATGTTTTTAGGTGGTTGCCGGATTTTCTCTAAAATTGATTTGGTGCGTGCTTACCAGCACATACCTGTGGCTCCAGAGGACATTCATAAGACAGCCATTACCACACCGTTCGGTCTTTTTGAGTTTACGCGTATGCCATTTGGCTTGAAAAATGCGGCTCAAACCTTCCAGAGGTTCATAAACCAGGTAACCAACGGTTTGAATTTCGTTTTTGTCTACATAGACGACACCCTTGTTGCTAGCCGCGATGAGGAAGAGCACAAAATCCATCTCGAAACACTTTTTCAGAGATTAATTGAATATGGTTTAAATATTAAACCATCAAAGTGCATATTTGGAGTACCAGAGCTAAATTTTCTAAGCGATACCTGTCCAGTAAAGGTGTGGTGCCAATGCAAGAGAAGGTGGAGGCTATTACTAATTTACCGGTACCTTCATCCATTAAACAAATTCAGCGATTCGTGGGTATGGTAAACTACTATAACCGTTTTATACCCGACTTAGCCAAACTTTTAGCTCCAATTCACGGTCATGTCGCTGAACTCCAGAAACAAAAACGCTCGAAAAAGCCATTTGCCTGGACAGAAGAATGTCAAGAAAGTTTTGAGCAAGTTAGATCCGCTCTTGCAAAAGCAACTCTCTTAACGCATCCAATTGAAGACGCATCGTACAGCCTCACTACGGACGCATCAAATGTAGCCGTTGGGGCAGTTCTTCAATAATATCACTCGGGGAACTGGCAACCCCTCGCATTCTTCTCAAAAAAAACTTTCGCCAACAGAAGTTAAGTATTCTGACAGAGAACTTCTTGCAATCTACCTGTCTATCAAACATTTCCGCTATTTTGTGGAAGGCCGGAATTTCACAGTCTTTACTGACCACAAACCGTTGGTGATGGCAATACCATCAAAAATGGAACGCTCTCCCCGTCAAACACGCCATTTGGATTTTATATCGCAATTTACGACGGATATAAAGCACATCAGTGGCAAATTGAACCATGTAGCGGATGTTCTATCCCGTATTGACAACATGGATGTTCATGTATTGACGGTAAATCTCAAAGATTTAACCGATAGGCAAACGACGGACGAAGAACTAAAGACAATTTCAGACAACATTAACTCGTCTCAATCGAAATACAAATTGGAACTAATTGCTCTTCCTTTTTGTCAAAACAAGGTCTGGTGCGAAACTAGTACTTGTATAAACCGACCTTATGTTCCAAAAGAACTTCGAAAAAAAGTTTTCGAGTTGATCCACAATTTGTCACACCCCGGGATCAGAGCAGCTCGTAAACTCCTGACTGAGAAGTATTTTTGGCCATCGATGAACAAAGATTCGAATGATTGGGCCAAATCTTGTATTGGATGCCAAAAGTCTAAAGTCCATCGCTCCACTCGAACACAGTTTGGGCACATCCCATTGCCTTCACAGAGATTCGAACATGTACATATTGACATTGTCGGACCACTTCCTCCATCCAACGGTCATTCATACATACTAACACTAATAGACCGATTTACCAGATGACCGGAAGCATACGCCATGAAGGACATGTCTACTTTAACAATCGCCGAGACATTGGTACAGCAATACATACCACGTTTTGGCGTACCAAAAGAGATCACAATGGACCAAGGGAGTCAATTTAGATCAAAACTCTTTTCGGATTTGACAAACTTGCTAGGATATCACCGTCTTCACACAACTGCTTACCATCCGCAGGCTAATGGTTTAGTCGAACGTTTCCATAGGCACATGAAAGCAACTTTGATGGCCAGGGAAAACGTGAAAAATTGGTACACGGAGCTACCACTAGTTTTATTAGGTATCCGTACTACTCCAAGAACCGACTTACAGTGTTCACCGGCAGACCTAGTCTACGGTCAAAGCCTCAGAGTACCTGGCGAATTTATTGTCCCGAATCCAAATTCCGCAGACCTGGATCAACACGATTTCGTAAAACAATTGAGGGAATCAATGAAAAAAATCAGACCAACTGATACGCGCATCAATTTGCAGAAAAATGTCCATTTTCCAAAAGAGTTAGACACCTGTGAATTCGTTTTCGTGAGAGTCGATAAAGTTAAACCAGGGTTAAGCACTCCTTATGAAGGACCATACCAGGTAATTCGACGGTTTCGAAAGCAATTCGTTCTAAATGTGAATGGAAAGAACTCAACAATCTCCATTGACAGGTTGAAACCCCATATGTCCTTACCGAACCTTTAGAACAAACATAATATGAACTTTGAAATTGTAGCACCCTCTTTATTAATATCGCTTCGCTGGAAGGGGAGTGTGTAGCGTACTCAGGTTCATTTCCAAGAGCATGAAATGATTGGACTGGACCGCTATTTTGAATCGGTAAATCGCAAAATATAAAATTTAAAATCGAAAACGAGTACGCCCAAAATGTCGCAAACAATATAAAATAAAATTTAAAATCGTTCACCTATTGTACAAAATAGGATTTAAATTTGTTCATCTATTGCTTAACAATAGAGCGACCCTTTACGGTAAATGTATAGCGCGCGGCATCGAATGTAAAGTGCACTTAGTATATAATCGAATGAAATATTATTTACCAGTAGTTTAGCTAGGAGTAAGTTTTAGTTTTTAAGTTAGTTGTTAATAAACGTTTTAGAAAGAAACATCTTCCCACTAATTAATAAATCCCCAGTATTCCCAGGTTCTACCCTAAATCCTACAACAAGTTGCACAGCGCTGGTCGACTTTAGACAGACTATAGCACAGTGCTGGTCGATTTCAGACAGACTATAGCTACATCTGCGCTTCATACCCTCTCAAGAGATGTATCATGCCTTGCGGTGGAGAACATACCCCAGAGGCCGACAAGTCAAGATGGAGCATGATGCCCCATGTGTTAGTCGTTATTGTTAATAAACTCCCGATTTTCACCCTCCCCAAAACTACTTTAAGAAATCAATTCTGAATTTCCAATTTACGCATAAGATATTGTTAAATAATTACGTAGCCCTAAGACTTTGTTTTAGACTCTTTATGAACTAGGTTAGGACACATTAGATTAGCGAAACTCTGGTTTTAAGATTAGTCCTAGATATCAATAGTTTAAGATTTATCTTAAGACCACATAATCTTAAGACTTAAATAAGACTTAGCTTAAGCACCTTGAACCTTTTTTATCGAACTTTATCGAAATGTTAGTTCACATCTGTATACTTTAGCTTTAAGCGAACCTTTTTCGAGGTTTTATTTTTAAGTTTTCATACTATCGCAATAGGCGAACTTTTCTCGAACCCTTTTCGAAGTTTTTCTAAGTATTATTTTTAAGTTTTAATACTATTGCAATAGGCGAACTTTTCTCGAGCCTTTTTCGAAGTTCGCTATAGGTGAACCTTTTTCGAACTTTTTTCGAAGTCTAATACCTATTTATATACTTTAGCTATAGGCGAACATTTTTCGCAACCTTTTTTTACTTCATTTTCGACGAACATTTCGCGAGATTTCGGCAAACATTTTATTTTACTTCGCTTTGGCGAACATTTCACAAAGTTTCTGCAAACTTTTAACTCTTTTTTACCTCCTCCCTTTTGACGAACATTTCGCGAAGTTGCGTTTAAACAGTTTTCTTTACTTCGCTTTGGCGAACGTTTCGCGAAGTTTCGGCAAACCTTTTTCCTTGTTTCGTTTTGGTGAAGATTTCGCGAAGTTTCGACAAAATTTTTATTTTACTTCGTTTTTGACGAACTTTTCGCGAAGTTTAGGCAATCATTATTATATTTTTTGTCGTGCGTTTGCTACGAAAAGCCATTCTAATTGGTGTTAGCGGTTCGAAGCAAAATTTTTTCTAGTCGTTTACCCTGTTAGGACGTACGAATCGGCATGATTGACGAATCAGTTAACCGTACTGAGTTCGCAATTAATAGCTGGTCGTATTTACTGCGTATTCTTAATGTCTAAAATTAATCCACCATAGTGATGGTAATACCGTGCCCCAAACATAGACATACTAACTTCTTGTTTTATATGATACCGTCTAAGTCTCGGAGTAAAACTTATCCTTTAACGTTCGGAATCATGGTTTTTATTTATTGTACTATAAAAATTTTGCGGTTGTGTTGTAAAGATTTTAAATGTTAACCATACACCTTATGTTCAGTAATTAATACACGGCTGCCAAGTTAAGTATATTTACAGATAAAAGAACGAGTGAGCTGTACAAGACAACGAGAAACGTTATCATCAGTCAAGAGGAAATAGTAGATTCACCAAGTTTCGAGTGTGAGTCTCCGTCACGCACTCACCATGACAACCAGGTCGCCATCAGAAACTGAGGTCATGGTAGAGGCCGGACTAGCGACCACCTCGAATACCACAACAGAAGGCCCGAAGTCAACGGACGTGTCGCATTGGAAACTGTATCTGCGAGGACGAAAATGGAGCGAGTCTGGCCAGTTAAACAAAAAGTTATCGAGATATCAAACTCATGCGATAAAGGTATATCCCACTAGCTATAAATAGCAGGGAAGATAACTGTCCTCATAAGTTGAACACACTAAAACCTCCTCCCACTCTGAACCAGGCAAGTGAAACGAAATCCCCTTTCCAAACGGCCCATTCGGTCACATTAGTGAGTACCAATGATACACAGCCGAAGTTTTTACAGTGGAACCATATCACAAACACATTACAATACGTGCAAGAGCAGGTGGCCAGTGCGCAGGCTGATATGATGGCAGGATGGGATTATGCACGTCAACAAGCCGAAGCGTACGAACGCCGCTTTGCAAACTTGGAATGTTCGCTCCGCAGAGAACACCTTCAACTCCTGGAAGCCTCTTCTGAGGTTGAAACTGATCCCAAGATAAAAGCAATAGACGTGTCCAATTGGGTATGTTGGAGTTGTGACGCGAAAGGTCATGGTTTTCGTTAATATCCCGAGTTAATGCGCATGCTTTTCTGCTACTATTGTGGCGAAAAAAGGAAAACAGTTCGCGATTGTCCGAACTGCAGTGCAAAAAACATGAAAGGGGGCCGGTCCAGATCTCACCAGCCTAGGCAAAACGCGAGATACGCCGCCTGGAAAATGAAACAAACGGAAGTGGCCACTGGAGCGATGGCCCGACCACCGAGCCAAACTCAGTAAACACTGATTCAACAGTGAGGTCCGAGTGTTTCAATCCGTTCACACAAATTTCGACCTCCCAATCCACCCCCATTTGTCAAAAAACTATATAAAAAATTCTCGCTAACTAACCTATTTTAAAAAGTATCGCCTTATACCGCCAAACTTGAGGCCCGAGCTGCCAATTAAAAGTTAGTAAGAAACCGCATTTTCGGCTCGACATCACCCTCATTAGAAGGAGCGCAGTCAGATCCAGAAGATGCCTTCAACAGAATGATCAGTCCCTTGAAGTTTCTTTGAACACCTTAAGTACTGTCGGAGGGGCTGTACATGTGTTGTGTTTGAGGCCTTGGAAAAATTATTTTGACTTGAAAAAGTCAAAATAATTTAAGGATGGGTAAAGGTTCGGGACAGAATGGGCCAATTCCTTCTACGTCTGAATTGGTAGCTGAAGTAGAACGGAAGCGGCACGCTTGCTGGCGGCCGGGACTAGCTACGGCAGTGTGGGGTGGTTCTTGTTCTACCTCAGACCATAAACCTTAGGCCTAGACAACAAAAATTTCGTGTCGGCTTACTCCAGGGTATTTTAAATTGGAATATCTTCCCAATAGGTCGTGAAAGACCATGAAGCGGTGGAGTTGCGCGACTTCGCGATTTGTCAGGGCGCTTAGGTGTTGATAGCGCCCTGTTCTGCCCACCCTACCTCAGCCACGACTGTCCTTTAAAACATTTCGCGTCGTGGCCCCTTTTAGAGGTTCGGGGTGAAGGAGCTAAACGCTCGGGTTCATTTTCATAGGCTAACTAGCCTTTCATCAATTCAAAAAAATTAAGCAAAAGAAAAACTCCAAATATGACTAAAAAAATCTGCCAACAGTCTGGGCGCAACTTTATTATTTTTCAGGCAGAAGTTCAGAACGCGTTCAATTCGGGGATGCGGTGTATGTTACTGTGTGACTGAAAACCTAACAAAAAGTTCGGGAAGCGGTTAGAAAAGGGTGTAACATATGAATTAAATAATTGGGTCATATTCCGGGATGCGGTCTAGAGGTTGAAAAAAAAACAAAACTTAAAAATAGGTGATTATTAAACAAGCCTGGGGAAGTGAAAAGATATTCGATATATGATCAGACCTAAGAAACATGGTGGAATTCATGAAAAAGTATAAAACCAGTTCACACCCCCTTAGGGGTCGGATTTTAAAAAAATCTTGAAAACGCATTCTAGGTATTCATATGAAGAATCCGTAGTATAAAAATGAATTCAATATTTCGAAAGACCTAGTAGATATGACGAAAATCGTGAAAATATATGCATTTTATACAAACTGATATTTTTTTTGCCTCCCCCCCCCTTCTGAACGCCAATGAATATTCAAATTTTTTTTTATCAGAATTTTTTTTCTAGTTAATTTACATATACGTACCGAGTTTCAACTTCCTAGCATAAGCCGTTCTAAAGTTAGGAAAAACACCCCCCACCACCGTACCATACTACCCCTAAAAAAGATTTTTTTTTTCCACCATGCCACTACTATAGCTCTATCTAAATACCGAGTTTCAGCTTCCTATCACTATAGATTCTTTTCCCTACTAGGGTTCTATTAGGCCTATTTCTGGTAAGAATTTGAAGCATTCATCTTACACTGTTATTGAGATATGAAACGTGTTGTTATTGAAAAATTCGTATCCCCTCCACTTACGTACTCCCCGCCCCCTTCAAAGATTTTACTATGAGCAATCTTTTTTTTATCAAGTTTTATATCCAAACCGAATTTTGTTTTTCTGGTGCCACTAGTTTGGGAGATATCGTAATGTTAAGTATTTCAACCCCCATCCCCGTACGCCACTACCCCCACCCAAAAATTTTTCATCCAATCTACTCTCCTAGTATAACCACAGATATAGGCTAAGTTTTAATTGCTTGCTATTAACGGTTTAGGAGATATGGATTTTAGAATGTGTCAATCTCGACTTTTTTGCGTTTCGGGCGCATTGCTTTCCCCTCCACTCCCACACCCCTTCTCCCATATCATCAATTTTCTTGCAAATGGGTCCACTATCAAAGCTTTACAGAAATTCCAAGTTTCAGTCTCCTAACATAAGCAGTTGCTGAGATCTAGATACCAAAATTGTTCGTCTAAAACGCTTCCCCCACCTTCCCCCTCACACCCCCACCCCCGAAAATAATGTCAATTCAAGGGGTCTACCCAGTCTATTCCTAGAAAAATTTTTAAATTAATAGCTCCACTGGTTTGAGAGCTACGAGCCTTCAAAGGATTTTGGCGGTCGACGTATGGCGTACGGCGTACGCCGGACAGACGGAGTGAAAATTTTTATTGCTTTTTTCGTGTCTACTAGTCATGAAATGTACACAAAAAAATTTTTAGGGCAGCAAATTTTTGTGTTTTATATAATAAAGTAAAAAACTGAAAAACATAACAACAGAAGAAAATAATATAAACAAAAGAATGATAGAAAAAGAGAGACTCACCCCATTGATTTTTGGTGTTGATCTATTCACGTTTATTTTTAATTTATTTTTATTGTTTTAAATTTTCATCTAATTTTATTTTTTTACTTCTGTCCCGTCCCGTCATCGTCTTGTCATTTAATAATTAATTTTATTATAAATTCTAATATTACTATATTTTTTTATAATTCATTTATAATTTTAGTAAATTTTTAAGATTTTCTTAAAATTCATTTCAGTTTTTTTTTATTGTTTTGTATTTGTAAATTATGTGTTTTTTTCTTTTTTTCAAAAATTTTTAATTCATTATAGGTATATTTTATTTAGTTAAATTTTCTTCATTTTAACACGTTTTAGCACATTTTACCCGCGGTTTAGAGCACAGCACCAGCGGATTTATTGCCGTAAAAGCAATTTTTTTAAAATTTCTTAAAAAAATTTAGGTGATTTTGCTGCCGACATTCATTGCATAATTCTATCAAGCCCACTTGCACAGTATTAAAACAGGATCGATGCTTCCGCGAAAAGCTGGCTTTAGCTTCGCAATTCTTTTAACTCACAAAAGATCGTCAACGCGTGGCAATGGCAATTTATCATCACATCGCACAATCACTCGTATATTTAAATTTAAACAAATCCATTTAGAATCACAGATCTTGAAACTTTTGAGATGTTCGACGATCAGCTCGAGCCAACTCATCCAAAATTTTTCGTCCTCCAAAAAAACTTCTTAAAAAACCGTGCGGCAGCCTGCAATGTTTCGAACCCTACGTCCCACTCTCGACCCACTCTCTCCAAGTGAACTCCCAGGCCATGCAAAACCCCGTTCCCAGAATCTCGCCGGCATATTTCAAACAGCGAGACTTTTCACAGCCCGACCGGTCTCTCGTTGCAGCTGATGGTACCACCGGTGCTCTCTATGTACTTAATTATGTACTATGCATAGACAACACTGCGGCACCACACAGGCTGTTACAGCTTTTGTCGTCAAGGTGGAATTTAATTTGCATTGCTTTATATGCGGCTTTTAGCCGGCAACACAACAACATAGGCGGCTCGCCGTTGATTTTCAGGGCCGAACTGACCAGAAAAGTTGCCGCGCTTAAGGCAAGAGTCTTGTGCGCACGACTGAGTGCCGGGCAATAGGTGTAATACCCCTTGGATCACTGCCTAAGATCCTTGGAGTGGTAGACTCCCACACGTTTGCCTGCTAGATCCTCCAATTCGTACCGTGAGTTGCCTAGCACGCGACGAATCCTGCACTTGAGGAACTTCTTTGCCAGCTTGGCGTTATAATTCTGCGCAGCAGTGGACAAGGAAAAATTTCTTCGGAATACCTCTTGTCCTACACAAAATTGTGTTTGAGCAGCACGCAGATTATAACGCCTGCTGCTGTCCTCATGTGCGACCCTTATTTTCGTCTGCGCCAGTTGCCCCACGATAGAAATTCCCTCGCGAGGTCGAAGCTGTACATTTGACTCTCCCAACGCTCGCAAATGCTTCAGCAGTTTGTAGTCCTTCCCGTGCAACATCATGTGATTTCCAAACAAAACCTGATAATGAGAAAATCCAGTGGCTTGGTGGAGTGAGCTTCGAAGGGCACATCCAATTTTCCTTGGACTCTCATCCCATCGTGTTTGGTCATCAGTGATGAATGCTCGAATTCCGGCTAGGATGGACAGATTGACACGTTCTGAAGCATTCGCTTGCGGTGAGTAGCTCGGGGTGTACAGGTGTTTAACTCGGTATTTGGTCAGCATGGAATTAAACACATTCGACCTAAATTGAGAGCCGTTATCGGAGAGGATCGTCTCGGGTGTTCCAAACGTATGGAAGACCTGCCCCTCCAAAAAGTTGGTGATCTCTTCAGCAGTGATCCGCCCCAAAGGATGTAACAGGGGAAACTTGGTGAAATGATCCAAGACGATCGAGATAGCGATCTTACCCCGTTTGGTACGCGGATATGGTCCAAGTACGTCGATATAAAGATGTTGGAATGGCTGATCAGTCTGGAACGGTTCTCATATAGGCGCTCGTAGAGGTCTGTTCGGGGACTTTGTTTCTTTACAAGTGTCGCACGCCAGAACGTAGGTGCCTACTTGTGTAGCCATTCCGGGCCAGTACAAAAATCGCCTGACTCGCTCTAGCGTCTTGGCATAACCACCATGGATCGTGGTGACTGCCTCGTGCGCTTTCAGCAATCGGGTCACTGTTGTGAGGCTCTGTGCGCTTGTACACGAAACCATCCCTCACGCATACGTCAGGAAGCCGATCGGCGTTCGCATCGACAGTGGACACTAATTCTTTATACTCGTTGCCAGAGAATTCTGGAGAATCCATGTCCACCATCAGTGCCACGTCATTCAGCGCGTTTAATCCCTCCTAGTATACACGAGAGAGAGCGTCGGGTACAACGTTTAGGCTCCCTCGTCGGTGCTCGATTGTAAAGTCATAACCCTGAAGTTTCAAACTCCATCTTGCCAACCGTCCTTGTAGGTCTTTCTGCGACATGAGCCATTTGAGACTTGCGTGATCCGTAATGACTTTGAACGCAGTCCCTTCTACATAGGCTCGAAATTTTTTCACGCTCAACACAGCTGCATAACACTCGAGTTCGGTTACGATGTAGTTGCGTTGAGCGGAAGTGAGCTTCTGTGACGTATACGCCACTGGAGATTCCGATCCATCGTCGTTTTCCTGAAAGAGAACGCTACTCACCCCTGATTTACTGGCGTCGCACTGAATTACGAAAGGCCTCTTTAAATCTGGATTGATTAATAAGTGTGCTTTCGTCAACAAGTCTTTCACTAGTAGGAAGGAAGTTTGAGCCTCTGTAGTCCAAGCAAACTGGTTGGACTTCTTTAGGGTGTCCGAGATTGGTGATACGGTAGCAGCAAAGTTGGGAACAAATCGTCGATACCAGCCTGCCATACCAAGGAAGCGTCGAACTTGACGTGCGGACTTAGGCGAAGGGTAATCGACGATGGCTGAAACTTTGTTGGGATCAGTTTTCAAGCCTCCTTCTCCAACGATGTATCCGACATATTTCACCTCTCTCAGACAAAACTTGCTCTTGTTGACGTTAATTGTTAGGCCAGCCTTTCGCAAACAATCTGCGACTTCAGCCAATAACATCAAATGCAAATCGGAATCCTCAGAAATTAACAGCTGAGCGTCCAAATATACGAATACCTGCTCCTCAGCTCGGGTAGGATGACTTTGTCCATCAAACGACACATCCTTTGCGGTGCGTTGAATAACACAAAAGGCATGCGAGTGTATATATAGAGGCCGGCCAGGAATGGTTAACGCAGTGTACTCCCTGGATTTGTTCTCGAGAGGAATCTGCCAAAAGGCGTCTTTGAGGTCCAGGCTGGTAATAAAATTGGGTCGCGGCAAACGACTTAAGATACCGTCAATGTGTGGTAATGGATAAACATCCTTCTTCGTCACACTATTGACTTTGCGCGAGTCCAAACATAGCCTGACCTTGCCTGGCTTCCTCACGAGAACCACAGGCGAGCTCCATGCACTCTGGCTGGTCTCTATGACGCCAAGTGCTCTCATGCGATCGATCTCGTCATATAAGAGTTTTTGGATCGCAGGAGACACAGGATAATGTCGCTGTTTGATGGGACTTGCATCACCAACGTCTATACTGTGTTGTTCGACGTTGGTCACACCGAGTCCGTATACTCCGTATGATGGAAATTTGGACTTTACCATTTCCAACCTCTTTACATCTGTGGGCGTTAAATGGTGGTCATCCGGAGCTATGAGTTGCGACGCAGTATCGGGAGTATCGACCGCGCTGATGATGCTAGGAGCTAGCTGGGATGATCGCCAGAAATCTACCCCCAGGTACAATTTCTGCGATAAGCTCGGCACGATGTATAGGGTAATGGGTTTGGTAATGCCACGGAAAGTAATATCTGTAACTACCGTGCCCAAAACTTTCTGTGCAGCACTATCAGCGGTCTTCACCTCCTGACAGACCGGTCGATACTTCACCTGTGCATCTTTGAGGCGTTGTAGGGAGTTTGCCCCCAGGCAACTGTTGCTCGCCCCACTATCGAGGAGTCCTTTAACGTCAACTCCGTACAAGGATACCTTTGCGTATGGACGTACATGAAACGGCTCGGTGATTATAGTCGATAAGATCGCTCTCTTTTTTTCACGCACCATCCTCCAGAATAAACGAAGCCGCGCGATTGATTTTCTGCGACCGGATCCACTCGTTAGTGCTGACACCTGATCAACACTTGCGACTGGAGTAGGTGAGAAAATTCGCTCCCGCACCTCCATATACTCCTTTAGCCGAAGATGGTATGGCTTGTAAGGATGGAGAGAAGGTCGTCTTAGATTTTCTTCGGCGATAAGGTCATCTTCAAGCCGGGAAACAGCCGGCTCCGTCTTATCGCTTGGTCTTGTTAATAGTTTGACGTGCGGAGTGTTGATCGCCGGGGAAATGGGTTTGGATGATTTTACGTTAAAAGGATGGGAATTGGGTTCTGAAAATGTTGTGGGTAGGGTATTAAAATGGAGATTGCCGTCTGTCAAGCATTTGCTTGCGCACCTCCCAATCCGTGCTTCGCTCACCCCAGACCTGCAGGAAAGCATCCTTCAGGGTACCCCATGTCGCATTGGTAGTAAATCACCACCACAACCAGTACCATTCGTTGGGCCGACCATCCAGCATCAGATGAAAGCCTTGCGTCAGCAGATCTAAGTCGCCGCTTAAGTCGCTCATCGCGAGAGCCTCGGCCCTAAAAACCATTTCTTCTGCGCGTAGGAGTTGACTATCTCCATTAAAACGAAGCTGCCAATGCCTTAATGGGCTGCAGGAATTTCTTTGTCGATAGATAGGGCTTTGAAAACGCGATCGCTGGCCCCAGCGGCTGCTTCGATCCGCTGAACTACCCTCCCGGCACGCGAGCTTCCATCCGCTGCCGAATAATGGGCCCCACTGGTTCTTGTGACGTATGCTCCTCCCTCGAAACCGTCCTGACCAATTCCACCAATTGGTCCACTCCAAGTTCGGCTCGTACCACAGGTGGATTTGTGCGCACTGGCGCTGGTATTCCTTCGTAATTCATAACAGACCAGCGAGTGATTGAACGATCGAGTGAATGAACGAGTGAGTTATGAACGATCGAGTTTTGAATGAGTGAGTTATGAACGATCGAGTTAATGAACAAAAGAGTTGTGAACGTATGAGTGAATGAACGAGAGAGTATGAACAAGTGAGTTGTGTGAACGCATGAAAATAAACGAGTGTCTGAACTTTAAATATTACATGACTGAATAAATGTGCCAGTAATTTGCATCCACGAGTGAGTGACTGGATGCTTTAACGATTAAGTGATTGTGAAATTTGTACAACTGCATAAAAAGTTTGAGCGAGGGTTTGAATGATAATGTATAACAAAAAATTTGACCGATTGATAAAATATTGAACTATGAAACGAACGAGTGAATGAACGATTAAATAGATAAATGAACGAGTGAAAAATCTACTGCATAAATAAATGATATAAGGATAAAACGACTGCGTGCTTCAGTGAGTTTGAATGAATGAACTATTGTACGAATGATTGATGAAAAAAAAAGATTAATCGAATGAATGTGCGACTTGACTCGAATGAAATTTTGAACGTATGAATAAATGATTGTGTGTATGTTAAAACGAATGTATGAAGTACGTAAAAGAAAACGAATGAACGATAGAATGAATGCGTAATTTAAATTTTTTTTTTGAAAGATTGAATACTTGTAACAGATACTGAACGAATGAGCGATGAAAAAAATTAATCGAATGAATGAATGAATCGATTAATTACTTCCTAAATGTATGATCGTGTGACTATTAGAATGAATGTTTAATACTTACAAAAAAACTAATGAACGATATAATTTCCTTATTATTTGTATGTATAAATGTGTAATTGATTATATGAATGTCTACATACTTGATTTTCAACAAAAAAAACAATGAACCCTAACGTCGTCGCAACCTTTCCCTTCCCCTCAATTGCAGAACAAACCGCGAAGCCGATCTTGCTCTTTCTCGCCCCATCGGGAAAATCCGGAACGCGATTTAATTTGCAACAAAAAAAATGTTGGGGAAAATTTAGCAAAACAATGTATCAAAAATCACAACAACAAAATCTACGTTAAATATTCGTCAAAAGACTTAACAAAAAAATTTAAGTTAAAAAAAACTCTACGTTATTTTTACCAAAAAAAATTATCTACGTTAAAAGGGAACTCTAAAAGGATGGATAGGGAAATAAGGTACTTCTCCGAAATTTCAGCGATAGTTCCTATTACCAAACTCACCAATGTTTCGCGAGTATGACTCCCAACTGTCTGCCGATACGCCCGCTTAGTCAGGGCATGCCCAGCTCTCAGTTCGGTACTCACGAACCAAAAGTGGAATGTCTCGAGTACTAAAGCTTGACCAACTTACATCACATCGGTCCCATATGCAGCCAATGCTTCCCTCTCCTATGGAACTGAGTTGGCGCCTAAAGGGTTGCCAAAACGGTTCGTCGATAGGAAAGTTCCACATTTCCCACACAAAAGTCAGATGCAATGTTTTGCTGTGAAAAAAATCGACAAAGCTTGTACACTTGGTCTGTTGCCGTTCAGGCGAAAAAGCAGAACGACGAAATTTAGACCTTTATTCCCACCAACTTTTTGCACGGAATTTTTCTGTACTCGCGCGTGTTGATGGGCTACGCTTTGTGCACGTAGCGTAGCTGAGGCTAGCCCCACGTTGGGCGCCATTTGTTGTGTTTGAGGCCTTGGAAAAATTATTTTGACTTGAAAAAGTCAAAACAATTTAAGAATGGGTAAAGGTTCGGGACAGAATGGGCCAATTCCTCCTACTTCTGAATTGGTGGCTGAAGTGGAACGGAAGCGACAAGCTTGCTGGCGGCCGGAACTAGCTATGGCAGTGTGGGGTGGTTCTTGTTCTACCTCAGACCATGCACCTTAGGCCTAGACAACAAAAATTTCGTGTCGGCTTACTCCAGGGTATTTAAAATTATAGTATCTTCCCAATAGGTCGTGAAAGACCATGAAGCGGTGGAGTTGCGCGACTTCGCGATTTGTCAGGGCGCTTAGGTGTTGATAGCGCCCTGTTCTGCCCACCCTACCTCAGCCACGACTGTCCTTTAAAACATTTCGCGTCGTGGCCCCTTTTAGAGGTTCGGGGCGAAGGAGCTAAACGCTCGGGTTCATTTTCATAGGCTAACTAGCCTTTCATCAATTCAAAAAAGTTAAGCAAAAGAAAAAACTCCAAATATGACTAAAAAAAACTGAAAAACCACAACAGAAGAAAATAATATAAACAAAAGAATAATAGAAAACGAGAGACTCACCCCATTGATTTTTGGTGTTGATCTTTTCACGCTTATTTTTAATTTATTCTTATTGTTTTACATTTCCATATAATTTTATTTTTTTATTTCTGTCCCGTCCCGTCATCGTCTTGTCATTTCATAATTAATTTTATTATAAATTCTAATATTACTATATTTTTTTATAATATATTTTTAATTTTTGTTAATTTTTAAGAGTTTCTTAAAATTCATTTCAGTTTTTTTTTTATTGTTTTGTATTTGTAAATTATGTGTTTTTTTCTTTTTTTCAAAAATTTTTAATTCATTATAGGTATATTTTATTTAGTTAAATTTCATTCATTTTAACACGTTTTAGCACATCTTACCCGCGGTTTAGGTCACAGCACCAGCGGATTTATGGCCGTCAAAGCAATTTTTTAAAATTTCTTAAAAAAATTTATGTGATTTCGCTGCCGACATTCATTGCACAATTCTATCAAGCCCACTTGTACAGTATTAAAACAGGATCGATGCTTCCGCGAAAGGCTGGCCTTAGCTTCGCAATTCTTTTAACTCACAAAAGATCGTCAACACGCGGCAATGGAAGTCTATCATTACATCGCACAACCACTCGTATATTTAAATTTAAACAAATCCATTTAGAATCACAGATCTTGAAACTTTTGAGATGTTCGACGATCAGCTCGAGCCAACTCATCCAAAATTTTCCGTCTTCCAAAAAAAAACTTCTTAAAGAACCGCGCGGCAGCCTGCAATGTTTCAAACCCTACGTCCCACTCTCGACCCACTCTCTCCAAGTGAATTCCCAGGCCATGCAAAACCCCGTTCCCAGAATCTCGCCGGCATATTTCAAACAGCGAGACTTTTCACAACCCGACCGGTCTCTCGTTGCAGCTGATGGTACCACCGGTGCTCTCTATGTACTTAATTATGTACTATGCATAGACAACACTGCGGCACCACACAGGCTGTTACAGCTTCTGTCATCAAGGTGGAATTAAATTTGCTTTGCTTTATATGCGGCTTTTAGCCGGCAACACAACACATGTCATACACAGACATATAGAAGCCGTAGTTGAATTTCGTCAGGAGACCCAAAAATTAAAATTATGCATTGTATCCGATTTGCAACAGGAATTATATTTAGGAATGGATTTCTGTTCAGCCTTTTGGTTGGTATCGGCACTAATCGAGTCTTTAGAATTGGATGGAGAAAACGAAAAAACGAAACGATAACACCAAAACCAAAACCTATACAACAAGTTTTGCGGACTAGATTTTTTTTTCTGGTAACCTAATACTGTTACTGTACTATTAATTGCAATCCCAACTGCTTCACTGCAAATAATACTTAACAAGTAAGAGTACATGACGTGTAACAAATTTTTTTTGTTAGTGAGTTTATTTCTCAAAGCGTTACAAATGTTCTTACGCGATGTCTAGTATAGAATTGGATAGTGAATGGTTGCAGTGAAACAAGTCTACTTCTCCTTTTACATTTTGCATTGAATTTATACTCAACACTAATAAAAAGCTTTCTTCGTATTTTGATCACTATTGTGTAACGACTTATTTTCAGGGTATACTCGCCGGGTGCCAGGGTTCGTTACAAAATATTTATTTTTTAATCGACTTCACTTTATTAGTATAATATCCATATTAGGTTTCATTTAATTCAGCCAATAATAGTTCATATTTAATTTATCTGTTGTTCCTTCCGAGTCTTCGTCTTGCGTGTTGTTGCTTGCTGCTCTGGTCCTGTTCGTTGTTGTGCACCTTGCTGCTTACATCTTGTACGCTGTTGATCGTATACACTGCTCACATCTTGGCTGTACTCGCGTCTGGGCTTCAATTCTCTCATCTCGCTCGCATTCGTCTCAACTTGTATTTGTCTCGGCTCGGCCTGCTTTCGCCTCCGCGCTTTGGATTTTCTCGCCGTAACTTACTCCTGTCCGCCGCCTCAGCTCAACGTGGTTCGACCTGTGCTTCTGTAGGTATGACTCCGCTCGCCTCTCCTTGACCCTCTTTGCTCTGACCTTGGCTTTCGCTGTCTTCGTCCTTCCCTGTCTTCGTCTCTCTGCATGTCCATGGCTTTCCCTGTCTCGTCTCTCTGCACGGTCTCTGCTCCCTGTCTTCGTCTCTCTGCATGTCCATGGCTTTCCCTGTCTCGTCTCTCTGCATGGTCTATGCTCCCTGTCTTCGTCTCTCTGCTCCCTGTCTTCGTCTCTCTGCGCGTCTGCTGCCACTACGTTAGGGCACTCCCTGTCTTTGTCTCTCTGCGTGTGGCCTCTGCTCTGTTAGATCTTGGCTCGACTGCGTCTGCTGGTCGTAGTTTAGCGTAGTTCATCGTGCCTTCTCGAAACTAGTGTTAGCTTGAGTCCTTGGGCACGACTCTGCTCGCCTTCGGTCTGACCCTGTCGCTGATCGTCATCTCGTCTTGCTTCGCTTTGCTGGGCTCGTGTCTGTTTCGCGGCTTGTCTCGGCTTCACTGCTCTCGTCTTGGCTACTTTCATCTTGTACGTTGCTGCCTTAGCTTCACTGCTCGCGTCTTGTGTGTCACTGGTACAGCCTCTGCTGCTTGCGTCCTTGCTGTCGCCTTGGCCTTTGCTGCTTGCATCTGGGGCGTCACTGCTGTCGTCTTGGCCTTTGCTGCGTGCATCGGTGCTTCGTTGCCTGGATTGTCGCTACCTGGCACAACGTCGTAAGGTTTTTCGCTGCTTGGCTCGTTGATGCTCGGTCTTCTGCGTCGCTGCTTCGTCTTGGCCTCTGCTCTGCTGGGTTTCTCTGCTGCTTGCTTCGTTGTTTGCTTGTCTCTCTGACTCTCTTGGGCAGTGGTAGACTGTACCTTGTCGCTCGTTCCCTTCGAATCTATGCTTCGGCGGACTTTCAAAGCCACAGACCCATAGAACATAGTTCGATTTGGTCGAGTACAAAGTTCAGCTTTTGCTTTGGGGAATTTCAAATCCACCCTCCACTACCGGCTGAACGCTGGCGACTGCCTGACTTCTGGTATTTTGCTAGGGGCTATATACTTGAGAGAATTCTGCGAATTATATCATTGCAAAAAATTCCAGTTCTTCGCTATGTTGTTCTTATGCTCTATGTATGTGTAATTCATGTTTATTCTTATGTTCTATGTATTTTCCATCCATTTGTAATCCAGTGCGTTCTGGTGTTTGTGACTTTGGCATTTGGTGTGGGCGGAAATTTGAAACAAAATTTCCGTCCTTACAATTGTGAACCAATTATAAATTTCAGTTCAATCTCGTTGATGGAATCTGCAGCCTTTTACAGATTTGTAATTCGCGAATAAAGAAAACGAAACAAATCGACTGTAACAAGAATTTTTTATTGCAAGAGATAAGAAATATTGTTCGACAACAACAATTAGAAAAAGAATACTACGATGATACCAACTACCGAACGAGCAGCGAGAATGGTTGTTTAGCGACTGACAAAAATGCTAATTTTACGATTGAAAATTTAAAGGCAATAACAAGTACTAGGTACTATCGATCGAGAAGCGAGAAAAGTTATTTTTAGAACAGAACGAGTACCGATAATCAAAATGAAAAAGAATGTAATGCTAAGTGCAATTGGTATCGGGAAGCAAAACTGGTTATGACTGTTAGCATTTTAAATTTAAATTTGATTGCGCAGTGGCGCCGTAAGCTAATTTTAAAACTTTGCGCAGTGGCGCAGCAACATATCGCCCTCCTTGAAAGGATGAAGGCTTTCAAGAGCTTCCAATATTGAAAGAAGATGAGTCATCAGTTTGTAAAACGGCAATACGACTTATTGCGCGCTTAAAGTGACCGGTCTTTGTGCGTACACCTACGACTCGAACATGGTTGTCTCTTCCTGGATATAGCTCGTAAATTCTGCCTATCGGCCATTGATAGGGTGGTACGTTATTCTCCTTCATTAGAATTAAGTCCCCAACCTTTACGCTTGGAAGTTGAGTAACCCATTTTTTCCTGGACTGAAGCAAATTCAAATAGTCTCTCTGCCAGCGATCCCAGAACCTTTGATGCATTAGCTGGATATGTTGGTAATGTGATAGACGGTGTGGGCTTCCGTTGAGTTTGGATTCATTTAGCGCCGTGAGTGGAACTCCGATCAAAAAGTGACCGGGGGTGAGGGCTTCTTAATCATTCGCGTCTGAAGATTGTGCAGTGATGGGACGAGAATTCAAGATGGCTTCAACCTGGCACAGCAATGTGCTAATTTCTTCATATGTGAATTCGAGGTTCGACATTGATGTGAGAACTCTTTGAAGATGATGTTAAGCCATTTTGACTGCGGCCTCCCATAAACCGCCAAAATGCGGAGAACGAGGAGGAATGAATGACCATTCGATGCCCTCAGACAGGCAAAATTCGTGAGCAATGGTGTTGTGATGTGGAGACTGAAGCTGCTTATGAAGTTCTTGTAAATAATTTTTAGCACCTACGAAGTTGGTGGCGTTGTCGGAAAATATTTTAACACATTTTCCTCTGCGTGCTATGAGTCTTTTTAGAGCGGCGAGGAAGCTTTCAGTGGATAGTGACGTTACCAGCTCCAGGTGAACAGCTTAAACAACGAAACAAATAAACACTGCGATATAGCCTTTGACTGGTGCTCTACCTCGAATGCGTTGGGTTAGGTATATTGGGCCACAGCAATCCACTCCAACAAAGCTGAACGGTCTTGCTGGTTCTAGTCTGTCCTTCGGAAGATCGCTCATGATTTGTGATGCGAGAATTGGGCGACACCGAAAGCATACTAGACAGCCTCTTATTATTTTTCCGACTGCTTTGGATCCATTGATTATCCAGAAGAGCTGTCTGATGCTATTAAGCGTAGTTTGGCACCCAGCGTGCATGTTTTTGATGCTGATAATGACGAATAAGCTCATTGGTGAAAGGATGTTGTTGAGGAAGTAAAATCTGATGCATTGCATCATAGCATAGACTACAGTTTTTAAGACGTCCGCCAACACGAATGATACCTTCGGCGTCCAAAAAAGGAGTTAAACCTTTCAATTTACTGGATTCCTTTACTCTTCCTTGAGCGACTAGACTGTTGTAATCATCAGTGAAGTATACAACTTGTAGGTTTTTTTAACAACGACTTTAAAGATGCATCAAATTCTGCATATGAAATTAATGATGATGATTAGTCAGAACTAGCCTATTGAAGGACTTGGCAAATTTTCATTCCTGTGTTAGATCTCCAATGTTGCCTTTTGAAGTGGTGAAGGACTGGTACTGTTTTTTCCGCTCCAGAAGACTAGAGTCTTCAACATTTAGTTTCGGCCAAGCGTGAGGATCATCCTTTAAAAAGTCAGGTCCATTGAACCATAGGGTATTGTTGAGTAGCTCTTTGGGACAACAGCCTCGAGATATTATGTCTGCAGGGTTTTGCCATGATGGCACGTGTCTCCAGTTGGAAATATTTGTTTAATTCTGGATTTTTGAGATTCGATTGGAGACAAAAATTGAGTATTGACTAGCCGTAGCCTTGATCCAAGCTAAAGTGATTGTGGAGTCACTCCAATAAGTAACTGACTCGTATGTGAGATTTAGTGAGTGTTTTATTTTTTTTATCAGCTCAGATAGTAACAACGCTGCACACAATTCCAGTCTGGCTAAGGACTCCGTTCGAAGAGGAGACACTCGTGATTTGGCGCAACAAATTCGGGTTATGACATTTTGCTCATTGCAATGGCTGCGTAGATAGATACAAGCTCCATAAGCCTTTAAGCTTGCATCGCTAAATCCATGCAATTCTACCTGTGCGTTTGAGTGTGTAACGTGACGAGGAATCCGAATATTATCGATGTAGTGAAAGTCTTCTGTGAATGAATTTCATTGATCTTGTAGGTGCATCGGCAAACTTTCGTCCCAATGTAGCTTGATTGACCACAACTCCTGCAGGAAAATTTTGGCAGTGACGATAATCGGATTAATGAATCCGAGAGGATCAAATAGCTTCGCAGTTTGCGACAAAACATTTCGTTTTGTAAGTTTTGCAAGATTGGAGGACTTCGATGGACTATTAGTCGTAAAAGAAAACTCGTCTGATTTAGGGTTGCAAAACAAGCCCAGTGCTTTAATGACGTCATCATTGTCGATTCGCGTGAACTGTTCCTTGTTCTTTTCGTCAATATTTTCAAAGACGTCGCTGCTATTGGAACACCATTTTCGAATTGGAAAGTCACCAAGAGCTAGAATTGAAGTAATTTCATTTCTGATTCGAATCAGGTCCTTTACTGTATACGATCCAGACATTAAATTGTCGACGTAGAAGCTATTGAGAACTTCCTTGGAACCAATTGGGTATTTGGACGCTTCGAGACTTGCCAGTTGGTTCATGCTGCGGATTGCTAGGAATGCAGCAGGCGATGTGCCGTAGGTTACAGTTGTTAAACGAAAAACCCTAATTTCGTCATCTGGTGAATTGCGCCATAATATGCGCTGTAGATTGTTGTCAGGTGATTCGACTCGCACTTGTCGATACATTTTGGCTATGTCGCCCGTAAGTGCAAAGGTGAATAGTCGAAAACGCGATAAAATGGCAAATACGTCATCTTGAATGGTTGGACCTACCATTAGGATATCGTTTAAAGATTTTCCAGAACTTGTTTTTGATGAACCATCAAAGACGACACGCAGTTTTGTCGAGGTACTGTCTAGCTTCAATGCTGCATGGTGTGGCAAAAAGTACGTGGATGTGGGTAGAATTTTCGTAGACACTTCTTCCATATGGTTTAATGCCAAGTATTCATCAATGAATCGTTTATACTCGTGCTTCACTTCAGGTGACCGAAGGAACTTTCGCTCTAAATTGAAGAACCGCTGCAAAGCTACCCCGTGATATATGCATATACAAAGAAGAAACTGTCGCTGATAAAACATGCACCTATAAAAATGTAAATAATGACACCAAACTATCTGTGCGCTTTTAATTGTAGTTTTAATTATTATCAAGAAAAAAAAAGAACACAATAAAATCTGAGAAGTAGTTTACCCAAAATAAAATATTGATTGAACATACTGGGTATACCTTAAACTCATATAAATTAACTTAGTAACACAATAGATTGCAATTGTATGCCTGTAGTTAATAAAATACAAATAAATTTTATTCAATACGATATGATCTTATTTTTATGAATGGAGCTCCTGGATACCCCTGTTTTTGTCTCTGTTCCCACAATTGTCGGGCGCTTATGCGATTATTTTTGGGCTATGCAGCGAACATATTTTTGAAAATGGGCAGCAATTTTGGCGTTAGGATCACTTCGTCTTGGTTATGTCGAGTGTTGCGTATGGTTGCTCTAGGAAACACGGTCGTCGCCCTTTAATGATCATATCAGGTCCCGGCATGTTCATTTGATACAATTACAGCTGGACTTTATATGTATTATGAGGAAATGATGAATGAAAAACATAGTAGGGACTATGGAGTTTTGCCAGGAAAATCGAATAGCTTCTTCTTATTACTTTGCATTTTGGGGTATGTATGCTGCAGCGCACGGGGATATTTGGTCATTCCGTAGACATTGATTGGCGAAGTACTACCGACAGAAGTTAAAGAAAAATTAGGCGGAATCGTTATCGCCATTGCGCATATTATCATGTTTGTTGTTGCCAAAATATTTCCATTCGCTATAGATTTGTTCGGGGTGCAGGGTAATGGTTTTTATGTTTTGTGTTTTGTTGTTTATGTGTCACCACCAGCTTTATTGGGGGTTGGTTTTGTATACATTTTTCTACCGGCAACCTTTGGTAAAAGCTTTGATGAAATCGAAAAATATTTTTCAAGAATATACTTCAACGGCAGAAAGAGTAGAGTTTTTTTTACCAAAGGCTTAGCCCTGCCTCCACATAATATATCGAATCCGGGCTAGACCTCTCTGTTCATTGATTGACAACTTGAAATAGGGCTGCTGTTCCGATCGGACCAAGCCCTATGAGATTACCAAATGGTCTCTCCTTGAGGTGAATCATTGGTAGTGGCATGGCCTTGGTCCAGCCGCAACAGCACTGTAATCGTCTGCATTCGGCTCGACTGGGCCATAAGGACCTCCGTTCTCAAAAGGATTGTCTTTTCTTTGATTGACGAAAATAGCACATAAACCTGGTGACTCCATGTTCGATCAACCGTCGGATGATCTCACCCCGATGTTCCTTCCCTCAACACCTACCTTCCCTCACCTTTTTTTCCGCACCCTTCGTGCATCTGACCCCTCTACCTAGCCTCCTTCTCCAACCCGCCGACCGTAAAAATGGGACTCCTCAAACCCATTCGTCGGCCCCACGAGCATAATCAATCGGTCCACGGATAGAAACGACAAACCCACCCCGTCCGACGAGCTAGCACGTGCTCTTATGCTAGATGCTCCGTCGTTTCATTGGCCATCCGTGGGACTAATGTGTTCAATGACACATAGTCAATGAAATACATATAGAAAGTTATCCTTCGTCTTGGTTGAAGAAATAAAGATTTCTTCCGATGGATGGAGGATGACTTTTTGTCGGGAAGGCTTACGTTCAACATTTCGGCAATGACGATTGCCAACTGGACGTTCTGCGGACCAAATCGTTACAATGTTTTACTCATTGTGACCTTAGTAATAATTAAACATAACGCAGTCACGATCGGCTGCTAGCCAATCGTATGATACTCTAGATGAAATACTGAACTCCGATTTATATTTTAGTTGGAAATATATCAAAAGAATGAGGAGTGCACAAGCAATTATTACATGACCTTTTACTTACAGGTAGAAACTATTGTATAGTGGCTACTCGGTTTTTTTGATTTATAGTGAGTTCCATAAAGTAAGTTAGGACATTTTACAGAATTTTTGTATGGCAACTACATGAAGGACTCATGGGACATTTTTCATATTGATAGTTTCAGCTGCGACTATTATAAAATTAATGTTTGTAAAATTTCAAAGTCGTAAATTAAAGCTTTCTAAACTTATCGTGCAATATTGGTGAATATGTTTATTAAGGACTTTTTTATGACAGCTACCCGAAGGAGTCAACGGATGGCGCTAATTAATGAACTCCGTCTTGGTTTTGGTATAAAACTAAATCCTGTAAAATTTTAAATTCCTGCTCTAACTCGTTCTGGAGTTATAGTAAATTCAGTAAAAAGCATACATTTTTGAAGGACTTTTCTAGGCTGCTACACGAAGGACTCATTCGATTTGCATCATATTCGGAACATTCAATTCAAACATTTTAAACCATACGTATGCAAAATTTCAAGTTCCTAGCTTGAAGCATTCGAGCAATAACTGGGAAAACGTGTTTCAAGGACTCTTGTATGGGAGGTACCCGAAGGATTGGAAGAATATCGCCCATTAACGAACTTAGCCTTACTTTTTCCATTTTACAAGTTGTGACAAAATTTCAACTTCCTAGGTCAACGCGTTCTTGAGTTATCGTGCTAACGGACGGACGGACGGACGGACGGACAGCAAACGGATTTGGGGGTTTTGGCCAAAAATAAACAAAAATAATAGATAACTTTTTTTCGTCCGAGGCTCGGTTCTATGCGTTACAAACTTTTCGGGCTGGATTAAACTTATAATACTCTATATGTTCATCTAGAGTATAACTGGATTAAACTTATAATACTCTATATGTTCATCTAGAGTATAAAAAGCCAGCTAATTATAGTTACAATTTTAGTAAACCCTCATAAGATTAACTTTTGCGCTTTGTAAAGGAAATTTTTTTTAATAAATACAATTACAAACAAAAAAACGATACACACCATACCTTCCAACTATAACGAGCAACGCATAAAAATCGTTTTCGAATTTCATTCAGAGTTCAGAATAATGTAATTCCTTAATTTTTCCCTGAAGTTAGCAAACAAATTGAGGAAAGAAGTTGAATTCTTCGCCATAATTTGTTATTAATTTCTGTGAAACTAGACCCGACAAAAAGAACAGACCTAATGTGATTCAAATATAGACCCTCGATTGATAGGTATTATAATGTGAATCATAATTTATATACATAAGTTCATCTGTAGAGGGTTTAAGGAACGTAAGCTTTTATTATTTCAGATTCACAAAAATTTTACTTTAATAAATGCTTCAACTATAAAAAACTTGATAATGTAAATTTTAAATGCCTTAAATTTTATATGCAAATGTTGATGGCAATTGCTGCGGGCCAAATCAGAAGAATGTTCTGTTCAAATTTTCCCCACTCCCAAAAAGTTTTCACAAATTTTGCATGTACTTTTTTGTACCGCAAAAATAAAAAAGAGTGCATAATTAAATTCTCCTTTTGCATGAAGAAACAACAAAAAAGCGACCTGCTTCTCCACACCGCCCGTGCTTTCCCAAGCACCGTGTGCGAGGAAAGGAAATGAACGTAGTGAGAACTGTGAGAAATGTCTACGAAGAAAAATTCAAAATCGATCAAAGCAGGCATTATCTCATTCATTCATAAAGTTGAATCAACACGGCTTCCCATTGGTTGGGGTTTTGTGCTCTCGCGCTCTCCACACTCATTAATTTTTTTAACACTCGAGTGCGGAGTTCACTGTCGACCAATGGGAAGCCATGTTGATTGAACTTTATGAATGAATGAGATATGCCTGCTTTGATTGATTTTGAATTCTTCAAAAAAGAATGAGTGGGGAAGCGCGAGAGCACAAAACCCCAAGAAACGATATATGCTGCGCCATCTTTTGAGCTGAGGTGAAGTTCTTCGTGATACTACTATAAGATATAAATACAATGCTCATACCAAGACTGACTAAAAACATATGAATGATGAATTTAGTGAAAAAAAATGTATAGTGTAGTTGCGATAATAGGAACTACGCCTAACGTGAACCACCGCATAACATGGACTTTAGCTTCTTAATAACGACCACCTCATAAAGGTGACAGTGAAAGCTTCGATAATCTAAACTTTTTTTTTATGTCGGAAATATGCCTAAATCAAAAGAATGATGGTGTATTTACACTCAGCGTTTGCGACGAGCCTCTATCCCACCAAAAAATCAATCAATCAAATAGCTCGTGCAGTCTCAAGAGTCTTATGCCATGTTTCCACTGCCCGGTAATCACGCGATTAAGCAAATCTACACGCTAATCTAGTAGATTACCCATACGAGATTGAGATTACCAAACCACGAGATTAAAAAATAATCTAGTTTCTAATCTCGTAATTTTTTAGTGTCAACCCAGTAAATTGCAATTCAGCCAAAGGCAGAGAAATTCAGCAAACCATATGTTGACAAATGGAGATACGAAATGTGAAATGTCAGTTATAAAAAAAGAAAAATGTTACGCGTAAGTATGTTTTTTAATTAACTTTTGTCATTTACAGTATTTAATTGTTGAACGGAAACATTTTTGCATATAGACTCCATTTGTAACTGTCGTCGACTAATAAAAATATTGACAGTACACAACAGATGTTTCGTTTCAACTGTCAAATTTAATCTAGGAATGCAATGGAAACAGTTTTTAGTCCAGTACTCTTAATCGCGATTACGGGGCAATGGAAACATAGCATTACATTCAGAACCGGTTTGCAATGGCCTGATGGAGAAGAGATTTGTAGCTCATCGTCTCGAGGCGAGCCTCGTCATGGGTGAGTGTAAGCGCACCATGAAACCAAGTGCCAAGCACTTGGCCAAAAATTTTGACAATACCCAGTTGGTCGCGTCTGCGAGAATCTCGCAGATTTCTCGAAGACATATCGGTTTGTCTGCGAGATTTCTGCGAGACGTCTTATGGGAAAAATACACGGTATCGAGACAAATGCACCCCGAAATCTCGAAGACATGTCTGCAAATGTCTCGATAGCAAATTTTTGCTTAGCGTAGCGCCATCTGTTTGATGATAGCGTGCTATGATAAAAGCTCGTACTCGTATGAATATTTCGCGGAGATAAAAAACTAATAACGTAGTGACACATTTCCAATCACTGCACATCACACTTGTGTCGTTTCATTGTAACCGCACTTGAACTGTAACTTTTCGCGTATTTAATTTTTATCGGATGACATTTGCTGCGCTCGGAGTGATGCGGCTGTTTTTTGCATTACAAATAGATCGTGGTGGGAGCACATATTTTATATTGCTATTTCTTTCTATCTAGTGATGAAGAAAGATAAGCAATATGATTCCTAGGCTCAAACCATCGAGATCTGTTCTTTTTGTCGGTTTTAGTGTACACTGAGTACACTTTTTCCACTGGCTCTCGAGCTAGTGCAGAAAAGTTTAAAAGGGAGTGGCTTGAAAGTAACAAGAACACTGTTTGAGGTTGAGTTTGTGTCATTGATTTGACGTCAAAGGCTGTTTAGAAAATCGAGTGCAAAAAAGTGCAGAAATTTCGTACAAAAAGAAAAATTTTGACCTGCTAGAAAAAGGGGTTTGAGTCCGTGGTTAAAATTGCCCTGAAAACTCGCATTTCTTGCCCCGAAGATTTCGGCGGTGCAACTCATCCGCGGTCCAAATTACGCTTACGGTGCTTACATAACTAACAGTGCTTATAGTCGGTCCGAATTGTATGCGCGCTTATAACGCATATAAATCGGACCGATCGTATGCACACAAATGTCAGTTGATTATTTGAAATGTCAGTTGGGTCAGTTATTTGAAAATGACAGTTGACTACCGACGTGAACAGTTTCGGTTGGAAAAGTCTCAAGTTTTGCAGTTTTTCGGGATCTTGTGATAGCGTGGCCGAAAAAAGCATTTTATGCGGCTGGAGTAGCGATTTGTTTTCGAGGTCGTTTAGACAAAGCGGTGCCAATCGGCCTGACATGAACATGTCTGACGTTGCTATAACGTGTGCTTCCAAATGATACAACCAGTTGTGGTGGAGTTGTTCCATGATTCGATCGGCCTCATTGATACCGAGGAATCACAAAGATTTCAAACAGAAACCCTTTGTCGCGTGCAAATGTTCAAGGAGTCGGCCGGGTGTCGTGATAACGATATTGAGAACAGACAAACTGTTAGGCTCGAATTTTGCACCAACTGCTTGAAAACCTTGTAGACTTGCAGAGCTAATTCCATCACGGGTAAAACTACCAGTGCTCGGATTTCCTCTTAACTCGTATCGAGAGGAGCTGAACAATTGGGACAGCGAAAGCCAAAGTCTTGCCGCTTCCAGTCGGTGCCGAAACGCGTCGACAAAGTTTTTAACCGTCAATGTGAATTTGATAATTTTCAAATTTTTAACCGTCAATGTGACAGATTGCAAAGGCGTACACACAGTGCATATGCTCGAAACCGTGAGTAGTGTAAGCGCCAGAAAATTGCCCCTCCATGCAAATTGTATGCGTTGTGAGCGTAATTCGGACCGATTGTAAGCGCGCTAAAAGCGCAGAAAGCGTAATTCGGACCGCGGCTAAGAGACAAGCGACCAACTGGGATACTATTTAAAGATGTCAAAATTTCCGTTGGTCGCGGAGTCGAGTGGCTGCACTAAACTTGTTACCATTGAAAATAAAATGCGATATTTTAGACGAATTATTATCTAAAGGCTCAACTCTTTCGATTTTACACTCGCGTACGCGATTCAAATTTAAAGATAAAACTGCAACAGATTAGGATTAGTGTGCAATGCATTTATAATAATAATAATCAATGGCGCAACAGCCCAAATCGGGCCTAGGCCTTGAAGTAATGCTAGAGTTACTTCATTGCGAGACCAACGGAACACTAGGAGGTGAAGTGGTCAACTACACGCTCGTCCGTGATTATTACCCCGATTTAAACTCAAGCACTCATTTACAGTTGAGTGAACTGGTAGTCCAGCACCCAATCCCATTTTCGAAAATTACTTGTCGCCAAGCAGATTCGAACCTGTAACACAGTTATCCTTGAATATATTATTTTTTTGTAAATTCTTGTGTCCTCCTTTAAAATTAGTCCCAAATCATTATTGATAAAAACTATCGGAGATATGAATTTTCAAACAGAATTTGGGCATCATTTTACATAAATTTTAACGTACTCTAACGTAAATAGTTCTTTGAGTAAACAAATTTTAAGGTAATGTCATAAATTTCGTTATTTTCTGTGATTTGTAATGGAGTGACCCGAAAGTGTGAATACTTGGTACTATTACGCGATTACGAACCTAAAGGTCAAGTATGTTCTACTATTTTTTGTAAAATACTACTATTTTCACTTTTATGCTATTATGACACTGGCTATTTAGCGGTTATTTCTTAAGTGCAATAAAAGTTCAATAACTGCCACATCGTGCGACAAGGCGAACAACATTAAAAGAATGAGATACCACCCTTTCCGACGCTAGTGGCATCTAGTGAACGAAATTAACAACTGCATTGCCAAGAAAAATACCGGTTTTAGCGCGTTTTATAACATAACTTGGCACTTTCCACAATTTATACGTACCGAAATATTAAACACAAGTCTGTAGCAGGTCAAAAAAATCTGCCAACAGTCTGGGCGCAACTTTATTATTTTTCCGGCAGAAGTTCAGAACGCGTTCAATTCGGGGATGCGGTGTATGTTACTATGTGACTGAAAACCTAACAAAAAGTTCGGGAAGCGGTTAGAAAAGGGTGTAACATATGAATTAAATAATTGGGTCATATTTCGGGATGCGGTCTAGAGGTTGAAAAAAACAAAACTTAATAAAAGGTGATTATTAAACAAGCCTGGGGAAGTGAAAAGATATTCGATATCTGATCAGACCTGAGAAACATGGTGGAATTCATGAAAAAGCATACAACCAGTTTACACCCTCTTAGGGGTCGAATTTCAAAAAATCTTGAAAACGCGTTCTAGGTATTCGTATGAAGAATCCGTAGAATAAAAATGAACTCAATATTTGAAAAGACCTAGTAGATATGACGAAAATCGTGAAAATATATGCATTTTATATTAACCGATAATTTTTTTTGCCCCCCCTTCTGAACGCCAATGAATATTCGAATTTTTTTTATCAGAATTACTTTTCTGGTTAATTTACATATACGTACCGAGTTTCAACTTCCTAGCATAAGCCGTTCTAAAGTTAGGAAAAACACTCCCCACCACCGTACCATACTACCCTTAAAAAAAAATATATTTTTTCACCATGCCAATACTATAGCTTTATCTAAATACCAAGTTTCAGCTTCCTATCATTATAGATTCTTAAGATATAAGCATCGGAGCTTTTTCTTTCTCACCCTTCCCCACCCTCACCCTCAACACCCACACCCCCCCCCCCTTTTTTTCCCAACTAGGATCCTATTAGGCCTACTTCTGGTAAAAATTTGAAGCATCCATCTTACACTGTTATTGAGATATGAAACATGCTATTTTTGAGAAATTCTTATCCCCTCCACTAACGTACTCCCCCGCCCCCTTCTAAGTTTTTTTTTTTTGAGCAATCTATACTTATCAAGTTTTATATCCAAACCGAATTTTGTTTTTCTGGTGCCTCTGGTTTGGGAGATATCGTAATGTTAAGTATTTCACCCCCCACCCCCGTACGCCACTACCCCCACCCAAAAATTTTGTTTCAATCTACTCTCCTAGTATAACTACAGATATTTGTTAAGTTTTAATTGCTTGCTATTAACGGTTTAGGAGATATGGATTTTAGAATGTGTAGATCTCCAGTTTCTCCAGCGTTTCGGACACATTGCTTCCCCCTCCACTCCCACACCCCTTCACCCATATCATCAATTTTTTTGCAAATGGGTCCACTATCAAAGCTTTATAGAAATTCCAAGTTTCAGTCTCCTAACATAAGCGGTTGCTGAGATCTAGAAACCAAAATTTTTCGTCTAAAACGCGGCCCCCACCTTCCCCCTCACACCCACACCCCTGAAAATAATGTCAATTCAAGGGGTCTACCCAGTCTTTTCCTAGAAAAATTTATATTTAATAGCTCGACTGGTTTGAGAGCTACGAGCCTTCAAAGGATTTTGGCAGTCGACGTGCGGCGAACGGCGTACGGCGGACGGCGTACGGCGTACGGCGGACAGACGGAGTGAAAATTTTTATTGCTTTTTTCGTGTCTACTAGTCATGAAATGTACACAAAAAAATTTTGTGGGCAGCAAATTTTTTTTTTTGAAAATCAATAACAATACTGTATTATTACTAATAAAGTAAATCTACTGGTAGAAAGATTTTCCTAGGATTAATGCAGTAATGACACTGGCTATTTTTGCGGCTTTAAAGCGGCTAGTAAATCCAAATGGAGAGGGATAGAAGATGTAACATACAATTTAGACTTTGGTGAGAGAGAGACAGTCCGAGTAGTATAAATCCAGTACTGTCAAAAACTAGCCGCAACATGGCCTCATCGATACCGAGGAATCACAAAGATTTCAAACAGAAACCCTTTGTCGCGTGCAAATGTTCAAGGAGTCGGCCGGGTGTCGTGATAACGATATTGAGAACAGACAAACTGTTAGGCTCGAATTTTGCACCAATTGCTTGAAAACCTTGTAGACTTGCAGAGCTAATTCCGTCACGGGTAAAACTACCAGTGCTCGGATTTTCCTCTCAACTCGTTTCGAGAGGAGCTGAACAATTGGGACAGCGAAAGCCAAAGTCTTGCCGCTTCCAGTCGGTGCCGAAACGCGTCGACAAATTTTTTAACCGTCAATGTGAATTTGATAATTTTCAAATTTTTAACCGTCAATGTGACAGATTGCAAAGGCGTACACACAGTGCATATGCTCGAAACCGTGAGTAGTGTAAGCGCCAGAAAATTTCCCCTCCATGCAAATCGTATGCGTTGTGAGCGTAATTCGGACCGAGTGTAAGCGCGCTAAAAGCGCAGAAAGCGTAATGCATTGCCCTCTGGTAGCGCCAACTTAAACTCAGGCCGCGCAAATATGACAGTTCGTCATGAGAAATGCCTCGATTTTGCCTCGATTGGTGACGTCATGGCTCGATCTCCATACAAAATCATCACTCATCGAGGGGAAATCGAGGCATTTTCGCTCTTCGAAAATTCAGTTGCGCGGCATTGCCCTCTGGAGTTTAAGTTGGCGCTGCCAGAGGGCAATGCCTCTGGATAAAAGCCGCGCAACTGAATTTTCGAAGAGCGAAAATGCCTCGATTTCCCCTCGATGAGTGACGATTTTGTATGGAGATCGAGCTATGACGTCACCAATCGAGGCAAAATCGAGGCATTTCTCATGACGAACTGTCATATGTGCGCGGCCTGGGCTTAAGTTGGCGCTGGCGTAATGCATTGCCCTCTGGATAAAAGCCGTGCAACTGAATTTTCGAAGAGCGAAAATGCCTCGACTTCCCCTCGATGAGTGACGATTTTGTATGGAGATCGAGCCATGACGTCACCAATCGAGGCAAAATCGAGGCATTTCTCATGACGAACTGTCATATGTGCGTGGCCTGAGTTTAAGTTGGCGCTGGCGTAATGCCGTTATGACACTGGCTATTGCCCTCTGGATAAAAATGGCGCAACTGAATTTTCGAAGAGCGAAAATGCCTCGATTTCCCCTCGATGAGTGACGATTTTGTATGGAGATCGAGCTATGACGTCACCAATCGAGGCAAAATCGAGGCATTTCTCATGACGAACTGTCACATGTGCGCGGCCTGGGCTTAAGTTGGCGCTGGCGTAATGCATTGCCCTCTGGATAAAAGCCGTGCAACTGAATTTTCGAAGAGCGAAAATGCCTCGACTTCCCCTCGATGAGTGACGATTTTGTATGGAGATCGAGCCATGACGTCACCAATCGAAGCAAAATCGAGGCATTTCTCATGACGAACTGTCATATGTGCGCGGCCTGGGCTTAAGTTGGCGCTGGCGTAATGCATTGCCCTCTGGATAAAAGCCGTGCAACTGAATTTTCGAAGAGCGAAAATGCCTCGACTTCCCCTCGATGAGTGACGATTTTGTACAGAGATCGAGCCATGACGTCACCAATCGAGGCAAAATCGAGGCATTTCTCATGACGAACTGTCATATGTGCGTGGCCTGAGTTTAAGTTGGCGCTGGCGTAATGCCGTTATGACACTGGCCATTGCCCTCTGGATAAAAGTCGCGCAACTGAATTTTCGAAGAGCGAAAATGCCTCGATTTCCCCTCGATGAGTGACGATTTTGTATGGAGATCGAGCTATGACGTCACCAATCGAGGCAAAATCGAGGCATTTCTCATGACGAACTGTCATATGTGCGCGGCCTAAGTTTAAGTTGGCGCTGCACTGGCTATTTTTGCGGCTTTAAAGCGGCTAGTAAATCCAAATGGAGAGGGATAGAAGATGTAACATACAATTTAGACTTTGGTGTGTGAGAGCCAGTCCGAGTAGTATAAATCCAGTACTGTCAAAAACTAGCCGCAACATAGCCGGCAACATAGCCTCAAAATAGCGCATTCGAGCAGTGTTTCGCAACATTCGAGCAGTGTTTTGCAACATTCTAGCATTTAATCCTAGGAAAATCTTTCTACCAGTGGATATTTGACCTGCTTCAGACTTGTTTTTAATAGTTCGGTACGAATAAATTGTGGAAAGTGCCATGTTATGTTATAAAACGCGCTAAAACGGGTATTTTTCTTAACAATTCAGTTGTTAATTTCGTTTACTAGATGTGGTATCTCATTTTTTTAATGTTGTTCTCCTTGTCGCACGATGTGGCAGCTATTGTACTTTTACTGCACTTAAGAAATAGCCGCTAAACTTTATTATGACACTGGCTATTTTTGCGGCTTTAAAGCGGCTAGTAAATCCAAATGGAGAGGGATAGAAGATGTAACATACAATGTAGACTTTGGTGTGAGAGAGACAGTCCGAGTAATAAAAAGTGAGTACTGTCAAAAACTAGCCGCAACATAGCCGCAAAATAGCCGCAACATATCTTATTCGAGCAGTGTTTCGCAACATTCGAGCAGTGTTTTGCAACATTCTAGCACTTAAGCCTAGAAAAATCTTTCTACCAGTGGATTTTTGACCTGCTACTGACTTGTTTTTAATAGTTCGGTACGTATAAATTGTGGAAAGTGCCAAGTTATGTTATAAAACGCGTTAAAACCGGTATTTTTCTTAACAATGCAGTTTTTAATTTCGTTTACTAGATGTGGTATCTCATTTTTTTAATGTTGTTCGCCTTGTCGCACGATGTGGCAGCTATTGTACTTTTACTGCACTTAAGAAATAGCCGCTAAACTTTATTATGACACTGGCTGTTTTTGCGGCTTTAAAGCGGCTAGAAAATCCAAATGGAGAGGGATAGAAGATGTAACATACAATGTAGACTTTGGTGTGAGAGAGACAGTCCGAGTAATATAAAGTGAGTACTGTCAAAAACTAGCCGCAACATAGCCACAAAATAGCCGCAACATAGCGCATTCGAGCAGTGTGTTCATTCTAGCACTTAATCCTAGGAAATTCCTTTTACCGGTGGATTTTTGGGCTGCTAAAGACTTGTTTTTAATAGTTCGGTACGTATAAGTTGTGGAAAGTGCCATGTTATGTTATGAAACGCGCTAAAATCGGTATTTTACTTATTTTTCTGTTGTTAATTTCGTTTACTAGATGCCACTAGCGTCGGAAAGAGTGGTATCTCATTCTTTTAATGTTGTTCGCCTTGTCGCACGATGCGGCGTTTATTGTACTTTTATTGCACTTAAGAAATAGCCGCTAAATAGCCAGTGTCATAACAACATAACAGCATTAGTGCTAGATTGTTGCAAAACACTGCTCGAATGTTGCGAAACACTGCTCGAATGCGCTCTGTTGTGGCTATTTTGCGGCTATGTTGCCGGCTATGTTGCGGCTAGTTTTTGACAGTACTGGATTTATTCTACTCGGACTGTCTCTCTCACACCAAAGTCTAAATTGTATGTTACATCTTCTATCCCTCTCCATTTGGATTTACTAGCCGCTTTAAAGCCGGAAAAATAGCCAGTGTCGTAACTGCATTAAATTCACTACTGTCCAAAATAAAAAAACGACAGCACTGGCCAAGAGTGAGTAAATTCTTCATTTGTTGTTTTTATTATTGTCAAAATAGACAAAATGTTAGGTTTAAACTGCTAAACTAAAACAATAAATTAAATAATAAATACATAGTAATAAATTGACCAGTATGCGCACATTTACTTATTTGAGTAGAGTTTGCTTGTTTTAGGTTTTCGTAGATAAAAAAACGTGTTATGTACTTACGCGGTTCTTTAATTTATTATAACGTGTACGCTTAGTGTGCGTATACTGGGTACTATTCAAAGTGTCCGGTACATGGAAATATTTTAAGGAGTAATTCCTTGTTAAATTTTGTGACAAAAGCATTTTGTACAAATTGTTTTCAATATCCGCGGAGATAAGGACGGTAAAGAAAAGTCATTCGGACATGTACGCTCCTCATAAGAACAGTTATATATTGAAAACAATTTGACATGTTATAGCTCCTTTAGGGAATCGAATTATTTGGGGAAAAACGTTCGAAACGCTCGAAAGCCGAGCTTAAACACTCTGCAATGTCAATTCATATCTCCACGGTTAATGACATGAAATTGAAACTTAAAGAAAACAGTTGAAGTACATGTGTTTAGGAAATTCGCAATTGTTTTTGGGGGGTGAGGAGCCTCCCCCTGTATCCACCAATGCTTTGACCGCTACCGAAAAATAATAAACACAGACCATTGGCAATTTTTTTTTCTACTACATTTATTTACATGCATATACCACATACATATATGTATTTAACAGTTTTCATTTTCATTAGGTTTTTTTTTTCGCATCCACTACTCCGAATCTGGATAAATGTGCAATAAACATACCTAGTAGCGCTTCCTAGATATCTCCGATTTTAAATAAAAAATCTGAGGGTGATACTAGATTTTTTCACGGACCCACCTCCCCCGAAATTTTTTTCTGGCTACGGCCTAGGTCTCTTCCGTACTTTAAATTTCTGGTCAGTTCAAACCTAAAATACTTTTTATTTTAATAGCACATACGGTTTTTTAAGTTTCATACTATCATCAAACCATGGCATCTCGTGACGGTGGACCCAAGGAATTTAACCGTGTCGAAAATTCGAGCTATATTTCTTTAATGTGTGTCGATCTACACCGCTTTTAATGAATCCTCTGGCTATTACTTGCTGCGAATCCATCAAAATAAGGAAAGAAATATCTTTTTATCAAATCTATACTTACATTTTTCATCGACGTAAATTTTCTTCAGGCGTCACGGACTCGGAATGTCATCGACGGAAAATGACGATCAAAGTGACAACGGTCGATGACAATAGACATACACAATCGCTTTTTCATGCATCGATGTCGAATAGGCAGTGACGTGACGTGATATTCGCAATATGGCCAATTATAAAATGTATATTCTCTAATAGAACCCCCCCCCCCCTCCCGCCCTCGTAAAAGAATTCATTTTTGACTACGCCACAATAACAAACACTACTATACGTTAATAATATGCGTGCGGTATTTCCATTTCCGCTTCATTTCTCTCGAGTAATTTTATTTCCTTATATCTTTCTTCATAGTTCATAGGGAACTAACATCCATACACAGATCCTCTTTTTTATAAGTATATAGAATATGCTCTCCATTGAAGTCTGTGCTCTCCATTGAAGTCTGTGCTCTCCGTGATATTCTGAAGTAAAATTACCGCAATAATTGCTTTTCACAATGTTGTTGCTGCTTACAAAATACATAAACGTTTTGTTAATGACTCCCGAAGAATTTCTAAGATTATCCGTTCCGCGCTTAATGTATCGCTTTTAAGGTTCCCACACACTGACGCGATTTAATCGCTGACGCTGCGATTATTTTGCAGCGGTACATTCGCCTTCATTTATTTACATGGTAACTAATGAGAATGACCGCACCGCTGCAAAATAATCGCAAATAATCGCAGCGTCAGCGAATAAATCGCGTCAGTGTGTGGGAACCTTCAATCGTCAATATCGCTGTTTAAAAAATTTTAGCTCCTCTTTGTTAAACAAGCGTAAAAAAACTTTAAACTTATTTTCAAATCCCTACAATGAATAAATTCAAATAATTAAGTTTAAATATAATATAATTTCAAATTATGGCTTACCGAATCGTGCTGCGCCGTGGCCTGGTTGGAAAGAAAAAAAATTGGATCGGATTTTTAGGTTAGCGGTGGGTGAGGAGATCGTTCAAATGGTGCTATACTTAGTGCGTTCAATAATTTAGTACAAGGTAATCAAAGTTCTGAACAAATTGTGCCAACAATCGCTCTGTAAAAAACATGGAAGTATATAGAATGGCTGTTAACGAGATTTTCCGTAATGAAATCTGATTGTGTTAGGTGATGGAAATTTATATGGTAGTAGCCTCTTACCAATCAGCAACATGCAATTTGACACTTGAATCCCTTGCATCTCACTTGCTCTACAAACTGTTGTTCTTCAGTCTCTTTCTTTTGGCGCTGGGGACCCTTGCATCTTACTTCTACTACACACCAATTTTCTAGCTTTCTCCTTCTCATGAAAAATTACGCTCATGCACACGAATTTTACGAGTATCACGACCGTTTGTTAAAAAACATAACAAAATGGGGTATTATGTTGACTAGATTGATTTCGTAGTTGTTACGGCTTTTTAGCAACTTCCCAACATAATTAACTAATTATATCTTGCGGTTATTGTAATCGGTCGAGAGACGAATGAAAGTGGATGGATATTTAAGATTTTCGCAGTTCAGAGTAATTTTAAGGCGTGAAAATTTCCAAGTAGCATCTGAGCCATGATTTCATAGGTTTTTCAAATTTCGAGAAATCCCAGCTAGGCTCTGGTTTTGACGATCTTACTCTAACCCACGACCAATACCGCTTGCTGTCCGTCCATCTGTTAATGCGCGCGAAAACTACAGAACGCATTTCCTTGGATGTTGAAATTTTAAAGTTGGATGTTTCGTCGTATTTGCAAGGTTAAGTTCGGTAACGGGCCTAGTTCCACCGAGTAACCATCATACAAAATGTCCTTAAGAAACGTGATCAAGATTATTGGCCATTATCTTCGGAAGGCCTTATGCATTGCCGTCTCTATGTAACAGGCCAGATGGTAAGAAAAGTGACGTCACACATAATGGACACGAAAAGTTAGCAGAATGGTGAATATTTCTATACGGGAAAAAATGAGTGTTCACAAATTATTCGTTTTAAATGATTAAAATATAATCTAATTTTTAATTGCTATCAGCCATATATAAAAGTAAATATAATATAGCGATACAAGGAAAAAAGCAGTTAATATTGACCTTTGTTGCAAGTGCTCTCTCAACGAGGCGTTATTCTTAAATTGGAATTTTAACTAAATTTGCTACTCCGAAATTTTGTATTTTTATATTTTAGGACATTTTAGTAAATTCACAAGATAGCAAAGAAAGAAATTCCAACCGATGTATACGCCGTATATCTCGGGGCAAATATGTATATCGAAGGATAGAAGCGAACCCATCGAAATTAAAAGAAGAATAATGATGGCAAATACGGCGTATTATTCGGTCCTTCCAATAACTAAAAACAAAAATGTGCACAGAAAAACAAAGCTTAAATTGTACAAAACAATAATAAGACCTGTGCTATGCTATTGCAGCGAAACATGGACATTGACTCAGGCGTCCGAAAAATTAGTTAACGCCTTGGAAAGAAAAGTCCTCAGAAGAATCCTCGGACCTGTGAGGTAAGACTCGATCTGGAGAATACGATACAATTGAAAATTGTATGTCATCTTCGTTAATCCAGAAGTATCGATCTTCATAAAATTTGAAAAGCTACAATGGGCTGGTCATGTGGAGCGGATGGATGACGGAAGAATCCCCAAACGCACACTAAAGGGAAAAGTCTATGGACAAAGACCAGTTGGAAAACCCCGAAAGCGCTGGGAGGACTCTATCGACGCAGACAGCAAATCACTTCTAAGATGTAGAAACTGGAGGACGCAGTCACTGAACCGAGAAGGCTGGAGGCGGCACATCCAGGAGGCCAAGGTCCGATTTGGACTATAGCGCCATCGTAAGTAAAAAAGTATACTCCGTATGCCGAACGCGAACGAATTTGAAGACTTGTAGCTCACAATACCTTCGAGCTATAAATTGAAAACAAGTAAGTTAATTTTTATTTTAATCTCTTTAAAAAATTTAATTAAAAGGCATTTGTCATATAATAAAAAATAAATATTTACTTCTAAACAAAAATTAAAAAATTGTATTCATAAATAATTCTTCAATAACAATAAATAATATATAACTTATATAAATGAAATAAATGAAAATAGATCTTCATATTATAGATAAAGATAACAAAATAAATGTGTCAAAATATATAAAAACAAATAAATATTCAACAAAATGAATGTGTAAAAATATATAAAAACAAATAAATATTCAACTTAAGATAGTTCCCAATTTCGCCTTTTTGATTGGCCTTTGAAGCTGCTGTGAGATGCATCATTTATGTTTTTACAATAATTATTTAGAGAAATATTGTACCATGCTAAGACTGATTTGTGAACTTATATAACATTACTCTTCTCGCACAGGCAATTGGCTATTTCATTTGTGTCTACACTACATACTTCTAATTTGTCAATAATAATTAATGAGTAAAGATATTGTCAATGATTTTTTTGAATTAAGAATTGTTTCTTGAATGGCTTAGAAATTAAAGTTTGAAATATTTGAAAAGCTGATATTCCGATATTTAAAGAAAATTCTGTAAAATATTTGAGACCACCGCGATTTAAGTTTTCAAGATATAATATACTAGGTAAAGGGTACAATGGTCGACACCTTTAAGGATTTTTTTTAGATCTTTAATAACTTTTATATCAGCATTTTGGTTAAGAGAGACAATGGTAAATGGTTAATTATTTCGTTTTGCCGTGAAAAAGGTGTATCATAAATTAATCGTATCGTAAATTATTCCTCGGATATAGTTATTGACACCAGTGGTATAATTATTGGCACCTCAAGAGCATACAATGGTTGACACCCATGCCAGTTGATTCCATATTTTAAAAGTAAGCTTGACCGTTGTATACGCTATAGGAGAATTTGAACAAATCTTAAGTGTAAATTGTTCCAATATAAAATTTTAATTTGGTAACAAAAATATAAAATTCAATTTCTAAAAAAAATCTTGCTTCACACAAAAAAAATTATATAAAACTAACAAACACTCATGTTGTGCACTTTTGACAAATAAAAGGCTGATCACAAGTGATTTCAATATTTTTAAGGCATGTAAGGTGATATACTCGTATACGCAGAGATTTAATGCCAGCATTGACCGCGGTTTTGCTAATTGATGGGGGGGAGGGGAGGTAAAAAACTTTAGATTACGATAGCTCACGAACCAATAGCATTAGAAAAATTAAATTTGGTTTGAACATAAGGCTTGGCAAATAAAGATTGCTCAAAGTAAAATCTTTCAAGGGGGAAGCGGAGCATATAAGTGGAGGGAACAGAAGAGAACAGTTAGTGTAAGATAGATGATCAAATTTTTTATCAGAAGTAGGCCCAATAGAACCCTTATTACGGTTTTAATTCGAGTTGACGGTCTCAGTACCGCAACTACCCGGTAAAACAAAAAGAACCGCAATTAAACCCCCGTAGCGACACAGGGGCGAACAGACCTTTGTCCGTCTAAAACCCAGAGACGGGTAGTGGCCGCCAGCGATCCTTTTCGAAAGGTCTGCTCTCCTTCCCTAGACCGGATCACTGATCTAGAGAATTTTTTTGACTAAAAAAAAACGTCCGTCGCGACACTACGTTAAAAACTCGCGACACCACCCTGAAGGAAACGCTAAAAAACACGGCACAAAAGTTTGACACTCAAATAAAAGAATATATGAATTTAGATGTACCTACTTGTTGTTGTTGTTTGGGGTGGGGAAGACACACTGAAAGGCGAGTCTTGAGCATTCAGGCCACAATGGCCCATTATACTCGAATCCCCAATCTCTACCCGAACCTTTTCGTCCTCCTCACGAATTTCAAAAGCTCAGGTAGGGAGCGAGAACGGAGTTCCTCCATCCTCATAACATCGACGCCGTATACATGCATTCTTGCGAAAGAGTAAGCTGGACACTCGAGAAGAAAATGTTCCGTCGTGTCGTCGCTCTCGTCGCAAGCAGTGCACATGGGGTCGTCAATGATTCTCAGTCTGACCATGTGTAGGCCACACGAGTTATGCCCTGTGAGGACACCAACCATACTACTACATTCCTTTCTGCTCAGTTTGAGAAGAAAAGCAGCGGTTCGTCCACTTGGTCCCTCAACAAGGTTTCTGGTCTGCCGCATTCCCGGAAAAAGCCGCCATCTCTCAATGTGTGATTTACTCACCCACTCAGCAATGACAGACCTAACAGAGGCAACTGGCACACCGAAAGCTGGCTCTGGTCCAACCATGGCTGACTCCGATCCAGTTTTTGCCAAAGCATCCGCTATTTCATTGCCATTTATCCCTTGGTGACCCGGAACCCATATGAGCATTAAGTCATTGAATCTTCCAACAGAGTTCAACCGTTCTTTACACTCACGTACCATCTTCGAATAGACGATTGGGTTATCTAAAGATTGTAGAGCGGCCTGACTGTCGCTGCAAATGCAGATCATCCTGCCCCTCAATTTTCTTTCTATAATCCATTCAACCGCCTTAAGGATCGCATATACCTCAGCCTGAAATACTGAGGAATGTTTTCCTAAGGCGAAAGAGTACCTGAGATCCTCGGTCTGCAGGTACATTCCAGCTCCAGACCCTTCTTCAGTCATTGAGCCGTCCGTATAGAATATATCAGTGAATCCGCTAGGCAGAGCGGACTGGTTTACCCACTCCTCCCTGCTCGGAATCTCAACCTGATATCTCCTTTTGAGCATATACATCGATGTCATAGCATCCGAAGGCATATCGAAGATAGAGTTCTCAGACAACTTTCGGGCCATTTCTCCATGACCATTGCAATGCCCTTTTCTCCACAGGCCCAGTCTAATTAGTCTGTGGGTAGCTCTCATTGCTTCTGCCTGAACAACAATATCAAGCGGTGGCAGATTGAGCAGCGCATCGAGTGCCACTCCCGGTGTGGTACGAAGAGCACCTGTTACACCGATGCAGACGGTCCTCTGTAGTTAAGCGAGACTAGCTCGGATGTATGCACATTCGGACTTGGTCCACCAAACCACTGATGCATAGATTAGGATGGGTCTTATAACAGCTGTATATAGCCAATATACCATTGAAGGCCTAAGACCCCATGTTCGTCCAAAAGCTCTCCTGCACTGCCAGAAAGTTACTAGCGCACGGTTCACCTTTGTATCTACATGTTCCCTCCAGAGAAGCTTGCTATCCAAGATTACTCCCAGATATTTCACTTTCTCCGAAAGCTGAATGGTTTCACCCTTCAGCATTGGTAACACTAAACCTTCAGTTTTTCTTTTCCTAGTAAAGAAAACTAGAGCTGTTTTGCTAGGACTAACAGAAAGCCCATGTCGTTCGCACCAGCCATCGATAACCCCCAGGACTCTTTGCATTGTACTACAAACCTCCCTAAGCGATAGCCTGACAGCTAGTGCTGCCACGTCGTCAGCGTAAGCTTGTACGTGAATATTCAGATCCTGCAGTTCGAGGAGCAGTGAGTCGATGAGCATACTCCACAACAGTGGCGAAAGAACCCCGCCCAGAGCACAGCCCTTACTGACCCCTGTCGTAGCATACTGCCCATCCCCAGTCTCCGCGAATAGCATTCTCTGTGTGAGCATGGAGTGAATCCATTTAACTAAAGTGCCATCCACCCCATGTCTATTGGCAGCATCACACAGTGATTCAAAGGGCGCACTATCAAAAGCACCCTCAATGTCCACAAAAAGGCCCAGCGCGTACTTTTTCCGATCCAGCGCCTCTTCTATTCTGGATACCAGAGAGTGAAGCGCTGAATCACAAGACTTTCCGCTTTGATACGCATGTTGTTGGGAACAAAGAGGATGCGCTCTGAGAAACACTTCTCTGATGTGTTTTTCTACCAGTCGTTCCAGACTCTTCAGAACAAACGATGTTATGCTGATTGGTCTGAAACTTTTGGGCAAAGTATAGTCGTCTCTACCTGGTTTCGGGATGAACGCTACTCTGACCGGTTGCCAAGAAGATGGGACGTATCCATGCGCCAAGCATGCAGAAAATATCTTTCTGAGGATAGGCACTAGAACATCTGCCCCCTCTTTTAGCATTATTGGATATACACCGTCCACTCCTGGTGACTTGAAGCTATCAAATGATGAAATAGCAAATTTCACCGTTTCAACTGTCACAACAGCAGACGCCATATACCAACTGCGCCTGGGCACTCTGTCTTTGATCGGATAGAGTGTCTTAACCAAGCATTGATCGCTTTCGATCACCTGATTTCCTGGAAAATGGGCCTCAAAGAGGGTTCTTAGTGACTCAATTCTCGAAGTAGTATATGTACCATCAGGTTTTAGCAGGGAATCCAGCCTAGCCGTGTTGTCTTTCTGAAAGACTTTGTGCAGCCTAGCCGTTTCCTTCCAAACTCTCACAGTAGTTCCTAAAAGAGGCTAGTTTAGATGTCTTAACCAGCTTCTTGTATTCCCTCTGCACTGTTCGGTAGTGATCCCAGTCGGCCGCTGCGTCACTCTTAAGTGCGCGATTCAGAAGCCTTCTGGAGCTTTTTCTGAGCGTCTGCAGGTCCGCAGTCCACCAAGGAACTGTGGTGCCACATCGGCTCTTGCTGACAGGACACGATTCCGCAAAACACTGACCTAAGGTTAGACTTAGACGAGAAGTCACTTCCTCAATCATATCTGGCGTCCTCATTTTTTTTGGTATTTGAGACCTCTCCTGTAAGAGAGATCTGAATAAATTCCAGTCAGCCTTCCTTGGATTCCGTATAGCCGGTATGACAGGATTGTCAGCCGCCAGTCGGAATTCCAGATATCTATGATCCGACAGAGTCTCCTCTTCCAGGACGCGCCAGTTTGTTATTGATTCTGCGATCCTAGAAGAGGACATCGTCATGTCTATCACTTCCGTCCGCCTGGTTGTAACAAACGTTGGCTTATTGCCTCTATTGTTTACCACGAGGCACGACGACATAATGAACTCCAATAACCGCTCACCCGTAGGATTGCATTTGCTGCTGCCCCAAACAGAGTGTTGAGCATTAGCATCACATCCAATGACAAGCTGTAAGTTGTTGGTGTCCGCGAATCTAACGAGCTCGGTCAGCTCCCTGGATGGGGGAGGTAATAACGAGTCATACGGAAGGTAATCCGACACTACTATTATGTCTTGTCTTCTACCCCCCAATACGTTAGACATTTTGACCGCTACGACATCTTGACAGGTGAACTGCCTCAACATCGTCGCCTCTATCATATTTGATATGAAAAGACAGGCACGCGGTCTTTCAGATCCTTCATCATAAAAGATCCGGCCTCCCAGAATCGAATCCACTCCACACACTCGCCTATTGCGAATCCATGGTTCTTGTATTATTGATACATATGGGGATGGGGGCTACCCATTCTACCCTACTTAATATAATATATAAAAAAGAAGAGAATGCGCAATTAAAAAAACTTATACTAACTTGACCCTACGTAACAAAGTCTACTTAAGCAACTAGGGCGCCTCTGAAGAAATCTTCCCACGACGATCGCTGAATTTCGTTCTTCTCGCCTTCTAATATGTTGACCGCCTCGGTAACTCTTTTCCGTCCTCCTCAATACAGCTTCATCCACTTATCCAACTCAGAAATTTGTTTGGTCCCGTAGATTCGGGACCTCCAACTCGCTCGCTTCGCTGCCAATCCAAAAGAGACCGTTTTACTTTTTAGTAGCTTCAACGAAAACTCCCAGCGGTTCTTTTCATTGACGGTTAGCTTCAACCAGCTTTTCAAACTTTTGAGTTCAACGGTCTTCCGCTTCCATGACATTCTTTTCCTTCTCGCATGTTATTCTCTTACGGACTTCCAGCATTCCATTCGGGTATCTAGCCGAGGTTCAACCCCCATTACCACCTTCTATTTCGCCGCACAACTTCGCCGTCGTCTTTCATTCGCTCGATGAATGCCATATCGCCAAATGACAGTTGGTTTTGTTTACGTTTGGTTTATGTTTACTTTTCGTGTATCGTATCGGAATTCAGTGTACGCGTTCCGCGTTGTTTCCGTTCTGTTTGTTTTCCGAACGGTTGGTGTTGTGATACGTATAGGAGCCTAGTGACTTGTGAGTGATGTGTTATTTTCCAGATCAACTTGCCGCATCATTCGGACGACCGCAGGATGGAGTAACCCGGCCAGCAGGACGGAATAAATGGCGGGGTATGGTCTTGATCTCGGTAAGTACGATCTGCTCGCGTTGTTCCCTCGACGTGACAATGATCTATTCAATACAATTGCCTATCATTACCGACGACAACGTAATTCAAGTCTTCGAATCAAGAAAACCTACACCTAACCTTAAATTAACTAATAAACTAACCTAGTCTGTAATTCAGAGAAAAACAATAATTCTAACACTAATCCTACATTATAACTAATCTAACCTATCGTAATATTTACAGGTAAACAATGCTACTAACGACTTTTCAGCCTTTTCTCCAAGCCGGTGATTCTAATTAATGCGTTACTTTAAGTCAACTTTTAGGAATTAGTTGAGGGACGTCGCCAGCGCATCGGAGGAATTCCCTACACATAGAAGGTAACTCTTACCACGATTTGATTTCTATCAATACCGAAATTAACGATTTTTCTCTCTGTTTTTTTTTAGAAAATATACACATTACGAGTTAGACTCGTAATACCCTAGCAGGGAATTTTTGGGGGTGTGGGTGTAGAGGATGAGAGTGCGGAGGGTGAAAAGTAAACAGTTGCGATATTTATATCTTAAGAACCTATAATTATAGAACTGAAACTTGGTATTAAGATTGTGCAATGCCACTACTATGGCATGCTGGAAAAATATAATTTTTTTTATTTTATTATTATTTAATAATAAAGTGTTGTGATCGACCTGAAATTTCAAAAAAGTTTCTACCCTGAAATTTTGTATTTTCACGTTTTAGGACTAGAAAGAGCTCCTAAAAAGCAATAAAAAAAAATGTCCGTCTGTACGCCGTATGCCGTATGCAAAAATAGTTTGAAGGTGCGTAGCTCCCAAACCCGTTGAGGTATTATCATGAATTTTTATGGTGGGTGGGTTGGGTGAACCTCTACGACTGGTATCTTTTAGAGGGGTGTGGGTAAGAGGGGGAGTGGAGGGTCTTGGACGAAAAATTTTTGTTTCTAGATCTCAGCAACCGCTTACGCTCGGAAGCTGAAACTTGAAATTTCTATAGAACTTTGATAGTGGACCAATTTGCAAAAAAAATTATTGAAATGGGTGAAGGGGTGAGGGAGGGGAGGAAAATAATTCGTCTGAAAAGCAAAAATGCCGAGATCAACACATTCTAAAATCCATATCTCCTAAACCGTTGATGGCACGAAATTCAAACTAAACAAATATCTGTACCTATACTAGGACAAGGGATTGAAAAAAAAAAATTGAGTAGGGGTAGTGGCGTACGGGGGTGGGGGGTGAAAAACTTTAGATTACGATATCTCACGAACCAATTGCTCTAGAAAAATTAAATTCGGTTTGAGTAGAAAAATCAAGAAATAAAGATTGCTCAAAGTAAAATTTTTTAAGGGGGTGGTGTAACATGGAAGTGGGAGGGGATAAGAAATATTCCAAAAAATTACGTTTCATATCTCAAGAACAGTATAAGATAGATGCACAAATTTTTTACCAGACGTAGGCCCAATAGAACCCTATGAAAGAATTTTCGGGGTGTGGGTGTAGAGGGTTAGGGTGGGGGAGGGTGGAAAGGAAAAGCTTCCGATGGTTATATCTTAAGAACCTATAATGATAAAAAGCTGAAACTTGGTATTTAGATAGAGCTATAGTAGTTGCATATTGGAAAAATATAATTTTTTATAGGGGTAGTATGGTACGAGGGTGGGGGGTGTTTTTCCTAACTATGTAACGGCTTATGCTAGAAAGTTGAAACTCGGTGTGTATATGTAAATTAACTAGAAAAGTAATTTGGTTTAAGAAAAAATACGAATGTTTATTGGAGATCGGAAGGGGGGGTGGTGGTATTCCAAAATATTGAATTCACTTTTATTCTACGGATTCTTTATATGAATACCTAGAAAGTGTTTTCAAGATTTTTTGAAAATTGAGCCACAAGTGATTGTGTACTTTTTCATAAATTATTCCATATCTCTCAGATCCGATCAGATTTTCACTTCCACGGGCTTGTTCTTTTTAATAGGTTTTTAGTCACATAGCAACCTACACCGCATCTCAGAATTAAACGCGTTCCTAACTTCTGCCGGAAAAATAATAAAGTTACGCCCAGATTGTTGGCAGATTTTTTAGGGAGAGTATGGTACCGGGTTGTGGTGTTCTTCCTAGCAATAGAACGACATGTATATGTAAGTCAACGAGAAAAGTAATTATAATAAAAATTAGAATATCCATAGGCGTTTAGAAGAGGGGCAAAAAAAAATTTCAGTGAAAGTAGAATGCATGTATTTTCGTGAAAAAGGATGCATACTTTTTCATGAATTCTGCCGCATCTCTCAGATCTGACCGAATATCTTTTCATTTCCAGGTGTTTAAAAATCACCTATTTTAAGTTTTTTCCTTTTTCAACACACCATAGTGTCAACTATTAGTTAATACGTGATTCTGAACCAATAGTTGACACCAATTTACTCATTTGTTACCTTAAGAATAATTAAAAAAATAATAAATATCTTATTAAAACACACCTTCAAGAATTGAATGAAGTAAAAAGAATTAAAATTACTAAGAAAAAAAATACTTAGTCGAGGCTGCATTCATAACAAGGATACGTATATATGGAGCGTCACTTCTTAGGTTGTCAGTCGCATAGTAACTTACACTGCATCGCAGCATTAAAAACGTTTCGGATATAAAAGAATAAAGTTGCTCCCAGACTGTTGGCCAATTTCCTTACTCCTGCTGTTGTTTCGGTTTCAAATTTGGAACTAAATCGCAAAACTCTAGCTAAAAGTAAGTAGATTTACTTACTTTTGTGCTTATCTCCTTACCTACTTATAAGACACCTCTATGCTTTACGGCAAAATTCTAAAATATTTTAAATTATGTCAAGTATCGGCGAAATCCACTGTACATAAATACTAAAAGCAACGAGAGATGCATTTTAGGTAGAACTATACCTTGAAAGGACATTATTCTTGAAGTCCATAAATTTTCAAAAATCCATTGATGAGTTTAGGCTGTCTATGAATTATTTGCAAAATTCTAATGTATAAGAAGATACAGCAGTGTTTTGGAAAGATATTTTCTGTGTTAAGATAGGTGATCAGGTGGATAAGGTGTAACCTTATGTAAATTTGTATTTCATGTCTTGAATTTTTCACATTCATCCACATATGAGTATGTGGTTTTTCATAACCTTACCAAAACCAAAGCCTTTCTGGCTTTGGAAATTTAATGGACACTTAGCTCAACATGGAAGATGATGAGAGGAAGATAGACAAATTCTTGAATCTTCAATTCTTCAATCAACTTTCAAAGCATACGACACCCTGGGTCTTAAGAAATACCCGATTAATTGATAAGAAGACATCACTTTATCTATTGATCTTAAACAAATTTTATAAAATAATCAATCTTGCAACAATCGATTGTTGAGCAATCGATTCCCATCCCTATATGACACAAAGCTGCTCTGTACGCACTTGAATTTCCTTAATTTTTTTTTTTTTTTTTAAAGATACCGAACTGGACTTAGGTGGTTAGCCTTTAATACACTGTAGTGTACAGTTCAGTCAGCATAGGGATAGGAGGTCAGAAATCGGGTCGGGTCAAGCAGTGTACTAGTAGGTGTTAATAGCTTTTTAGTGCTGTTTGTGGTTGTTATCAGAACTTTCGATAGAAAGTGATTGTCGGGTTCACCCCCAAGCACTTGCTATGTTCTTTTACTGGGCACAACTCACATGGACACGGCGTCTTTATCTGTCTGCGTGTGTACATGAGAGTTTCTCATACGATTTCAGATGTGTATGCGTGAAAAGCTCGGATAGGTTTTTCAAGTCAGTTTTGAATGAATCATTGAATGAATTTCAATGAATTTGAATGAATTGAAAAAGTCCCACTTTAAAAATATTCCCGCCAGAGGCATTGCGGTATCTCACTAAGTACTGCTGGAATCAGCTGACTCGACATGTCAGTATGTGATTGGGCCGCAAAAGTTAACTCGAACCGTGATCGTTTCTTAGGGAATTGTTTCTGTTTTGTGTGCGTTTTATCGTTGATTGGCGGCCACGAAAGTCTCCCGTGAAGAAGGAAAAAAACCGAGTAATAGCGAGAGCGAAGAAAAGTACAGTGGCCGGCTTTTGTCAAACGAACGCGTCCGAATTGAAATTGAAAGTTCTCCGCTCCTTTTTGTGTTTAATGTTTGATCGCAAGCGTGGAGGTTGATATGGAAGGCGCTCCGCTACCATCACATCAGGGCCCGCCGCCGCCGCCGCCGCCGCCGCCACCGCCGCCGCCGCCGCCGCCGCCGCCGCTGCCGCCGCCGCCTTTGGCAAGGGAACTCAATTGATACGTGCCACGGCGGGTATATTTTGTATGGAGCAGACGTCGAAAAATGAGTCGGATTTTTCACGTTTTTCGATCGGATTTATATATATTATATATATATTCATACCCGCCGTGGCACATATCAAAATAAAAAAAACCAAATCAAAATCCGATCGAAAATACCGCTGTACGGTATGCAACTGTGCAAAATCGGCATCATTTTTCACATTTTATTCCGATTTTATGTGAAAAAAACCGTTTCCTGAAGAGACATATCCACAGATTTTCACGTGTCGCATGTCAGACTACCATCTACTCAGCAAAAGTAACAGAATCGAAATTCCGTTAAAATTGACTCGGTACGGCATGCAAACGTGAAAAATCCGACTCATTTTTCGACGTCTGCTCCATACAAAATATACCCGCCGTGGCACATATCAAAACGAGAGTGCATTAAAGTGCTTGTGGATGGGCGTGTGCTTATCTCCACCCCTAATCCAACCAATCACGTAGCGCTCATTGAAAAAAAAAACATTCGAATCCGGTCCCGCATCCAAGTACTGCGCTGCTTTCTTAGCTGCTTCACTTAGCTCTTCGATAATCAGCCGGAAAACGCGCCGTTCACTACTTTTCAACAGTACGTTCATATCGAGCGATAGCTGCCAAGCGCTGAAAACGCAAAAGACGTCTCAAATCTTCTATCAGCCGGAGAAAAATTTCTGGATGGTCATGGCAAGCTTGGGAAAGAGTTTCGTTTCGTTCTAATTCTCCTTTTTGATCGTCCGCAGACGCTGAATGTGCCCTGCGAAACTTAAATGCGCGATGGAACCGAACAATTGGAGTATCATGGCGGTGATATCCACGGCATAGTTTACAGAGATTTACACTCAATTTACGAGTATCTGACCAGTAAGCTGTTTCAAAAGGCAAAGAAACTGAACTGCAGGGCGGTTCCTTGACGCGAAGCTATTCCATGGACGGTGGTCCGCTTTACGGCGTTTCATTACTGGCCCGGAATCACATGAAAATCCAACCAAGGCTCCGAAGGTTTTCATATACAACGGAATGGAGATGCGGTCTTATGTTATGGTAGTTTATAGGGCGTTGACTGCATCCATCTGCTTACGGTAAGTTCATTAAAATGTTGTATCCTACTGGACTTGATTTCGATTCCACTGTAGGTGAGAGCCAGTCGACAGAGGACTTTTATGGCGAACTGCACTCCTTCATGGGTCCGCAATTATCGAGTATCGCCTCGAAAATTGGCGAATCTTTTACGGAACCGCTGACGTCGAATAATGGAGCTTTTACACGAGCGATTAAAATTGCTCAATTTGCAGCAATTCCAGAAAATTTTGACGTCACGAAAACATACAATAACATTCAGCAATTGACGATATGGAGCAATTCGTTGTTAACTCGTTGATCAACTGTGACTAGCGATATGGAGCAATACTACGCAATTTGGCAATGACACACACGGACAACTCAGTATATTATACAAAAAAAAGAAGTGATATATATATTATAAAAAAACATTTTAAAAAATGTTAAAAAAAAAAGGTGTCGGGTTCAACAAAAAGGTATGATATTCACATAGTCCGCTTTCTTTCGATTGAAAATTTTCACTTACGCTATACAAATTTGTGATATTTTCATTTTTCAAAGAAACTCGACAATCGCTCGTCGTGGCAAAAAGATGATGTGCAAAGCTTACTTTTTGCTAGCTTTTAAAGGGAAGATTTGGGGAGGGGGGGGGATATTTATCCGATCCCGGGATGATCAGATGATCAGCTCTCAATGTCGCAAGAGAATCGACATTTTCTTGAATATCAATAATAGCAAGATTCTAAACATTGGTGGAGATAGACACAGGAAAATTTAAGACTTTTGATAGGATCACCGATCACTGGACTTTACCTTAATATCGTTTTCCAGCAAACGCTTACAAACTTCGTAGCCAATGCCACTAGCACCGCCTGTAATCACAGCGTTCTTCTCGTTTAAGGTCATCCTGGTGAGTCTTTGCAGCACACACTTTAACTGATGATTGAAGCTATTGGAGAGAAACACTAAGCAACGGAAACTGAGTGGTAACCTTAGACGTCGGTTATCTTTTATAGTCGGTTGAGATCGACAGATTCTTCCTACTACTTAGGACGAAATGATCCGATCCCGTCGTGACAAAAAGATGATGTGCAAAGTTTACTTTTTGGTTGCTTTTAATGTGGAAAATTTGAGGGGGGGGGGGGGTGATATTTTGAGCGATTGTCGAGTTTCTTTGAAAAATGAAAATATCACAAATTTGTATAGCGTAAGTGGAAATATTCAATCGAAAGAAAGCCGACTCTGTGAATATCATACCTTATTGTTGAACCCGACACCTTTTTTTACATTTTTTAAAATGTTTTATTATATATTATATATTATATTATTATATATTAAATAATTACAATGAACAAATGATGGACGGTTCACATTACGTAGGTACACTGTTTTTAAAGGGAACGGGTTTCGCCAGAAAATTGGAGTTTCGTAGTCAAAATTTTCTGGAATTGATGCAAATTGAGCAATTTTAATCGCTCGTGTAAAAGCACCATTATTCGTCGTCAGCGATTCCGTAAAAGATTCGCCAATTTTCGAGGCGATACTCGATAATTGCGGACCCATGAAGGAGTGCAGTTCGCCATTAAAGTCCTCTGTCGACTGGCTCTCACCTACAGTGGAATCGAAATCATGTCCAGTAGGATACAAAATTTCAATGAACTTACCGTAAGCAGATGGATGCAGTCAACGCCCTATAAACTACCATAACATAAGACCGCATCTCCATTCCGTTGTATATGAAAACCTTCAGAGCCTTGGTTGGATTTTCATGTGGTTCCGGGCCAGTAATGAAACGCCGTAAAGCGGACCACCGTCCATGGAATAGCTTCGCGTCAAGGAACCGCCCTGCAGTTCAGTTTCTTTGCCTTTTGAAACAGCTTACTGGTCAGATACTCGTAAATTGAGTGTAAATCTCTGTAAATTGCGCCGTGGATATCACCGCCATGATACTCCAATTGTTCGGTTCCATCGCGAACTTTAGTTTCGCAGGGCACATTCAGCGTCTGCGGACGATTAAAAAGGAGAATTAGAACAAAAGGACACCCTTTCCCAAGCTTGCCATGACCATCCAGAAATTTTTCTCCGGCTGATAGAAGATTTCAGACTCTCAGCGCTTGGCAGCTATCGCTCGATGTGAACGTACTGTTGAAAAGTAGTGAACGGCGCGTTTTCCGGCTGATTATCAAAGAGCTAAGTGAAGCAGCTAAGAAAGCAGCGCAGTACTTGGATGGAGGACCGGATTCGGATGTTGGCCCGGATTCGAATGTTTTTTTTCAATGAGCGCTACGTGATTGGTAGGATTAGGGGTGGAGATAAGCACCCGCCCATCCACAAGCACTTTAATGCACTCTCGTTTTGATATGTGCCACGGCGGGTATATTTTGTATGGAGCAGACGTCGAAAAATGAGTCAGATTTTTCACGTTTGATTAAAAAAATGTAAGAAGTATTGACTTCTCCTTGATATAAACGCAAGGCACCTTAGAAGCGCTCTAAAAGATGTTGGAGAGATGCAAGACTAATTCATATATTCTCGTTTTTTATTGACTGCAAGGCTGTTTTACAGCGCTCTAAATGTTTCGTAGTGCGTACGAAGAGAGAGAGAGAGAGAGAGAGAGAGAGAGAAACCCTCAGTCTGTATCCAACAGTCGGCAAGTGTGCAAGGACGGGGCAAGTCGAGCTCGGGCAAGTGAGTCAGTATGTTGAATAAAGTTGGTTTTTTGAGCAATTGCTTTTTCCAACTAAGCCGTGCGTTTTAATTCAATGTGCAAGAGAAGCGAAAGATGAGTATCCAGAAGCAGCGAAGGTAATCGAAAATGATTTCTATATGGACGATTGTACGTCGGGAAGTGATAGTGAAGAGCAAGCAATCAAATTGGCGAAAGACATCGATACGATTTTAAAGAGTGCAGGCTTCGAATTGAGAAAGTGGAAATCGAATTCCAGACTTTTAGTAAATGAGCTAAGCCCGAATGAGGAGAATTCAATGATGTTTGTAGAGCAAGAAAAGGCTTCGATACTTGGTCTAAAATGGATAATCAATTTAGATCAATTTACATTTGTCGTTAAGTCACCAGAGCTAGAAGGGCAAATTACAAAGAGAAACATTATGTGCCACGTGGGTCAACTATACGATCCAATGGGTTATATCTCACCCGTAGTAGTGATAGGGAGAATTTTGATTAAAGATGTATGGCGACTGAGCTTGGATTGGGACGAAGATGTGCCAAAAGAGATAGAGGATAGAATGAGAAAGTTTTGGAGCGAGATCAAGACCTTGGAGCTATTGAAAATAGACAGATGGTTTGGTGCAAGCGCTCGTTCAAAGGTGGAAATACATGGTTTTGCAGATGCTTCAACCAAAGCGTTTGGTGCCGTTATTTATGTGAGAATTGAGCATGAGAATGGACGAGTAACATCGAACATGATAACGTCAAAATTTCGGGTAGCACCAATCATGACGGTTACTGTGCCGAGATTGGAACTTGCTGCTGCAGAGCTATTGTCAAGATTATTTGTAAGTGTGAGAGATGCGATGGAGCTAGAAATTTCATCGTACACATTATGGACAGATTCGCTAGTTACGATACATTGGCTACAAAAGTTACCATGCACGTTAAAGACGTTTGTTGCCAATAGAGTTTCGTCAATACAGGAAAGAACGGATGTTAAACGATGGAGACATGTCGGTACGAAAGATAATCCTGCAGACTTAGTGAGTCGAGGAGTCGAGCCAGCTAAATTAATAGAGAATAGATTGTGGTTGTATGGACCAGAGTGGTTAATTCGATCAGAGCAAGACTGGCCAGCAAATATATTCGGAGAGAATGAACCAGCCTTACTGCAAGAAGAGATGAAAATTAATGTTGTCACAACTTACAGAGAGCATTTGAGAATTTTTGTGCCAAGTACTAGAGAAAGTGTTTCATTGATCGATTATGTCAGTCGATTGGAGAAAGTCATCAACATTTTGAGCTATATTTTGCGGGCTGCGGCTGCATTTAAGAGAAAGAGAAAGTTAACAAGAGTGCAAGGGAGAAGAGATGTGCTGGAAATACCAACACATCAAGAGAAAGCAAGAGCAATGGAATATTTGATCAAGAAGGCGCAGGAAGGTGCGTTTGCGAAAGAAATAAAAATATTGAGACAGAGAGCAAGGTGCAAGACAAATCCAAAATCAAACAATTAAAACCGGTTATGGATGAGAAAGGTCTGCTACGCGTAGGGGGCAGATTGGACAGAGCTGAAAGTAGCTATGAGAACCGTCATCCTGTTATTATACCAACGGGGTCAAGATTGGCGTGGTTGATCATAGAGAATGCACATAGAGCAACTAAACATGGTGCGACACAAGTAATGATGCAGTACATTAGGCAGAGGTATTGGATACCACGATTGCGTCACGAGCTTAGACAATTTATTCACAGATGTGTGATATGTGCAAGATACAATTACAAGCTGGAACAACAATTGATGGGCGAATTGCCAGCTGATAGAGTACGGAAGGGAAAGCCATTTGTACATACGGGACTAGATTATGCAGGGCCATTCGAGATGAAGGTGATAGATCGTGCAGGAAATCAGATCATCAAGAGAAAGTGTTGGGTCGCGATATTTGTATGTCTCAAGACACGAGCGATACATATAGAAATAGAAACAGATCTGACGTCAGTAGGATTTATACATTGCTGTGAGCGTTTCATTGGGCGTCGTGGAAGGTGCGAGAGAATTTACAGCGATAATGGCAGTTCATTTGTTGGGGCTGCGAGAATGCTCAAGGAAGCAGTTAAGTAGTGCCAGAAGAAAGAAGTGATGGAGCATCTCAATTTAAAGGGGACAAAACGAAGTTCATGATTGAAGCAGCACCACATCAAGGTGGCATATACGAAGCTGCGGTGAAATCAATGAAATATCATTTAACTCGAATCGTGGGCCAGAAGGTATAAACCTACGAGCAATTTGCAACGTTGCTAGTTGGGATAGAGGGGATTTTAAATTCCAGGCCACTACATCCATTGAGTGATGATCCGACAGATGTGCAAGCGTTGACTCCTGGTCATTTTCTGGTTGGTAAACCAATTATACTTCCACCACCGTTTGACTTTGGCGAGCAACCGACTACGTTTGGTGTCAAGTTATGGAAAGAGCGAAAGATAATGCTAGATCATTTCTGGAAGAGATGGCAAGAAGAATTTTTAACTACGTTACAAGAGAGAAAGAAATGGCGCAAGGAGAAAGAGAGCTTGAAGATCGGGCAACTAGTTTTGATACGTAGCGAGAATTTCCCACCGTCACAATGGGCAATTGGGCGTATCTTCGAGATTGTTAAGAGTGGCGACAACTTGGTGCGATCAGTAGGAGTCCAGACAGAAACTACGCGGTTATACCGACCGGTACAGAAGCTAGTCATCGTGCCAGTGGACTCATCAGAAGCGGGATAGATATATAACGATTTATTCTTATTATAATTTAACGTAACCAAATTATTGAGACTTAACGTAACGAGATAGTGATATAATGATTCATTTGTATTATAATTTAACGTAATTAAAAACTACTGTTTTTTGTTGGGACTGTTTCGTACTGCGTACGAAGGGAGAGAGAGAGAGAGAGACCCTCAGTCTGTATCCAACAGTCGGCAAGTGTGCAAGGACGGAGCAAGTCGAGCTCGGGCAAGTGAGCCAGTATGTTGAATAAAGTTGGTTTTTTGAGCAATTGCTTTTTCCAGCTAAGCCGTGCGTTTTAATTCAGTGCAATCCCAGTCAATTTCCTTTTACGATCCCTATTTTCCTTACGATCCCAACACTAAAGTTAGTTTTTCAAATGCCATGTTTTAATCACTTTTTATTTATTGTATTCTAAGTGCTTCAACGGCGCTTTACGAATACGTAGTGACAAGGTCTTTCTTACAATGACATGAAATTTTAAATTTATATGAATGATGAGCTTCTTTGGAGCACCTCCCTGCTTCAAAAAAGCGCTCATTAATGCATTTGTAAGCGCTTCATTTCCCGCTGGGTTCTTAAATTTTATGTGTACATATCGATGTCTTAGCTCACAGATGTGGTGAATGTAAAAAACGAAATTTTACAGAATTCAAAATTGAGACTTTGAAGTCACATTTTATTTTATTTGGTAAATTCTTAGAACCCAGTGCAAGCGAAAATAAAATGAAAAACATTTTTCGTATTTTTGAAACACTTTATAAACTTAGCTTTGATATGTTTCCGTTTGTGGTCATCACAAATATTTGGCATTTTCAACCTATGCCTACAAAAAAAAAACGATTTCAAATTTCTAGTCTTACCCACCCAGTAAATTTTATTCGAACCACCATGACGGTTCCATTTGACGTTTCTCGTCACACATGAACGCGAAAAAGAGAGTTTAAATCCCCCGCAGGGCCGCACGAAACGTAGTTGGAGCGTATTGCGCGCCAGCCAAACATTAACGCGAAAAGGTAGTTTTAATAAGTTAATTGGTTACAAGCTTGCTCCCAGACAGCTGACAGCTGGTATAAGGGATGCAAAAAAAAAAAAAAATTATATAAAAAATTACGTAAAACGTATTTCAAAACAATTAAAAAAAAAATCTGCCAACAGTCTGGGCGCAACTTTATTATTTTTCCGGCAGAAGTTCGGAACGTGGTTTATTCGGGGATGCGGCATATGTTACTATGTGACTGAAAACCTAACAAAAAATCTGCCAACAGTCTGGGCGCAACTTTATTATTTTTTCGGCAGAAGTTCAGAACGCGTTCAATTCGGGGATGCGGTGTATGTTGCTATGTGACTGAAAACCTAACAAAAAGTTCGGGAAGCGGTTAGAAAAGGGTGTAACATATGAATTAAATAATTGGGTCATATTCCGGGATGCGGTCTAGAGGTTGAAAAAAAACAAAACTTAAAAATAGGTGATTATTAAACAAACCTGGGGAAGTGAAAAGATATTCGATATCTGATCAGACCTGAGAAACATGGTGGAATTCATGAAAAAGTATACAACCAGTTTACACCCTCTTAGGTGTCGAATTTCAAAAAATCCTACAAACACATTCTAGGTATTCACATGAAGAATCCGTAGAATAAAAATGAATTCAATATTTCGAAAGACCTAGTAGATATGACGAAAATCGTGAAAATATATGCATTTTGTATTAACCGATATTTTTTTTTGCCCCCCCCCCCTTCTGAACGCCAATGAACATTCAAATTTTTTTTTATCAGAATTACTTTTCTAGTTAATTTACATATACGTACCGAGTTTCAATTTCCTAGCATAAGCCGTTCTAAAGTTAGGGAAAACATCCCCCACCACCGTACCATACTACCCCTAAAAAAAAATTTATTTTTCTACCATGCCACTACTATAGCTTTATCTAAATACCAAGTTTCAGCTTCCTATCATTATAGATTCTTAAGATATAAGCATCGGAACATTTTCTTTCTCACCCTTCCTTACCCTCACCCTCTACACCCACACCCCCAAACTTCCCTACTAGGGTTCTATTAGGCCTACTTCTGGTAAAAATTTGAAGCATCCATCTTAAACTGTTATTGAGATATGAACCGTGTTATTTTTGAAAAATTCTAGTCCCTCCCACTTCCGTGCTCCTCCCCCCCCCCCTTCAAATATTTTACTTTGAGCAATCTTTATTTATCAATCTTTATAATAAAACCGAATTTTGTTTTTCTGGTCCAATTAGTTTGTGGGATATCGTAATCCAAAGTTTTTCACCCCCCAGCCCCGTACGCCACTACCCCACCCAAAAATTTTGTTGCAATCTACTCTCCTAGTATAACTACAGATATTTGTTAAGTTTTAATTGCTTGCTATTTATGGTTTAGGAGATATGGATTTTAGAATTTATCGATCTCGGCATTTTTGCGTTTCGGACGCATTATTTCCCCCTCCACTCCCACACCCCTTCACCCATATCTGTTTTTTTTTTTGCAAATGGGTCCATTATCAAAGCTCTATAGAAATTCTAAGTTTCAGCCTCCTAACACAAGCGGTTCTTGAGATCTAGAAACCTAAGTTTTTCGTCTAAAACGCTTACCCCGCCTTCCCCCTCACACCTCCTCCCCTGAAAATAATGTCAATTTAAGGGGTCCACCAAGTCTATTCATAGAAAAAATTTTAATTTAATACCTCTACTGGTTTGAGAGCTACGAGCCTTCAAAGATTTTGTGGCGGTCGACGTACGGCGTCCGGCGTACGGCGTACGGGGTACGGCGTACAGACGGAGTGAAAATTTTTATTGCTTTTTTCGTGTCTACTAGTCATGAAACGTGGAAAAAAAAATTTTGAAGGCAGCAAATTTTTTTTTTTTAAAAATCAATAACAATACAGTATTATAAATAATACAGTAAAATAGGAAAATAAATACATAAAGAAAAAACGTAATAGAAAAAATAAGAAATTATAGTTTAAAAAATAAAAATTAAAAAGAAAGGAAAGAGAATGTAATTCAAAAATAATAAAAGAATACAATTTAATAAAGAAAAAGAAGAGTAAAAAATTAGAATAAGAATATAATAATAAAAAAAAGGAAAAAAAAAGTAGAGAAGAGTAAAAATAACAGTAAAAATCCTTAATCATATCATATCCGTGGAGAGAGAGCTGATGGATGTTCATGCGTCTAAATATCGAGGTGTAAGTAGTTGTTGTTTAATTTGGGGAGGAATTTAAAGAGCTCGTTCAAGTTCACACAGCTATGCTGCGTGTCGAACTGAGTCCGGTGCAATTCTCTACCAGATTATTGGCCACCAAAAGTATCCACTTATGTGTCGTCTTGTTGGACAAATCTCTTTGCTAATTTTCTTAGTTCCAATATATATTTTGTTTGTTGAACTTCGGTTGGTAGTGTGTTGAATCCAATTATTGATTCATAGATCGGATCATTTCTTAGCCGATCAGTCCTTGGTAGATGTTTTTGTCGTATGGCCGAAGCATTTCGTGCATTAAAGCGATGTATGTCGTTGTTGTGTATAAGAGAGATTGAAGATTTCGTAAGGGGGTGGTGTTTTTTTTAATCCCTGAGCCCCGCAGGGCTACGCGAAAGGTTATTGGAGCCAAACATGGCGGCTCGAATTGCACTGGCTGGATGAAACCAAACATTTTAAATCGTTCTTATTCATTGTTTTACGTCCCAAATGTCAAAAATTTTTATTGTCCACATCCTTAATTATACCAAAGTTTCATTTAGAAAGTATATCTAATATATGAAAAATCTCTTGTCCTCGATACGAAAAATTTTCCTTTTATTTTTACGCAGTTAACACATAATAAAATAGTGCTTAGTAACGTCATTATTAATCTTTCACTTACGACATGGGTGCACTGTAACAATCTCTATCTGAATGCTTTAAAGTTGCATTTAACCCATTTATGCAAAAATTTGACCTCTGTGAACTTAGCACCCCACTTTAACCAAATTGAATAAAAAAATTGTTTTCGGGTGGAGCTTTGTTTGTACCGAAAAAAAATTCGTTTGTACCTCCAAGGGTACGGAGAAAAAAATGCTCCGTGTGAACTTAGCACCCGACTTGCACCAAATTAACTGAAATTTTTTATTCAGATAGTACCCCGTCTGCAAATGATTGTACCGAAAATGATTTTTTTTTTTCAATAAAAAAAAAAATAATAAATTATTAAAAAATTTTTTACAAAAAAAAAGTACGGCAAACTATTGTAAATTGGTTCTATTTGATTGTGCCTTCAATGGATTTTAAAATTTACTACTTTTACTTTTTTTAAAAAACTAGCTATCTAAACCAACCAAAAATAATAAAAAATAATTCGAAAGACGATCCTGCGACAACACATTATTAATCGATAAGCGGAGTACATGCGATTTCAAAATTCGAAAAACCAAAGATGCAAATATATGCTATAGATACCGTTATTGATTGTACCTCCAAGATATTTTAGGAAATATGAATTTTTTCATCAAAAAATAACAATCTAAATCAGCCAATAATTCACACTCAGAGAAAAATAATTTGAAAGCCTATCCTCCGACAACACATTATAAATCGATAAGCGGAGTATTCTCGATTTCAAAATTGGAAAAAACTAAAGATGCTTACATATTCTATAGGAACCAAATTTGATTGTACCTTCAAGAAATTTTAGGAAATATTAATTTTTCGATCGAAACATAACAATATTAATCATCCAATTATTCACCCTCAGAGAAAAATAATTCGAAAGACGATCCTTCGACAACACATTATAAATCGATGAGGGATATCATTATTTAAGAACTGTAATATTTTCAGAGTAATAATCCGAAATTGGAACATAAAATTTTTGGTTTTCCACCTTTTTACCTATGAATGAATTCCATTTGGCTTTCTAAAGGAGTAATTCCTGAGTTTCAAGAATGAAATGTGTACCTACGGACCGTGTCTATTTATTTTAATTAGACCCTTTTTTAAACAAGGTATTGTTCATTTCTTATATATAAGTTTCTGTGAATGGAAATGTCGCATCTTAAAATCGAATCCTATGCAGAAAATATATACCTCTTTCAAGAAAGTTTAAGGGCCCACATTTTAGACTGTACCTGAATGGAATACGTTTTTGTTATTTCGTCCCGTCTACACTTGCTTTATTGGGTGTCAAAAAGTTGCAGAGCATATTTTGATATTTCGCGAGAAATAAGGCTGAAGTGAAATTGCAGCCTAACTCTTTAAGCATAGGGGGTTACTTTTCGTTTGCATAAAATATGATTCAAATTTCATACAAATATGAATGATTTTTCTCTGAGGGTTAATTATTGGCTTCGACAACACATTATAAATCGATAAGCGGAGTACATGCCACTTTCAAATTCGAAAAACCATAGATGCTAACATATTCTATAAGAACCGAAATTGATTGTAAATTCAAGAAATTTTAAGAAATATTAATTTTTCCATCAAAAAATAACAATCTAAATCATTCAATAATTCACAATCAGAGAAAAATAATTCGAAAGACGATCCTTCGACAACACATTATTAATTGATAAGCGGAGTACATGCGCTTTTAAAATTCGAAAAACTGAAGATGCAAATATATTCTATAAGAACCGTAGTGGATTGTAACTCCAAGAAATTTTAGGAAATATTAATTTTTCCATCAAAAAATAACAATCTAAATCATCCAATAATTCACACTCAGAGAAAAATAATTCGAAAGACGATCCTCCGACAACAATTTGTGAATCGATGACCGGACTATAGGTCGATTTTCAAAATTCGAAAAACCAAACATGCAAATATATGCTATAGATACCGCAATTGATTGTACCTCCAAGAAATTTTAGGAAATATTAATTTTTCCGTCAAAAAATAACAATCTAAATCATCCAATAATTCACACTCAGAGACAAATAATTCGAAAGACGATCCTCCGACAACAATTTGTGAATCAATGACCGGACTATAGGTCGATTTTCAAAATTCGAAAAACCAAAGATGCAAATATATGCTATAGATACCGCAATTGATTGTACCTCCAAGAAATTTTAAGAAATATTTATTTTTCCGTCAAAAAATAACAATCTAGATCATCCAATAATTCACACTCAGAGACAAATAATTTGAAAGACGATCCTCCCACAGCAATTTGTAAATCGATGACTGGGCTATAGGTCGATTTTCAAAATTTGAAAAACCAAAGATGCAAATATATGCTATAGATACCGCAATTGATTGTACCTCCAAGAAATTTTAAGAAATATTAATTTTTCCGTCAAAAAATAACAATCTAAATCATCCAATAATTCACACTCAGAGACAAATAATTCGAAAGACGATCCTCCGACAACAATTTGTGAATCGATGACCGGACTATAGGTCGATTTTCAAAATTCGAAAAACCAAAGATGCAAATATATGCTATAGATACCGCAATTGATTGTACCTCCAAGAAATTTTAGGATATATTATTTTTTCATCAAAAAATAACAATCTAAATCAGCCAATAATTCACACTTAGAGACAAATAATTCGAAAGACGATCCTCCCACAGCAATTTGCGAATCGATGACCGGACTATAGGTCGATTTTCAAAATACGAAAAACCCAAGATGCAAATATATGCTATAGATACCGCAATTGATTGTACCTCCAAGAAATTTTAAGAAATATTAATTTTTCCATAAAAAAATACCAATCTAAATCAGCCAATAATTCACACTCAGAGAAAAATAATTCGAAAGACGATCCTTCGACAACACATTATTAATTGATAAGCGGAGTACATGCGCTTTCAAAATTCGAAAAACTGAAGATGCAAATATATTCTATAAGAACCGTAGTTGATTGTACCTCCAAGAAATTTTAAGAAATATTAATTTTTCCATCAAAAAATAACAATCTAAATCATCCAATAATTCACACTCAGAGAAAAATAATTCGAAAGACGATCCTCCGACAACAATTTGTGAATCGATGACCGGACTTGAGGTCCATTTTCAAAATTCGAAAAACCAAAGATGCAAATATATGCTATAGATACCGCAATTGATTGTACCTCCAAGAAATTTTAAGAAATATTAATTTTTCCGTCAAAAAATAACAATCTATATCATCCAATAATTCACACTCAGAGACAAATAATTCGAAAGACGATCCTCCGACAACAATTTGTGAATCGATGACCGGGCTATAGGTCGATTTTCAAAATTCGAAAAACCAAAGATGCAAATATATGCTATAGATACCGCAATTGATTGTACCTCCAAAAAATTTTAGGAAATATGAATTTTTTAATCCAAAAATAACAATCTAAATCAGCCAATAATTCACACTCAGAGACAAATAATTCGAAAGACGATCCTCCCACAGCAATTTGTGAATCGATGACCGGGCTATAGGTCGATTTCAAAATTTGAAAAATCAAAGATGCAAATATATGCTATAGATACCGCAATTGATTGTACCTCCAAGAAATTTTAGGAAATATTAATTTTTTCATCAAAAAATAACAATCTAAATCAGCCAATAATTCACACTCAGAGACAAATAATTCGAAAGACGATCCTCCCACAGCAATTTGTGAATCGATGACCGAACTATAGGTCGATTTTCAAAATTCGAAAAACCAAAGATGCAAATATATGCTATAGATACCGCAATTGATTGTACCTCCAAGAAATTTTAGGATATATTAATTTGTCCATCAAAAAATAACAATCTAAATCATTCAATAGTTCACCCTCAGAGAAAAATCATTCATATTTGAAGGAAGTTTGTGTCGTATTTTTTATGCAAACGAAAAGTAAGGCCCTATGCCAAAAGAGTTAGTCTGCAATTTCACTTCAGCCTTATTTCTCGCGAAATATCAAAAGATGCTCTGCAACTTTTTGACACCCAATAAAGCAAGTGTAGACGGGACGAAATATCAAAAATAAATTCCACACAAGTACCGTCGCAATTATTTGCTTTTAAACTTGCATAAAAGAGGTACATATTTTCTGAATAGGATTCGATTCTGAGATCCGACATTTACCGAACGTATTACCGAGAGCTGAACAGTGGAACCAACCAAATTTCTCGGAAAGAAATTCATATTTAAGAAGTGAAAGGTTCCCTTTTAAAAAAAGGGACTAATTAAAATAAATAGATACGGTCAGAGGTACATATTCCATTCATAAAACAGGGAAATGATTCCTGGAAGAATTTAAGTGAAATATTCATTCCTAGGTAAAAAAGGTAAAAACAAAAAAAAAACCGTTTCTCACGAAAAATATTATGGTTTCACTTACGGGATCATTGTGCCGCACGCCGATTTTGTAATATATGTTGTAGAATACGAAAATCTAAAGGATACGTATTTTATTTTATGTGCAGCCAAGAGTATTTAAGGGAATTTTCGAATTTTGAAAATCGGCCTTTACTCCGCTTGTCGATTTATAATGTGTTGTCGAAGGATCGTCTTTCGAATTATTTTTCTCTATTGCTGAATTTTTGGCTGATTTAGATTGTTGATGGAAAAATTAATATTTCTTAAACTTTCTTGGAGGTACAATCAATGTCGGTTCCTATAGCATATGTTTGCATCTTTTTCGAATTTTGAAAATCGACCTTTAGTCCGGTCATCGATTCACAAATTGCTGTGGGAGGATCGTCTTTCGAATTATTTGTCTCTGAGTGTGAATTATTGGATGACTTAGATTGTTATTTTTTGACGGAAAAATTAATATTTCTTAAAATTTCTTGGAGGTACAATCAATTGCGGTATCTATAGCATATATTTGCATCTTTGGCTTTTTGAATTTTGAAAATCGACCTATAGTCCGGTCATCGATTCACAAATTGTTGTCGGAGGATCGTCTTTCGAATTATTTGTCTCTGGGTGTGAATTATTGGCTGATTAAGATTGTTATTTTTTGACGGAAAAATTAATATTTCTTAAAATTTCTTGGAGGTACAATCAATGTTGGTTCCTATAGAATATATTTGCATCTTTGGTTTTTCGAATTTTGAAAATCGACCTATAGTCCGGTCATTGATTCACAAATTGTTGTCGGAGGATCGTCTTTCGAATTATTTGTCTCTGAGTGTGAATTATTGGATGATTTAGATTGTTATTTTTTGACGGAAAAATTAATATTTCTTAAAATTTCTTGGAGGTACAATCAATTGCGGTATCTATAGCATATATTTGCATCTTTGGTTTTTCGAATTTTGAAAATCGACCTATAGTCCGGTCATCGATTCACAAATTGTTGTCGGAGGATCGTCTTTTGAATTATTTGTCTCTGGGTGTGAATTATTGGCTGATTAAGATTGTTATTTTTTGACGGAAAAATTAATATTTCTTAAAATTTCTTGGAGGTACAATCAATGTTGGTTCCTATAGAATATATTTGCATCTTTGGTTTTTCGAATTTTGAAAATCGACCTATAGTCCGGTCATCGATTCACAAATTGTTGTCGGAGGATCGTCTTTCGAATTATTTTTCTCTGAGTGTGAATTATTGGATGATTTAGATTGTTATTTTTTGATGGAAAAATTAATATTTCCTAAAATTTCTTGGAGTTACAATCCACTACGGTTCTTATAGAATATATTTGCATCTTCAGTTTTTCGAATTTTGAAAGCGCATGTACTCCGCTTATCAATTAATAATGTGTTGTCGAAGGATCGTCTTTCGAATTATTTTTCTCTGATTGTGAATTATTGAATGATTTAGATTGTTATTTTTTGATGGAAAAATTAATATTTCTTAAAATTTCTTGAATTTACAATCAATTTCGGTTCTTATAGAATATGTTAGCATCTTTGGTTTTTCGAATTTGAAAGTGGCATGTACTCCGCTTATCGATTTATAATGTGTTGTCGAAGCCAATAATTAACCCTCAGAGAAAAATCATTCATATTTGTATGAAATTTGAATCATATTTTATGCAAACGAAAAGTAACCCCCTATGCTTAAAGAGTTAGGCTGCAATTTCACTTCAGCCTTCAGCGAAATATCAAAATATGCTCTGCAACTTTTTGACACCCAATAAAGCAAGTGTAGACGGGACGAAATAACAAAAACGTATACCATTCAGGTACCGTCTAAAATGTGGGCCCTTAAACTTTCTTGAAAGAGGTATATATTTTCTGCATAAGATTCGATTTAAGATCCGACATTTCCATTCACAGAAACTTATATTTAAGAAATGAACAATACCTTGTTTAAAAAAGGGTCTAATTAAAATAAATAGACACGGTCTGTAGGTACACATTTCATTCTGAAACTCAGGAATTACTCCTTTAGAAAACCAAATGGAATTCATTCATAGGTAAAAAGGTGGAAAACCAAAAATTTTATGTTCCAATTTCGGATTATTACTCTGAAAATATTACAGTTTTTAAATAATGATATCCCTCATCGATTTATAATGTGTTGTCGAAGGATCGTCTCTCGAATTATTTTTCTCTGAGGGTGAATAATTGGATGATTAATATTGTTATATTTCGATCGAAAAATTAATATTTCCTAAAATTTCTTGAAGGTACAATCAAATTTGGTTCCTATAGAATATGTAAGCATCTTTAGTTTTTCCAATTTTGAAATCGAGAATACTCCGCTTATCGATTTATAATGTGTTGTCGGAGGATAGGCTTTCAAATTATTTTTCTCTGAGTGTGAATTATTGGCTGATTTAAATTGTTATTTTTTGATGAAAAAATTCATATTTCCTAAAATTTCTTGGAGGTACAATCAATTGCGGTATCTCTAGCATATATTTGCATCTTTGGTTTTTCGAATTTTGAAATCGCATGTACTCCGCTTATCGATTCACAAATTGTTGTCGGAGGATCGTCTTTCGAGTTATTTTTCTCTGAGTGTGAATTATTGGCTGATTTAGATTGTTATTTTTTGATGGAAAAATTCATTTTTCCTAAAATTTCTTGGAGGTACAATCAATTGCGGTATCTATAGCATATATTTGCATCTTTGGTTTTTCGAATTTTGAAAATCGACCCATAGTCCGGTCATCGATTCAGAAATTGTTGTCGGAGGATCGTCTTTCGAATTATTTTTCTCTGAGTGTGAATTATTGGCTGATTTAGATTGTTTTTTTTGATGGAAAAATTAATATATCCTAAAATTTCTTGGAAGTACAATCAATAACGGTATCTATAGCATATATTTGCATCTTTGGTTTTCCGAATTTTGGAATCGCATGTACTCCGCTTATCGATTAATAATGTGTTGTCGGAGGATCGTCTTGCAGATTATTTTTCTCTGAGTGTGAATTATTGGCTGATTTAGATTGGTATTTTTTGATGGAAAAATTAATGTTTCTTAAAATATCTTGGAGGTACAATAACGGTTTCTATAGCATATGTTAGCATCTTTGGTTTTTCGAATTTTGAAAATCGATTATCCTAGTTTTTGATGTAAATTTTAAAGTATTTTAAAATCGATTGAAGGTACAATCAAATAGAACCAATTTACAATAGTTTGCCGTACTTGTTTTTTGTAAAAAAAATTTTTAATTATTTTTTTATTTTTTTTTTATTGAAAAAAAAAAAAATCATTTTTGGTACAATCATTTGCAGACGGAGTACTATCTGAATACAAAATTTCAGTTAATTTGGTGCAAGTCGGGTGCTAAGTTTACACGGAGCATTTTTTTTCCGTACCCTTGGAGGTACAAACGAATTTTTTTTCGGTACAATCAAATACAAACAAGGCTCCACCCGAAAACAATTTTTTTATTCAATTTGGTGGGGTGCTAAGTTCACAGAGGTAAAAATTTGCACTTAACACATCTGTGAGCTAAGGCATCGATATACGGTATTACATCCGCCTGGGTTCCGCTGTCTCAATAAATTTCGTTTCTTCTGTGTAGAATAGGTGTAAGATAGCTTCTTAAATTTTATGTGTACATATACGGTATTACTTCCGCCTGAGTATATCTGATGGTATTAGTGAATATGATAAGAATGTAAACAGAACTCATCTGCTCAATGTTAAATCCTTTAATAGTGGATTCTGTTAAACATTCCGCACTGTTCACTTTTTAAATACTATATTTATAATATTTTCAAGCAAATGGCAACTCAAAAATTCTTATAAATAATTTATGCGTAGAGTGGGAATTGAACCCAAGACATCGCAGAAGTAATGTTTACAAGACCTAGTACATTACCACTGGACTACCCCCAGGCTTGTTGTTGACTTCTCTTTGAAAAGGCTCAATAACTTGCGGCTGTGATGCGATAACCAGGAGGCTATTTGGAACGTTATGTTTTAGGTTGACAGTCTCATAATAACTTACACCACATCTAAGCACTTAATACGTTTCGGACTTCTACCCTACAGTTTTAGAATTAAAATACAACCGTTTCGATATCGGATTAAATGATTTTATTTTGATTTTTCTCGGAGCAACACACGCACCGCTTTTCTTTTCGTTTTTCACTTGTCAAAACTTGCGCACTTTATTTCGCTCTTCCGCCGAGAACCCCATCTGTTGGCACTTCGACAACTACCGCGACGTTACATTTGAATTCATTAAAAGATGTCATTACAACCCATATAATAATAAAGTTGCACCCAGACTGACGGCCGATTTTCTTAATTTTTTTTTTTTTTAAATGGTGTTGTATTGTAAAAACACTTTTAATAATTTGAAATATGTATTTTGTACGATCAGCTGAAACGGGCTCAAAACAAAAACAAAACTAGGACAAAACACTCTCAACTAGTCCTGAACTACTCATAATTAAACATGATTTCTCAATTATTAAAATATTATCACGAATGTTGGACATATTTACTTTTCTTAAAAAAAAAAAATTAAAAACCTACAAACAACTTGTTAGCATGTTCCAATCAAAATATTCACGGTCGTTTGAACGTAAGTGCCTTGTATTTGTTTTAACTTTTTTCTAATCTCCTCTATTGACCTTAACAATGAACTGTAAAGCTGTGACTGTTGCCACATTGTGACTTTACGACACGTATGATTTATATAACGCTTTCAGATACGTTAGATCTAATGGTGTGATTATCTAACAAACGTAATGAATGAGACTTCCTCTCCAGTCAGCCGATTTTACAACAGCCAATTTCAATTTAAAGTGAAATAAATTGTGTTGACGTGATTGATTCACTGCATCCTTCGTGCTGTGTTTTACTTTATTATTTTAATAATACAGTATTGTGATCGATTTTAAAAAAAAAAATTTGCTACCCTGAAAATTTTTATTTTCACGTTTTTTCACTAGTAGAAACGAAAAAAGCCATAAAGATGCAATAAAGCATTTTAGACGGAAAATTTTCTTTTCTAGATCTCAGTAACCGCTTATGATAGGAAGCTGAAACTTGGAATTTCTATAGAGCTCTGAAAGTAGACCCATTTGAATAAAAATGTCAATATTGATCAAGGGGAAATATAATTTCTCCGTAGCCCAAAAAAGCCGAGAAAGACACATTCTAAAATCCATATATCCTAAACCGTTAATGGCACACTATTCAAACTTAAGAAACATTTGTAGTTATACTAGGAGAACAGGTTGAAAAAAATTTTTGGGTGGGGGCAGTTGCGTATGGGGGGGGGGGGTGAAAAACTTTAGATTGCGGCATCTCATGAACCAATTGCTCTAGAAAATTAAAATTCGGTTTTTGTATAAAAGTCGACAAATAAAAACCGATCAAAGTAAAAATTTTTAAGTGGGAGGTGGAGCATAGAAGTGTAGGGGATAAGAATTTTTCAAAAAAAGCACATTTAATATCTAAAGAACAGTGTAAGATAGATGCTTAAATTTTTTACCAGAAGTAGCGCTAATTGAACCCTAATAGGGAAAAATTGGTGATGAGGGTGTAGAGAGTGTAGAGGGTGAGGGTGGGTTAGGGTTAAAAGGAAAATGTTCGGATGTTTATATCTTAAGAACCTGTAATGATATAAACCTTAAACTTGGTATTTAGATAGTGACATGTTGGAAAAATATAATTTTTATTAAGGATAGTATGGTACGGGGGTGGGGGGTGTTTTTCCTAACTATAGAACGGCTTATGCTAGAAAGTTGAAACTTTGTGCGTATATGTAAATAAACTAGAAAAGCAATTTTTATTAAAAAAAAATTCTAATATCTATTGGCGTTCAGAGGGGGGCAAAAAAAATGATCTGTGAAATTAGAATGCAAATTTTTCCACGATTTTCGTCATATCTACTTGCTCATCCCAAATATTGAATTTTATTTATATTTAACGGATTCTTCATATGAATACCTAGAAAGTTTTTTGAAGGTTTTTTGAAGTTCAACCCCTAAGGGGGTGTAAAGGTATTATATACTTTTTCATGAATTCTTTCATATATCTCAGGTCTGATCAGATATCGACTATCTTTTAACTTCCACGGGCTTGTTTAATAAACACCTATTTACAAGTTTTTCTAATTTTTCATCCCCTAGACTGCTTTCCGGAATATGACACAATTATGTTATTCATATGTTACGCCCTATTCTAACCACTTCCCGAACTTTTTATTAGGTTTTTAGTCACATAGAAACCTACGCCACATCTCAGAACTGAGCGCGTTCCGAACTTCTGCCGGAAAAATAATAAAGTTGCGCACAGACTGTTGGAAGATTTTTTTAATATCGTTTCTATTGAAATATATTAAATAGTCATTGATTTATATGTCAATTGTGAAGATAAAATTGCTTTTCTTCTTGTCTAATCGAAACTGTTCAGACGCGTTTTCAATATAAAATACAAATATTAAATAAATTACAACAGGTTATGGGCCCAGACATGCGGTTTGGGATGCTTTTTTAATTACAGTAGAGTCTCGCTAATCCGGATCAATTAAAACCACCCCCAATCCGGACTATGCGGGAATTCGGATTACCAAAGGTATATGCAAATTAGTAAAGTTAAACATTTACAAACGCTTATTTATTTATTACAACAAATAAAACATATAGTATCTCCAAAAAACAAAAACAATACTTTCAAGATAAACGTTAGAAATAAGTAAAAAGTAATGAAATATACATAAACTCAAAATTTAGTGAACGGAAAAACGCTCACAAGCCAAAGTTGGTTTGGTTGCACAGAGTACCAATACTTATTGCCATATGAAATATGTACATACATACATACCGGCTCGATTCCTGATCTTCCTTCCCATTCCTAAAAACTGATTAAGTGCGGTATCCCCTTTCTTCTCCACAATTCCCTCCAACTTCCAACTCTCCTTCGCACCAATAACATATGGAAAAATATTCGATAGAACGAAACCGCGGCCAAATGGGCTCAGTTTGTTCTTGAAAATTAGCCAAAAACAGATATCAGCTGTAGGCGCCGTGTTATGGCAAGTGGGATCACAACGGACCCATCTAGCGGTCTATGTGCTAGCTATCTCTGCCAATAGTTACCCACCTTACCTAACCTAACCTACATACAAAACGATGCATATGAAGGCCGCGGTCCGAATTACGCTTACGGTGCTTACATTACCAACAGTGCTTACAGTCGGTCCGAATGGTATGCGCGCTTACAACGCATATAATTCGGACCGATCGTATGCACACAAATGTCAGTTGATTATTTGAAATGTTAGTTGTGACAGTTATTTGAAAATGACACTTGACTACCGACGTGAACAGCTTTGGTTGGAAAAGTCTCAAGTTTTGCAGCTTTTCGGGATCTTGTGATAGCGTGGCCGCAAAAAGCATTTTATGCGGCTGGAGTAGCGATTCGTTTTCGAGGTCGTTTAGACAAAGCGGTGCCGATCGGCTCGACATGAACATGTCCGACACGTTGCTTTAACGTGTGCGTCCAAATGATACAACCAGTTGTGGTGGAGTTGTTCCATGATTCGATCGGCCTCATCGATACCGAGGAATCACAAAGATTTCAAACAAGAACAGTTGGTCGCGTGCAAATGTTCAACGAGTTGGCCGGGTGTCGTGATAACGATATTGAGAACAGACAAACTGTTAGGCTCGAATTTTGCACCAACTGCTTAAAAACCTTGTAGACTTGCAGAGCTAATTCCGTCACGGGTAAAACTACCAGTGCTCGGATTTTCCTCTCAACTCATTTCGAGAGGAGCTGAACAATTGGGACAGCGAAAGCCAAAGTCTTGCCGCTTCCAGTCGGTGCCGGAACGCGTCGACAAATTTTTTAACCGTCAATGTGAATTTGACAATTTTCAAATTTTTAACCGTCAATGTGACAGATTGCAAAGACGTACACACAGTGCATATGCTCGAAACCGTGAGTAGTGTAAGCGCCAGAAAATTTCCCCTCCATGCAAATTGTATGCGTTGAGAGCGTAATTCGGACCTAGTGTGAGCGCGCTAAAAGCGCAGAAAGCGTAATTCGGACCGCGGCCGAAGTGTCTATGAGAATATTCGGGAATTTCCCGTTCTTCACTTCTTTGATTTCACTGTATTGTTGATCATTGCTTTATTTAACATACAATCCGGATTAGCGAAACTGTGGTCGATCTGGATTACAAGGAACATAATGGAAACTTTTAAATTTTTCATCCGATCTGGACTACCGAAGGATCCGGATTAGGCCGTATCCGGATTAGTGAGACTCTACTGCATTTGTTTTAATAAAAGTATATTTTGTCAACCAGACGGCTTAGTGTCTAGAGCACTTGCCTTCGGTGTACCTGGTACCAGGTTCAAATCTGCTTGGCGACAAGTAATTTTCGAAAATGGGATTGGGTGCCGGACTACCAGTTTACTCAGCTGTAAATGAGTACCTGAGTTAAAATCAGGGTAATAATCACGGACGAGCGTGTAGCTAACCACTTCACCTCCTAGTGTTCCGTTGGTCTCACAATGAAGTTACTCTAGCATTACTTCAAGGCCTAGGCCCGATTTGGGCTGTTGCGCCATTGATTATTATTATATTTTGCCCGGAAAGTACACGGGTGAACGCGATTTTATCAGTTTAATTTTCGAGTCGTAATTTTTTTTTATTTGTAATGGCAGGGCAACTACAAATTGAAAATTAAAGGGACGCGAAAATTACGACAGCTGGAAATAAGCAGCGAAATCTTACCTAATAATTAAGAATTATTGGAAATGTATCGTGGGATCAGTGGTAGACGCCACTCTCAATTTAAAAGCTATTTCCGAGATAATTCTACTGATCGACCCGGTAAATTTTTCATATGTACAAGAATGTACGACGGCATAGGAAGCCTGGGAAAATTTGGAAAAGGTGTTCGAAGATACGGGAATTTGTCGACGAGTAGAACTGTTGAAACAGTTGGTCCAATTGAAGTTGGGCTATTGTGAATTGATGGAGGACTACATCAGCAAAATGACATCGACCTCAATCAAGGTTAAAAAAGCTGGACTCACAATAGATGATGAGATCGTTGGATCGCTAATGTTAGCGGAACTTCCGGACGAGTGCAAGCCATTGGTGATGGCTGTAGAAAATTGCAGTACTAAATTAACATCTGATTTTGTTAAGACGAGGCTACTGCAAGAGGTCAAATTTGAAAAGAATGATTCTCATTCATTGGCATTAGTGGGCAAACGAGGAACACAAAAGAAAATTAAGGTCAAATGCTTTGAATGCAATGAGGTAGGTCATTATGCAAAATATTGTCCTAGACAAAAGGGAAAGCAGCAGAGCGGTAGTGGCAGCAAAGCGGCGGTTGACAGGCCCGTGCGCACGGGGAGGGGTTTTGGGGGTTCAAACCCCCCCCCCCCCCCCATTGGCCTATTTTCATAGGGAAGCTTTTTTTTTTTTGTCATCACATTTAGTATGGGCGAACTTGATAAACCCCCCCATCATACTTTCCTGCGCACGGGCCTGGCGGTTGATAAATCGCTTTATGCAGCATTAGTTGCAAAAACGTCTTCAACTAATTGGTACATGGATTCGGGAGCGTCAGCTCATATGTCTAATAAACGAGAATTTCTTAGCCGAATGATGGAACCGTCATCAAGTGAAATAATTATTGGAAATAGTTCCAAATTATCATTGGAGTGTGCCGGAGACCTCAAGTTGCAAGTTTCGAATGGTAGACAGTACGACGCAGTCAACGTTAAAAATGTTCTGTATGTGCCAGAAGTTTGTGGAAATCTTTTGTCAGTTAGTCAAATGACAAAAGGAGGTAACACAGAATCGAGAATTAGTTGCTCGGGCACCACTTGTGAATGAAATGCATCAATTAGTATGTTTTTCTGAAGCAGTTGAAGGGAGTAATATCGCTCTAAGTGCAGTTGAGGGTCGGCAACTATGGCTTCGTAGATTGGGTCATACATGTGAAGCAAATTTAAGCAAGGTTCAGGAAGCCGTTGTTGGTGTTGAATTTTCGCCGAAATCTCTTGATGAGAAATGCATTATTTGTATCAAAGGGAAGCAAATGCGATTGCCTTTTAATAATGTTGGAGTTTGTGGGAAAATATTTTGGATTTAGTTCATTCTGATGTATGTGGACCGATGCCAAGTAAATCATTGGGTGGTGCAAGTTATATTTTAACATTTATCAAAAAGGGCGCCCATAGAACTTCTTCCAGGGGGGGGGGGCAAGCCAAAAGTTTTATAAAATAACGCCCCACTCCATTTAGAATCTGAACTTATGGTTGAAATTTTTAAATTAAGTTCGTTAACGGGCATAATAGTTCTACTCCTTCGGGTCCAAACAGAGGCCTTAAAACATGCGTTCAAGAATATGATAACTTCGGAACGCTTAAATCGCACAAATCCCAGTCATGAAGGTGCTTGTACACGAGCAATTTTTAAAACAATTAATTGTCCGACGAATATTGTCAAAAGTAGTGGAGCGATTAATGGAGCAATACAGGGCAATACCATGCTAGTTGCGGGAATATTTCGACAATGTGGCAATGTTTTTATAGATTGCTGATATTTCTTGCCCTATACTCGTAGTTTCTGTATTTGCGAAAAAATGTTATCCCTTCCACTTCCATGCTTCATCACCTCCTTAAAAAATTTTACTTTATTTGTCAAACTTTATACAAAAACCGAATTTTATTTTTAAAGTGCAATTGGTTCGTGAAATATTGTAGTCAAAAGTTGTTAACCCCCCCCCCCCCCCCCCCTCTCTCTTGAGGTAAGGAGGTATGCTTTTCCAGTAACTCTGCCATATCGCTGATATGATATCGACTTTTTTCTTCACTTTCATGGACTTGCGTAATAATCGCACAAAACAAGCTTTAAACACGTTTTCACGAATTCCTTAATCTCTATTAGAAGTGGTAAGAAATTGAATTGGTTTTTACTTTCTGGTGCTGTCTTTTTATTTATCTATTAACCCTTTTCAGGATTTTTGAATATTACACCCCCAAGTGGGTGTAAGTAGGTTGCATATGTTTTCACAGATTCTTACATATTGCTTAAATCTGATGATTTATTAAATTCCTTTTTAATTTTTTTGGTTTCCTATATATGTAAGTGCCAAAAAGTCAATTTCAGTATTTTTAGATATTCAATCCTAAGGGATGTAAGAGGGTTGTTTTTTAAAGCTTCGACGTATTTCTTAATATTGATGAGATATTTGATCGCTTTTCACTTCCACAGACTTTTTATATAATCGCCTACAAACCCATTTCACAATTTTTCGATATTCAAGTTCCTAGGGTTTGCATATGTTTTCACAATTTTTGCCATCCCTTAGTTCTGATCAGATATGAAATTCGTTATTTCTATTTTAGCTACCTATGTATTTTTATTTTTAAAATAAAATCAATTTTCCAAGAAGAGTCATAATCTCGAAGCAATTGATGATATACTCCGATTTTGATCGCTCCCGAACTTCGACCTGAAAAATAATAAAGTTTCACCCAGTCTATTGGCAAATTTTTAAATCGATAACATTACTTTATTGTTAAAATAATAAAGTAAAATATATTTGATATCAGTGGCAGAACCAAGACCTTACTGTTGGGGTTTCAGAATTTTTTTTAATTTGTCTATTTCATTTGATAAAGTTCTGTCTGAATTTAGCTACATAGCTGCCCTTAGCAAAAAAGGGTCATCTGAAGAAGGGGTCATATTGTTTTCATCTTATTATGGGTTATTCCATCAAAAATCGCCAAAGTTGTGACCTTACCATTTCGGATTCTTTTTAAAATTTTGTACTTGAAGAATAAGTGAAAAAAATAATAGAAATTCAAGGTTTGGTTTCTCATTTTTTAACTAACAAAAAGAATAACAATCTTTAAATAAGCTCGACTTTATTATTCAAGGATAAAAATTACCAGAGATATGAACTTTCAATTTTTTTTCACGAATTCTTCGAGTACACAAAATTTCAAAAGAATCGGCGATGATAAGGTCACACTTTTGGTGACTTTTGATTAAATTACTCTTTTTCTATAAAATAATTGAGAATCACTATAATGCTCTTTAATTTTTTTGACCATTGACATTCCAATTTAATTTTTTGGTATGTTTTAAAAAACAGTATAACCTACAAAATATAAAAAAAACGTATTTGGAAATGTTTAAGGATAAATGACAAAATCGTTATCATTGAAAAAAATTTTAAAAAACGTTAGAAAAAAGTAACGAAAAATCTTGTAAAACATAGGCTTGGTCGTTCGAAATACACTGCGGTCTGCTATGTTGTGCCAGATTCTTCTTCAGTACGCGGCCTTGGTCAATACCGAAAAAGGGCAAATTATCTAATTCTAAAGCTTGATTTGATATTCATTTTAGTATCATTACTAAGAACTAAAGTCGAGGCATGAAAGATGTGTACAATAATGGTAATGGTAAAATAGTTGCAACAAAGTTTGGTATATAAAATACTTGATTTGTCTCAACTTTAAGTGATGGTCAAACCCAGAGGGGGGCAAGTGCCCCTTCTTGCCCCTACCTGTGGGCGCCCATGTTTATCAATGATTATAGCCGTAAAGTGTTCGTTTATCCTTTGAAGTCGAAAACGGCAGTTTTTGTGAAATTTCAGAAGTTCAAAAGTTTGAAAAGTTGAAAACATTCAGAACGGACAATGGTACGGAATATTGTAACAAGAAATTTGTCGATTTCTTGGATAGATGCGGAGTCTTGCACCAGAAAACTGCTCCATACACACCAGAACAGAACGGCGTTGCAGAACGCATAAATAGGACGATCATTGAGAAAGTTCGATGTATGCTGATGGATCCGAAAATTCCAGAACGGTTTTGGGCTGAAGCTGCATCAACTGCAGCTTATTTAATAAATCGTATTCCATGTAGAGGGAAAAATTACATAACATCTGAAGAGCTTTGGTTTGGTAGGAAACCAAGTATAAAGCATTTGCGAGTTTTCGGATGTAAGGCTATGGTTCACGTAGCTAAGCAGCTTCGTAAAAAGTTTGATGCAAAATCCAAAGAATGCATCATGGTTGGATATAGTGAACAGTCTAAAGCGTATCGACTCTATGTCGAGAAAACTAAAAAAATATTAATCAGCCGATATGTGATAGTTATTGAACACCGAGGAAGTCCAGTAATAAAGGAATGCAACATTTCTAAATATTTTGATTTTTCGCCGATAGTTGATGACGACAAGAACGATGTTCAAGTATCTCTGGTTGCCAATAATAACGACTTCAGTGAGGGTAGTTCTTCAAGAAATAGAAATTCGTTATTGTTGGAAAGTTTTGTTGATACGAGAAGCAAATCCAATTGTATGTCAGGCGACATGAACAACGAAGATGTTGATGTAGACGTACAACTCAACAAAGAAGACAACGTGGGAAGAGTAATTCCACGGCGTTCCGAGCGAATTGCCAATAAGGCCGTTAATTTGGAAAATTTTTCCTTTATGAGCCCGTACCCGAAAAAAAAAAAAATTATCACTAAATCTGGCGATATTTTGAAATATATTGCGCTATGTTTCAACTCTGGGAAACCCTGAAATAAAAAGTTATAGCGTTTTGAAATTTCCATTTTTCCTTACCTTTTTGCAGTACAAAATTGCCTCCAAACTGTCATTGCGGTACAAAATTTGCCTTCAAAGTGACATTTCCCTGAGACCAGTGCTGCTATTCAAACTTTTGTGGAATGAGTTCCACATCAAATTTCCATTTGAAAAGTTCAAATTTACGTACCTTTTCGTGCTATTTTTGTGTCACCTGGACTTCACTTATGACATTTCACGGCACCAGTGCTGCCATATCAAAGTTTTTGTGGAATGTTTTGCACATCAATATTACCGAACCCAAAAATTAAAGGGGAGTTGAAACATAGCGCAATATGTTTCGAAATACCGAAATAATAAATGAAAATTTTTTTTTTTTATTTTCAGGTTCGGGCTCATAAAGTCCAATATTACCGCTTCGCACTGGAAGGCAGCGATGAAGAGTGAGTATGAATCGCTCATCGAAAATGGTACATGGATATTGACTGTTTTGCCCATGACACGGAAGGCGATAGATACCAAATGGGTATTTAAATAAAACGGGACATTACTGGCGCTATTGTGCGTTACAAGGCACGTCTTGTCATGAGAGGGTTTTCGCAAATACATGGCATCGATTACGAAGAGACATACGCACCGGTTGTGCATTATTCATGGATAAGGTTTCTTTTGGCCATGGCGGTCAAATATAATTTGGAAGTGCATCAAATGGATGCAGTAACCGCATTTTTGCAAGGAGATTTAAATGAAGAAATATACATTCATCAGCCCGAAGGTTTCGGGAATGGAACTAACAAAGTTTGCCGTCTTAAAAAATCCTTGTACGGTTTAAAGCAATCAAGCCGTGTGTGGAACGAGATGCTGATTTCAGTTCTTTTGGGTTTTGGACTCTCAAGATCGTCGATGGGCCAATGTATATATTTTCAGCAATCGAAAAATATCACCACTTTAATTGTCGCGATATACGTGGATGATATCTTGATCTTCAGTAACAACGCACAAACCAGGGACAAATTAAAGAACGAATTGTCTACTCATTTCAAGATAAAGGACTTAGGAGTTGCATCATCGGTTCTAGGAATGAACATCACAAGGAGTAGATATGGTTCTATTGCTATTGATCAGAGTCAAAACATTGAAGATATAATGAAACGTTTTAAAATGTGGGACTGCAATCCACTTTCATCACCAATGGATGTTAATCAGAAGTTGTCCAAGGATATGTGTCCTAAAAATGACTACGAGAAGCGCGAAGTTGAAGGTATTTCATATCAGGAGGTTATCGGAAGTATTATGTTCGCAGCTCAAGTAACTAGACCTGACATAAGTTTCGCTGTCAGCTCGCTTAGCTGGTTTAATAAAAATTGGAAAACCACATTGGTTGGCAGTGAAAAAAGTTTTACGATATCTCAAGGGTACCATCAATACGCGATTGTGTTTTAGTAAGAATGCCAGTTCAGAGGTAGTTGGATATTGTGACGCCGACTGGGCTGGAGATGTGGATGAAAGACAATCTATGACAGGGCACGTATTTATGGTACAGGGTGGAGCAGTATCGTGGAATGCGCGCAAACAACCTACAATTGCGCTTTCTACAACCGAAGCAGAGCTTATGGCCATGGTTGCAGCAATACAGGAGGCACTGTGGTTGAAGAGGTTTGAATGCGAAATTTTTAAAGAAGCTTCACAAACAATACAGTTATTTTGTGATAACAAAAGCACTATTCAACTTGCTACAAATAACAAATATCATGCCCGTACGAATCATATATATGTCAAGAATTATTTCATTCGGGAAAAATTATTAGACAGAATAATTAAATTGGAGAACAAGCCGACTGATGAAATGATTGCAGACATTATGACCGAATCCATAAATCATATAAAATTAAATCAATTTGTAAGGGATTTTGGATTATATAAATAATATTAATTTAGTGAGGGTATTGAAATATATTAAATAGTCATTTATTTATATATCAATTGTGAAAATAAAATTGCTTATCTTCTTGTCTAATCGAAACTGTTCAGACGCGTTTTCAATGTATAATACAAATATTAAATAAATTACAACAGTTTCCAATTGGGGCGTGTTTAAAATTGTCGCAGTATAAAAAGGAAGCATTACATATAAATATAAAGGTTCTCTTTTCCATTCTGTCCGGATAGTAGAAAACCAATTTTCACGAGAGTCACAGCAGCAACTTGTCATCGAAAAAAGTTTGCAAAAATGGAAGGCTCAAATCGAGGGATGGTAACGATTTCTTGTCTGTAAATACCATCAAACGTTTTCCTAACTGAAGAAGATGCAACTTCTTTTTGAGATCATATATGGTAAATATGTACAATAGCAAAAGTTCAAATGCAACGTTATAAATGGCATAGCATAGACTTTAATACAAGAATCTAGAATTTTAACAAAATTGACCACAGTGAATAAGTGTTAATTATAATTTGGTCACCTATTGTGTTCTTTGGTGAGAGCAAATACAGTAGCCAAATAATGATTGCAATTAGTACAATTAATTTTCAGATTTCTGACGCAACTACAAACTTGTATAATCAGCCTCTGTTTGTCGAAAATGCTAACAAGTTGCGTCACTGCACTAGTCCGTCACACTCAGCTTCAATAGTTTAATGAATGAATATTCGAAAAACAGTAGCAGTAACTGCTTCCTGACGGCCTTATATCCTTATACCTAGATTGACCAACCGTACTCTAAAAAGAGTACATGTACTCTTTTAGGCATCTGTTTCTCCGTACTCTTTCTTTTTCAGTTTGTATATATTTTGTTCACGTTATTTTCCGATTCATACTATTTTGTTCCCTTTTACTTTATTAGTAATAATACAGTATTGTTATTGATTTAAAAAAAAAAAAAAATTTGCTGCCCTCAAAATTTTTTTGTGTACATTTCATGACTAGTAGACACGAAAAAAGCAATAAAATTTTTCACTCCGTCTGTCCGCCGTACGCCGTACGCCGTCCGCCGTACGCCATCCGCCGTACGCCGCACGTCGACCGCCAAAATCTTTGAAGGCTTGTAGCTCTCAAGCCAGTGAAGCTATTAAATTTAAATTTTTTCTAGGAATAGACTGGGTAGACCCCTTGAATTGACATTATTTTCAGGGGTGTGGGTGTGAGGGAGAAGGTGGGGGAAGCGTTTTAGACGAAAAATTTTGGTTTCTAGATCTCAGCAACCGCTTATGTTAGGAGACTGAAACTTAGAATTTCTATTAAGCTTTGATAGTGGACCCATTTGCAAAAAAATTGATGATATGGGTGAAGGGGTGTGGGAGCGGAGGGGGAAGCAATGCGTCCGAAACGCAAAAAAGTGGAGATCTACACATTCTAAAATCTATATCTCCTAAACCGTTAATAGCAAGCAATTTAAACTTAACAAATATCTGAAGTTATACTAGGAGAGTAGATTGAAACAAAATTTTTGGGTGGGAGAAGTGGCGTACGGGGGTGGGAGGTAAAATACTTAACATTACGCTATCTCCCAAACCAGTGGCAACAGAAAAACAAAATTCGGTTTGGATATAAAGCTTGATAAATAAAGATTGCTCAAAGAAAAATCTTTGAAGGGGGCGGGGGAGTACGTAAGTGGAGGGGATAAGAATTTTTCAAAAATAACACGTTTCATATCTCAATAACAGTGTAAGATGGATGCTTTAAATTTTTACCAGAAGTAGGCCTTATAGAACCCTAGTAGGGAAAAAAAATTTGGGGGTGTCGGTGTCGAGGGTGAGGGTGGGGAAGGGTGAGAAAGAAAAAATTCCGATGCTTATATCTGAAGAATCTATAGTGATAGGAAGCTGAAACTTGGTATTTAGATAGAACTATAGTAGTGGCATGGTGGAAAAATAATTTTTTTTTAGGGGTAGTATGGTACGGGGGTGGGGGTGTTTTTCCTAACTTTAGAACGGCTTATGCTAGGAAGTTGAAACTCAGTACGTGTATGTAAATTAACCAGAAAAGTAATTCTGATAAAAAAAATTTGAATATTTATTGGCGTTCAGAAGGGAGGGCAAAAAAAATTATCAGTATATATAAAATGCATACATTTTCACGATTTTCGTCATATCTACTAGGTCTTTCGAAATATTGAATTCATTTTTATTCTACGGATTCTTCATATGAATACCTAGAATGTGTTTTCAAGATTTTTTGAAATTCGACCCCTAAGAGGGTGTAAACTGGTTGTATACTTTTTCATGAATTCCACCATGTTTCTCAGGTCTGATCAGATATCGAATATCTTTTCACTTCCCCAGGCTTGTTTAATAATCACCTATTTTTAAGTTTTGTTTTTTTATCAACCTCTAGACCGCATCCCGGAATATGACCCAATTATTTAATTCATATGTTACACCCTTTTCTAACCACTTCCCGAACTTTTTGTTAGGTTTTCAGTCACATAGTAACATACACCGCATCCCCGAATTGAACGCGTTCTGAACTTCTGCCGGAAAAATAATAAAGTTGCGCCCAGACTGTTGGCAGATTTTTTACTTACGATTCTGAAAAAGTTCTTAAAGTAATGAACGCTGCCTGCAGATTTAAATATTGGTACAATACTTGTAACGATTCTGTTACAAAACACATTTAAGCCTCAGTTATAATGGTTCCGATCCGGAAAACGGAGAGTGTTGAGTTTCTGCATCTGACATACATCTAAAGGGAATTTCGAAAAGCCCAGTCACAATCATTCCGGTAATTAGCCGAGACACAAAACGGATGGGTAAAGTATACCAACTTTCAACTTCTATCCGTTCCGACGCTAAGAGGTGAATTATTGAATTTCACCACCTCTTTCGCCACACTAAAAATTAAAATTACACCTCGATAATATCACTATGATGGGTGTCGGAAATAAATCATTGTGCCTGGAAAATTTTCCCCTCCGAGGTTGCCGGATCGGATCGGAACCATTATAACTGAGGCTTTAAACTGACAAAGTGCATGTCATTATGCTTGTCTACTGTGATACAGTGGATCAAAATTTCAGTAGTGAAACTGTCAGGCCTATTCAGTACCAGAGTCACTAAGTAGGTGGAGAGTCACAATTATATATTAATTTTGAATTAATTGTAGGTGTACACCAACTTTGTGACTTGTGACTCTGGTGCTGAATAGGCATGTGTGTATTATTTGAGACCGCTTTATCATACCAGACAGATCTAATAGTTTTAATTCATAATAATAAGAAACAACGCAGTCACGATCGGCTGCAAGCCAATCGTATGATACTCTAGAGGAAATACTGAACTCCGATTTATTTTTTAGTTGGAAATATATTAAAAGAATGAGGAGAGCACAAGCAATTATTACATGACCTTTTACTTACAGGTAGAAATTATTGTATAGTGGCTACTCGATTTTTTGATTTAATGGAGTTCCATAAAGTAATTTAGGACATTTTACAGAATTTTTGTATGGCAACTACATGAAAGACTTATGGGATATTTTTCATATTAATAGTTTCAGCTCCGACTATTATAAAATTAATGTGTATAAAATTTCAAAGTCGTAACTTAAAGTGTTGTAAAGTTATCGTTCAATATTGGTGAACATGTTTATTAAAGACTTTCGTATGACAGCTACCCGAAGGAGTCAACAGATGGCGCTAATTAATGAGCTCCGTCTTGGTTTTGGTATAAAACTAATTCCTGTAAAATTTTAAATTCCTGCTTTCATTTGTTCTGGAATTATAGTGGATTCAGTAACATGCATACATTTTTGAAGGACTTTTCTAGGCTGCTACACGAAGGACTCATTCGATTTGCATCATATTCGGAAATTTCAATTCAAGCATTGTAAACCTTAAGTATGCAAAATTTCAAGTTCCTAACTTGAAGCCTTCGAGCAATAATTGTGAAAACGTGTTTCAAAGACTCTTGTATGGGAGGTACCCGAAGGAGTGGAAGGATATCACCAATTAACGAACTTAGCCTTACTTTTTCCATTTTACAAGTTGTGACAAAATTTCAACTTCCTAGGTCAACGCGTTCTTGAGTTATCGTGCTAACGGACGGAAGGACGGACGGAAGGACGGACGGATGGACGCACGGACGGACAGCAAACGGATTTGGGGGTATTGGCCAAAAATAAACACAAAATAGTATAGAATTTTTTTTCATCCAAGGCTCGGTTCTTTGCGTTACAAACTTTTCGGGCTGGATTAAACTTATAATACTTTATATGTTCATCTAGAGTATAAAAATAAATCTGTCGTAGGCAAGGGCACCCATAGAACTTCTTCCAGGGGGGGGGGGGGGGGGGGCTAGGCAAAAAGTTTATAAAATAACCACCCACTCCATTTAGAATCTGAACTTATGGTTGAAATTTGAACGTAAGTTCGTTAACGGATACAATCGTTCTACTCTTTCGGGTCCATACAAAGGCCTTGAAACATGCGTTCAAGAATACAAGCCGATAGCTTCGGAACGCTTAAATCGCTCAAATCCCAGTCGTAGAGGTGCTTGTACATGAGCAATTTTTCAAACAATTAATTGTCAGACGACTATTGCCAAAATTAGTGGAGCGATTAATAAATGGCGGCAATATTTCGACAATGTAGATATGTTTTCATAGATTGCTGATATTTCTCGTCCTATACTCGTAGTTTCTGTATTTGCAAGAAAAATTTATCTCTTCCACTTCCATGCTTCATCACCTCTTTAAAAAAAAATTTACTTTATTTGTCAAACTTTATACAGAAACCGAATTTTATTTTTAAGTTGCAACTGGTTCGTGAGATATTGTAATCAAAAGTTGTTCATCCCCTCTGGAGGTGTTTTTCCTAACAATATAGAACGCCTTCTGCTACAAAGTTGAAACTCGGTATGTATGTACCTAGATGTAAATCAACCAGAAAAGTAGATAAAAAAAATTTTTAATATTCATTAGTGTTTGGATGGAGGTCGAAAAATATTATCAGGGAAAATGAAATGCACATATTTTTAGGATTTTCGTCATATCTATTAGGCCTTCCCAAATATTGAATTCATTTTTATTCTACGGGTTTTTCATATACATACTCGTTAGTATGTAGAAAGTGTTTTCATGATTTTCTTAAATTACTTTTTCATGAATCCTGCCATATCCCCCCCAGCCCTGATATAATATCGCCTATATCTCCACTTTCATGGGGTTGCGTAATAATCGCTTAAAACTATCATAGTTTTGAAGTTTTTGCCTTTTTTTACCCTAAGAGCGTATAATAGGGTTAAACACGTTTTCACGAATTCCGTAATTTCTTTTAGAAGTGGTAAGAAATTGGATTGGTTATTACTCTCTCTTGCTGTCTTTATATTTATCTACTAACTATTTTGAGGATTTTTGAATATTCCACCCCCAAGTGGGTGTAAGTAGATTGCATATATTTTCACAGATTCTTACAGATTGCTTAAATCTGATGATATATCGAATTCCTATTTAATTCCTATGGTTTCCTATACCATATAAGCGCCAAAAAGTCAATTTCATGTATGCTTTTTAAAGCTTTGACTTCGATTTCTTAGGTTTGATGAGATATTTGATCACTTTTCACTTCCACAGACTTTTTATATAATCGACTACAAACTCATTTCACAATTTTTCGATATTCAACTTCCTAGGGTTTCACAATTCTTCCTTTAGTTCTGATGAGATATGAAATTGGTTGTTTCTATTTTAAATACTTTTATTCTTAGAACAAAATTAATTTTCCAAAAAAAAAATCATAATCTCGAAACAGCTGATGATATACTCCGATCTTGATCGCTCCCGAACTTTGACTCGAAAAATAATAAAGTTTCGCCCAGACTATTGGCAGATTTTTAAATCGATAACATTACTTTATTGTTAAAATAATAAAGTAGAATATACTTGAAAACAGTGGCAGATCAAGACCTTACTGTTGGGGGTGTCAGATTTTTTTTTAATTTGGCTATTTCGTTTGATAAAGTTCTGTGTGAATTTAGCTACATCGACAGGACTTCTGAAGAAGGGATCATATTGGTTTCACCTTATTAGGGGTCATTCCACCTAGAATCGCCAAAGTTGTGACCTTATCATTTCTGATTCTTTTGAAAAATTTTGTAATTGAAGAACAAGTGAAAAAATAATTGAAATTCAAGGATTTGTTTCTATCTCATTTTTTAACTAACAAAAACAATAACAATCTTTAAAATAAGCCCTACTTTATTATTCAAGGATAAAAATTACCAGAGATATGAATTTTCAAAGAGGATTCGGATATCGTTTTGGGGAAATTTTTAACATACTGTAACTAACAAAAAAAATGAGATAGAAACAAAAAATTGAAATCAAATTTTTTTTCACTAATTCTTCGAGTACACAAAATTTCAAAAGAATCGGCGATGATAAGGTCACACTTTTGGCGATTCTTGATTAAATTACCTTTTTTCTATAAAATTAATTGAGAATTCTCTTCGATTTTTTTGATATGTTTTGAAAAACATCTAATATAAAAAAAATTAAAAAAAAACTTATTGTGAGATAGGTACATATTTAAGGATAGTTGACAAAATCGTTATCATTGAAAAAAAAAATGTCAAGGATAGTTTTGCGACAACCTCACCCTCTAAAATAAGCCCTATTTTATTATTTCAGGATTGAAATTACCAGAGCTATGAATTTTCAAAAAGGACTCGGATACCATTTTCGCAAAAACTAACAAAAAAATTAGATAAAAAGAAAAAAATTTAATTTCAATTCTTTTTTTTCATTAGTTCTTAAAGTACAAAAACGTTACAAAAAGTAATGAAAAATCTTGTAAAACACACGCTTGGTCGTTTGATTTGGAAATAAACCGCAGTCTGCTGTGTTGTGGTGCTTGATTTGATTCTTGAATAAGTCCATTTCGTTTTTAAATTGACATGCTTAAGGGTCTGGTTTTTCTTGTGGTGCTTGATTTGATTCTTGAATAAGTCCATTTCGTTTTTAAATTGACATGCTTAAGGGTCTGGTTTTTAACATGTTTAAAAATATTTATTCCAACTTTCGGGATTCAAATCAATAGATTCTCAGCAAGTTGCTTCGTTTTGTAGAAAACATCGTTACAATGTCACAACAATTGTTTTTGTTGAAAAAGTGACTTATTCCACTTTCAAAATCAACGGCTCATATCTACTATAGAAGTTGCTAAGGCAGTCATCGATCCCTGGAGAGAAGTTCGTCCGGAGGTCTTCACAGACTCCGTACTCACTCCGAAAGACTTGACAAAAATTCATTAAGCTTTAATGTTAGGACGGAAGAATAGTAGTGTACTCTTTTGTACTCTTTTTGCCTTATGAATTTTCCACTTTTCCCAAAAATATAGCTGGTCACCCTACTTATACCGCACCATAACGAAAGAAACACATGGAGAAATCATAAAACTTGTTAATTATAACTAATTGCCATCACTATACGAGTACATCGCTTCGGTTAATTGTGTTCATCTCAGATAAGATCAAGAGTCCGCCACGATGCAATCGCTTAGTATGTGAATAATGGATTATGGATACTACACCATATAGTTATCGTTCCTTTCATTTCTTCTTCTTATTTTATATATGATATTTTTTTTTTCAAAGATGGAGTTTCATCTCGACTCTGGATAGGTTTTTGTTTGTATTGTCGTAATAGTCGACTAAACGACTGCCTTGGAAATAGCCGTGTTACACCTAAGACTAAACTAACTGTCACATTTTTAATTTGAATTTTGTCTTAACCTAAGTATGTTATTTTATTCGTCATCTATTTTTTAAATAAAATTGTGAGCTTTTCGAGAAGATCAATAAAAAAAATCTGCCAACAGTCTGGTCGCAACTTTATTATTTTTCCGGCAGAAGTTCAGAAAGCGTTCAATTCGGGGATGCGGTGTATGTTACTATGTGACTGAAAACCTAACAAAAAGTTCGGGAAGCGGTTAGAAAAGGGTGTAACATATGAATTGAATAATTGGGTCATATTCCGGGATGCGGTCTAGAGGTTGAAATAAATTAAAAATAGGTGATTATTAAACAAGCCTGGGGAAGTGAAAAGATATTCGATATCTGATCAGACCTGTGAAACATGGTGGAATTCATGAAAAAGTATACAACCAGTTTACACCCTCTTAGGGGTCGAATTTCAAAAAATCTAGAAAACACATTCTAGGTATTCATATGAAGAATTCGTAGAGTAAAAATGAATTCAATATTTCGAAAGACCTAGTAGATATGACGAAAATCGTGAAAATATATGCATTTTATATATACTGATATTTTCCCCCCTTCTGAACGCCAATGAATATTCAAATTTTTTTTATCAGAATTACTTTTCTAGGTTATTTATAAATACGTACCGAGTTTCAACTTCGTAGCATAAGCCGTTCTAAAGTTAGGAAAAACATCCCCCACCGCCGTACCATACTACCCCTAAAAAAAAAAATATTTTTCCACCATACCACTACTATAGCTCTATCTAAATACCAAGTTTCAGCTTCCTATCATTATAGATTCTTAAGATATAAGCATCGGAACTTTTTCTTTCTCACTCTTCCCCACCCTCACCCTCTACACCCTCACCCTCTACACCCTCACCCCCAAATTTTTTTTCCTACTAGGGTTCTATAAGGCCTACTTCTGGTAAGAATTTGAAGCATCCATCTTACACTGTTATTGAGATATGAAACGTGTTATTTTTGGAAAATTCTTATCCCCTCCACTTACGTACTCCCCCGCCCCCTTCAAAGATTTTACTTTGAGCAATCTTTATTTATCAATCTTTATATCCAAACCGAATTTTGTTTTTCTGTTGCCATTGGTTTGGGAGATATCGTAATGTTAAGTATTTCACCCCCCACCCCCGTACGCCACTACCCTCACCCAAAAATTTTGTTTCAATCTACTCTCCTAGTATAATTACAGATATTTGTTAAGTTTTAATTGCTTGCTATTAACGGTTTAGGAGATATAGATTTTAGAATGTGTAGAACTCCACTCTTTTTTGCGTTTCGGACGCATTGCTTCCCCCTCCACTCCCACACCCCTTCACCCATATCATCAATTTTTTTTTGCAAATGGGTCCACTATCAAAGCCTTATAGAAATTCTAAGTTTCAGTCTCCTAACATAAGCGGTTGCTGAGATCTAGAGACCAAAATTTTTCGTCTAAAACGCTTCCCCCACCTTCTCCCTCACACCCACACCCCTGAAAATAATGTCAATTCAAGGGGTCTACCCAGTCTATTCCTAGAAAAAATTTTAATTTAATAGCTCCACTGGTTTGAGAACTACGAGCCTACAAAGGATTTTGGCGGTCGACGTACGGCGTACGGCGGACAGACGGAGTGAAAATTTTTATTGCTTTTTTGGTGTCTACTAGTCATGAAATGTACACAAAAAAATTTTGAGGGCAGCAAATTTTTTTTTTTGAAAATCAATAACAATACTGTATTATTACTAATAAAGTAAAAGCAGGCGAACAAAGTTGCCCAAGACAAGATGGGTTGATGAAGACAGGTCCGTCTGCATTCCAGTCGAATTCTGCAACCATCTCTCGCTCGGTACATAGGCGAATAGCATTCGAAGTTTAAGCAGCATAGCTAGTTGGCAGAAGTGAACCGTGTGGTGTACTAGCAAACGTGTACTAACGTAATATGTACGTAACACAAAGACGCAAGAGTCATGTTTTCTTGATATTTCTCTCACTCGCAGTTCGAAGTGGACTGTTCTGCGCAGGCTATGAAAAGGGACGGGCAAGATGGTTATCTTCACAGGTAACGAAGAAATAATTCTTACATAGTTTGCTATACTATACGATACGAGTATGTATGTGCAGGGTTAAGACTTGTTTTTATATTCATATTTATTGGTTGAATAAAAGAAGAAAACCTCTAAGTCTCGCGGCATACCTTACCTGCAATACCTAGTCGGTATTTTCAGAAATGTGTCCGATTACTCGGCTGTTGCAGTGCTATTGCTGCTGGAGTTACCTTTGTTGGTGCCACCGGTTGATCTTGGTGCGCCTTTCGAGGCCTTCTGGACTCCGGTCATCATCATAATCAATGATGGGCATTCTCATGTTGTGTAGCCACTGACTGCTGGTTAAACCCAAGACGACCATGCTTTACTGATTTTTTCTGGTTCCTTCGGGTTGTCTTCTCTGTATTCTGGATACAAATCTTCGCGTAATTTGGTAGCCGAATAGAACAGACAGCAGCAACCATATTTTCTTCGTCGTTCCTGTTTTTTTTTTTCATTGATGTGACTATAAACAGTTCTTATATTCCTGGATTAAAATCTGACTCAGACTTAGAGAGTGTTTCGGAAGATTAGTTAAGGCTGAGTTCGTTAAATGACGTCAGGTAAATAAGTGATGAGATGGACCGAATAAGTTAATTTCTAATATAAAATTCGATCTTCAGGGTGAAGGTTACATCGGGCAATCTTCTGGTTTCAGATTCCAAAACGTTTTGTCATTATGAGATGGGAACTTTACTTTTGGAAGTAGTCATCCATGTCTTATTCTTCAGACGGTCCCAAATGCTTCAAAATATTGGCTAGCCTCGTCAGTACATGAGATGTGGCTACTTCAGTTTCGCACTCGCAATGGTCTTTTCTGGTATTGAATATGAGCGATGTATGCTAATGGGGCTGTAATTGAATTTCTGTACTACAGAAGATAGAAACGCTCGGTTTCGACAAGAATTTGAAGAGGCAGGTTAACATTAATGTTTCGATCTCTTTAGAAAAAACGAATAGACATCTTTCGTAGTCATAATACTTTGCACATTATTCGAAAGTCATTGTGTTTATGTAGAACTAATACCTGCGGGATCTTCAAAGCCGGGTTTCATAGCTTGTGGTCAGGCTTATAGCTAAGTGCTTCAGATCTCCTCCTTCGTCTAGTATGAGAACATGATCATTGTAAATTGATTTTTGTTAGGAGACTTAAATATTCTTAACCGCATTATTCTCAAGTTGAATGCATGTGTTGGCGATAAAAAAGGTTCAAGATAAATTCTATAAAATCGCGATTTAAGATATCATAGTTCATAGTTCATTTATTTCAATAATAAGTACTTAATTTATATATACACAGTTGGTAAATATTTTAGAGAGTAGGCTGGAGCCTTTGCAACTATAATATTGTGTTTAGTATACTAGACAAGAAAATAATGTGAAACTTTTTAAAGTTACGGGATATATTTGAATAAGGAAAAATTTATATTGCTAAAAAAACCTTACATACAACTTAACCTATTTAACCTCACTAATAGTACCTTAAACTAAATAAAAACAAATAAAATACATTCGCAGTTGTTTTAGAAGGAACTTAATGGATAGATGTAACCAGTAGATTAGTGACAAATCTACACCTGCTCAAAAATAAAGATTGGGCTTTAAGAGCCATAACGTTGATCAATGAAACTTCAGCCTCGTGGTGAAGACGGTTAGTCGAGTAAAAGAACGGCTTATCCATTATAATTTTAAGGCATTTGTTTTGGATTATCTGCAACTTTTTCTTATGGACGTTTGCACAGTCGTTCCATACGGGAGATCCATATAAGATGATAGGCTGCATTACCATTTTATATACTAGAATTTTATTGTCTAGTGATAGCCTAGATTTCCTATTGATGAGTGGGTATAGGGCATGTATGCAGCGAGAAATTTTCGAGATTGTATTTTCGATGTGAGCGTGGTAGGTTAATTTTTAATCTAACGTGAGGCCAAGATAGGTGATAGTGTCAAGCTGGGTTTCCATATGCGACAATTTTCTGTGACAATATGTGTGACAGATCAGTTATCCAATCAGGTTACAAATCTGTGACAAATTTTGTCGCATGTCGCTAGTCGGAGAAACTCTGACTTTTCTTGTGACGAAAATTTGAGTTCAAAGGTTTCTCGAAAATTTCAGTTCAACGTCTCTTACGTTCTGTTATTAATGCGAAATATCTTCGATACCCAGCGCTTCGAATTTTCTCTTATTTGCACTAATAGAGGCAATTTTAACATTTTTTTTTGTTTTTTTTTGCTGTTTCGTATTTTTCCAGCCATTTCACTTTTTTGACAACCAATTTACGCCAAGGTGTGACACAAGTAATGTCGCAAATGGAAACTCTAGACTGAAAAGTGTGACACGTTTTTGTCGCGACAAATTTCTGTCACAGAAAATTGTCGCATATGAAAACCCAGCTTCAGACCATTCAATAGGCTCATCGCCGAAGCGTAAAACGTTTCTTTGTGAAGAAAATCGATTTCGTTTTGGAAGGGTTAATTTTAATTCTCTAATTGTTGTAGTATTCACCGAATACATTTAGTTGGTCTTCAAGACATTTAATTATATTGGACGGATTGTCGGAACTGCAATAAATGTTTGTGTCGTCAGCGAAAATTGCCACTTGACAATTTTCGTTTATTGATAAATCTGCAGTGAATATGTTGAGCAATGTTGGACTCAGGCAAGAACCCTGGGGGACACCAGCAGGAATTTGACGAAAGTTGGAAAAGAAAGATCTCAATTTGACAGTAAAGGTTCTTTCTTCTAGAAAAGACTTAATCAGCTCGCAAATGTACAATGGAAAAGAGAACTTGTATAATTTGTATACTAATGCATCGTGCAACACAGTGTCGAAGGCTTTCTCGATATCAAGAGCCACCATACCTATAGAGTTTTTCTGTTGAAGGGAGTTTCTGATGAATTTGGCTACCCGCGATAATTGGTGGCTTGTGGAAATCCCTGCCCTGAAGCCAAACTGTACGTCTGGTAAGATTTTTAACTCATTTAATAATGACTGGATCCGATTTAGTACAACGCGTTCGAATACCTTACCCAGTATAGGAAGTAGGCTAATCGGTCGATAGCTCTGGGGAGACGCGATTTAAGATATTTGTAACGTGCGGGTTGCTGAAAGGAACGAATTTTCAATGTGGTTTAAATTTTTTTTTGAGAACTATGTTAAAATTGTGGGCTTAAGAGCAAGTTTAGCTTAATCCGCCAATTTTGAGAGCTTAAGCTCAATTTATAAAATAATAAACTGTGAAGCTTGTGATTTTTTCTGTACTCAAGACTGCGTATTCAAGAAAATATATTTCTTAAATGAAAAGCGATTTGCAAAATATCAGTGATGAAGAATTTTATAGTATTGTGGTTGATGTTTCAATAGTGAAAAGATTTCATTAAAGGAAAGAATTTGATTATTATGATAACATTGAGTTCTTCAAAAGATTCCGGATCCCAAAAATGTGTGCTTATTGCGTTCTGCAACAGATTCGCCCACACATATAGAGCATAAAAGACAATTTAAGTGTTATTTTTTAATTTTATATTCATTCTATTAAAATAATATTCGCTTCTAGGAATAGTGCTAGAGCGCATGTTTTTGATAACATTGCGGTTTTATGCCAGTAGGAGGGGATTCCATTTAACTGTTGCAGATCTTACTGGCAGCAATTGCGTGTAGGGTGGTTAAAAACGTCTCCCATCATAAAGCCCTTCTGAGGAAGTATTACATAAAATTTCCTACACGTGATGCAGAGAGAAGGTCCACGGCCATAGATTTTTTCAATATTGCTTGATTTCAAAAAGTAAATGCTGCTCTAGATTGTACACATACAGTCTCCAGGTTTTTATTGAAAGTATATTTATTGCGAGATTAGAAGCATTCACGTATGTATATAAATAATTTTATTATAGCGACAGCGAATGGTGAACTATTTAGAAACAGAAATGGCTTTTTCCTCAATGAAAGTCCAGACTTTATGTGATATGTTTGCAAATCATGGATACAGTAGCAAAGTGGCCTTCTCACGATTCAACGATTTTTAATAATTCTACAATTCGGTTTTACTTCGAGCATGGAGAATTTGAAGGCTACCATATTGTAGCTGATCGGGTGTGCAGTAATCCTGAGGAAGAACAGTAGGGGAATATGGGGAGACTTGATCACCATTTTCTATTTTGTGATATATGTAGCTCAAAAAATATAAGATAAATTAAAGTGGTCTTTAAACTATGTGTTAAAGCATTATATAAAGTATCATATAGAAAAGTCCACTGGGAATTTGTGGAAAGGTGACTCGACTCGCCTTTTACGATTTTCTCGCCCACATCGTTTTGTCCCTTGTCGGTTTTAGCGGTTTTGGGCAATGGAACAAAAGTAAGTGACGAGTCAAATTGAGCTACTGTCCATTTTCCCATCTTTGACTGAGCGCGACTGTCACAAGTGGATTAGGTTGTAAGAACATCAAGAAAACGAGAAGCGGTGGTCGTGTGGCATGAGCGGTGGATTTATATTAGTGTGTCGCTGGTTCGAATCTCCGAGAAGGCTTTTTTTTTCTTCCTTTTTTATTACTTTTCGCTTATTTGAGTTATTTGGGATACCCCAAATCAGCTAGCTCCAGGTAGGTAGGTAGGTACGCGTGGCTGTCTGTGAGAACACGGACACACTTAGACCGAAAAGGACCGTTGTGATACCACGGGATCATCGAATCCGGTCCTACTCGTCGAACCATTTAGAGCTTGTAATGAAGCGTTTGATTCTCGCGACCTCCATTGTGGCAAGATAACCAAGACAGTTGAAGAAGTACGCTCCGAGATGAGCTTTCCTTCTGGCGGACAGAGCTGGACAAGTACAGAGAAAGTGAAGGACTGTCTCCTCCTCCTCCTCGTCCTGGCAGCTTCTACAGAAGTCGTTTGAGAAAAGTTCGAGCCTTTCTGCATGTCGACCTATAAGACAGTGTCCGGTTAGGACACCGACTGTTTTACTGATGTCCGCCCTTTTGAGCAGAGTCAGCCTTTTAGAGCGATTTAGATCTAGCTTTGGCCAGATCTGTCTCCCAGTGTGACATGTAGTACCGTCTGCCTATCTTGAGTTGGTTTCCTCAATTGAGTCCAGTCTCAGTAGCAGTTTACATGTGGAGAGAGGCACACCCAGATTCTGATAAACCGGCAAAGTCTGAATTGTGGTACCGCGCCGAGCGAGTTCGTCAGCCATGCAGTTCCCTGGAATATCCCTGTGTCCTAGCACCCAGCACAGAAGAATATTGAACTTTTCAGCCATCTCCTTAAGAGATGATCTACATTCTACGGCGACCTTTGATGTTGTCAAGGTCGATTCCAAGGATTTTATCGCCGCTTGGCTGTCTGTGAAAATGCTAATATCCTAATATATATTACATTACACCTCAGCCAGGACAGGGCCTCCTTGATCGCCATAAGCTCCGCCTGATAGAAACTTTAGTGGTCCGGAAGGCGGGAAGAGCTGCTAATAGTAAGCATATCAGAGAAAACACCTCCACCTACCCCATCTTCAGTTTTGAAGCCGTCCGTATATATGTAGGCGGACTCCTCCTCCGATAGTACCAAGTCCCTTCCCCACTCTAGGCGGGTTGGAATGGCTGTCGAGAAGTTTTTATCGAGGTCATAACTGGGAGGGGTGTAGTCGGTGTTTTCAGGAATGTTGAATTGATTCAAAATTGTTGAATGGCCTGCACATATGTCAGTCCTTAAGTTGAATGGCTGCACTGGCTGCCATTTGCTTGCCAAAGATGTCTAAAGGTGGCAGACTGAATAGTATGTCCAGTGCTGCAGAGGGAGTTGTTCTCAGAGCTCCGCTGATGCATGCTGTTCTTTGTACCTTTCCCAGTGTGGTGTGGTTAACCGCTTTGTCTAAGGCCATCCACCAGACAACAACACCGTACATGAGTATCGGTCTGATGACGGACACGTAGAGTCAATGAACTATCCGGGGTTGCATACCCCATTTATTGCCAATGGCCTTTTTGCATGAGTAAAGCGCACCTGTTGCTTTCCTTACTCGTTCCTGAATGTTAGGTTTCCAGTGAAGCTTCCAATCCAAAATAAGACCCAAGTATTTTGCACTATCGGTGAAAACTAGGCTAGTACCATTCAGAGAGGGAGGGTCTACGCGAGGAATTTTGTATTTCCTGGTGAAGAGGACTAATTCTGTTTTGTATGGGTTCACGCCCAGTCCGCATTCAGAAGCCCAATTAGAAAGAATAGAGAGAGCATTCTGCAATATCTCACTCAGTGTGTTGAGGTGCTTCCCCGAGACAGCAATTGCAACATCGTCGGCATAAGCAATCACTTTGCATCCCGCCCCTTCCCGTCTCAATAGTAGTTTGTTTACCACTAAATTCCAAAGAAGAGGGGAGAGCACGCCACCTTGTGGTGTACCTCTGCTGACAAACCTTCGAGAGGAGGACTCGCCCAGCTTTGTGTTCACTTGATGTTAGCATCAAATTGATCAGCGCGCCAAGCGAGGACTCCACTTTCAGGATAGAAAGTGCGTCAGTGATTGGCTCTGGTCTCACGTTGTTGAAAGCACCCTCGATACCAAGAAAGGCAACCATGGTGTATTCTTTAATACTAAGAGATTTTTCAATTTCAATTTTTCGCACGAGCGAATGTAAGACCGTTTTGACCGACCTCCCCTCCAGTACGCGTGTTGTGATGTTGACAGCAATTGCTTGTCAAGATTGTCGCGGATGTATACATCCGTTAGTCTTTCTAGTGTTTTTAGAAGAAAGGATGATATGTCGGAGCTATGATAGGTCGGAGATCCTTAGGACAGACATGAGAGATTTTTCCCGCTTTAGGTATGAAAATAACCCTAACTTCCATCCATGTTGCAGGGATGTACGTTAGATCCAGACAGCCTTTCAGTATAACCTTCAGCCATGGCAGAATTATATCCGAGGTCTGCTGTATTTCAGCAGGATTTATTCCATCCGGTCCCGCAGACTTGAATGGTTTGAAGCCCTCTATCGCCCAGAGGAGCTTGGTCTCTGTTATTAGAGCATCCGAGTTGAACGGTGCATGGTTTCTTGTAATGCCTACCCGCTCCGATTTAACGTGCGAGCTACCAGGGAAGTGGGTGTCTAGGAGAAGATCAGTGGTTTCCCTCTTGGCCTGCTCTCAGGACATAAGTTCGACAGTGCCTCGTTTAGGGTGCGCGTTAAGGTGGTGACCAGACCGTCGAGATCAGTTTAGCTACTTGGTTCGAAAGGCGGTGTGTGTGGGAATAAGCTACTAAGAGTTTCCCTGTATTTGACCCAGTCGGTCCTCCTGTAATTTCTAAAGGCCGATGGAAGAGGTTTGTAATCTTTCAGATTAAATTGGAGGTAGCTATGATCCGAGAAGGAGTTTTCTTCAGAGACCTTCCATTTGCTGACCCAACTATTGTAAGTTACAGAATCCACTGTAACTGAAGAACGCGTTAAAGCAGGAAATACAAATTTCACAGGAATGAGTTTTAAGTCATAAACACGACTCAGCTCATTAATTATAACATCCTTTAACTCCTTCTAGTTGCTGTATCACAAGAGTCCTTAAAACACGTGTTTACCAATATTGAACGGTAGCTTCAGAACACTTTAAGCGAACGATTTTGAAATTTTGAATACGGCAATTTAATAATAATTGCTGTTAAATGCGTGAATACGAAAAAATCTCATGAGTACTTCGAGTAGCTATCATACAATTTTTTTTTTTAAAGCTTCCTAACTTTTTTTACGGATCTTACCATTTCTCAAGTAATCGTTTAGCCACGCAGTCAAAATTTAGTACAATTAGTTTTGAGTGAAAATAAAGTTTCAGCGTACTTGTCGGTGAAATGATTCTACTCCTTGGGGTTACTCGCATACAAAAACTCCTTGAGACAAGTATTCAAGAATAATTTACGATATCTTTTGAATGTTTCAGTGTAGGTTATATAAATCGAGTACACAATAAGTTTTAAATGGTTCGGTGATTCTCCAAGTTTCAGATTTGAAATATAATAATGAAGGTATTGTCTTTTACTTGCGAGTAGCACCCACTTGAGAGTCTTTATTGAAGGCCAAACGATATGCCTCTTCTTATTGTACTTTATCCACAACTACAGTTAAAGTCAGAGCTCGGTATTTCATCTAGAGTATCTATCATATGATTTGCTTGCATCCGACGTGACCGCAGTATGTTTTTTAATTACAATAATTAATTGCATAACATTCAAAAATAATGTAATCAAACAATTCGACTGCACTAGTACTAGGCGAGAAAAATAGGCGAAAAAAGTATGCGTGACAGGCGAGAAGTGATTTCACGAAATCGCTTTTTCTCGCCAGTTGCTCAATTTAGTGGCAGAATGGCAGTAGGCGGCAAATTAATAGGCGAGACGTGAGTGCACGAAATCGCCAAACTGTCGATTTCCGTTTTTGGACTATATTTTGGGTGACTCGCCCTGTACAAAATCCCGGTACAGGTAAACATAAAAGGAAAGAATCACAGTTATTTTTTCTTTTTAGTATGCAGTCCAAAAGAATCAAGTCTCCCTAATTAAGGGAGACTTGATTATATGTTAGGGTAGACTTGATCCGAGGAGGATCAATATTATATGGTTGTAGATAAAAAATCTGCCAACAGTCGGGGCGCAACTTTATTATTTTTCCGGCAGAAGTTCAGAACGCGTTCAATGCGGGGATGCGGTGTATGTTACTATGTGACTGAAAACCTAACAAAAAGTTCGGGAAGCGGTTAGAAAACGGTGTCACATATGAATTAAATAATTGGGTCATATTCCGGGATGCGGTCTAGAGGTTGAAAAAAACAAAACTTAAAAATAGGTGATTATTAAACAAGCCTGGGGAAGTGAAAAGAAATTCGATATCTCATCAGACCTGAGAAACATGGTGGAATTCATGAAAAAGTATACAACCAGCTTACACCCTCTTAGGGGTCGAATTTCAAAAAATCTTGAAAACGCATTCTAGGTATTCATATGAAGAATCCGTAGAATAAAAATGAATTCAATATTTCGAAAGACCTAGTAGATATGACGAAAATCGTGAACATATATGCATTTTATATTAACTAATATTTTTTTTTGGCCCCCCTTCTGAACGCCAATGAATACTCAAATTTTTTTTATCAGAATTACTTTTCTAGTTAATTTACATATACGTACCGAGTTTCAATTTCGTAGCATAAGCCGTTCTAAAGTTAGAAAAAACACCCTCCACCACCGTACCATACTACCCCTAAAAAAAAATTTATTTTTCCACCATGCCACTACTTTTGCTCTATCTAAATACCAAGTTTCAGCTTCCTATCATTATAGATTCTTAAGATATAAGCATCGGAACTTTTTCTTGCTCACCCTTCACCACCCTCACCCTCTACACCCTCACCACCAAACTTTTTTTTCCTACTAGGGTTCTATTAGGCCTACTTCTGGTAAAAATTTGAAGCATCCATCTTACACTGTTATTGAGATATGAAACGTGTTATTTTTGAAAAATTCTTATCCACTCCACTTACGTACTCCCCCGCCCCCTTCAAAGATTTTACTTTGAGCAATCTTTATTTATCAAGCTTTATATTCAAACCGAATTTTGTTTTTCTGGTGCCACTGGCTTAGGAGATATCGTAATGTTAAGTATTTCACCCCCACCCCCGTACGCCACTACCCCACCCAAAAATTTTGCTTTCCCCTCCACTCCCATACCTCTTCACCCATATCATAAATTTTTTGCAAATGGGTCCACTATCAAAGCTTTATAGAAATTCTAAGTTTCAGTCTCCTAAGCGGTTGCTGAGATCTAGAAACCAACATTTTTCGTCTAAAACGCTTCCCCCACCCCTGAAAATAATGTCAATTCAAGGGGTCTACCCAGTCTTTTCCTAGAAACAATTTTAATTTAATAGCTCCACTGGTTTGAGAGCTACGAGCCTTCAAAGGATTTTGGCGGTCGACGTACGGCGTACGGCGGACAGACGGAGTGAAAATTTTTTACTGCTTTTTTCGTGTCTACTAGTCATGAAATGTACACGAAAAAATTTTGAGGGCAGCAAACTTTTTTTTTTAAAATTAATAACAATACTGTATTATAAATAATAAAGTAAAATTGATATGATAAACACTATAAGGTATTTATTGGATAATAAATTTATTAACTAAATTATTATGAAAAAGTAACAAAAACAAAAGTTCTTTTCTTAAAATTATTAGTTTATTATGAAGAATAGGTTTAAAAATAAAAATTCAGTTCTTTTAAAATGGTGGTAGCTCGTCTTCATTAACATTCATAGTTAACGTTTCGTTTTCAAGCTAACTGCTGTCTTTTACTTTATTATTTTAATAATTAAGTATTGTGATTGATTCTTAAAAAAAAAAAATTTGCTACCCTAAAAATTTTTATTTTCACGTTTCATAACTAGTAGACGCGAAAAAAGCAATAAAAATTTTCAGTCCGTCCGTCCGCCGTACGCCGTACGGCGTCCGCCGTACGCAAGATCGTTTGGAGGCTCGTAGCTGCCAAACGATTTGAGATATTAAATTGAAATTTTTTTAACAAAAAGACTCCTTGAAGTGACCAAATTTTTAGGGTGGATGGGGGGGGGGGTGTGAGGGGTAAGTGTTTTAGACCGAAAATTTTGGTTTCTAGATCTCAGTAACCCCTAATGATAGGAAGCTGAAACTTGGAATTTCTATAGAGCTCTGATAGTAGACCCATTTGCAGAAAAATTGTCAATATTGATCAAGGGGTGTGGGAGTGGGGGGAAATGTAATGCGTCCGAAACCCAAAAAAGGCGAGATAGACACATTCTAAAATCCATATCTCCTAAACCATTAATGGCACACTATTCAAACTTTAAAAATATTTGTAGTTATACTAGGAGAACAGAATGAAGAAAAATTTTGGGTGGGGGAAGTTGTGTATGGGGGTGGGGGGTGAAAAACTTTAGATTACGATATCTCATGAACCAATGGCTCTAGAAAAATAAAATTCGGTTTGGGTATAAAAGTCGATAAATAAAGATTAATCAAAGTAAAATTTTTTAAGTGGGAGGTGGAGCATAGAAGTGGAGGCGATGAGAATTTTTCAAGTCAAACACATTTCATATCTCAAGAACAGTGTAAGATAGATGCATAGAATTTTTACCAGAAGTAGTGCTAATTAAACTCTAGTAGGGAAAAAAGTTTTGTGGTTGTGGGTGTAAAGGGGGAGGATGGGGGAAGGTGAAAAGGAAAAATTTCCGATGCTTATATCTTGAGAACCTGTAATGATATAAGCCTTAAACTTGGTACGTAGATAGAGCTATAGTAGCGGAATGTTGGAAAAATATAATTTTTTCAGGGGTAGTATGCTACGGGGTAGGGGGTGTTTTTCCTAACTATTAAACGGTTCATGCTAGAAAGTTGAAACTAGGTGTGTATATGTAAATCAACTAGAAAAGTAATTGTGATTAAAAAAATTTGAATATTCATTGGCGTTTAGAAAGGGGGGGCAAACAAAATTATTTATAAATATAATAGATATAAAATGCATATATTTTCACGATTTTCGTCATATCTACTAGGTCTTTCCAGATATTGAGTTCATTTTTATTCTACGGATTCTTCGTATGAATACCTAGATAGCATTTTCAAGGTTTTTTGAAATTCGACCCCTAAGGGTAGTGTGGTACAAGTGTGGGGGGGGGGGGTGTTTTTCCTATATATAGAACGGCTTAAGCTACAATGTTGGAACTCAGTGTGTATATGTAAATCAACTAGAAAAACAATTTTGATTAAAAAAAAATTCAAATATGTATTGGCGTTCAGAAGGGGGGCAAAAAAAATTATCCGTGCAAATAGAATGCATATTTTTTCACGATTTTCGTCATATATACTAGCTCGTCCCAAATACTGAATTTAATTTTATTTTACGGATTCTTCGAAGGAATACCTAGAAAGTGTTTTCAAGGTTTTTTGAAATTCGACCCCTAAGGGGAGTGTGGTACAAGTGGGGGGTGTTTTTCCTATATATAGAACGGCTTAAGAAGCTACAATGTTGAAACTCGGTGTGTATACCTAAATCACAACGAATATCTATTGGCGATCAGAAGGGGGAAAAAAAAAATTTCTGTGAAAATAGAATGCATATTTTCCCACGATTTTCGACATATCTACTACCTCGTCCCAAATATTGAATTTAATTTTATTCTATGTATTCTCCATAATTGACCCCTAAGGGGGTGTAAAGTGATTGTGTACTTTTTCATAAATTATTCCATATCTCTCAGATCCAATCAGATTTTCACTTCCACGATCTTGTTCTTTTTGATAGGTTTTCAAGGTTTTCAGTCACATAGTAGTCTCCACCGCATTTCAGAATTGAACGCGTTCCTAACTTCTACCGGAAAAATAATAAAGTTACGCCCAGACTGTTGGCAGATTTTTGTATTTTCTTTCGATTTTTTAAGCCTAAACTGTTCTTCAGTATTTTTGTAGAATCTTTCTTACGCCCTTTTAGATTATCCTTTCTTGGGGCTGCTTTCGTGAAGGGTCTTAATACTTTTGGAGTCTGAAAACTGCACCCAAACACTGCCCTGTCTAATGTTGGGTCTTGTGAGGTGTGTGGGGAGGTATAGTGAGAAGGTGTATCCCATTTTCCTTTGAAAAATTTAAACATTCAATACTAATATGGCTAGCGAGCTCTCTTCCATTTCTGAAAAAAATCTAGAATGTTCGTAATTTAATTGACTGTTATGATATCCTTGTCTTGTGTTTTTTTTCGTCTATTCTATAGTATCGTTTTAGTGTCATTATGTTAATTTGAAATTTTTTCGTTGTACCTCTAAGGGAGTTGCCATCCATTACATCCTTCACAGCCTACTCTAACTGATTTGCGTCTATTGGAATGCGCTTTTTGGCACCTTCTTTGAGCTTGTATACTCACGGCATTATCTGCAGTAGATAATATAATCAAAAAATCTGCCAACCGTCTGGGTGTAACTTTATTATTTTTCCGGCAGAAGTTCAGAACGCGTTCAATTCGGGGATGCGGTGTATGTTACTATGTGACTGAAAAACTAACAAAAAGTTCGGGAAGCGGTTAGAAAAGGGTGTAACATATGAATTATACATATATTTGGGTCATATTCCGGGATGCGGTCAAGAGGTTGAAAAAAAAACAAAACTTAAGAATATGTGATTATTAAACAAGCCTGGGGAAGTGAAAAGATATTCGATATCTCATCAGACCTGAGAAACATGGTGGAATTCAAGAAAAAGTATACAACCAGCTTACACCCTCTTAGGGGTCGAATTTTAAAAAAATCTTGAAAACACGTTCTAGGTATTCATATGAAGAATCCGTAGAAAAAAAATGAATTCAATATTTTGAAAGACTTAGTAGATATGACAAAAATTGTTAAAATATATGCATTTTATATTAACTGATGATTTTGTTTGGCCCCCCTTCTGAACGCCAATGAATAATCAAATTTTTTTTTTATCAGAATTACTTTTCTAGTTAATTTACATATACGTACCGAGTTTCAATTTCGTAGCATAAGCCGTTCTAAAGTTAGAAAAAACACCCTCCACCACCGTACCATACTACCCCTAAAATAAATTTTATTTTTCCACCATGCCACTACTATAGCTCTATCTAAATACCAAGTTTCAGCTTCCTATCACTATAGATTCTTAAGATATAAGCATCGGAACTTTTTCCTTTTCACCTTTCCCCACCCTCACCCTCTACACCCTCACCACCAAACTTTTTTTTCCTACTAGGGTTCTATTAGGCCTACTTCTGGTAAAAATGTGAAGCATCCATCTTACACTGTTATTGAGATATGAAACGTGTTATTTTTGAAAAATTCTTATCCCCTCCACTTACGTACTCCCCCGCCCCCTTCAAAGATTTTACTTTGAGCAATCTTTATTTATCAAGTTTTATATCCAAACCGAGTTTTGTTTTTCTGTTGCCATTGGTTTGGGAGATATCGTAATGTTAAGTATTTCAACCCCCATCCCCGTACGCCACTACCCTTACCCAAAAATTTTGTTTCAATCTACTCTCCTAGTATAACTACAGATATTTGTTAAGTTTTAATTGCTTGCTATTAACGGTTTAGGAGATATGGATTTTAGAATTTGTCGATCTCGACTTTTTTGCGTTTCGGACGCATTGCTTCCCCCTCCACTCCCACACCCCTTCACCCATATCATTAATTTTTTTGCAAATGGGTTCACTTTTAAAGCTTTATAGAAATTCCAAGTTTCAGTCTCCTTACATAAGCGGTTCCTGAGATCTAGAAACCAAAATTTTTCGTCTAAAACGCTTCCCCCACCTTCCCCCTCACACCCCCACCCTTAAAATGATGTTAGTTCAAGGGGTTTACCCAGTCTATTCCTAGAAAAAATTTTAATTTAATAGCTCCACTGGTTTGAGAGCTACGAGCCTTCAAAGGATTTTGGCGGTCGACGTACGGCCTACGGCGTACGGCGGACAGACGGAGTTTAAATTTTTATTGCTTTTTTCGTGTCTACTAGTCATGAAACGGGGACAAAAAAATTTTGAGGGCAGCAAATTTTTTTTTTTTTACTATCAATAACAATACTGTATTATTACTAATAAAGTGAAATTGAATACACATATTGATCCATGTGCAGACACATGCACACATTTTCACATGGGAGACTTGATCCATGAATCAAGTCTCCCTTGTTGGATGTGGATCAAGTGTACCCATTGTATACTTTTCTTTACTGATATTTATATCTAGTTTATAAGAAGCGATTTTTTAACAAGAATAACGAAAACACTTTATAGAATCAACCCATTTAACAAGGCAGTAAATACATCTGGTTCACCGTACACTACAACACTCAGTTAAAATAATTTAATATAACTTACGGAAAAGAATTTGAGCACTAGATATTCAACTATCGAAATGACATTTGGCGCTCTCAACCAGTCGAATGGAATAGTGTTGCAAGCGCGAAAATCAAATTAATATTACAGTTACGAAAATAATGGTTATGAACCAAGTCTCCCAATGGATCAAGTGTCCCCATGTTCCCCTACAATGAATCTCAAATTCGAACATGAAATTGTGTCAAAAAGAGTTACGGAGAGTGGAAGAAGCGATTTCCAGTGCCATCATCTGGACTCAGAGTGAATATAAAAACCACTCACAGCATAATTGTAGCCACAGCCATTTTACATAATATTTGCTGTTTAAATAATGATCCAGGTCCACCAGAACTACGATAGATCATACCTCAGCAGTCTTATGCTATGTAGACTACTCAATTTTGTGCTTTTGTGCATTAGCTAATAAATTTTCTTTTCATTACTGCTACGCAAACTAATTTGTTTCAAACAATTTGGAAGGTATAAATTTGCTATTGAAATACAGCTGATTATCTACTTGTCAAAACAAATCACATCAAGCTATCTTGTATAAAAATAAAATGAGTTGCATAGTCTGAACACTACTTTTTTACATGTTAAATTTACCTAATTAAATGGGTTTGAAACGCATAGTCTGAACATAGCTTTAGTTGCACAAACAAATAATTTAGATTGCTCGCCAGCTGCAAATGAAATAAATAGTTATATGAGAAGAGTTTTAATTAATGGTTATTTCAAGAATATAATAAAATAATATTAGGAAGATGAAAAAAATTAATCCCAAAGTTTTGTGTATAATAATAAATCGATTACATTTCAGAATCATGTAATTTTTTCTTTAACATTTTTACTTTTAATGCCCGTTCTTCCGATAGTTGTTTCATTTAGAGTTCGTGCTATACATTCCATTTCAAAATTGTTTTTCTCTATTTGTGCTTCCACAACTTTTTTTTATAATGTACGCAAATTCATTACAAAAGCTTACAGTACAAAATGAAACAGCATTCACTATGCACTTAGCTAAGCTGCACGATACAACTGTGATGAAACCAGTCTAAACGAATCCATAGCTACCTATTCTAACTTAACTAAACCTTAGCTTAAGCTACCACTGTGTATTCGGGCAATAGATTGTTAAAAGTTTAATGCACCCCAAAAGTTTGTAGAACTAAGCCTCGGACGAAGAAAAATATATATGAATATGGTATTTTTGTTTATTAGTGACCGAAAACCTCAAATCCACTTGAGTCCCGTCCGTCCGTCTGTTTGTCCGTATGCATGATAACTCGAGAACACCTTCACCTAGGATCTTGAAATTTTGCATTTGGGTGTTTGGTTGAATTTTTAAGGACAAGTTCGTTAACGAGCAAAAACGTCCTACTCGATTCGAGTAGCTTAAAAAACGTTTTCAAGACTATGGGTTGGTAACTTCAGAATCTTTCTTTGAAATTTTGTATGTGCTTTTTTCCAATAATTGAAGAGAAATGTATGATTATGCAGAAAATCCTATTAGTCCTTCATGTAGCTGACATACAAAGATCCTATCAAAATGTTTACTAGTCAGAGAAAGACAGACACGTCTACAATATAAATCGGGTTTCGGTATTCATCTAGAGTATTTATTATACGATTGGATTGCAGCCGGAATCAACTAATCTCACTGTTTTCTACCCGAAACATCTTCCATTTTAAACATTACACGTAATGTTCGAACGAAATATTTAGGTAGTCGACAATCTTTTCATTCTTCACCGCGATTCATCCTCCCATCACTTAATGGATGTGGGTCTGAAGATATCGGATTTATTGTATTCAACTTCTTCTATTGTATTCAACTTCTCTTCAACTTCTTTAAGAAAATTTCTCTTATAATTTTATTAATGAATTTTATGCAGGACATTCCGAGGAGAAAACTCTTTTCGAAAAATTTGTCTTCGTTGCGATGTCTATCATCGAAGATTAATTGAGACATATCCCGTAATATTTGAAAGCAATTGCTTCTTATCTTGGAGAGAATCCTATTCAGGATACATTGTGAGAGCATCTCATTTCAGACCACAAAGATGATGATTTTCATACCAACATTCAACTCTTCGAAAGTCACTGACCCTTCTTTAAATTCAGTTGTATCTACTTCTTAGTCTCAACTAAAGGTAAAACATTGGATCTGAATATGATGGTATTGGTAGATGTGGTCCACGATGACGATGCAGCATCGGCAACCATATAAAAGCGGTCACAAACTTCCCATGCTTCTTTTTGATATACATTTAATTTTCTTCTTCTTCAAATCTCTTCTCGCATCTTGTGGTGGTTCCCTCGTGTTAAGTATGTGGAACGCGCATACATAGGAGTGACTTACAGCCGATTCCTAAAACCGGTCTTTTAGCGTCCCCAATGCTTTCGATGCCTTGCGTTCTTTCTTCACTTTTCACTCTTCATTGTCGAAGTCGAAGAATACGAGAAAATTTTAAATCGTGAAGTTGGAATACGGACGAAAAAAACAGGCCTAAACTCGTTTTTATTGATTTATTTTTATTTCCGAGCCATATGTGTACACTTAAATATACTCTAAGGTGTACACACATTTCATATATTACACACATTTCATATACATATCATATCAGTTTTTTTGGTGTTGGTATACAGTCGCACCTCTTTCTGCCGTTGCTTCAATCTTCACCAGTACAGTATGACGATCTATTAAATAAACTTGTGAAACAAATTTCTGTTCTGCTTGCCAAGGAGGAGCTCTGGAAAACTGGATCTTTCACTATGGGGAGTGAAAAAATTGGCACTGCTGAAGACGTTGAAGAAAGCTTGACGAATAGAATAAAAGATATTCGCACTCGGTGCCATTTTCTAATTAGCAACTGCGAAGTTTTTGATACTAATTGGTTCGGTAAAATGATAGGAAGAGACAAGAGACATGAAGATACGGTTTACTCCAAGATAATACCTGCGTTTCTGTTTAAACTAAATGTTAAATATAAATGTTTGATATAACGTTTAGCGCTACCGCCAGCTGCATAAAGATAAATTTTGTTTGATCATGCTTTTCCGCATACTGAATGTCTTTAGGAGGTGCTAATTGAAGCAATTGGAATTATTGGTAGCAGTTTGGACTTTCACTTCTCAGTTTCTTCAATTGATCGCTATATAAATGCACTTTATCGATTGATATGTGAGTTTAAAGCTGCTAAATAGAGGGCTCCGGTTTGAATCTATTTTGGAGGTTATGCAAATATTATTTGAAATAATTGTAGCATTTTAAATCGCAAATACTTACTATATTTATCGTCAATTTTCATGTTGAAGAAAAATTTTTCTTTCCTTGATCAAGTGTTCGTATCTCTATGTTCAGGTGGTAAATTAATAACAATCGAATTGAAAAAACCTTTTATGCCTTTTCGGCTATTTACCTTTTTGTACTAGAAGCCAAGTCTGAAGATGGCCTTTTCTGTGTATACATATATTTTTTTTTCGAATTATTTCAATATAGTCCTTTCGTTGTACAACAATACTCACTCAACAAGTAATATTTCATAATGTTAGTTGCGTCTCTTTCTTTGCGCTCGCTCTTATAATACCCATTTTGGCCTTATCGCAGGGCTTATGTACAATTTTTTAACAGATGGAATCGTTCTACCAATATCATCGAAAACAATACAACAATAGGAAATCGTTAAGCATCGCTGAAAACCACAGATATCGCAGCTGATTATGCACAAAACAAGAAGATTTTTAATGAATTTCATTTTGCATTATTCCAGACAATCTCTACACAAGACAGACGATACAACAATCCGGATTCATTAATTCTCTTAACAATTGCCTTAAGGCACCAACATATGCCTGGTTTTGAAAGAATACACTCAACAAACTTAGACCTCCTTCGCAAAAAAAAGAAGCTCTCTAAAGGTAGGCGTCCACTAGGGCGGACAGGTCGGTCCGGGTCGCATCGCAAAAATTCGCCTGCCACATTTCGTGTGGAAGTGCGTCCACTAAAGGCGGGTTGCATCGGTGCACGATGGATTTTGCTGTCGGATCGCTTTGCGAGCGGATTTCTTGTTGAGCAAAATGTCGCTCCAGCTCGTCTCTTCCTAGTGGACGTAGCGAAATAGATGGGCTCGGCATTTTCCGTCACTCGTGATCCGTCCCAAGTGGACGCAGAAACAAAAATCCATCCTGCACCGTTGCGATGCGTCCCGCCTCTAGTGGACGCCTACCTTTAGACGACATAAGGCAACAGAAGGGAGATAAAAAAAGGTTGCGATAAGGAGGATAAAAAAAGAAAAAGAACGAAGTCGTATAACTTCTTGTATTATCCGTATGGGTTCACCTACTTCGGGCTCAGTTGACTCGGCTCTCATTTCAAGTAAGCCGTCGTTCTTCAAACCTTCTTCCATTTGACCGAACAATATCCCGGTACGATGAGCTCTTTGAGCACTCAAAAAATTAAGAACAGCTTTGGGTGTCTCTGCATACATCTTTAACTTAAGAGTGAAGCGAGAAAACACTAGTGTCCATACGACTCAGAAGATATCGAACTGCATAATTTGAGGATTGGAACAGACACAAATCCAGTGGACAAACTTAAAGTAATCAGGTTCCTTCAGGGCAGATTTTTTTTTTTATTTCTGCTCGACGAGATACATAATGTATTTGGAAAGGTATAAAAGATGGAGCATCGGTACTGCGGTTCCGTTCTCTATTATAAAAAAACCAGCCTTTGGTCATCGAAGTGAAAATATTTGGGCGAATGGATTATGTTCAAATTGTGCATCAAAGAAAATGCAGCTCGGCTGGTTGGTGAAGTTCATGGTAATATCAGAGCGCTTTGCAGAGTTGGACTTAGAGAATCGGGATAGAATAAAACAATTTTGATCAATTTGAATGGAGTATTATAATGTAGAGATTGACTATTTCAGTGCTGAAATCGAAACTGCTTGGCGGATAATGTTTTAGTTCATGAACTGGTAATTACCATTTTATGAAAAATATAAGCAACCGCTCGATGGATAATACATAAGGAAATTAAAGAATTAAAAATTATATTATATATATTACAAGCCGCGTACCGCGGCTGCGCTTGCTACGCTCGTTATGCTCACTTTGTTTGGCGCTATACTATCGTTACTCGCGTTGCTTACATTTCTTCCCTTGCTTCCGTTACTCCGTTGATCCCATTTTTCCCGTTACTTCAGTTGCTCCCGTTGCTCCCGTTGCTTCCATTTCTTCCGTCACTTTCGTTGCTCCATTGTGTCCGTTGCTCCCATTGATCCTGTTGCTATCATTTCCCGTTGCTCCCATTTCTCCCATTGCTTCCAAATCTCCGTTCTCCCAATTCTCCGTTGCTCCTATTTCTATTCCACATGTTCCCAAAATTCAAAATTTTATCAAAACCGGTTTAGCGGCTAAGCAGTTCATAGGAAACATACTCGTACATACATCCTCTATTATATAAATATATTTGTCAGTTTAATCCTTTACATACATTTCATTTATTGACCATATTTTAATTTTACAATAATGATGATTAAACTATATATATTTAGAGGCGATCAGATAATAAATCTTTACAGCCTGAGTAATAGTAAGTGGCATGTAGAGCCGTATAATATGATTGTGTAATTAGTATATGTATATGGTTTGAGGAAAATGGTCGGAAAAACCCAATAAAATTTAACTAAAATTAAGTGTATATAAAAAAATCTGCCAACAGTCTGTGTGCAACTTTATTATTTTTCTGGCAGAAGTTCAGAACGCGTTCAATTCGGGGATGCGGTGTATGTTACTATGTGACTGAAAACCTAACAAAAAGTTCGGGAAGCGGTTAGAAAAGGGCGTAACATATGAATTAAATAATTGGGTCATATTCCGGGATGTGGTCTAGAGGTTGAAAAAAACAAAAATTTAAAATAGGTGACTATTAAACAAGCCTGGGGAAGTGAAAAGATATTCGATATCTGATCAGACTTGAGAAACATGGTGGAATTCTTGAAAAAGTATGCAGCCAGTTTACACCCTCTTAGGGGTCGAATTTCAAAAAATCTTGAAAATGCATTCTAGGTATTCATACGAAGAATCCATAGAATAAAAACGAATTCAATATTTCGAAAGACCTAGTAGATATGACGAAAATCGTGAAAATATATGCATTTTATATATACTGGTATTTTTTTTGCCCCCCCCCCTTCTGAACGCCAATGAATATTCACATTTTTTTATCAGAATTACTTTTCTAGTTAATTTACATATACGTACCGAGTTTCAATTTCGTAGCATAAGCCGTTCTAAAGTTAGGAAAAACACCCCCCACCACCGTACCATACTACCCCTAAAATAAATTTTATTTTTCCACCATGCCACTACTATAGCTCTATCTAAATACCAAGTTTCAGCTTCCTATCATTATAGATTCTTAAGATATAAGCATCGGAACTTTTTCTTTCTCACCCTTCCCCACCCTCACCCTCTACACCCTCACCACCAAACTTTTTTTTCCTACTAGGGTTCTATTAGGCCTACTTCTGGTAAAAATTTGAAGCATCCATCTTACACTGTTATTGAGATATGAAACGTGTTATTTTTGAAAAATTCTTATCCCCTCCACTTACGTACTCGTCCGCCCCCTTCAAAGATTTTACTTTGAGCAATATTTATTTATCAATCTTAATATCCAAACCGAATTTTGTTTTTCTGGTGTCATTGGTTTGTGAGATATCGTTATGTTTAGTATTTCAACCCCGACCTGGTAAAAATTCTAAGCAGAAGACGGGATTTGTTTCTTCGTAGATCAGATCCAAGGTTACAACCTTTGTAAATTTTCACAGCCATGAAGCGCTGACCATATCCAGGGTTACAACCAGAGAATAGCTGAAATCAAGAGAAAAAAGCTTCTCAAAATACACGCCTTTAGCCTGAGGTAGAGGACGCCTTTCTTGACCATTAAATTCTTCTCGGTAATAAATTTGGAATGGGATGTGGCTATATAGAATTTACCTCAGCGATCCCACCAGCTGTCAAGGTGTTTCGGTTAGTAGGCAAGAATACACCTTCTGAAGAGTCTATGCCCTCCGATGACGAAACAGCTCCTTCGGACCTAGTCCAACACAATCTTATGATGAACTGGCTTCTCCAGTGAAGTTTCTTTCCAAATTTGTCATATCCTCAGGGATAGCGGTTAGTCCACAGTCGGGGACTCCGTGTTGGAGTTTCACTCCACTGACACCGGAAAGAATAACTAACTCCTAATAATAATAAAGTAATTAGAAGTTAGTCACTTTAATCATTCTGCGAAGTATTTTTAAAGTAATAAATCGATTCAATAATCCTTACAGTTACGACTAAGAGACTATAATATTACTATTTAGCTTAAATAAAATGGGAGAAGATCATTTGAATGGGTTCATGGTAAAAGGTCATTAGAATAATTTTTATCGAAATCGTAGCTAGAGTCTTGGAGGTCCAGCACATTTTATCATTAATTAATCTAGTAGAACATCTACATATAGGTACATTAAGCTTCAACTTTCTAGCATAAGCCATTTTTGAGATATGAAAAACCATCCCTAACCCTGTACCTTGCTTCCTCTATTAAACATTTGATTTTTCTGGGATGTCTCTAAAGTTGTATAATTTTTTAGCTTTCTATCATATGCGACTTTTGAGAAATGAAAATCAGAATTTTTTCATTTCCACACTCAAAATTTTCTCTGGTAGAAGTCCAGTAGTCCTAACTCCTGTACATTTTTTCTTATGAATATTTTTACAGGACATTTTAACTGAAAATAAAGGTTTCCCGGGATAAATACTGTTCTAATATATTTTTTTAAGAAATTTATTTTGTATATTTCCTATAAAAGTTTTTGGATTGTATCTAATACGATTTGTGAGATAGGTAGGTAGGTAGGTAGGTAGGTACGCGTGGCTGTCTGTGAGAGTATGGACACACTTAGGCCTAAAAGGTCCGTTGTGATACCACAGGATCATGGAATCCAGTCCTACTCGTTAAACCATTTAGAGCTTGCAATGAAGCGTTGGATTCTCGCGACCTCCATTGTGGCAAGATCACCAAGACAGTTGAAGAAGTAAGCTCCAAGATAAGCTTTCCTTCTGGCTGATAGAGCTGGACAAGTATAAAAAAAGTGAAGGGCTTTCTCGTCCTCCTCCTCATCCTGGCAGCTTCTACAGAAGTCGTTTGAGAAGAGGCCGAGCCTTTCAGAATGTCGACCTTTAAGACAGTGTCCGGTTATTACACTGACTGTTATACTGACGTCCGCCCTTTTAAGCAGATTCATTTTTACTTTATTATTTTAATAATTAGGTATTGTGATTGATTTTTTAAAAAAAAAAATTTGCTACCCTCAAAATTTTTATTTTCAAGTTTCATAACTAGTAGACGCGAAAAAAGCAATAAAAATTTTCAGTCCGTCCGTCCGCCGTACGCAAAATCGTTTGGAGGCACGTAGCTCCCAAACGCTTTAAGATATTAAATTGAATTAAATTAAATTAAATTAAATTTTTTACGGATAGACGGGGTAGGCTCCTTGAAGTGACCAAATTTTTAGGGGTGGGGTGTGAGGGGGGAGGAGGGAAAAGTGTTTTAGACCGAAAATTTTGGTTTCTAGATCTCAGTAACCGCTTATGATAGGAAGCTGAAACTTGAAATTTCTATAAAGCTCTGATAGTAGACCCATTTGCATAAAAATTGTCAATATTGATCAAGGGTTATGGGAGTGGGGGGAAATATAATGCGTCCGAAACCCAAAAAAGGCGAGATAGACACATTCTAAAATCCATATCTCCAAAACCGTTAATGGCACACTATTCAAACTTAAGAAATATTTAAAGTTATACTAGGAGAACAGATTGAAAAAAAAAAATTGTGTTGGGGAAGTTGTGTATGGGGGTGGGGGGTGAAAAGCTTTAGATTACGATATCTCATGAACCAATTGCTCTAGAAAAATAAAATTCGGTTTGGGTATTAAGGTCGACAAATAAAGATTGATCAAAGTAAAATTTTTTAAGTGGGAAGTTGAGCATAGAAATGGAGGGGATAAGAATTTTTCAAATGAAACACATTTCATATCTCAAGATCAGTGTAACATAGATGCTTAGAATTTTTACCAGAAGTAGCGCTAATTAAACCCTAGTAGGGAAAAAAGTTTTGTGCAAAGGAAAAAGTTCCGATGCTTATATCTTAAGAATCTGTAATGATATAAACCTTAAACTTGGTATTTAGATAGAGCTATAGCAGCGGCATGTTGGAAAAGGGTCATTCCATGAAAAATCGCAAAAGTTGTGACCTTACCATCGCCGATTCTTTTGAAAATTTTTTTGCTTGAAGAACCAGTGAAAAAAAAAATTTATGTGGTTTTAAATTTTTTTTTTCTATCTCATTTACTGTATTATTTATAATACAGTATTGTTATCGATTTTTAAAAAAAAAAATTTGCTGCCCTCAAATTTTTTTTGTCCACGTTTCATGACTAGTAGACGCGAAAAAAGCAATAAAAATTTTCACTCCGTCTGTACGCCGTACCGCGTACGCCGTACGCCGTACGTCGACCGCCCCAAAATCTTTGAAGGCTCGTAGCTCTCAAACCAGTGGAGCTATTAAATTAAAATATTTTCTAAGAATAGACTTGGTGGACTTCTTGAATTGACATTATTTTCAGGGGAGGAGGTGTAAGGGGGAAGGCGGGGTAAGCGTTTTAGACGAAAAATTTAGGTTTCTAGATCTCAGGAACCGCTTGTGTTAGGAGGCTGAAACTTAGAATTTCTATAGAACTTTGATAATGGACCCATTTACAAAAAAAAAAACAGATATGGGTGAAGGGGTGTGGGAGTGGAGGGGGAAGCAATGCGTCCGAAACGCAAGAAAGTCGAGATCGACACATTCTAAAATCTATATCTCCTAAACCGTTAATAGCAAGCAACTAAAACTTAACAAATATCTGTAGTTATACTAGGAGAATAGATTGAAACAAAATGTTTGGGTGGGGGTAGTGGCGTACGGGGGTGGGGCTGAAATACTTAACATTACAATATCTCCCAAACCAGTGGCACTAGAAAAACAAAATTCGGTTTGGATACAAAGCTTGATAAATAAAGATTGCTAAAAGTAAAATCTTTGAAGGGGGCGGGGGAGTACGTAAGTGGAGGGGATAAGAATTTTTCAATAATAACACGTTTCATATCTCAATAACAGTGTAAGATGGATGCTTCAAATTCTTACCAAAAGTAGGCCTAATAGAACCCTAGTAGGGAAAAAAAGTTTGGGGGTGTGGGTGTAGAGGGTGAGGGTGGGGAAGGGTGAGAAAGAAAAAGTTCCGATGCTTATATCTTAAGAATCTATAATGATAGGAAGCTGAAACTTGGTATTTGGATAGAGCTATAGTAGTGGCATGGTGGAAAAATAAATTTTTTTTTAGGGGTAGTATGGTAAAGTGGAGGGGGGTGTTTTTCCTAACTTTAGAACGGCTTATGCTGTTAAGTTGAAACTCGGTACGTATATGTAAATTAACTAGAAAAATAATTCTGATAAAAAAAAATTTGAATATTCATTGGCGTTCAGAAGGGGGGGGGGCAAAAAAAAATATCGGTTAGTATAAAATGCATATATTTTCACGGTTTTCGTCATATCTACTAGGTCTTTCCAAATATTGAGTTCATTTTTTTTCTACGGATTCTTCATGTGAATACCTAGAAAGTGTTTTCAAGATTTTTTGAAATTCGACCCCTAAGAGGGTGTAAACTGGTTGTATACTTTTTCATGAATTCCACCATGTTTCTCAGGTCTGATCAGATATCGAATATCTTTTCACTTCCCCAGGTTTGTTCAATAATCACCTATTTTTAAGTTTTTTGTTTTTCAACCTCTAGACCGCATCCCGGAATATTATTTAATTCATATGTTACACCCTTTTCTAACCGCTTCCCGAAGTTTTTGTTAGGTTTTCAGTCACATAGTAACATACACCGCATCCTCGAATTGAACGCGTTCTGAACTTCTGCCGGAAAAATAATACAGTTGCGCCCAGACTGTTGGCAGATTTTTTTTTTTTGTTAGTTATAGTATGTTAAAAATTTCGCCAAAATGGTGTCCAAGTCCTCTTTGAAAGTTCATATCTCTAAAAGTTTTTATCATAGAATAATAAAATAGGACTTATTTTAAAGGGTTTAAAGGTTGTCGCAAAATAAGAAAAATTTAAATAAAATTAATCCTTAAAACTTTTTTCAAGGATAACGATTTTGTCCTTTATCCTTAAATATTTCATATTACCGTTTTTTCTATTTGTTATTTTCTTATATTTTGTGTATTATACTGTTCTTCGAAACATATCAAAAATTCAACTTGAGACCGCAATCGGGGTAAAAAAAAGAGAAGAACATCAGTGCTTCTCAACTTACTTTATAGAAAAAGGGTCATTCCATCAAGAATCGCCAAAAGTGTAACCTTACCATCGCCGATTCTTTTGAAAATTTATCCACTCGAAGAATAAGTGAAAAAAAAAATGTAATTTAAGTTTTTCGCTTAAGTTTTTTTTTTAGTAGTTATAGTATGTTAACGATTTCGCATGAAAAGTGGTCAAGTCTTCTTTGAAAATTCATATCTCTGGTAATTTTAATCCTAAAATAATAAAGTATGGCTTATTTAAAAGATTTTTGATAAAAAATTTCTGTAATATAAAAAAAAATCTGCCAACAGTCTGGGCGCAACTGTATTATTTTCCCGGCAAAAGTTTAGAACGCGTTCAATTCGGGGATGCGGTGTGTGTTACTATGTGACTGAAAACCTAACAAAAAGTTCGGGAAGCGGTTAGAAAAGGGTGTAACATATGAATTAAATAATTGGGTCAAATTCCAGGATGTGGTTTCGAGGTTGAAAAAAAAACAAAACTTAAAAATAGGTGATTATTAAACAAACCTCGGGAAGTGAAAAGATATTCGATATCTCATCAGACCTGAGAAACATGGTGGAATTCATGAAAAACTATACAACCAGTTTGCACCCTCTTAGGGGTCGAATTTCAAAAAATCTTGAAAACTTATTCTAGGTATTCACATGAAGAATCCGTAGAATAAAAATGAATTCAATATTTCGAAAGACCTAGTAGATATGACGAAAATCGTGAAAATATATGCATTTTATATTAACCGATATTTTTTTTTGCCCCCTCCCTTCTGAACGCCAATGAATATTTGAATGTTTTTTATCAGAATCACTTTTCTAGTTGATTTACATAAACGTACTGAGTTGCAACTTCCTAGCATAAGCCGTTCTGAAGTTAGGGAAAACACCCCGCACCACCGTACCATACTACCCTTAAAAAAATGTAATTTCCCACCATGCCACTACTATAGCTTTATTTAAATACCAAGTTTCAGCTTCCTATCATTATAGATTCTTAAGATATAAGCATCGGAACTTTTTCTTTCTCACCCTTCCCCACCCTCACCCTCTACACCCACACCACCAAACTTTTTTTTCCTACTAGGGTTCTATTAGGCCTACTTCTGGTAAGAATTTGAAGCATCCATCTTACACTGTTATTGAGATATGAATCGTGTTATTTTTGAAAAATTCTAATCCCTTCCACTTCCGTGCTCCTCCACCCCCTTCAAATATTTTACTTTGAGCAATTTTTATTTATCAATCTTTATAATAAAACCGAATTTTGTTTTTCTGGTCCAATTAGTTTGTGAGATATCGTAATCTAAAGTTTTTCACCCCCCACCCCCGTACGCCACTACCCCTACCCAAAAATTTTGTTTCAATCTACTCTCCTAGTATAACTACAGATATTTGTTAAGTTTTAATTGCTTGCTATTAATGGTTTAGGAGATATGGGTTTTAGAATTTGTCGATCTCGGCATTTTTGCGTTTCGGACGCATTATTTCCCCCTCCACTCCCACACCCCTTCACCCATATCTGTTTTTTTTTTGCAAATGGGTCCATTATCAAAGCTTTATAGAAATTCTAAGTTTCAGCCTCCTAACCCAAGCGGTTCCTGAGATCTAGAAACCTAAATTTTTCGTCTAAAACGCTTACCCCGCCTTCCCCCTCACACCTCCTCCCCTGAAAATAATGTCAATTCAAGGGGTCTAAACTATTCTTAGAAAAAATTTTAATTTAATAGCTCCTTTGGTTTGAGAGCTACGAGCCTTCAAAGATTTTGGGGCGGTCGACGTACGGCGTGCAGACGGAGTGAAAATTTTTATTGCTTTTTTCGCGTCTACTAGTCATGAAACGTGGAAAAAAAAATTTTGAGGGCAGCAAATTTTTTTTTTTAAAAATCGATAACAATACTGTATTATAAATAATACAGTAAAATACGAATAAAAACTATCCTTCAAAGTTTTTTTTCAAGAAAAAGGATTTTGTCCTTTATCCTTGAATATCTCAAACTACCGTTTTTTCTATTTTTTTAATTTTTTATTTTTTTATAGTTTATAGGTTATACTATTTTACACAATATACCAAAAACTTAACTTGGGATCTCAATTGGATCGGAAAAAAAAATCGAAGTACATCGGCGCTTTTCTATTATGTTATAGAAAAATTACAGTTATAACATAATTTAGAATTACTGATGTTCTTCGATTTTTTATCTCCGATCCCCTTGAGATCCCAAGTTAAGTTTTTGGTATATTGTGTAAAATAGTATAACCTATAAATTATAAAAAAATAAAAAATAGAAAAAACGGTGTTTTGAGATATTCAAGGATAAAGGACAAAATCCTTTTTCTTGAAAAAAAACTTTGAAGGATAGTTTTAATTCGTATTTTTTTTATATAACAGAAATTTTTAATCAAAAATCTTTAAAATAAGCCATACTTTATTAATTTAGGATTAAAACTACCAGAGATATGAATTTTGAAAGAAGACTTGACCACTTTTCATGCGAAATCGTTAACATACTATAACTACTAAAAAAAATGAGATAGAAACAAAAAATTTATATTACATTTTTTTTTCACTAATTCTTCGAGTGGATAAATTTTCAAAAGAATCGGCGATGGTAAGGTTACACTTTTGGCGATTCTTGATGGAATGACCCTTTTTCTATAAAGTAAGTTGAGAAGCACTGATGTTCTTCTCTTTTTTTTACCCCGATTGCGGTCTCAAGTTGAATTTTTGATATGTTTCGAAGAACAGTATAATACACAAAATATAAGAAAATAACAAATAGAAAAAACGGTAATATGAAATATTTAAGGATAAAGGACAAAATCGTTATCCTTGAAAAAAGTTTTAAGGATTAATTTTATTTAAATTTTTCTTATTTTGCGACAACCTTTAAACCCTTTAAAATAAGTCCTATTTTATTATTCTATGATAAAAACTATTAGAGATATGAACTTTCAAAGAGGACTTGGACACCATTTTGGCGAAATTTTTAACATACTATAACTAACAAAAAAAAAAAATCTGCCAACAAAATCTGGCGCAACTTTATTATTTTTCTCGCAGAAGTTCGGAACGTGGTTTATTCGGGGATGCGGCATATGTTACTATGTGACTGAAAACCTAACAAAAAGCGGTTAGAAAAGGGTGTAACATGTGAATTAAATAATTGGGTCATATTCCGGAATGCGGTCTAGAGGTTGAAAAATAAAAAACTTAAAAATAGGTGATTATTAAACAAGCCTGGGGAAGTGAAAATATATTCGATATCTGATCAGACCTGAGAAACATGGTGGAATTCATGAAAAAGTATACAACCAGTTTACACCCTCTTAGGGGTCGAATTTCAAAAAACTTGAAAACACATTCTAGTTATTCACATGAAGAATCCGTAGAATAAAAATGAATTCAATATTTGGAAAGACCTAGTAGATATGACGAAAATCGTGAAAATATATGCATTTTATATATACTGATAATTTTTTTTGCCCCCCCCTTCTGAACGCCAATGAATATTTGAATTTTTTTTTATCAGAATTACTTTTCTGGTTAATTTACATATACGTACTGAGTTTCAATGCCTAGCATAAGCTGTTCTAAAGTTAGGAAAAACACCCCCAACCACCGTACCATACTACCCCTAAAAAAAAATTTATTTTTCCACTATGCCACTACTATAGCTCTATCTAAATACCAAGTTTCAGCTTCCTATCATTATAGATTCTTAAGATATAAGAATCGGAACTTTTTCTTTCTCACCCTTCCCCACCCTCACCCTCTACACCCACACCGCCAAATTTTTTTTCCCTACTAGGGTTCTATTAGGCCTACTTCTGGTAAAAATTTGAAGTATCCATCTTACACTGTTATTGAGATATGAAACGTGTTATTTTTGAAAAATTCTTATCCCCTCCACTTACGTACTCCCCCGCCCCCTTCAAAGATTTTACTTTGAGCAATCTTTATTTATCAAGCTTAATATCCAAACCGAATTTTGTTTTTCTGGTGCCTCTGGTTTGAGAGATAGCGTAATGTTAAGTATTTCACCTCCCACCCCCGTACGCCACCCCCCACACCCAAAAATTTTGTTTCAATCTACTCTCCTAGTATAACTACAGATATTTGTTAAGTTTAAATTGCTTGCTATTAACGGTTTAGGAGATATGGATTTTAGAATGTGTAGATCTCAACTTTTTTGCGTTTCGGACGCATTGCCTCCCCCTCCACTCCCACACCCCTTCACCCATATTATCAATTTTTTCGCAAATGGGTCCACTATCAAAGCTTTATAGAAATTCCAAATTTCAGTCTCCTAACATAAGCGGTTGCTGAGATCTAGAAACCAAAATTTTTCGTCTAAAATGCTTCCCCCACCTTCCCCCTCACACCCGCACCCCTGAAAATAATGTCAATTCAAGGGATCTACCCAGTCTATTCCTAAAAAAAAATTTAAATTTAATAGCTCCACTGGTTTGAGAGCTACGAGCCTTCAAAGGATTTTGGCGGTCGACGTACGGCGTACGGCGGATAGACATAGTGAATATATAATTTTTTTAGGGGTAGTATGGTACGAGGGTGTCTGTGTTAGTCTGGGTGGCTTAGTGGCTAGAGCACTTGCCTTCGGTGCACCTGGTTCCAGGTTTGAATCTGCTTGGCGGCATGTAATTTTCGAAAATGGGATTGAGTGCCGGACTACCAGTTCACTCAGCTGTAAATGAGTACCTGAGTTAAAATCGGGGTAATAATCACGGACGAGCGTGTAGTTGACCACTTCACCTCCTAGTGTTCCGTTGGTCTCGCAATGAAGTAACTCTAGCATTACTTCAAGGCCTAGGCCCGATTTGGGCTGTTGCGCCATTGATTATTATTATGGTACGGGGGTAGGGGGTGTTTTTCCTAACTATTAAACGGTTTATGTAAAGAAGTTGAAACTCGGTGTGTATATGTAAATCAACTAGAAAAGCAATTTTGATTAACAAAAAAATTCAAGTATGTATTGGCGTTCAGAAGGGGGGCAAAAAAAATTATTTGTGAAAATAGAATGCATATTTTTCCACGATTTTCGTCATATCTACTAGCTCGTCCCAAATATTGAATTTAATTTTATGCTACGGGTTCTTCGTATGAATACCTAGAAAGTGTTTTCCAGGTTTTTTGAAATTCGACCTCTAAGGGTAGTGTGGTACGGATATGGGGGTTGTTTTTCCTTTATATATAGAACGGCTTAAGCTACAATGTTGAAACTTGGTGTGTGTATGTAAGATAACTAGAAAAGAAATTTTGATAAAAAAAATTCAAATATGTATTGGCATTCAGAAGGGGGGCAAAAAAAATATTTGTGAAAATAGAATGCATATTTTTCCACGATTTTCGTCATAAATACTAGCTCGTCACAAATATTGAATTTAATTTTATTATGCGGATTCTTCGTATGAATACCTAGAACTTGTGCCGGAAAAATAATAAAGTTACGCCCAGATTTTTGGCAGATTTTTTTTAGAGCGGTTTAGATCCAGCTTTGGCCAGATCTGTCTCGCAGTGTGACATGTAGTACCATCTGCCGACCTTGAGTTGGTTTTCTCAATTAAGTCCAGTCTCAGTAGCAGTTTACATGTGGAGAGAGGCGCACCCAGATTCCGATGTACCGGCAAAGTCTGAAGGGTGGTATCGCGCCGAGCGAGTTCGTCAGCCATGCAGTTCCCTGTTATGTGTCCTGGCACAGAAGAATATTAAACTGTTCGGCCATCTCCTTAAGAGATGATCTACATTCTTCGGTGACCTTTGATGTTGTCGAGGTCGATTCCAAGGATTTTATCGCCGTTTGGCTGTCTGTGAAAATGCTTATATCCCTACTAGATATTACATTACCCTTTAGCCAGGACAGGGCCTCCTTGATCGTCATAAGCTCCGCCTGATAGACACTACAGTGCTCCGTTCGTACCAAATCCCTTCCCCACTCTAGACGAGTTGGGATGGCTGTTAAGAAATTTTTGTCGAAATCATAACTGGGAGGGGTGTAGTCGGTGTTTTCAGGAATGTAGAAGTGATTCAAGATTGTTGGTAGGCCTGCACATATGTCAGTCCGCTGTGTGAATGCCCAAGTCGAATGGCTGCACTGGCTGCCATTTGCTTGCCCGAAATGCATGTCCAGTGCTGCGGAGGGAGTTTTTTCAAAGCTCCGCAGGTGAATATGCATGCTGTTCTTTGTACCTTTCCCAGTGTGGTGTGTGATGCGACTAGCTATTTTGCTAGCCGTTCGGGTATGAAAAGGTACGTGGTTGAGCGCCAGTGCTTTATGCTTGAGCTTCGTGCGACAGCGGTGCAGTGTACCGATGCAGCTGTACAATTTTACTACCCTTGACCTTCACTTTAACACCTTATTTTGAACACTTTACTTTGTTATTAGATTTTTCGTGGTAAGCTACCAAAGAAGCTATTATGATTAGGAGTTAGTTATTCTTTCCGGTGTCAGTGGAGTGAAACTCCAACACGGAGTCCCCGACTGTGTACTAACCGCCATCCCTGAGGATATGACAAATTTGGAAAGAAACTTCACTGGAGAAGCCAGTTCATCATAAGATTGTGTTGGACTAGGTCCGAAGGAGCTGTTTCGTCATCGGAGGGCATAGACTCTTCAGAAGGTGTATTCTTGCCTACTAACCGAAACACCTTGACAGCTGGTGGGATTGCTGAGGTAAATTCTATATAGCCACATCCCATTCCAAATTTATTACCGAGAAGAATTTAATGGTCAAGAAGGGCGTCCTCTACCTTAGACTAAAGGCGTGTATTTTGAGAAGCTTTTCTCTTGATTTCGGCTATTCTCTGGTTGTAACCTCGGATTTGGTCAGCGTTTTATGGCTGTGAAAATTTACATTGGTTGTAACCTTGGATCTGATCTACGAAGAAACAAATCCCGTCCGCCGCAACTTATTTTTTAACCAATATTTGTTGTTATTAGATTTTTCATGGTAAGCTACCAAAGAAGCTATTATGATTAGGAGTTAGTTATTCTTTCCGGTCGGAGTCGCCGACTGTGGACTAACCGCCATCCCTGAGGATAGGTGGATAGGATAGGCGGTGGAGTGAAACTCCAACACGGAGTCCCCGACTGTGAACTAACCGCCATCCCTGAGGATAGGCGGATAGGATAGGCGGTTAGTCCACAGTCGGGGACTCCGTGTTGGAGTTTCACTCCACTGACACCGGAATCTGGTGTTAGAGTGTCAGTCAGATTTAGCGCAGGTATGTATGACATCTTGATCTGTGTGGTAGTTGTATGATAGCCTGTTTGACTAAGCAATCGCTTCGAAGCTTAAGCATGCCACTAGCTTTGAAGGTAGCTTGAGTGACGTTATTACCACAAACAACGTTGACAGTTGTAGTGTGAGCTAAGGAATAGATCCATTGGTTTGGATCCGCGAGTTAGATCCAATGTGGACCGGCACCCATGTTCACTATCTGACACGTACTGTCGACTGGATTGTTATTAAGTAGCCAGATCTCGCAAGCACTGACGGAGGACCCTTTGCGGTAAAACGGATGTTTTTGTCTGCATAAGTGTTTGCCTTCTGCGATTGAGAGGCAAGACACTAGCTCCGTCTCGGTCAGCGCGTAATATTGATCCCGGTGCAAGCTCATCAGTAGAAAGGGAAACGCTGGTTGTATTGCGACGAATGTTTCATTAATCCTTGTTGGTACCGGGATAACCTGGAACAGCTCGAAGTCTTCTGGTGCCAATAATGGAATCCGGATCTTGAAGATGATGTGTCTCGCTGTGGGTCTGCCTTCTATGGTCACGAGTCTATAGAACTGCAATATGCCATTTCCTGTGGTGGGCAATTTCACTGAGTCTGGCAAGCTATTTTTGATCTTCACGAGCTCTTGGGTGAATTGCTCTGGGGATAGCAGTAGTGAGCTGACAAATCCCTGATGAGTGCTGGCTAGTACATCAATGAGTGAATTCTGTGTTCGCTGATATTTGGAGATGGCTAGAACAGCTTGCAACGACATGGACGTGAACATTTGCATTAACTTCGGCTGTTGTTGAACGTCGCGAATTTCCTTCATTTCTTCGACGATGTTGTTAAGCTGCACTTCCCTGTGCTGGAGCTGTTGGTTCATCGAGTCGCGATCACTCTGGAGAAGATTGAGCGTAGCATCAAGGATTGACGTCTGATTTTGAATTAAATGAATGAGGTGTTCCTCGTTGTCATTAATTAAGTCGATGGTGTCTGCCATTGAGTTGGCGTATTCTTTATCGAGTACACCAAATAGTGCATTGGCTATGTTTCCGACAAAGTTCATGGCTCCCCTTTTTGGTCGCAATGACCCTTTGGGCAGCAGCAAGCTGTTGCTTGTGGATACTTCATCCCATGTCTTCTGGAATTGCTGAAGGAAGCTCTGGCAGGACCTTGTGTTGCTGTCATTGTGAATCGTCATAAAGGCAGTGCACACAACGTGCAAGGTAGTGGGCATTTAATCAGTAGTTTGTGATCTTCCCAATACGGCTGCATGTCGTAGTATGCTATTAGGTTCCATTCACTGCTCCCAAGCTGCCAAAATATATGCCAGGAGTAGAATCGAATTTCGTGATCTCGAAAGCACGACCATCGTGGCTGATGACGAACTTAAACATGCAATCAGCAACGTGACAATTGCTGACGCAAGAGATGTACTACTCTTCTTGTGGGGTCTCGAAGTAGACTCTATCGAAGTGCTTGGTATGGGGCTTAGCCGAGATGAGAAAGTCGCAGGGACGCTTGGAGGAGGAACTGCAGAAGATGCCGACTTGCTAGTTGACCTTTTCGTAGTGTTGGCAGTGTCCTTGACGACGTCTTCAGCTTGAGAATGCAGCAGCGTATGGTGTCAGCCAGAGCTTTTGCGGCAATTGGAGGAAGTACAGCCGCCGGCATTATGACCGAGTCGTAAACAATTAAAGCATCGTTTAGCGGTGCTAACAATTGTGAGACACCTTGATTGCGAGAGTTTTAGGAACCCGGGACATGCGTACAACCGATGCCCACCCTTGCAGTAAAGGCAGAGCTTGTTAGTTGAGACGGCTAGCGCTTTCGGTGAGCTGGTTGCCCTGGTACCTCCCTCGTTCTGCTGACCCGGTTTACTTCCCAGGACCTCCGGTGACTGGGAGCGCATTTCGAGGAAGTGTAAGAAGTCAGCCATTGATTGTAGCGGTCTGGGGTCCTTGAGGGACTGCTCCCACGACGTATACGTTGATCTGTCCAGCTTTTGAGCGAGAATATGCACCAGTGATGGGATCTCTTTAATCGATCCTTAATTTACTCTTTTTGTAATTAAATTATTCTTATGAGAAAATTAAAAATTATATTTATTAATCACTTCGCTTATTAATATTATTCAAACATTAATATTTTTTTAAATAATAAAATTTATATAATATTTTAGTTTATTAACGATTACATAAATTGATATTTTTTTTAATATATTATTAAATTAAATATTTAGTTATTTATTTAATTATTTAGCTTTCGATATGATCGTTGAGAAATATGTTCAATACTGACTAGAAAAAGTAATTAATTTTTATTTTTGGAAATTCCGATAACTTGGATAAAAAATACAATTTATCATAGTAGCGAAAATTCCCATTGCATAGTCAGTAATTTCATGTAGATAATTTACAGTGGAAACTTCCCTCCACACACTCCCCTCCTAGAGAAGGCCAAGACTTCTTGGTAAAGTTAATTTTAAAAAAAATTTTTGTATTTAGGCGAATTTGTAATGAACATGTTTGTGAATATTAGGATGTGAAAAATCTGACTGAATGTAACATGGCTTAAGCCTATCCACAGAAACTTTTCGATGAATTTGATTTACTAAAATAGTGAAAAACTTATCCTCACGAACCAAAACTTGATAAGGTCCTTCGTAAGGAGTCTTTAATGATAAATTAGTTGGTTCTCTACTTACGAATACATAAGAACAAGTTTCTAACTCTTTAAACGTAAAAATATTTTGTACTGAATGGTGAACCGCTGGCTTAGGTTTAACTGAGGACATATACTCTCTAAGACTAAGTATGTATTCATGAACTTGTATTGATTTATTATCTCTTATGTTGTGAATGAATTCGAACGGTAACCGAATGTTTTGCCCATATAACAACTCCGCTGGAGTTGCTTCAGCATCCTCACGCAAAATAGTTCTTAACCCGCGTTATATGCAGTGGTTCTACAACGTTTAAATCCGAAAAATGAACCTAGTTCCGAAAATAATTTTGATTCAAACTGAGCCCCTTGATCAGTTATAATTGAAAGTAGAACACCATAACGCGAAAAGTATTCTTTAATTAAAGTCGAAGCTATGGTTTTTGCTGTGCTATCAATTAAAGGAAATGCTTCTGGCCATCTTGAAAATCTTTCGATAACTGTCAAACAGTAACGAAAATTATTTGATGACGGAAGCGGACCTACTAAATCTAAATGAATTGTTTCAAATTTACTCGAAACTGGTTGGAAATTACCAAAAGGACTTTTAACAAATCTAGTAACTTTTGCTTTCTGACAATCAGGACATTGTTAAGTCCAAAGTCCGTTTAGTCCGTATATCCTTATTAATTGCTGGCCACATAAATTTTGATGATAACAATTTAACAGTAGCTTTAATTCCAGGATGGGCAATATTATGAACAGTTTTAAATAACAGCTCACGAAATTGTTTTGGTATATAAGGTCTTAGAACCTCTTGGGAAGAGTCACACCATAGCATTAGATTGGTTCCCTCTCAATTTAATTTTCTCAAAATGCTCATCAGATAATTGAGCTTTTGCAATTTTAGAATAATCGATTGACGAAGGTTAATCGATTTTACATATCCTAGACAAGGTATCTGCGACTAAATTGTCTTTTCCAGAAATGTGTCTTAAATCAGTAGAAAACTGACCGATAAAATCTAATTGTCTAAGCTGCCTAGGAGAGGCCTTGTCCGCATTTTGTTGAAAACGAAAATAAGAGGTTTGTGATCAGTAAAAATCGTAAAATTTCGACCTTCTAACAAGAATATGAAATGCTTAATAGCTGCAAAAATTGCTAATAACTCTCTATCATACGCACTATATTTAACCTGTGCTTCATTAAGTTTTTTATAAAAGAATCCTAAAGGCCTCCATTCTGCTTTAAATTGTTGTTGTAATACTGCACCTATAGCAGTATTCGAAGCGTCTACAGCTACAGATAAATATGCTGTATGAAAAGATAATAATGTGGCATTCGCTAACATTTCCTTGCATTTTTGAAACGAATGGGAAGCACTTAAATTCCAACTCAAAGGGGTTTTATTACGTTTTTTCTTACTTCCTTTAGTTAAATCATCCAAAATTGTCTGTTCTGATGCAGAATCGGAATGAATCTTCTATAAAAATCTATCATTCCTAAAAACTGTCGCAGTTCTAAAATATTTGATGGCTTAGGATAATTTATAATAACTTCAACTTTAGATTTTTTGGGTTGAAGTCCTTTTGAACTTAAATTGTGTCCTAAAAAGTCAATCTCTTTTTTCATTAAAACACATTTGTTAATATTTAAAATTAATCCATTAATATCTAATCTTTTCAAAACCTCATCCAAATGTTTTAAATGCTCATCTTGTTATATGAAGCAATGAGTATATCATCTATGTAAACGAAACAGTAGTTTAAATCATTAAGAAAATCTGCCAACAGTCTGGGCGCAACTGTATTATTTTTCCGGCAGAAGTTCAGAACGCGTTCGATACGGGGATGCGGTGTATGTTACTATGTGACGGAAAACCTAACAAAAAGTTCGGGAAGCGGTTAGAAAAAGGTGTAACATATGAATTAAATAATTGGGTCATATTCCGGGATGCGGTCTAGAGGTTGAAAAAAAAAACAAAACTTAAAAATAGGTGATTATTAAACAAACCTGGGGAAGTGAAAAGATATTTGATATCTGATCAGACCCGAGAAACATGGTGGAATTCATGAAAAAGTATACAACCAGTTTACACCCTCTTAGGGGTCGAATTTCAAAAAATCTTGAAAACACATTCTAGTTATTCACATGAAGAATCCGTAGAATAAAAATGAATTCAATATCTCGAAAGACCTAGTAGATATGACGAAAATCGTGAAAATATATGCATTTTATATTAACCGATATTTCTTTTTGCCCCCCCCCCTTCTGAACGCCAATGAATATTTGAATTTTTTTTATCAGAATTACTTTTCTAGTTAATTAACATATACGTACCGAGTTTCAACTTCCTAGCATAAGCCGTTCTAAAGTTGGGAAAAACACCCCCCACCACCGAACAATACTACCCCTAAAAAAAATTTTATTTTTCTACCATGCCACTACTATAGCTTTATCTAAATACCAAGTTTCAGCTTCCTATCATTATAGATTCTTAAGATATAAGCATCGGCACTTTTTCTTTCTCACCCTTCCCCACCCTCACCCTCTACACCCACACCCCCAAGGGCCTACAAGGGTTCTATTAGGCCTACTTCTGATAAAAATTTGAAACATACACTGTTATTGAGATATGAACCGTGTTATTTTTGAAAAATTCTAGTCCCTCCCACTTCCGTGCTCCTCCCCCCTTCAAATATTTTACTTTCAGCAATCTCTATTTATTAATTTTTATAATAAAACCGAATTTTGTTTTTCTGGTGCAATTAGTTTGTGAGATATCGTAATCTAAAGTTTTTCACCCCCCCCCCTCCCACCCCCGTACGCCACTACCCCCACCCAAAAATTTTGTTTCAATCTACTCTCCTAGTATAACTACAGATATTTGTTAAGTTTCAATTGCTTGCTATCAATGGTTTAGGAGATATGGATTTTAGAATTTGTCGATCTCGGCATTTTTGCGTTTCGGACGCATTATTTCCCCCTCCACTCCCACACCCCTTCACCCATATCTGTTTTTTTTTGCAAATGGGTCCATTATCAAAGCTCTATAGAAATTCTAAGTTTCAGCCTCCTAACACAAGCGGTTCTTGAGATCTAGAAACCTAAATTTTTCGTCTAAAACGCTTACCCCGCCTTCCCCCTCACACCTCCTCCCCTGAAAATAATGTCAATTCAAGGGGTCCACCAAGTCTATTCTTAGAAAAAATTTTAGTTTAATACCTCTACTGGTTTGAGAGCTACGAGCCTTCAAAGATTTTGAGGCGGTCGACGTACGGCGTACGCGGTACGGCGTACAGACGGAGTGAAAATTTTTATTGCTTTTTTCGCGTCTACTAGTCATGAAACGTGGAAAAAAAATTTTAAGGGCAGCAAATTTTTTTTTTTAAAAATCGATAACAATACTGTATTATAATCAATAAAGTAATAGAAGATATAAACCTTTGAAAGGTTTGTGCTGCATTTCGCAAACCAAATGTCATTCTTAGAAATTCGAATGAACCGAAAGGAGTGGTTATAGCTGTTTTCGGAATATCAGCTTCATTTACAGGGATCTGATGGTAAGCCAGATCTAAAGTTGTGAAAACAGTACAATTAAATAAATTTTGTGTAAAGTCTCGAATATGTGGAACAGGGAATTTATCTGGTATGGTTTTAGCGTTTAATACTCTATAATCTCCACACGGTCTCCAAGTTTCATCCTTTTTTAATGCCATATGCAAGGGCGAAGCCCAAGGGCTACTGGAAGGTCTACAAATACCTTTTTGTAACATTTGATTGAATTAATTTTTAGCAATTATTAATTTATCCGGAAATAAACGTCTAGGTTTAGCAAAAACTGGACAGCAATTAGTCTCAATATAAAGCTTTACTGAATGCAAATCTTTATACTCAGATGATGCTTTATCTGAATTATTGTCAAAATTATAAGTTTTTAACAAGTTAAGTATTCTTGAATCTAAAACAGTAGTAGACAAAACTGCAAGATTTTGTATTGGTCCATTGAAAATAGTACCGACAAGTGAATTTAGTTTAGTTAAAGGATCAATTAAACATTTACGTTTAATATCTATAATTAATCCGAAATAGTTTAAAAATCTGCACCTAAAATAGGTTTATCTACGTCAGCAATTATAAACCTCCATTTAAAAAATCTACGTAATTGTAGAGATAATGTTATCGATTGACAACCATAAGTCGCAATTCTAGTTGAGTTGGCTGCTGTTAAAAATAATTGAGAATCTTTTTCTATTATAGAAAAACGTTTCTTAGGAATAACTGAAATCTCAGCTCCAGTATCAATTAAAAAATTTAATTTCGACAAGGGATCGAAAATTATAAGGCGGTTTGGAAAACTACAAATGTTAGTATCCGCCACAACTAACATCTTATTTAATTTTTTGTCTCCTCAAAATTACAAGGAGGAACACACCTATGTGCTTTTGATCCATAACGACCATGAAAATAACACAATTCGTCTTCTGATCTTTCCGAATTTCGATCTTTAGACTTTGATCTAAATTTATTGTCTTTTTTATTTGATTGAATAGTTTGTTCTATTTTCGATAAGGTTTTAGTTATATTAGCTAATTAATTTTGAAGAGATTGTAAAGTTATCGACTCCAACGATCTATCCAAAATTGAAGTTTTATTCGAAGTATCTAAACTTGCTAAGTTAAATGACGTTGATAATGCCGTTTCCATAATGCGATCTGCGATCTTATCTAACTCTTCTAAAGGAGCAGAACTAGCGGCTAAAATAACTTGAATTTGATGAGGAAGTCTTTGGATCCAAAGTTTTGAAGAGTTACTTCACCAAAACTTGAACATGCTAAAGATCTCATCAAACACAATAATTGCGAAGGCTTCATATCACCTAAATCTAAACCAGTTAAAAGTTTTTGTAATTTCGAGTCTTCCGATTCTCCAAAACGAAGAATCATTTGACTTTTAAAATATGTATATTGACCCGTTTCGGGAACATTTTCGATAATGTCCATTGCCTGAGCACATTCATTAGGATTTAACATGCTAATTGCGTGATTAAACTTTGTTGTTTCTACGACTATACCTGCTGAAGCGAATTGACTGTCTAATATCTTAAACCAAGCCAACGGACTATTCGACCAAAATTGAATCTTTTGAATTGCCACTGCGGCAAGTTTCGTTGACTTGTAATACCATCTCCTACTCTAGGAGAAGATTCCACACTGTTTTCTAACATGATTAAACCAAACCGAACTTCCAATGCAATGAAAATATAAGGAAAACTATTTTTCAAATCCTATCACGAAAACCAATTAATTCAATAAATAATATTGGAATAATTTTGAATTGCTAAAAAAAATAAATGTATTAAGGAGAAAAAAAAAATCAACTTACTCACAAATAAAAAAAAAAAATCTTCGACCTTATTCGTCTTATAATTGAAAATCTTCGATCTTGTATGTCTTAAAATGGAAATTCTTCGACGCTATACGTCTTAAAATGGAAATTCTTCGACGTTATACGTCTTAAAACGGAAATTCTGTAGCGCTATATGACTACAAATTGTAAATCTTCGGCGTTAAACGACTTCTAATTATATATCTTCAGTGTTTAACGACTTCTAATTGTATATCTTCAGCGTTAAACGACTTAATTGTATCTCTTCGGCGTTAAACGACTTAATATCTTACAAACCGGCGGGTTTGTCGGGGTCCCCAATGAGGGGATCTCTTCAATCGATGCTTAATTTACTCTTTTTGTAATTAAATTATTCTTATGAGAAAATTAAAAGTTATATTAATTAATCATAAAATGAGGGGATCTCTTCAATCGATCCTTAATTTACTCTTTTTGTAATTAAATTATTCTTATGTGAAAATTAAAAAATCTGCCAACAGTCTGGGCGCAACTGTATTATTTTTCCGGCAGAAGTTCAGAACGCGTTCAATTCGGGGATGCGGTGTATGTTACTATGTGACTGAAAACCTAACAAAAAGTTCGGGAAGCGGTTAGAAAAGGGTGTAACATATGAATTAAATAATTGGGTCATATTCCGTTATGCGGTCTAGAGATTGAAAAAAACAAAACTTAAAAATAGGTGATTATTAAACAAACCTGGGGAAGTGAAAAGATATTCGATATCTGATCAGACCTGAGAAACATGGTGGAATTAATGAAAATGTATACAACCAGTTTACACCCTCTTAGGGGTCGAATTTCGAAAAATCTTGAAAACACATTCTAGGTATTCATATCAAGAATCCGTAGAATAGAAATGAATTCAATATTTCGAAAGACCTAGTAGATATGACGAAAATCGTGAAAATATATGCATTTTATATTCACCGATATTTTTTTTTGCCCCTCCTTCTGAACGCCAATGAATATTTGATTTTTTTTTTATCAGAATTACTTTTCTAGTTAATTTACATATACCTACCGAGTTTCAACTTCCTAGCATAAGCCGTTCTGAAGTTAGGGAAAACAGCCCCCACCACCGTACCATACTACCCCTAAAAAAAATTTATTTTTCCACCATGCCACTACTATAGCTTTATCTAAATACCAAGTTTCAGCTTCCTATCATTATAGATTCTTAAGATATAAGCATCGGAACTTTTTCTTTCTCACCCTTCTCCACCCTCACCCTCGACACCCACACCCCCAACCTTTTTTTCCCTACTAAGGTTCTATTAGGCCTACTTCTGGTAAGAATTTGAAACATCCATCTTACACTGTTATTGAGATTCGAATCGTGTTATTTTTGAAAAATTCTAATCCCTCCCACTTCCGTGCTCCTCCACCCCCTTCAAATATTTTACTTTGAGCAATCTTTATTTATCAAGCTTTAAACTCAAACCAAATTTTGTTTTTCTGGTCCACTTGGTTTATGAGATATCGTAATCTAAAGTTTTTCACCCCCCACCCTCGTACACCACTACCCCCACCCAAAAATTTTGTTTCAATCTACTCTCCTAGTATAACTACAGATATTTGTGAAGTTTTAATTGCTTGCTATTAATGGTTTAGGAGATATGGATTTTAGAATTTGTCGATCTCGGCATTTTTGCGTTTCGGACGCATTATTTTCCCCTCCACTCCCACACCCCTTCACTCATATCTCTTTTTTTTTTGCAAATGGTTCCATTATCAAAGCTCTATAGAAATTCTAGGTTTCAGCCTTCTAACACAAGCGGTTTCTGAGATCTAGAAACCTAAATTTTTCGTCTAAAACGCTTACCCCGCCTTCCCCCTTACACCTCCTCCCCTGAAAATAATGTCAATTCAAGGGGTCTACCAAGTCTATTCTTAGAAAAAATTTTAATTTAATAGCTCCACTGGTTTGAGAGCTACGAGCCCTCAAAGATTTTGGGGCGGTCGACGTACGGCGTACGGGGTACGGCGTACAGACGGAGTGAAAATTTTTATTGCTTTTTTCGCGTCTACTAGTCATGAAACGTGGAAAAAAAAATTTTGAGGGCAGCAAATTTTTTTTTTTTAAAAATCGATAACAATACTGTATTATAAATAATACAGTAAAGTTATATTTATTAATCACTTCACTTATTAATATTATTCAAACATTAATATTTTTTTAAATAATAATATTTATATAATATTTTAGTTTATTAACGATTACATAAATTGATATTTTTCTTAATATATTATTAAATTAAATTAAATATTTAGTTATTTATTTAATTATTTAGCTTTCGATATAATCGTTGAGAAATATGTTCAATACTGACTAGAAAAAGTTATTAATTTTTATTTTTGGAAATTCCGATAACTTGTATAAAAAATATAATTTATCATAGTAGCGAAAATTCCCATTGCAAAGTCAGTAATTTCATGTAGATAATTTACAGTGGAAACTTCCCTCCACACCAGGAGAGGATCCCAGTGAGTGGTATTTACACCCAAATTCTCCAGCCCAAAAAGACAATCTTGGGTGGTATCATGCAGTGACTTGATGCTGGAACAGTTGTGTTGCGTCATTGCTTTCTGCGACAAAAGTTTCCTGAGGAGTGCAGACACAAGCCATCTAGAGTTTTCGTAGCGATCGTTGATGGTTTCCCGCGCTGCACTGTGGTTGGCGTCAGCGGGAGCGAAGTGCCGAATTAGCCGCTCGGCCTCTCCCGAGAGACTTGACTTTAGATACCACAGCTTCTGGCGGTCGACACTGGGCTGATTATGGACCAGCTGGACGAACAGATCCTTGATCTGCTCTTGTAGCCTGCAGAATGATTTGAGGTCATAGACCTGATTGATCGTGTCATCCACCTTATCCCACATTTACTGATGATACATTTGAATGCGTTCCCAGCCTTGATCGATAAGCTGAGCCTTAATTCGGCGAGCTTGCTTGGACATCTCGTGGTTGGCAAAAACTCCTGACAACAATCTCTGCTGGGCAGAGATTGGGGAATTTTGCCTTTGGGTCGCCGAGTTGCTTACCGTCTGATCAGATGTACTGGTTGACGAAAGCTTGGGAATGGTTCCTGTCGACTGGTGGTCAATCGAAAAGGAGATCTTCTCAGAGTCTGGTTTGTTGGGCAGTACTGGGTTCTGCCTGGCCTCACTGCTTACGTGCAAGGCGTTTTCCTTATCGCTTGGGAGCGACAACCTTGCAAGCAGGTCTGCCTGCGTCCTTTCGTAGCTGCAGTGAACAGCTAGATTGTAATCTTGAGCGATATATTGGTGATTGATTTGCTAGAGATGCAAGGTCCAAATTTCACCGTCTGTCTTCTCGAAAAGCTGCCACATAGCTTGCAGAGTGGCGAGTCTCTTTTGGAGATACTTGACGGTTTCTTGACCTTCAGAGTCGCGTTTGTAATTGGACATGGTGCGCTGGATCTTGGACCCAGTGATCCTTTGTTGACCGACCAATTCTTCCATTGTAAACATAATGGGCTAGTGATTGCACGTGCGAATCTAAGCACGAATTAATGATACACGATGTATAAAATAAACTGGTATATGCTGCCGAAGAATAGCTGAGGACGGCTCGCCTGCGCGTGCACTGCAAATGCGGACGAAAGGACGTCCCAGCGCTATCAACGACGAATGCAGCAAAAAACTATGTGTACGATGAATGCAACAAAAACTATGTGTTTTGCTGCCAACGAATAGCTGGGGACTGCTCGCCTACGCTTTCCAGCTACGTGCAATGATAGATGCAGCAAAAACTGGTGTTTTTTACCACCGAAGAGTAGCTGAGGACGGCTCGACTGCGCACTCCAACTACGTGCGATACGATGAGTGCAGCAAAGGCTATGTGTTTTGCTGCCTATGAAAAACTGAGGACGGCTCGTCTGCGCACTCCAACTACGTGCAACGATAGATACAGCAAAAAACTGATGTTTTGCCACCGAAGAGTAGATGAGGACGGCTCGACTGCGCGTGCGCTTTAGCTGTGTGCGAAATGAAGAGTGCAGCAAAAACTATGTGTTTTGCTGCCGATGAATAGCTGAGGACGGCTCGCCCGCGCACTCCTACTACGTGCAACGATATATGCAGCAAAAACTGATGTTTTTCTACCGAAGAGTAGCTGAGAGCGGCTCGACAGAGCGTGCACTACAACTGCGGCAATACGATTAATGACGTGTGCAACAAGACTGTGTGTTTTTCCACCAAAACGTAGCTGAGAACGGCTCGCGTTGACGTGTGCTTGGCGTTGACGTGCTCGGCGTTGACGTGTGCAACAGGACGATGGAGCAGATTCCAATGGAATCCACTAACGTCTGCAACAGGATGAGACGTAGACGAATGTGTGAAGCAAACAGGCGTCGCACTCCCGAAAATCACGTTTGGGTCACCAATGTTGCAACTAGCTATTTTGCTAGCCGTTCGGGTATGAAAAGGTACGTGGTAGAGCGCAAGTGCTTTTTACTTGAGCTTCGTGCGACAGCGGTGCAGTGTACCGATGCAGCTGTACAGTTTTACTACCCTTAACCTTCACTTTAACACCTTATTTTGAACACTTTACTTTGTTAAATCAATGGATTACAGGAAGGAAATAGCCACAGGCGTTGCATCTGTGACTACTGCTGTCGATTGTTACAGAGGTTCATGTACCTTTGCAACACTTTATCAACGACTTGTGCAGAAGTGAATTTTATTGTGAATATTTCAATCTGTGGACCTAAAGTCCACTCAAAGACAAAATGCTGAGTCGCCGATTTCCCTTGCTTCGTAGCTTTATTGTTTACTTAACTTCATGATGCATGGGAAATCGGATCTGGTATGAAATGCGATAAGAAAAGCAAAAAGACCACGCTAAAGTTCTGGCCATGTGAGCTCCGATGATTAGGAAAATGCAAGCTTGGCAGCGGATCCCACAAGCACGATTGCGTGTAAAAATATGCTTGTGAAATCCGCTGACCAAGCTTCCATTGGAGCAGGCATGAGCACAGTAATAAAATTTAATACAATCGATAAAGAAATGCAAGGTTTGAATTTACGTTACGTTACGGTGCCAAAATGAGGAATTCTACGTTATGGGTAATTATGATGACGCAGAAACTGAATAGTGTGGTTTACCGCTTTGTCTAAGGCCGTCCACTTCAGACAACAAAACCATTCATTAGTATCGGTCTGATGACGGACATGTAGAGCCAATGAACTATTCGGGGCTGCACACGCCATTTACTATCAATAGCCTTTTTGCATGAGCAAAGCGCAACTGTTGCTTTCCTTACCGGATCCTGAATGTTAGGTTTCCAGTGAAGTTTCCTATCCCAAATATTATAAGACCCAAGTATTTTGCACTATCGGTGAAAACTAGACTAGTACCATTCAGAGATGGAGGTTCTACGTGAAGAATTTTGTATTTCCTGGTGAAGAGGACTTATTCTGTTTTGCGTGGGTTGATACCCAGCCTGCATTCAGAAGCCCGATTGGAAAGAATAGAGAGAGCATTCTACAATATCTCATTCAGCGTGTTGAGGTGTTTCCTCGAAACAGCGATTGCAACATCGTCTGCCTAAGCAATCATGCCAGGGAAGTGGGTGTCCAGGAGAAGATCAGTGGTTTCCCTACTAGAGGTAGTCCAAGATCAATCTGGTCTCCTCAGGTAACATGGTGTGGTTAGATTTATGGAGAGAATTTTACGGAGCCCTGATGCCTCGGAGGAATCTTTTATCTCACTACAGAAGAGTCCCCAGGATTTGCTCTGCGCCTTTCTCAGATCATATTTGTATTTACGAAGTGATCCTTTGTTGGAGTCCCAGTCACAAATGTCTTTGGCGTTCTTGGCTTGGTTGAACCATTGCCTGCAGCACTTCTTTAAATTGAAGGTAGCGATGATCCAAGAAGGAATTTTCTTCAGAAACCTTCCAGTTGCTGACCATGTGTGAAATGTTATCGGAAACCAGCGTGATGTCTAGGACTTATTGTCTATTGATAGTTATAAAGGTGAGTTCTTACTCTGTGTTACATAGAAAAAGGTTAGTGCTTAAAAAGTAGTCAAAAAGTGACTCCCCTCTTTCTTTTGTGTCGGTACTACCCCAGACTGTATGATGCGCGCTTGCATCACACCCCAGGATGACAACGGTATTGAGATTACTAGCTTCAGTGATTAGATTGCTCATAAAACTCAGTGGTTGTGGACCCGTGGGTCAGACAGGCCGAGATCAGCCAGTGAATCATGTTATTCAGTTCAAAGCTGACTGCGACGATATCAGGATCACTGAAGCTGTGTAGCAGAAGACAAGTTCTTCTCCGTCCCTGGCTCGACGGAGAAATAGGGAGGCAGATGCCGTTTTTGAGTGATGGGGGTTAATCTGCAGTATTCGTAACATTAACCTCGATCACGGTCAGGTTCGCATCTGCCGGGTCTTCCGGGTCAGATGCCAGGAGATCTTCCACACTGCCATCGGGTAGGGGATTTTGACGCATTCGGTAGGGGATTTTGAGCGTCCGCCTTGTAGACCCTGAGTGTGGTTTGGTCAAGGCCGAAACTCACCACACCCTTCAGTCTGGCTAGGTGGCCAGGGACTCTTTGTTGATCACGATTTTCACGACTCTCTCGTCCCCTTTTGACCCCTTCATTTTGGCGATCTTGCCGGACTGCAGATATTTAAGATCTCCAGGACAGCCGCCGCGTCAGAGGGCTTGCTTGGAATCCTGGCTCTTGTTCGGGGTCGGCATTGGAGGTTCTCCTTTGCCACATCCTCTAACTTTGCTGCAGGCCAAACCTCGCCCAGACCAGCAATTGCTGCCTTATAGCGCCGATCTCTGGCCGGAGCAGATGACCAGCTTGATATGGCCCTGATGCCATCCACCGTCACGGCAGAGAGAAACAGGACCAGAACGTTCCTTCAAAAGTTTTAGGAAACCATCCGCCACCTCGGTTTGCAAACGTTGCCATTCAGGCGTGATCCTTCCGTCATCCTCACTTCTGTCGATGACGGCCCTCCTGATGTGATCCTGCAGGACGTTATTGAAGGGCCTCTAAGGTGCCGCGCTGCTTGTGTTGACCATCTTGGCCCTTTTTGCTAGCTTGGGTGACTCATCCACCTACCTTTGTCTCTTGGACATTTGTTCCTTGCCGGATGGTTCCGCACCTTCGGTGGTCAGCTTTAAAGCCCAGGCTTTAAGGCCATAGAGACCAGTTGTTTGTCTGTCCGCTGTTCCTCAGGTATGCTACCGAGGAGCTTCAGGACTCCCAAGGCCGTTTTCCTCGCCCTGCAGAGTTGTTTGGAAGGGGCGATGTGACGTGAAGATTGGTCGCTGTCAGTCCCTAGAAGTCCGAATTGTGCCGGTGGATTTTGGGATATTGGCTTTCCTCTGTCAGTACCTGGTTCAGAGGCCGTGGTATTGTCAGCTTGCCCTTTCACACCCTTTGAAGTAAGGTGAGGCTTACGCCCCTTCTTGATTGAGCAAAGACCAGGTCTGGTGTCCGAAGTCTTTGCCGTGCTAGTAAGACTGGGTTTGGTGACCAAAGTCTGTACTTGAGAGCATCCACTTGGACCGAGTTTGGGGGCCGAAATCATCTTGGATGTTGAGTCGCTTAGGCCAGATTTAGTTGCCGGAGTCCTTGCCGGTGAGTTGCTCGGACCAGGTTCTGTGACCACAGTCCTTGCAGATGACCCCATTGGGGTGGAGGAGAGGACTTTCGTCCATCTCTCCGATCAGTATTTTGAGAGATTCGGACTCTGGATTTTTGTTTGTTTTTTTCTTTTTTGAATTCATAGTGTTCCCACGAGTAGCACAGAGATCCGCATCGGGCAGATAAGGCTGCTTAATCCGTAGGTCGCCAGGTATCCGGATACTCCGTTCGCGACTGGGTTATGAGAGCCTCCAGTCTGGTCGATTATCGGCACGGGTCGTATGACACCTTGATCGAGCCCGGGTAGGTGGAGTGAATGGAGAGGGGAAGGATGCTAGGAGATGGATGGATGGAAGGGATGTTGGAAGATAGAAAGGGAGGGAGGTTGACTCTCTTTTAGCTTCGGGTAGACCCTACACAGTGAGCCACAACTCCACGGCAAGGTGGAGTCGTTGGAGATTCTTGAGATAACATTTTTTTTTTCTTAAATAGCTCTCTTCACACTTCCTCTCTGACCGTCTGACATTAATCGTTTAGGAAAAATGGATTTTAGAATGATAAGTAAACCCATTGAGATATACATATGTACTGGAGATGACAAGCAGAAGTTCTGAAGCCGGGCGATTTCTTGCAAAGAACCGGCAATGGACACAATGCTACTATTGGCATCACTCATATATATGTTATTCTTAGCCCTTGAACATAAAAAACGCTCAACATGTGAATACTGGGCTACTATTTGAATTTCACTGGTACTTGGCATCAAACGCCCCATACAAAAAAGTTCAATTTAGATTCAAAATGCTTCACAGTGCTTCATACAAAATCGGCTTCTTGTCGTTTCCAGTATTTATATCTCTATGAGTTAACTTACCAAGTGGTTCTGGCCAACTCATTTTATGCCAGAAGGTCTACGGGTTAACAAAAATTCACCAAAACTATAGCGCAGCATAGATAGCTTTGTAAAATATAATTATATGAGTTATAAATAAACTCTTCTATTTATTCGGCAGAGTTATGAATTTAACAGAGTTATGAATTTAACTGTGTTTAAAGGTGTTTTTTTCTGTTTTTGCGAGAGTTTACAAAAATAGACTGATGCCCTTCAAGCATGAACTCATTCATTTTTGTGCATTACAAATTCCTTTGATTCCCTAATTCCTGCTCACAAAATCATTTTTCTAAAAATCCGTTCTTTTCAAATTCTTTGACCAATGTGGATAAACAATTCAATTGTTTTTTCTGAATTTTAGATATTGAACAAAAAATAAATAAATTTTTCTTGTAATTCCATCATCATATTATCATTATCACTTCGTTCTGCAGACAATGTTTGACAATTATCCCCTTGAAGAATAATGGGTCTTACTAATCTAAAGTGAGATCATTTTACAAAATTACAGATCACCTTGCGGGATTAATCTATCGGATTTTTAAAGTGATGATAGTAAACTTTTTCCTACTTAACGGAGATAAGATACAACTGCGTATCAATATATCTTCAAACTGAACGGAAGAACAATTTCCCTCAACCTTATCGCTATCCACTTAAGAAGTTGGTACCAAAAACAGATAAGGAAACCTATTAATTATTACTATTATTTCTATTGTTATCAAATAAAATTGAGGGGATATAAATCACTTGAACGATAGAAACGACCGATGAACTCTAAAGCAATAAAAAATTTAATTTTGCAAAAAAAAAAAATGTTATCTCTAGTTTAGAGAGCGAAATTAATTATCAAACATAACGCAGTCACGATCGGCTGCAAGCCAATCGTATGATACTCTAGATGAAATACTGAACTCCGATTTATATTTTAGTTGGAAGTATATCAAAAGAATGAGGAGTGCACAAGCAATTATTACATGACCTTTTACTTACAGGTAGAAACTATTGTATAGTGGCTACTCGGTTTTTTTGATTTATAGTGAGTTCCATAAAGTAAGTTAGGACATTTTACAGAATTTTTGTATGGCAACTACATGAAGGACTTATGGGATATAAGTCGTAACTTAAGGGAGTCATCCCGTATGACGGTTTCCAAAAATCGATGTTTTGGTTTTTGCATAAATTACACCCAAATATAGTGTAGAATATGTGGACGGAGTGATATTCCGATATTCGGAGCCGTTCGGAAGTTACAGGCCGTTATATTATCTAAGCTCCTTTGTTGCTTCATATATAATGAAAAGTTTAGTCGCGTTTTTCTCAAAATGGTATTTTTGAAATCGGTAGACACGATATCTCGAAATCTATCGAACGGATTTCTGTGAAATTTAGTAAACTTATTCAGTACACATGTATACAGTTTCCAAACTAGGATAATTGTGATTTATCAAGCCGTTTTTTTTTGGCGACCTGAAGAAGTCGTAAAAACACACCAAAATTGACGATAAGAAGCTCAAAAAGCTTCCAAAAATTAACTGTTCAATATTTTTTGATAATCCTAGTTCTGAAACTAGTTCAAACTTCATAGATTAAAATGCCGTTTGATTTTTTTACTTGAGAGTAGTAAAACGCCCGCAACCGTGTCTACCGAAAACAATTTTTTTTTAAAAATAGGTGGCTAAGTTGGCGAATACCTCAGCAATGACCGACAATTTGCATAAATTTATGGTAAAAGTTTCACAGTTCTATCGTTATTAAGTTCGGCAGAAGAAATCCCCAAAAATGGTGTAAAAAAAGAGCCTGCACACGGGATGACCCCCTTAAAGCGTTCTAAAGTTATTGTTCAATATTGGTGAACATGTTTATTAAGGACTTTTGTATGACAGCTACCCGAAGGAGTCGACGGATGGCGCTAATTAATGAACTCCGTCTTGGTTTTGATATAAAACTAATTCCTGTAAGATTTTAACATCCTGCTTTTACTCGTTCTGGAGTTATAGTGGATTCAGTAACCAGCATACATTTTCGAAGGACTTTTCTTGGCTGCTACACAAAGACTTATTCGATTTGCATCATATTCGGAACTTTCGATTCAAACATTGTAAACCTTAAGTATGCAAAATTTCAAGCTCCTAACTTGAAGCATTCTAGCAATAATTGTGAAAACGTGTTTTAAGGACTCTTGTATGGGAGCTACCCGAAGGAGTGGAAGGATATCGACCATTAACGAGCTTAGCCTTACTTTTTCCATTTTACAAGTTGTGACAAAATTTCAACTTCCTAGGTCAACGCGTTCTTGAGTTATCGTGCAAACGGACGGACGGATGGACGGACGGACGGACGGACGTACGGACGGACAGCAAACGAATTTGGGGGTTTTGGCCAAAAACAAACACGAAATAAAGTATAACTTTTTTCCGTCCGAGGCTCGGTTCTATGCGTTACAAACTTTTCGGGCTGGATTAAAATTATAATACTCTATATGTTCATCTAGAGTATAATCAAGGACGACCGTACTTCATACAAGAAAAAACCGGAAAATTATTTTTCTGATTTTAAGGCTCTGTAGATTCAAAGTCGAAGCCCCCCTTCAAAACTCTTTTTCCAAGAGTTGGAGAAAATCATTGTCTGTCTATAAAAACAAATATTTTTTCAAATTTTCGAAATAGTGATTTCTCTGAGGATAGGCCATGCCTGAATGCCTACACCAGGTCCATCTTATATGACATTCCTAAAATCCATCTCTGTTTTATGTATTTCTTAATGTAACACAGCAAGCTACAGTGCAGGAAAATACTTTTCGCGGCGAAAGATGAAGATCATATCCAACTCTTCTACGATGCCTTAAGAGATCAGTGGCATTCTTGTCATTTTTTTTATTTTTCACGATCGTTTTATTTTCTTGACCTCGAGACATTATAACTGAAGAGTCGATATCTTCAAGACGTTCCAAGTTATATACATATACTATAGTATTATAATCGGTGGCTTGGAGTTGATTTTAAGCCAGAAAGAGCTATTTCGAATTCCAATGATCTTGAAAAGAACGACAAAATCGCGGTGCAGTAAAAGATCGTATGGAATAATTAAAGATGCTGGAACTGCTGCTACATGGATCGTTCCATTGTAGTACCTACCTTTTGGAATGTAGATGAGAACCAGCCAAACGATCGTTATGACCACTCCTTCGTTTGTTCTTTTTCACTTGCCTTACTCGATTGAATATATGGTATTTTTGCCGATCTTGAATTCTTGTGAGAATTTCAAGCCATCGCGCTGTCATGACTATGCATGGGCGCCCACAGGTTGGGGGCAAGAAGGGGCACTTGCCCTCCTGAATTCACAGGGAGGGCAAGAAGGGGCACTTGCCCCCCTGAATTCACAGGGAGGGCAAGAACGGGCACTTGCCCCCCCCCCCCCTGGATTTGACCATCGCGAAAAGTTGAGAAAAATCATACTTTATATACCAAACTATGTTGCATCTACTTTTACCATTCATTCACTGTACAATTATTCTACACATCTTTCATGCCTCGACTTTAGTTCTCAGTAATGACACTAAAATGAATATCAAATCAAGCTATAGAGTTAGATAATTAGCCCTTTTCCGGAATTGACCAAGGCCGCGTTCTGAAGAAGAATCAGATCAGGCACCACAACACAGCAGACTGCAGTTTATTTCCAAATCGAACGACCAAGCGTGTGTTTTACAAGATTTTTCGTTACTTTTTTGTAACGCTTTTGTACTTTAAGAACTAATGAAAAAAAGAATTGAAACTCAATTTTGTGATTGATTTTTAAAAAAAAAAATTTGCTACCCTCAAAACTTTTATTTTCACGTTTCATAACTAGTAGACGCGAAAAAAGCAATAAAAATTTTCAGTCCGTCTGTCCGCCGTACGCAAGATCGTTTGGAGGCTCGTAGCTGCCAAACGCTTTGAGATATTAAATTGAAATTTTTTTAACGAATAGACGGGGTAGGCGCCTTGAAGTGACCAAATTTTTAAAGGTGGGGGTGTGAGGGGGAAGGAGGGGGAAGGAGAGGGAAGTGTTTTAGACCGAAAATTTTGGTTTCCAGATCTCAGTAACCCCTAATGTTAGGAAGCTGAAACTGGGAATTTCTATAGAGCTTTGATAGTAGACCCATTTGCAGAAAAATTGTCAATATTGATCAAGGGGTGTGGGAGTGGGGGGAAATGTAATGCGTCCGAAACCCAAAAAAGGCGAGATAGACACATTCTAAAATCCATATCTCCTAAACCGTTAATGGCACACTATTCAAACTTTAAAAATATTTGTAGTTATACTAGGAGAACAGAATGAAGAAAAATTTTGGGTGGGGGAAGTTGTGTATGGGGGTGGGGGGTGAAAAACTTAAGATTACGATATCTCATGAACCAATTGCTCTAGAAAAATAAAATTCGGTTTGGGTATAAAGGTTGACAAATAAAGATTGATCAAAGTAAAATTTTTAAGTGGGAGGTGGAGCATAGAAGTGGAGGGGATGAGAATTTTTCAAATCAAACACATTTCATATCTCAAGAACAGTTTAAGATAGATGCTTAGAATTTTTACCAGAAGTAGCGCTAATTAAACCCTAGTAGGGAAAAAAGTTTTGAGGTTTGAGGGTGTAGAGGGGGAGGGTGGGGGAGGGTGAAAAGGAAAAAGTTCCGATGCTTATATCTTGAGAACCTGTAACGATATAAGCCTTAAACTTGGTATTTAGATAGAGCTATAGTAGCGGAATGTTGGAAAAATATATTTTTTTTACTGGTAGTATGCTACGGGGGTAGGGGGTGTTTTTCCTAACTATTAAACGGTTTATGCTAGAAAGTTGAAACTCGGTGTGTATATGTAAATCAACTAGAAAAGTAATTGTGATAAAAAAAAAATTGAATATTCATTGGCGTTTAGAAAGGGGGGCAAAAAAAATTATTTGTATATACAATAAATATAAAATGCATATATTTTCACGATTTTCGTCATATCTACTAGGTCTTTCCAGATATTGAGTTCATTTTTATTCTACGGATTCTTCGTATGAATACCTAGAATGTGTTTTAAGGTTTTTTGAAATTCGACCCCTAAGGGTAGTGTGGTACAAGTGGGGGGTGTTTTTCCTATATATGGAACGGCTTAAGCTACAATGTTGAAACTCGGTGTGTATATCTAAATCAACTAGAAAAATTATTTTGAATAAAAAAAACGAATATCTATTGGCGTTCAGAAGGGGGGCAAAAAAAATTATTTGTGAAAATAGAATGCATATTTTCCCACGATTTTCGACATATCGACATACTACCTCGTCCCAAATAATGAATTTATTTTTATTCTATGTATTCTCCATATGAATACCAAGAAAGTTTTTTCAAGATTTTCGGAAAATTGACCCCTAAGGGGGTGTAATGTGATTGTGTACTTTTTCATAAACTATTCCATATCTCTCAGATCCAATCAGATTTTCACTTCCATGATCTTGTTCTTTTTGATAGGTTTTCAGTCACATAGTAGCCTACACCGCATTTCAGAATTGAACATGTTCCTGACTTCTGCCGGAAAAATAATAAAGTTCCGCCCAGATTGTTGGCAGATTTTTTTGTTTCTATCTAATTTTTTTGTTAGGTTTTGCGAAAATGGTATCCGAGTCCTCTTTGAAAATTCATATCAGTGGTAATTTCTATCCTGGAATAATAAAATAGGGCTTTTTTGAAAGGGAGAGGTTGTCGCAAAACTATCCTTGACATTTTTTTTTCAATGATAACGATTTTGTTACTTATCCTTAAATACCTATCTCACAATACGTTTTTTTTTAATTTTTTTATATTTTATGGGTTATACTGTTTTTCAAAACATATCAAAAAATTAACTTGGAATCTCGTCTTTGAAAATTCATATCTCTGGTAATTTTTATCCTTGAATAATAAAGTAGGGCTTATTTTAAAGATTGTTATTGTTTTTGTTAGTTAAAAAATGAGATAGAAACAAATCCTTGAATTTAAATTATTTTTTCACTTGTTCTTAAATTACAAAATTTTTCAAAAGAATCAGAAATGATAAGGTCACAACTTTGGCGATTCTTGGTGGAATGACCCCTAATTAGGTGAAAACAATATGATCCCTTCTTCAGATGACCCTTTTTTTGCTAAGTGCTGTTGATGTAGCTAAATTCACACAGAACTTTATCAAACGAAATAGCCAAATTAAAAAAAAAATCTGACACCCCCAACAGTAAGGTCTTGATCTGCCACTGTTTCCAAGTATATTCTACTTTATTATCTTAACAATAAAGTAATGTTATCGATTTAAAAATCTGCCAATAGTCTGGGCGAAACTTTATTCTTTTTCGGGTCAAAGTTCGGGAGCGATCAAAATCGGAGTATATCATCAGTTGTTTTACAAGATTTTTCGTTACGTTTTTGTAACGCTTTTGTACTTTAAGAACTAATGAAAAAAAGAATTGAAATTCAATTTTCCTTTATTATTTTAATAATAAAGTATTGTTATCCATTTTGAAAAAAAAAAAAATTTGGTACCCTGAAAATTTTTTTAAACACGTTTTATGACTAATAAACGCCAAAAAAGCAAAAAAAAATTTCACTCCTTCTGTTCTCCGTACGCCGTACGCCGTACGCCGTACGCAAACTCGTTTCAGGAATTATAGTTCCCAAACCCTATGAGCTATTACATTGATTTTTTTTTTCTGAATAAACATGGTAGACCTCTTGAAGTGAGAGTTTTTTCAGGGGTAAGGGTGCGAGGGGGAAGGTGGGGGAAGCGTTTTAGACGAAAAATTGTGGTTTCTAGATTTTAGCAACAGCTTATGGTAGGAGGCTGAAACTGAGAATTTCTATAGAGCTTTGATAGTGGACCCATCTGCAAAAAAATTACTGATATTGGTGAAGGGGTGTGGGAGTGGAGGGGGAAATAATGTGTCCGAAACGCAAAATGCCGAGATTGACACATTCTAAAATCCATATCTCTTAAACCGTTAACGGCAAGCAATAAAAACTTAACAAATATCTTTAGTTATACTGAGAGAGTAGATTGAAACAAAAGTTTTGGGTGGAGGTGGTGGCGTGCGGGGGTGGGGGTTGAAATATTAGAGATTACGATATCTAACAAACCAATTGCACCAGAAAAACAAAATTCGGTTTGGGTATAAAGCTTGATAAATAAAGATTGCTTTAAGTAAAATAATTGAAGGGGGCGGGGGAGCATAGAAGTGGGGGGGGGATATTCTCAATTAATTTTATAGAAAAAAGGTAATTTAATCAAGAATCGCCAAAAGTGTGACCTTATCATCGCCGATTCTTTTGAAATTTTGTGCACTCGAAGAATTAGTGAAAAAAAAATGATTTCAATTTTTTGTTTCTATCTCATTATTTATTCTAAGTGACAGTATGTTAAAAAATTTCCTAAAACGATATCCGAATCGTCTTTGAAAATTCATATCTCTGGTAATTTTTATCCTTGAATAATAAAGTAGGGCCTTTTTTTAAAGATTGTTATTGTTTTTGTTAGTTAAAAAATGAGATAGAAACAAATCCTTGAATTTCAATTATTTTTTCACTTGTTTTTCAATTACAAAATTTTTCAAAAGAATCAGAAATGATAAGGTCACAACTTTGGCGATGGAATGACCCATAATAAGGTGAAAACAATATGATCCCTTCTTCAGATGACCCTTTTTTTGCTAAGTGCTGTCGATGTAGCTAAATTCACACAGAACTTTATCAAACGAAATAGCCAAATTAAAAAAAAATCTGACACCTCCAACAGTAAGGTCTTGATCTGCCACTGTTTTTAAGTAAATATATTCTACTTTATTATTTTAACAATAAAGTAATGTTATCGATTTAAAAATCTGCCAATAGTCTGGGCAAAACTTTATTCTTTTTCGGGTCAAAGTTCGGGAGCGATCAAAATCGGAGTATATCATCAGTTGTTTCGAGATTATGACTTTTCTTGGAAAATTTATTTTGTTCTAAGAATAAAAGTAGTTAAAATAGAAACAACCAATTTCATATCTCATCAGAACTAAAGGATGGCAATAACTGTGAACCTCTGGGAAGTACAGCACGAGAAAGTAAAAACCAATCCAATTTCTTACCACTTCTTAAAGAAGTTTCGGAATTCGTGAAAACGTGTTCAACCCTTTTATACCCTCTTAGGGTTAAAAAAGGCAAAAACTTAAAAACTATGATAGTTTTAAGCGATTTTTACGCAACCCCATCAAAGTGGAGATATAGTCCATATCATATCAGGGCTGGCAAAATCATGGTATGGCAAAATCATGAAAAAGTAATTTAAGAAAATCATGAAAACACTTTCTACTTATTTACGAGTATGTATATGAAAAACCCGTAGAATAAAAATGAATTCAATATTTGGGAAGACCTAATAGATATGACGAAAATCCTGAAAATATGTGCATATCATTTTCCCTGATAATATTTGTCGACCTCCTTCCAAACACTAATGGATATTTAAGATTTTTTTTATCTACTTTTCTGGTTGATTTACATAAACATACATACCGAGTTTCAACTTTGTAGCAGAAGGCATTCTATAGAGTTAGGAAAAACACCTCCAGAGGGGATGAACAACTTTTGGTTACAATATCTCACGAACCAATTGCAATTTAAAAACAAAATTCGGTTTCAGTATAAAGTTTGCCAAATAATGTAAATTTTACTTTATTATTTATAATACAGTATTGTTATCGATTTTTTAAAAAAAAAAATTTGCTGCCCTCAAAATTTTTTTTCTACGTTTCATGACTAGTAGACACGAAAAAGCAATAAAAATATTCGACCGCCCCACTCAAAATCGTTTGAAGGATTGTAGCTCTCAAACCAGTGGAGCTATTATATTAAATTTTTTTCTATGAATAGACTGGGTAGACCTTTTGAATTGACATTATTTCCAGGGGTGGGGGTGTGAGAGGGAAGGTGGGGGAAGCGTTTTAGACGAAAAATTTTGGTTTCTGGATCTCAGCAACCGCTTATATTAGGAGACTGAAACTTGGAATTTCTATAAAGCTTTGATAGTGGACCCTTTTGCAAAAAAATTGATGATATGGGTGAAGGGGAGTGGGAGTGGAGCGGAAAACAATGCGCCCGAAGCGCGAAAAGGTCGAGAACGACACATTCTAAAACCCATATCTCCTATACTTAACAAATATCTGTAGTTATACTAGGACAGTAGATTGAAATTAAATTTTTGGGTGGGGGTATTGACGTACGGGGGTGGGGGGTGAAAAACTTTAGATTTCGATATCTTACAAACCAATAGCACCAGAAAAACAAAATTCGGTTTGGATATAAAGCTTGACAAATAAAGATTGCTCAAAGTAAAACCTTTAAAGGGGGCGGGGAGCACGGAAGTGGAGGGGATAAGAATTTTTCAAAAATAACACGTTTCATATCTCAATAACAGTGTAAGGTGGATGCTTCAAATTTTTACCAGAAGTAGGCCTAATAGAACCCTAGTAGGAAAATTTTGGGGGTGTTGGCGTATAGGGTGAGGGTGGGGAAGGGTGAGAAGGAAAAAGTTCCGATGCTTATATCTTAAGAACTTAATGATAGAAAGCTGAAACTTGGTATTTAGATAGAGCTATAGTAGTGGCATGGTGGAACAATAAAATTTTTGTTAGGGGTACCCGTACAACCAAGCTATATGAATCTTTACAGTGATCTGTAAAGATTCATAAAGTTCACGTGAGATCTATATAGAAAATAATGTAGATGGTGTTAAAGAACGATGTCGTTTCCAGACTTTCGTAATCAAGCTGCAGTTAGAAGAATCTTTAACGATACTTGACGTTGCGTTTCAAGAGAGCTTTACCGATACAGCTATAGATCTCTATATAAAACTAGGCGTGTATTTAAAAAAAAATATTTATTACTCTGTTGTTCTTAAGGTTTATTTATTTTTTTGTACACATAACATATTTTTTATATAATAATTTACATTGTAAACATGTAAGAAATTTTTATTTAGGGAAATAAATGTCATCTTTCTTTGGGCTCGAACTCCGGTCATCATGATTTGAAGTCCAACGTCTTAGTCTCTACTCCACGTATGCTTCTGGATAAAGAGTTCTTTATGCTCGTTATCTTCACATTGCCAGATCTTCACGGTCCTTAAAATGTCTTCTATGTCTATCTTTAAAGAAAGATCTCTTTTGGTTCCATTCCATATCTTCACGAATCTATAAATGTCGTTAACTGCCTTCAGATATCTTCACGATTCGTTTAATAGCTTTATCTATCTGCCGTGAAGTTTTGACAGATGCTGGAGGAAGTTCATTTTTACAGAAATAAAAATATATCATTTTTGTAATATATTTTCATTGCAATACAAGTTGTTCTGAACGCATAGCCGTACAACCAGGCGCAACCTTTTAAAAACGTTTCGCCACTTTAAGATCAAGAATTATGCATTACTGATGCAAATCAGGGGCCGTATGCTGTAACTAACGTCGCGACGTTCGCACCCACGGGCGTCGACGAACGTCGCATCGTTCAGTTTGGCAATCCTATGTCGTTCGCGCGTGCAATGTGCGTCGTTGAAATGTCCAAAACGACGACGCGTCGGCTTACATCATACCAAAATACTGACAACGTCGCTCGTCGTTGGCAATGAACGACGAGCGATAATAACTAATAATAATGAAATTGAACTTCCTTTCGAAAGAATCTTTTAAGTTATCTATCGTAACCGTCCTTTATGCAACTGTATGAAACTGTACAAGAAAGGAGCGATACGTGAATTGTCGATATTTGACGTTAAGTGATGATGAATACTGATATGAATCGGTAACGCATAGTTCTTGAACTTAAAGTGGCGAGACGTTTCTTTATAAAGTTTTTTCGCAGCATTCGATAAACATCTTTACCAAAAATAGCGCAAGAATACTTTATGTTTCGTTATGATGCTTTGCCCGCCGACACTATTCGATACAGATTCATAAAGCTATGCAACGAAATTTATTTATCAAAATAATGATATCGACGAATTACTAAATCGTTGACTAACTATAAAGGTCTGGATTTGTCTATATCGATGGATTAAGCTACTTTGCGCCTGGTTGTACGGGTAGTATGGTACGGGGGTGGGGATGTTTTTTATAACTTTAAAACGGCTTATGCTAGGAAGTTGAAACTCGGTACGTATATGTAAATCAACTAGAAAAGTAATTCTGATAAGAAAAAATTCGAATATTCATTGGCGTTCAGAAAAAAAAGTATCAGTATATATAAAATGCATATATTTTCACGATTTTCGTCATATCTACTAGGTCTTTCGAAATATTGAATTCATTTTTATTCTACGGATTTTTCATATGAATACCTATAATGCTTTTTCAAGATTTTTTGAAATTCTACCCCTAATAGGGTGTAAAGTAGTTGTATACTTTTTCATAAATGCCACCAGATCTCTCAGGTCTGATCAGATATCGAATATCTTTTCACTTCCCCAGGCTTGTTTAATAATCACCTATTCTTATGTTTTGTATTTTTCAGCCTCTTGACCCGGAATCATCCCGGAATATGACCAAATTATATAATTCATATGTCACACCCTATTCTAACCGCTTCTCGAACTTTTTGGTTTTCAGTCACATGTTAACATACCCGAATTGAATGCGTCCGGAAAAATAATAAAGTTGCGCCTAGACTGTTGGCAGATTTTTTTATGGAGGTGATGAAGCATGGAAGTGGAAGAGATAAATTTTTCTTGCAAATACAGAAACTACGAGTATAGGACGAGAAATATCAGCAATCTATGAAAACATATCCACATTGTCGAAATATTGCCGCCATTCATACTTCGCTTCACTAATTTTGGAAATAGTCGTCTGACAATTAATTGTTTGAAAAATTGCTCATGTACAAGCACCTCTACGACTAGGATTTGAGCCATTTAAGCGTTCCGAAGTTATCGGCTGAATTCTTGAACGCATGTTTTAAGGCCTTTTTATGGACTCGAAAGAGTAGAACGATTGTGTCCGTTAACAAACTTACGTTCAAATTACAACCATAAGTTCAGATTCTAAATGGAGTGGGTGGTTATTTTATAAACTTTTTGCCTTGCCCTCCCCTGGAAGAAGTTCAATGGGCGCCCTTGTTACTATGTATAATATATAGAAGGAATATAGCTACCACAAAAGAAGCTATGTACTCGGTAAACAATTTTGGAGTAAAGGATAGAAAAAGTTATACATTTCCATTTATAAAGCTATTTATGCCATTTTAGGTATAAACTCTATAAAATTTCATTAGATAGAACTGTTTAATTCTATACACTTATTAAATTTATAAAAATCACGAATGAAACTAGAGACTTACCCCAACCACGTTCAATAAAAAATTACAAAATTTTTAGTATAAATTCTATAATATTTGAATAGGTAAAACTGTAGGGGAAGGTGGGGCAAAGTGGGCTAGCAAGGTAAAGTGAGCCTCCTTAAAATTTCTAGTTTGCAATAGCACCGTCTCTTAGCAAAATAAATAACACGATAAAGCATCAAGCATTGACCACAATTCACGATATAAGAAATTCACTTTAATTACAGTTTTTCGAATTTTCTCATATTAAGATTGTGGCACTATTTGATGTAAATATCATTGTTTAATAATTGGATTAGAAAAAACTTGTTAGCGACTGAGAATTGTTTGCAACAGTATCCTTGAGATCGGAGTACGGATTGTGAAACTTGCAAAGTAAGATTTGAAGATTATTTAAAAACTATATAAATTTTAGCAGATGCTTACTGTTTAGTATTCATTCGGGAAAAGTGAGCCCCGGGCGAATTTTACCGCATACCAATATAATTTTATTTGATAATTTAAATAACAATATTAACATGGCTAGAACATACAACAAACGCAAATGCATCAACAGTGAAGTCAAGTTGCGATGAAAAATGCAATAGCTTCTGTTGCTTAAAAAAATTGACCTAAAGAAGGCCAGTAAATATTTTGGTGTTTTCAGGGCTACTCCTCAAAGCAGAGCATGTTCTCAACACACTTAATTTCATTTCAATTTATTAATATCATATTGTTTCTCGTAATTGATGCCGGATGGTCGCACTTTCAACCAAATTGACCACGTTCTGATCGAGAGAAGGGCTGCGACCAGCATTCTAGACGTAAGATCTTTTCGCGGAGCAAACTGCGACTCCGTAAAAGTGAAATATCGATGTCGAGTGGCATTATGCGGGTACTCCAAAAAGGGCAGGACACCCAAATTTGACATCGATAAACTAAAGGACGAGACTGTCGCGTCATCACGAACTGACGAAGTGACAACCATCGATCAAGAGTGGACACAGTTGAGAGATGGAATCAGAACGATAGCAGAAAAGATCATTGGATTAAAACCCCAGCAGAAACATAATGACTGGTTCGATGATGAGTGTAGTGACGCAATAACGAAAAAGAATGAAGCTTACAAGGCGTACATTGAAAGACCGACGAGAGCCAAAAAGGAAGGATACGACGAGCTTAGGCGATTATCAAACAAAATCTGCAGACGAAAGAAACGAAAACACAACAATGACATAATTATAAACCTGAATACTGACATGAAGTCACATAATCTACGATCCGCATATACTGCCGTCAAACAAATAAGACAAGGCTATAAGCCACGAACAAACCTCTGTAAAGACAAGGAAGGAAATATCCTTAGTGACGCAGAACAAATTAAACAAAGATGGGTTGAATACTTTAAAAAGCTGCTGAACCCTAACAGAGTGACGACCACCGACCCAATTATAACATCAAGTGCACCATCGGATGAACAGACATCAACTACGGTACCCACTATCGGAGAAGTGGAAGCAGCCCTGCGCGACCAAAAAATACATAAATCACCCGGAGTCGATGCAATACCAGCAGAGCTCCTAAAGGGAGGTGGTTCGTACCTCGCCAATCTCCTACACAAAATCGTGACAAAAATTTGGATTGAAGAAAAAATATCCGACGACTGGCGCCAGAGCATTATATGTCCAATCTACAAGAAAGGAGATAAACTGCGATGTGAAAATTACAGAGGCATATCATTGTTGTGTACGTCCTACAAAATACTGACGAAAGTAATTCATAATCGATTAAAGCCTTATACAGAAAGTATTATCGGCGAATACCAAGGTGGTTTCAGAACCGGACGATCTACTATTGACCAGATATTCTCAGTCAAACAAGTGCTAGAAAAATGCTGGGAGTATAACATTGACGTGCACCAGATCTTCGTGGACTTCAAACAGGCATACGATAGTATAGATCGTAATGTACTATATAAAATAATGCTCGACTTTGGAATCCCATCAAAACTCGTCCGATTAACAAAAATGACCATGACTGACACTGAATCCCAAGTAAGGATACAAAACGAGCTAACCCAAAGCTTCCGAACAGAATCCGGCCTGAAGCAGGGAGATGGACTCGCTCCCATGCTTTTCAATCTCGCCCTGGTATATGTAACCAGAAAGGTACCCGCTGATACCAGAAGTACCCTACTAATCAAGTCCACTCAACTAGGGGTGTACGCGGATGACGTTAACATCATGGCCAGATCTGTTCCAGACGCAAAGGAAATCTTCCACTGTCTAGACTCAGCAGCAAAGGAGGTCGGGCTAAGGGTCAATGAGAGTAAGACCAAGTTCATGACCCAAACAAGAAGAAACGCGCCAACTAGACAAAATATGACCTTGGGGGACTACAACCTGGAGAATGTGGATCATTACTCATACTTGGGATCACACCTTGTAAGAGACGGCAACGAACGGGACGAAGTAAATCAACGGATCACACTAGCAAATAAGGCATATTTCACGGTTCTCCCGATCTTAAAATCGAAAAAAGTGCACAGGCTGAGTAAACTTCGCATATACAAGACCATAATAAGACCTGTGCTACTATATGCAAGTGAAACGTGGACTCTCACCCAAGCGTCTGAAAAATCAATAGACGCTTTAGAACGACGAATTCTTCGAAGAATTTTGGGACCAGTAAGAGAAGGCACTGAATGGCGTATTCGGTACAACAACGAGCTGTATAACATTTATGACGACCCAGCCGCATCGACTCTTATAAAATTCCGTAAGCTGCAATGGGCAGTTCATGTGGAGCGAATGGAGGACGGAAGAATTCCCAAGCGCACATTGAAAGGTACAGCCCATGGCAAGCGACCGGTGGGAAAACCGCGAAAAAGATACGAGGATTCAGTTGACGCAGATTGCAAATCGCTTCTTAGATGCACAAACTGGAGGACGCGGGCGCTGAACCGAGATGACTTCAGACAATGTATCCTGCAGCCCTGGCCCAATTTGGGCTGTCGCGCCATTGATGATGATGATGAATTGATGCATTGCCATAATCTTTTGCTCCAGTTTTGGATGAAATTATACTATACCTCTTCGAAGGGCTCACTTTACCCCAGTAATGGGGCAAAGTGGGCACTTTGAAGTATGCATAGAAAGAAATAGATAACTTTTTTATCAGCATCAATAATTTAATATCACGAATACATGACTTAGCTAACATCCTAAGCTATCGATTTTACATGAAAAGGATTTTATAACTATTACCCATTTCACAGAATCTCGGTACAAACCTTAGAGGGCTTACTTTGCCCCACCTTCCCCTGCAATACATATATCTTATTAAAATTATAAAAAAGGAAAAGATTTTGAAATTCACTCCAAACTCGATCAAAGTAATAGGACTCCGTATAGAAATGTCACGATTAGTGTTTTGTTTCTGAGTATTTATTGCGTCAGCTCTAAGTGAAATATTTTTTATGTATGGTGAAATTCATTTTCAATGTTACGATCATCGGACGCGACACGCGTATTCTGGGATACACGTACAAGTGGAGTCCAAAAGGGAAAAAATAGTGAAAATAGTATTTTCTTCTGGTCCTGAAATGACGTACATATGCAGATTTAAGGAAGAAAGGTAAGATTCGTTTATATCGAAATATTTGTTTAGGTGTTTATATTGATTTAAGGACGTCAACATTTGCAATGGACGAAGATAATTTTATCGAGTTTAAATGAAGTGCTGTTTTCGCAATAAAAGACGGGATTTTCCTAGATTTCGTGCAGCAGTTCTTTTTGCGCCCATTATTGTTTTTAAAGAACATCGTAAAAGAGAATAATTCTTTAGGTTTGTTAATAGTTATGGTAGTGATATATGTATGTGATACATATTTAAGTGATAAGCATTTATAGAAATTGCAACATGCGAGAAGATACCGCTAGCAGTTTTGTGAAGACAAAACACGGACATTGGACACCTGCAGCTTCATGAAAAGACAATAAAAAATATTTAATAAGACTAAACTAATTATATTTTTAAATTTGGAAATCGATTTCATAATAAATTTTTGAAGTTCTGAAATAAAGTTTATACAAACAATACACATTCGGACATGTTCTTAATTATAGGTATAATTTTGATAAAGAATTTTTATAATTTTCAGATCCAAATAGTTGAGGAATATTTCGTACAGGAGTCTGTCCAATGTTCAGCTATAGCTGCTATTTAGCTGCTTTTGTGTCTCGGCTTACTGTCATTCCGGTACTTAGCCGAGACACAAAAGCAGCTAAATAGCAGCTATAGCTGAACATTGGACAGACTCCTGTACGAAATATTCCTCAACTATTTGGATCTGAAAATTATAAAAATTCTTTATCAAAATTATACCTATAATTAAGAACATGTCCGGATGTGTATTGTTTGTATAAACTTTATTTCAGAACTTCAAAAATTTATTATGAAATCGATTTCCAAATTTAAAAATATAATTAGTTTAGTCTTATTAAATATTTTTTACTTACTGTTTTTGCTTACTGTCATTCCGGTACTTAGCCGAGACACAAAAGCAGCTAAATAGCAGCTATAGCTGAACATTGGACAGACTCCAGGTATACTATGGGCGTTCGAAAAGTAACTTAAGTCGGCAAGAAAACACTTGATTTTTGGAAAAGTTTTTATTTATTTTTCAACATAGTCTCATTGTAACTCAATACACTTTTCCCAACTATGCTCCAGCTTCTTTAACCCTTCCGTATAATATGTTTTTGCCAACTCCTCAAAATGGGCCTCTGTGGCAGCGATGACCCATATCTTTTTCCTGTCAATGATTTTTTTAAATTGGGAGACAAGAAGAAGTCGCAGGAGGCCAGGTCTAGAGAATAAGGTGGGTGTGGAAGCAACTCGTTGCGTAATTCAATTAATTTTTTGAAGTAACGGCACGATTTCGTGTTGTTCCGGAGTCAGCAAACGCGGCACCCATCTCGCCGACAGTTTTGACATACTCAAATGCTCATGTAGGATTATCCAGATGGTGTTAGCTGCCCACAGCCTCTACTATCTCGAACACCTTCACTCGTCAATCGGCTAATACGATATTATGTACCCTATTGATGATTTCTTGGTTTGTGGCCGTTTTTGGACGTACAGGGCTCGATGCTAGTACGGCCACGTTTAAATTCGTTTACCCAGAAACTGATAGTTGGTAACGAAGGAAGAGATGTGTCATGAACTTCTTGCAAAATTTGCTGAATTTCGGTCGCTTTCTTTCCCACCAAATAAAAATGTTTTATCACTGAACGAAATTCTTTTTTTCCATTTTTAAAAAACACTAAACACGTCGTATTTAATCCACCACCTAAACAAAACTAAGCATCCAAAAAGGTTAAAATTTTGACAGCACTCATACAAAAGACTGAACTTTACAGCCATCATAAACTTTTTGATATACATACGCGTGCTCTGTGTGTTTGACTTAAGTTACTTTTCGAACGCCCCTCGTACAATGTTAATATTTTAGTTCCCCATATTTAAACCTATTTAGGTTTATATATGGGTATATACTTGTATGTATATAATAAAATCAAAAAGAACGGAATTCAAATATTTATTCCAATCTTGTTATAAAGCTTACTCAAAAATCCCATATACATACTAAATGTATAGAGATTCTTATAAGTTTAATAGTCTTTAACCCTTTGTCTACCGAGCTTTTAAAAAAAGATTTTATTGTGGTCTCATTTCAATATCTAATACTTTTAGACTCTGTAGCTGCTTGACTTTGTTTATTTACATGGCTTTTGTAATTTTTTAATTGCGTTAAAGTTTTGCAATAATTACTTTTTTTGATATAAAAATTCCATCGGGAACTACCATCTGGGTATATTGGACCCATATACATGAAAAAAATATAAGACAAAGACAGTATAAGACAAAATCAGTTGCATGCCATCATCATCATAGAATTGGGAAAACAGTTGGCACAATTTAATACAAATTCTGATGAACCTGTACCAAGCACCAGCACAGTATATGAACCTCCAAAAAAGAAAAAACGATGCAGTACATGCAGTGCTAAGAAAGATCGAAAAACTAAAACAACATGCTATAAATGTAATCAACATGTATGCGGAGAACATTCAGTTACATTATGTAAAAATTGTTTTGAATAAATCTATCTATATCTAAAATTTATAATATAAATATGTTTAAATAGAGAAAAACACCTGAAATTTCATATGGGTCCAACGGACCCGTGCGGTAGTTATTGCAAGTTTTTTTTTCCGGTAGACAAAGGGTTAAGATACCGTTGGACAATAGTTTCTACGGAGATCTTCAAGCGGGTTATAGGCATCTGTGAGGATCCTAACACGAAGATTCCGGTATACAGCGACAGCGGTCGGATACGGGGCATGCGAATCATTCGCTGCCAAGACCAGCATGCGCTGGTCTTCCTGAGGTATGCAGTCGCTACAATGGGGGAGTTTTGGGAAGGAGCTAGGCTTGAAGTCCTCCAGGGCGATCAGTTCCCGGAGGCAGCAATAGGTCGGGTTTTTATTCCTGGACCTCCAATTCAGCCGGATCTGGTGCAAGTTGCTCTGCGGAGGCAAAACGCGAACATCCCGTCTGAAGAGATATGCGTTGCCAAAGCGGAGAAAGTTGAACAGATGGGCTAAACTTTCATCCTTCACCTTGGCTTTGCTGCAGTCCGTCATATCCAGGACAACTCGGACCGAATGTCTTTTAGCCTCGGAACCATCAAAGTTGAAATCCTTGTTCGAAAGGAGCGGACTAAGGAGGAGAGGACCAACGATAGCGCCCCTGGAACACAGGTTGACGAGGACATTGCGAAACGAAATCCTGGTCCATCGGGGATCCAGTAATAGATGCCGAACAAACCCCAATATGGCAGCATGGCGATGAAGATAGCTCAAATAAATCTCCACCATAGAAAAGCGGCCTCGGCCAATCTCTTAGCGCTCTTCGACGATGAGCATATTGACATCGCGTTAATTCCGGAACCATGGATACACCGTAACCAGAACCAAAAACTGAGGAGGCGTGATCTCAATGTGTACTGTAACGACTCAAATTTCCGAGGTTAGCTCGCCGGGTGCCAGGGTTTCGTTACAAAATATTTGTTTATTATAAGACTTCACTTTATTGTTCATCATTAAGTTATTACACTATTAATTCATTAGTTTAGTTGTTATTCTCTGACCGATTGTCTTCATTGATCGCGTTCGCTTCTTGCTCGTCTCCTGTTGTCGTGTTGCGTTGATTGGCGTCGCCACGTCCGTCTATTGCTGCATTGCGCTGCGTCGGCTCGCACTGTTCCGCTCGTCCCTTGTCACATTGGTTACGTCGCGTTACTCCGACTGGCGTCGTTCCAGTTTGTTACTTCGTTCCATATGTTCGGTGCCGTTCACTTGACTCGGCATCCCTCGCTTTGCTTCTCTCTGCCTCCGTCCCTTTGCGTGGCCTTGACATCCCCTGTCTACGTCTCTTTGTGTCTTGGTACCCTTTGCTCTCCTTGCTCTGATTGCATTGCGGTGGTTGTCCTCGTTCTGCGATTGGTCCCGTAGTTCTGTGTTTCGTCGTAGCGTTGTTCCGTGCGTTGCGTTGCTTTGTGTGTCGTCGTTGCGTTGCGTTGCTCTGTGCGCTGCGTTGCTCTGGGTGTCACTGCTGCGTTGCTCTGTACGTCGTCGCTGCGTTGCTCTGTACGTCGTTGTCGCGTTGCTCTGTGCGTCGTTGCTGCGATGCTCTGCGTGTCATCGCTGCGTTCCTCTGTGCTGCGTTGCTGTTGCGTTGCTCTGTACGTTGTTGTTGCGTTGCATCTGTACGTCGTTGCTGCGTTGCTCGGCTTGTCATCGCTGCGTTTCTGTTGCGTTGCTCTGTACGTCGTTGCTCTGCTGGTCTCGTCTATGCTTGGATAAGCACTGCTCTGGTCAGCTCATCTATCCTGCTTGGTATCGCTGTTCTTCACTCTGCTTGGCTAGTTTCGTCTCTCCTCGCTGTCGTCCTTGACCTTGGTTCTGCGATGACTAGGCACTTTGGTCGGGGCACGGAACTGGTGTAACAAACTTTTGAAGAGGAACTAGAAAGTCCACAATGCCTTCTCCGGCTGCTTACCAATCCGAGATGGTCGCCCTGTCAGCTTAGTAGACTGTTGCTTGCAAGAGGAACTAGGAAATCCACTATACCTTGCGCACAGACTGTCCACTGCCGACTGACCTCCTGATGCTTGTTCGGCGTTCCTTATATAGGTGCTCGCCATAACCGGCTTAGCTTAATGTTCTAATTGTTCTTCATGTTTTTTTCGTTTACATGTTAGTTTGCTGTTGTTGTTTCTCGTGTTGTTTCTTTTGACTTCAATGCTTGTGGGAAGGAAATTTGTTTCTCAAATTTACGTCCTCACAGTACTATTGCAAGGACAACGGTAAAATTCGCTCCTGCTTTCTTGCATGGAAGCGCTTCCACCTTTTCTTTGTCCCATCTTATAACTCGGGGGATCTTACGGTCACTATATGCGAGAGGTATAACTTCCTGGAACCACTCATTCTGACTTCTGCATACTTGGCACACGACAAGAATGCACCACCGGAAGAATTGGTTAAACTGGTAGATATGGTTACCGAGAAGAAAGCCGACCTTATTGTGGGATCTGATGCGAATGCGCATCACACCTAATGGGTTGGAAGTAATACAAACGAGAGAGGTGAGTCCCTTTCTCAATTTATTTTATTTTCTTCTCTGCTAATCTGTAATGGGGGTAATACGTAATACCCCAATGCAATGTACAGCATTAGAAGAGAAGTTCTTGACCTAGCCCTTATATCTGACTCAGAGCGATTAAGGGTCGAGAATTGGAGGGTATCGGACAAGCCATCCCTTTCGGATCACTGTTTGACCTTCAATGTAGAATATCAAGCAACTCATGATAAACCATTCAGAAACCCCAAGAAAGCAAATTGGAGAAAATTTACGAAATTAGTAAATGAACAACTGAGCACCCGAAGTATGGACACAGTCCAAGAAACAGCAGAACTCGACACTGCAGTGGAGGAACTGACCTCCGTTCTACGTTACGCGTTTCAGAAAACCTTTCCAATCAGCAGACCTTCCACGAAAAAACTCCCTGACTGGTGGAGTGTTGAGGTTAAGACCCGACGTGCAGAAGCTAGGAAACTCTTCAACACAGCTTGTACCGAATCAATTCCGGGGTAGACTCATTGGGCGCCTGAGTTCGCTACAAACATTTCTTTAATTTGACTTCAACTTCTTTATTTAGGTTTTGCTTTAGATTCTATTTATTATTCTATTTTAAATCCATTAATTGCATAACTAAATTCCTAGTGTATCTCCTATGCCTTGCAATCGTCGCAGAGGCTCGCTCTGTGCTTCTTCTTCGTCGTTGCTTGGTCTTCTCTAAGGCTACTGTTTGAGTCTCTTGCGTCGTTCCTCACGTTCTCTGCGTTGCTCTTAGTGACTTCGGCGTCGCTACTTGAGTTGCTGCTTTGCCCTCTGTGTCGCTGTTTGCGTCTTCTGAGTCGCTCCTATGTCTTTCGCGTCGCTGCTACTGTCTTCTCTGTCCTGCTTCTGTCTTCACTGTCGCTGCTCGCGTCTTCTGCGTTGCTGTCCGCATCCTCTGTGTCGCTGCTCGTGTCTTCCACGTCGTCGCTCTGTCTCCTGTATTACCGCTTGCGTCCTTTAGGCCGCTACTTGCGTATGATGCGTCGTACTCTGCCTTCTGCGTCTTGTCTTGGATCCTCGGTGTCGCTGCCTGCGCCTTATCCTTCGCTGCTGGTGTCTCGGCCTTGGCTGTAATCGGCTCCGTGGGTGTGTTCACGGTAACTGGTTAGGCGTTCTAAGCGGACTTTTATAAGCCACAGACCTTAGAATAGTTCAGCATGGCTAGTAGCTCTTCTCGTCCAGTCGTGATAAGCTTGGCTCCGTGCGTACGTCCACGTTTCCCGGTTGGCCATTTGATACGTCTTAGTTACTGTGTAAGCCCTGATCTTTCCTTTTCAGGTCAGGATGTTATATGGAGAGCGGCCGAATCATGTTAATTTAAGAATAAGAACTAGAATAAGAAATCGAATTGAATCAAGAATAAAAAGAATAGTAGTAGAATACTAATCAGTTGAATCACAGCCCCTTGTTATGATGGGATTTGGGTTCCTCTGCACTTCCCGCGAATCGAATGAGGCTTCCAAGCCGAAAGTTAAGGCCTGTTGGGGAGACGGGAATTGTAATTCGCGCATCGTCCAATGCCATCGTCAATCTTCCGAAACCGCCGTTAACTTTCCTATCCTACAATGCCAGCCGGAACACAACAAAAACCCCATCGACCTCGCAGACGCTATCTTTCGCAGAACACCAAGAATCCCCACGAATTCAGCTGCCGTACGTGAATTCCGGCAGCTGGTGGGTTGGTAAAAATTGCGATCGCGACTTGGAGAAAACATGCGACGGGAAATAGATTCCATCATACATGACGGATAAACAACAAGACTTAAAAACTTCAACTTCATCCCCTTTTATTGAGGCGGAAAAGATAAACAACAAACGACAAATGGACCCGGCTTGATCACTGTCAAATGACAGCAGAATACTGGGAACGCCAGAAATGAGACAGAAAGGCAGCCTACTTAAGGAGGGAACTCATGCTGCTCGGGGCCTTTTTGCGTTTGAATTTCGATCGATCGTGACGAACAGTGTGGATACAGAGTGAGAAACGTCTAAGTTGGTTTTTCCTTGGAACCGTTGGAGTTTGAAACGGTTTGAAACGGAAGTTGAAATGGAGTTCTTGATTAAGTTTTTCGGATTGCGAGTGGAGTTGGGAAAAATCGGTGGATCGTTCCCGAGGAGAAGCAGTGAAATTCTGGAGGTTCCTGGAGGCGATAAAACGATTCTAAACGAACGAGGAAGAACGGTGGAGTCAGAATGCGCGTAGACCCGTCGTTTAAAGGAGCTCTTACCGTAAAAGGAAGGGTACAGGTACTTCCCCTTTCTCTATTAGGCTTCCGTAACGAGACTGAATGGAAGACGGGGCGTAGAGGCTCGCATTGGAGAGAATTCAGCTAATTGTTTTTTTTTTACTTGGTCGATATTGTTTTTTCCAGCCATATATTTAATTTTACATTTATTGGTTTTTTGTTTACATATATATATACAGTTTTCTACGCTATAAATTTTCCTTTATATCTATTCTTTTCAAAATATAAATCGTATGATTCCGTTTATCGATACGCCGTGTTTAATTTGCGAAGAGGTTTCCCAGTTTTCCTCTTGTTATAAATTGGGTGGCGCACAGTAAGAAAGTAGTTTCCGGATAGTCCCGTCTTTGACTGAGCGAAACCGGCGTGCAGTTGGAGTAGGTTACAGAGGACCTAAGAGAAAAGAAGATCGTGGCATTGGGGTAGCGTCGTCGTCACGAAAACAGTGAGGCTCCGGTTCGATTCCGTGAGCCCGGACCGTTTTATTCATTTTTTTTTCCTTCCTCTCTTTCTTCCTCTTGGTCGTAACTCCAAACTTCTTCCTCTTTAGGAGAGGGAAATAATTGGCGCCCAACGTGTCTAAAACTACTTTCTTCGTATGTAAAAAAGTGTGAAGTGAAGTGATCATTAGTTCGAGTTTTTTTCTGAATTTATGCGCGAGATTTGAACATTTTTCAGTTAATTACGGAAATTTTGCTATTGCGGGTGTTATAGCGGTCGTTCGAATTAGTGGGAACACACAATGGTGATATTGCAAAGTGATTAAATTCGAAAGTTAATCCGTTGTTTCTGCGGCTCGAATATCGTTGACCTCGTGAATTTTTTTTTTTTTTAAATCTTACACCGAGTTCTCGTACACGGTATTCTAGAATTGAAACAATTATTTCGTGTGCTTCGATAGCTTAGTAGTTAGAGTGCTTGGTTATTGCTTTATACGGTAGGTGTGTAAGCGGGCTCAATTCCTATAAAATATTTTTTTTTTTCATTAATTCATTTTTTTTTTGTTATTTTGTTTTGTTTCTCTTCTATTAAATTGGTTTTTCTATTCAAGACACATGTAAGTGTTTTGAATATACACATACGTATATATATTTATACTCTAGATGAAAATGTAGAGTATTATAAGTTTAATCCAGCCCGAAAAGTTTGTAACGCATAGAACCGAGCCTCGGACGAAAAAAAGTTGTATAATATCTTGTGTTTATTTTTGGCCAAAACCCCCAAATCCGTTTGCTGTCCGTCCGTTAGCACGATAACTCAAGAACGCGTTGACCTAGGAAGTTGAAATTTTGTCACAACTTGTAAAATAGAAAAAGTAAGGCTAAGTTCGTTAATGGGCGATATCCGTCCACTCCTTCGGGTACCTCCCATACAAGAGTCCTTAAAACACGTTTTCACAATTATTGCTCGATTGCTTCAAGTTAGGAACTTGAAATTTTGCATACTTAAGATTTACAATGTTTGAATTGAAAGTCCTGAATATGATGCAAACCGAATGAGTCCTTCGTGTAGCAGCCTCGAAAAGTCATTCAAAAATGTATACTTGTTACTGAATCCACTATAACTCCAGAACGAGTTAAAGCAGGGATTTAAAATTTCACAGGAATTTGTTTTGTACCAATACCAAAACGGAGTTCATTAGTTAGCGCCACCTGTTGACTCCTTCGGGTAGCTGTCATACAAAAGTCCTTAATAAACATGTTCACCAATATTGAACGATAACTTTAGAACGCTTTAAGTTACGACTTTGAAATTGTATACACATTAATTTTATGATAGTCGCAGCTGAAACTTTTAATATGAAAAATATCCCATTAGTCTTTCATGTAGTTGCCATACAAAAATTCTGTAAAATGTCCTAACTTACTTTATGGAACTCACTATAAATCAAAAAATCGAGTAGCCACTATACAATAATTTCTACCTGTAAGTAAAAGGTCATGTTATAATTGCTTGTGCTCTCTTCATTCTTTTGATATATTTCCAACTAAAATATAAATCGGAGTTCAGTATTTCATCTAGAGTATCATACGATTGGCTTGCAGCCGATCGTGACTGTGTTATGTTTTTTTTGTAGTCTCGCTAAGAAGACGGCTTATCGGAATATATATTATTTTAGCTATTATTCGAGGCAATCAGTGCGACGGATTACAACGGCTGCCGGAAACTGTGAGAATTCTATTGTAAAGGAACTACATTTGGTGCAGTTTTAATGAGATTCTTGGTTGTTGTGGATTTTAAGATTATTCGACAAATAAACAGAATACCTATTTGGAATTCAAGAATTGTTTTTATCTTTATTTTTTTTTTTTACTATTGTTGTATGATGGACATAGATAGGCTATCTTCGGAGGAGCTAAAATGTGAGTTGGTGGTGTGGGGCTTTGAGGGCAAGACCGTTGATGAGATGCCGAATAAACTCCGATCGACGTTAAAAAGTACCGCGAGCTTTTTACGACCGGATATAAATTCTCAGTGGAGGAGGACAGAGAAGCGATAGATGGGAAATTGAAAGATATTTCCGAACTCTTGTCGAAATTCGTGGGGGACGAAAACTCGTCAGAATTTAAAAAAATTGACACGAAGGCGTGTTGGGTGGTGAGGAGGATTACGAACGGTTTAGATTTAAATCCGGACTGCGAGGATTATGTGGCGGAAGTGCGGATTAAGATTGCCGATATCCTTGTGGAACTGGACGACAAGGCCACAAAGAAAGTTGATGATGCCGCAGGAATCAGCGATATGTTGGACAAAATAATTGGCCAAAGCATGCTTCGTCTCCGAAGACACCAGTCGGACCAACGCATGTGAATCCGGATTCATCAGGGTTGTCAGATGGCTTTCCGAACATAGATTCGGCCGGAAAAGAAGGGCAGTTGGGGTCGGAAGTTGCTGCGGAAGAAGGGGTGCATCGAAAACGGAAGAGAAGGATGGAAAGTCATCGGTTTAGGTGTACAAATGGGGCGTGCAATTTTCGGGTAATGCAGGGGAATCGCTTAGTTGCTTTCTGGAGAGGGTGGAAGAGCTAAGGGAGGCGAGAGGGTGTTCCATCTCGAACTTGTATAACACGGCTGTCGACCTATTTGAGGGAAATGCGCTGATTTGGCTGCGATCGAATAAGCCTTTTATTAAGAATTGATCGAACTTAGTTCACAACTTGAAGCAGGAATTTCGACCGCCCGGCTACAATGATAGGTTGCTACATGAAATTCGCCGCCGGACTCAAGGTGAAAATGAAAGCATTGGCATGTTTGTGAGCGTCATGCTGAGGCTTTTTGGAAGATTGGATGTGCCTTGTAATGAAGGAATGCAGCTGGCCTTCATTCGTAAGAATTTAGCTCTATTTTATTCAACCCAGTTAGCTTTTCTTGAGATCATCTCCATCGAACACCTGGTAAATGTGGGAAGGAAATTAGAGGCAACTCGGTATAATGTTGAGAGCCACCGCCGTCGAAGAAACAAACGAACCTGTTAGACCCGGATCTGGCTTACGTTGAGGTTGCTTTGGCGCAATTTAATCAACAGGATTGTCATCAATCCATCCTTACATTAGGAGCAACTAGTGGACAGAATAATATTCATTCGGACCATAACAATCAATCCGGGATACCGGGCAGGACGTACAAATATTTTAATTGCAATGGTGAGGGGTATTTGGTGAATCGTTGTCGTCAGCCTAGGCGTTGCTATGGATGTGGGTTAGAAAATGTTATACGCAAGAATTGCTCAAATTGTACGGGAAAAGACCAGGGAATTCAGGGTGCGGCAGAGCAATGAATTCCCAGGTAATTTCACCTGCCTCAAACGGAGGAAAAAATGGAGGTACCAATATTGATGAGTGTGGCCTCAGTATTGGTGTGAGTAGTTCAGTTGGGAATCATGGTATTGATTAGTGTGGGCTCAATATGAGTAGAAGTTTCCCCGCTGAAAAGAATAGTATTGATGAGATTGGGCTCAATACTGGAAGCAGCTCTGCCGATCGAAATGATGTTATTGTGGATTGTGAGTTCGATATTGGTACTTCTTCTGACGAGGACAGTGTTATTGATGACAGTGTGCTCAAGACTGGAAGTAGCTCGGTAGTCGATGGTGACTACTTGGTTGGTGGCGATCACAATTTTAATAAAGATCGGAAGGATGTCGGTATGGCTGAGTGTGGTCTCGATATCAGTAAGAATTCGTTAATAGAGGCGGTGAGTATTGACGAATCTGCCCTTAATATAGAGGGGAACGTAAATCGATTACATGTGGATTATGCCCTCGCGCGCGGCTCGTGTGACAATCGTCCGTACTTACTGGTGACAGTGTATGGAGTAAAAATGCTGGGCCTATTGGACTCAGGTGCATCACGGACGATTGTGGGAAAAGAAGGTTGGCGGATTCTTCAAGATTTGGGGTTTAAGGTGGTGAAGATGGCAGTGGCCGCGGTAGCGTTAGCAGATGGATCTGGTGTAGTCGTTTTGGGTACAGTAGTGGTTCCTTTTTGCGTAAAATGAAAGGTGGGTTTGATGGACATGCTGGTCATTCCCTCATTACCACAAACGCTTATCCTGGGGCGGATTTCTGGGCAAAATTTGGAATTGTTCCCGATCTTAGTGGTAACTGTTGGGAATTTTCCACCCACACAGAAAGCTTAGCCACTGTTGAACCTTTGGTCCATCCATCGGATTTAACACCTCAACAAAACCAACTTTTGAATGATTTAACAACCAAGCTTTTTTGTACGATGCCAGGTGGGTTGGGCTGCACGCACTTGGTGGAACATAAGATCGTGGCAAAGACTTATCGATCGCGTTTTGGGTGCAGATCTGGAGCCACACGTTTTCGTCTACTTAGACGATATTATTATTGTGACTCAAACTTTTGAAAAACCCCTGGAAGTCCTGGATAAGGTGCTCAATCGATTGGCGAAGGCAGATCTCCGGGTGAGCCCAGAAAAATGTAAGTTTGGACGAACCCAATTAAAGTATATGGGATACGTGGTGGATGCACACGGACTACATGTGGACCCAGATAAGGTGGAGAGCATCGTTCACATACCGGCACCGAAATGTGTGAAAGAAGTGCGTAGTTTTGTGGGAACAATATCCTGGTATCGACGTTTTGTACCAAACTTCGCGGAACTTACCAAACCACTAAACGAACTCTTAAAAAAAAACCGTAAGTTCGTTTGGTCGGAAGAATGTGAGCTAGCGTTCCGTGCAGCTAAAGAATGTTTGATTTCGGCCCCAATCTTATCATGCCCGGATTTTGACCGATCATTCCAGATGCAGACAGACGCGTCTGATTTCGGAATCGGAGCTGTGTTGACACAGAGTAACGAGGAGGGAGGAAAAGTTGTTGCGTACTTGAGTCGGTCTCTGACTAAACCGGAGCGCGACTATTCAACCACAGAAACGAAATGCCTGGCTGTAGTTTGGGGCAGTTGAAAAGCTGCGTCCGTATCAGGAAGGAGCAAAGCTTACCGTGGTTAACGGATCGCAAGCAAGTCGTAAAATTAAGAGATTTTATTTCAAATGAACTTAGCAATAGACTGGGTGTCCCCCAGGGTTCCATTTTGGGCCCCCTCTTATTTATTTTGTACATTAATGACATTCCACTATTTTTAGAACATTGCCAAGCTAGATTATTTGCTGATGACACACTAATTTATATCGTTTCTGACTCTATCGAGGATGCCAATACAAAAATGAATCATGATCTCAGCATAATTTCACATAAACTTTGCAAAAATAAACTTAAACTTAATGTCAGCAAAACCAAAGCAATGATAATTACAAATAGGAATATTGACAAAAATACTGTAGACTTAAATATTAATGGTGAAAAATTAGAAATTGAACATGAAATTAAATATTTAGGTGTAATTATTGACGACAAACTTAGCTTTAACCAAAATGTGAATCATACATGCCGAAAGGTTGGCCAAAAAGTGAATGTCCTTAATAGATTAAGAAATGAATTAAATCTCAAACAAAAATTGACGTTATATAAATCAATAATTGAACCACATTTTAACTATTGCGCAACTATATTGTTTTTGTCAAACTCAACCGCTCTAAGTAGACTCCAAGTCATTCAAAACAAATGTCTTAGACAGATTTTAAGAGTTAATAACTATACTGAAAGTCATGTGATGCTAAATACGTTAGAGTTAATGAGTATTGTGCAATTAATTAATTTTAGAACTTTGATCTTTATACATAAAATAGTAATTGGGCAGGCACCCCCATATTTGACCGAACGAATTAAATTAAATAATGAAAATCAAATTAGAACGCTTAGAAACGCCAATGAAATTAGTTTACCCAATTTAATAAAGGCATGCAGTCAAAATTCCTTATTTTATAGAGGTATAAAATTGTATAACTCATTGCCGGGTGAGATTAAAAATCAAGAGTCTATATTAAAATTCATTAGCGTACTGAAAGTCAAGTCAGTGTCAAACAAATATTTTAAGAAACTGCTGTATTATGGAAAATATCTAAATAAAGAATTATTATTATTATTATTATTATTATTACCGATCATCACTCATTGTTGTGGTCATCGAATCTGAAGGAACCTTGTGGACGGTTGGCAAGGTGGGCAGTTCGAATGCAGCAGTACGATAAGGAGATGATCCATCGTAAAAGTAAGGACCATGTCGTTCCCGATTTGTTGTCGCGTACGGTTCCACAGTTGTCTGCTCTAATTGTCGTAACGATTGACTCGTGGGTGGACAAGATGAGGGAAAATGTGCAAAAAAACCCTTTAACTTTTCCGGATTGGCGGGTCGAAGGCAAAAAGTGGTTCAAACGGGTGAAATAGCGTTATCCCGGCCTTAGTGAGGAGGGTGACGAATGGAAATGGGTAGTACCAAAGAGTTGTAATGAACGGCATCACCGAAATACGTCACAATCATCAAATTTATTATGATCAGTCAAAATGTACGTATAATGATCGGATACAATAGCGAGAATATCCACTGGGTATAACCTGCTGATCACCTGCCATCTAGGGCTTAGTCGAGACAACATACCCAACGACGTGCATTGGATAAAGGGAAATTTTCTTACAAGAAAAACTACAGACGAGTATCGAATGAGAAGGTGTAAAATCAGCTGTGATCGGATAAGCGACAGGAGGGAAAAAAAAAATGACATTCAGTCTTAACCCACGAACCGAGACGGTTCAGTTTTGTTGTGCGTCTTAGTTTTTTTTGTATCCAAGTTCTGGAGTATATTTTATACGAAAACGAAGCGGAGTGAGTGGGGAGAGCAGTTTTTGTTTCCAGCTACGGCCGAACCAAATAAAAGGAGATCAGACGATCTAAATGTGTGCCAGGAAGTAAGCCGGGGGACTTTTCCTACAATTCCCGCCAGGCGCAGTACTCCCGCGGGAGGATTTTGATGGGCGATACGGGAATCTGAAATAAAAAAAAAAAATGTAAGATAAAAAAAAAAAAAAAATGTAAGATATTTTGATTTTATTATTGCATACCATTACTTTTTTTGTTGTTGTCGTTGACGATTTTTTTTTGTGGCCAAGGACGATGAATTGGCGTTGGGTTTTTTTTGGCACTTAGAGAATCGGAAATCGGTTTTTTTTGTTAATCGATTGCCCGTGCCTGGTGCGATAAGTTTTTTAGTGATTGAGTTAGCTTCGCGGCTTATATGTGAATGTGTTAAGAAATAATTTGTCGGTAGCCACACGGAGCCCCAACCGTCTGTTTTAGATTAAAATCCTTTCGGGGAATTTCTTTTCTTTGCACGTTTTGGCACTTAATCTGCGCGCGTCCCTTGATTTTCGTCCCCTTTTCAGGTAATTTTCAACCACACGCGGTGCGCAAAGACCATGATCGAATAACGGTGCGTGGATTCAATGGGGCTACGGTACCTTGTGCGACGCCGTTAGCTACTTTAGAGCTACCGTTAGGTGACGCCAAACCGCGTGCGCTTTTCTTTAGCCGGTATTGGAATCCAAAGAGGGTTTTTAAATTCGTCTTTTCCGGTATCACTTAAATGGGATCTTCGGAAATTTTATATGGTGGTCGAGAGGAAAATGCTAGTATTTGACCGACAGTGCGAAAATTAATTCGACGTTTTGGGAACTCTGACGAGCCTGTCGTCCAATATATATCCATCTGGCCCTATATTTAGCCCAGTTTATTGGGTTTTTTTTTGTGAATCTTTTGTCCTTGTGCACGAGCTCTGGTGCCACATTTTTATGATTTAAGACAGATTTTTAGATTACGTGGTGCGGAAGAGAGAGAAACGGCATCGATTGGATCAGCAATTAGCCATCTAAGTATGGACCTTTTTTAAGGCGATTAATTGGAAAACTAAGCCTTTATTCCGGAACGAGTACTGCCGTCCTTAGAAAAGAAACGAGAACATTATTCCAGTTTTTTTATTTGCCTGAGGAAATTCTAGGTTATGTCCAAACACGTGCCGGACCAGGAGGATTTGATCGTAGTATTTCCTGTGGAAGTATGAACCTTTGTTTCCGTTATTATCTGTCGTCATATATCCGTTTATAGTTTCTTTTCTGGTTATTTTATTTTACCTGGAGGGCTACGCAAATTATGGCGCGCCGACCACTACTTCCTGGTGTGTACACCGTTACTGCGCACCCCGGCAGAGCGTCCGATACCGGCGCCAAGAAAAGAGAAAAAAAAATTATTTAGAACAATCAATATATGACTCCCGTCTTGAACGTACCTTCATAATTACCGTATTAAGTAGCCTACTAGGAATACAGGTCGCCTAGGCCCTATTCCATGAGCCCTATGGTTCCAAATACTACAACTCGTCGGAGTTCAGATTAATACCAACCCCAGAATTAAATAATATTGAGTATGGCATCGGCCTTCCCGACGAATGTCGACACTTTTGTGCTTCCCACCTTCATTTCCTATCTCTTCTATCCACCTTCCTCAGTCTGTTACCTCCCTAATCCCTTTTCCTTCAATCTCCAGCCCGCTGTTGATAGAGTTCGAACTCCTCAATTCGAACTTACAGCCCAACCGTGCATAATACGTTTTGTCCATGGTTAAAGGTAGCCACTCACGCCCCTTCCGACGAGCTAAGCACGTGCTAGAGCTAGATGCACGCTACCTATCGGGAAACCATGGGACTAAAGTCACCCAACTGTGGCTTGGTCACCGGCTGATAATCTTCTTCGCAGCAAGTATACGTCCTGACTAACTTGGGACAATTGATTATGGAGACTTACTCCAATCGATTGTTCTAAGGCAGGGTAATGGGCATATACACTGATGCTGGCGGCTAAGAAGGTTACTTGGGGTCGTGATGTTGAGTGATGGTTTTGGATGGACGGATACTATGTTGTGATTTAGGTCACGATATAGCGCCCCAAATCTCTACAGCAGCCCGACTTCAAAAACATGCTTGTGTACATTATATGGCGCCCAACGCGTTCGGCAACTTCTGGCTGATGAATACAGTTCATCAGTACATCATTCCTGCACGGATTAAGGATGTACAGGACTTGCTACAGCCCGACTTAGACGTTTGTTATATCTGTCAGATATAATCGTAGTATTCAATTGTTTTCAAGCAAGAGGTAAGTCCTGTTTATAGACCGTTGTATTCGGAACTTAGTCCCAATTCCAGCCTTTTCGGCTTATTAAGGCATAATTTTGTAAGTGTGTAGTTTTATGTGTTTCTTTTCCCAGCACAGGAGTTAGATGCTAACCCGGCGATGCATATGGTGAGTTCATGCTATGAAAGGAGTTCCTCTGGATCACGGACTCTCATGGCTCACCCTCTAGAGACAACCGGGGCAGATGAAGAACGGGATTTGGGTAGCATGGCTGCGACCAGCGGTTTTTACCGTTGCCCCAGATGCGGGCCCATTTCAACAGGGGGCGATCATGACTTCGAGTCTGGCGCTAGAGGTGAGATGGACTAAGTAATTAGGGTTGAGACACTTGTCCTGGCGAGCTTGAGCACTTTGTGCAAGTTCAACCCTTGGCTCTTCTGATTGATGAGTTTATCGACCTTCGCCAAGCGAATCTAGGCAATACCGTGGGTTTTGATCGACACAAACCTCCTCCGTACACCCACCTTTCGATCGGGAGCTTGTAGTCCCTGGGTACACTAGTTGCTGAGTGGTTGCGACTTGACTTGTCACTTCAGTTATGGAGATGGATAAGACACGCATGACTGAAGGTTGATATCGTCGGACTTTTGCGGAACTAGTAGGCATACTAACAAGTAACGGCCATCTGTTCGATTTGTAAAATCGTGCAGAGAAGTTGTGATTCTAATCATGATTTCAAGTAATAGGGATAAATTATTTCGTTCCTGTTATTTATTAACCTTATATCCTTAATAGTTACAAATTATTGCGTTGCTATTGTAGAAACATCTCTCATATAATATTTTAGTTAGGGAATTCATTGGAACTTAGGGCTGGTTTAGACTGTGTGAAGGCACAATACAAAAATCTTAATTCAACAAAAAAATAAGTATTCTCACTTCACATTAATCAAGTGATTGTTTGGTACACGATGGGTTGTGGGTATTTTGTTTTTTTTGTTTGTTTTTGGTAATTCTCTTTAAATGTCCGAATACATATTAATTTTTTTGTTACATGTTATATGTTGAATGTGTTGTGTGGGAAGTCTTACTTAGTTCTCAGAGGTTGATTTCGAGCCTTAGTATCCGGTAGTGATGAAATACTGGTAATCAGCTTTCATTGTACACGGGGGAATATAAATGATATTTTTTTTTTGCCTTTGTAGGGCTAGAAAGGCTATGAGAACGGCTGTTTTATTTTCTTTCTTGTGAACTTAGTGTTTTGTTGTCGTCTAATTGGGGTTTTGTTGGTACTTGTTCTTATCTTTTTAGTTACGACGAGTATCGAGTCTCAAGCAGCCAACGGTCCTTGATTAAGCCATCATCAGAGTCAGCACACATCCAAACGATACCAAGATGATGGATGCGTCTCTAGCGCTTACGTCGGAGACAAATTATTTACTTTATTCATTCGGGCGTTCATGGACATTAGCGGGATGTTCCAAACTCCAGCTTGACATACCCGATTTCGACTTGGAGTATCGCATTGATGAACGGGGTCATTGCCTAAAAGGTGGACTAGCGTGGTCCGATGAATATGGTCTTGGTGGTGAAGGCGATAAGCTACAGTCGTTAATAGATGTGTCTGGTTGCCGAGTTATCTACCGAAGGGCAACCAGCGGTCGTACAATTCCAGCAGGTGTCGGGTCGGACTATTTAGCTATCGCTGCTCTTCGACATTTTAAGGAAGAAATAATTCAACACTCATTCCCATGTAAGAGCGTTGAACTGATTGACAGCGCTCCGGAATTAGACACCAGTGTTGAATCTGTTGATTTACCAAATTTGGCATCAGCTCTGCCTGACCCAAGTCATCAGCGGGGTAACAAATCGTGTACCGAAAGCAGTTCAGAGACACTTAATCGGAGTAAAGAACAGGACCAAGAACTAGCAAACTCGGCGGGAATCTCATTGGTAAAAAGAGATGAGCTAATTATAGCACAACTGGAAGCGGTGCTTGGTGATCCTTACACTAAATTGAACGGAGTCCCAATATATCATATCCATACACCAGGTGTTTGTTGTCGGGTTCTGCGTATTTTACTGGAAGAAGCCTCCGGCCTACAGAGACGCATTTCGTTAACCGCTCAATTATCCAACCCTCGCAATGGAGGTCGTGTACAATCGTTGGTTATGGGTACCAGTGTAGGCATGATGTTCTATTTCGACTTAAAAGGAGACAGTCGTTTAATGAGCAAAGGGAGCCTTCATTCCTTTCTAGAGGATAGGAGTTTCGTGTTCCTAATATATGACTGGACCGTCGTGCCGGTACATCTGTACCAGCAGTTCGGAACTGTCATTGGTCGAGCTATAGATATACGAGAAGCACACGTCCAAATTCAGATAGGGCAGGTAGTTCCGAAGAAAGATGGCAGGCTGACCCTCAACGAAATCTGTCTGAGGTATGGGGCAGACCCAAACAAAAACCGGGGACTCCTGAAGTTAGCGAGTAGCCGCTTCAAGGATTATTGGGCCGTTAGGCCAGTTTCGAAAGAAATGCTACAACTTGCAGCCGGCGATGCCCAAGTTTTAATTAGCGAGAAGCTATTTAAGTCTTTGCACCGGGAGTGGAATGACCGTTGTGGCGGACCGTCAATGAAGGAGGTGTGGGACCAACACGTAGCCCAGGTTAAAGGAATAGCGTGTGGGACAGAATCTGGTTCGATATTTTCAGCTGTGGATTGGTTAACATTGGGGAAATTGTATCCGGTAATTCGAAAGATCGACCACGCCAAAACTCAAGACTCTTACGTGCCTGGATTTCTGGCCTTTCCTCTAAGTACTGGCGCATCGGTGCTGAATATATCGTCTTCCGTGATGGCGTCGCGTGCCCCAACACAAGACGAGGTACAAGGATTATTCCAAACTTTGGAACTAGGACCCGGTGCTGGTTGTGTTGCACAGTCGACCGAACCAGTTGAAAAAGGAACCGAAAGACCGAAGGAAGTTCCGCGACCGATTAGTCGACCGGGCGTGCGCACTATAGCCACTCAAACAAGGGTGACCGGACCAATCCATGCGTTCGAAGTGTTGAGCGACACCGACTCGTTGGTAGATGAAATTTACACCCCATATTCATTTCCCGAGCCACGGCCTGTGGGACCGCGCCCGAGAACGAGTCGAATTAGGTCGCAAATACAGCGTTAATTTTGTTAAGGAAAAGGTAGTTAAAGTGTCTTAAGGACTTGGATTTAAGTTTTTTTTATGTATTGTCAAGCTGTAGCACAGTGGATTTTGTTGATTTTTGAATGTTGGTGGTTGACGGTAATGAATTTAAATAAAGAATTCTTTTTATTTGTTGTTAAATTGGGCAGTCTTATTAGCAAATCAACTCATAGTCCGTTTCCATTCAAAAGAAGACTGGATGGAGATAATTTCTATATTTTTTTTTTTAGATGAAGTATTTCGGCGCAATTTGAGAATTGTAAACAGAAAGCGAAGAAGTACAGGAACAAGAGTCCCTACTCGGTAGGCAGGAAAAAGGAAGAAGACGTTCGGAAGCGGTTTCTGATATCTAACGGTTGCGGTACAGCAGACCCTCGGTCCACGTCAGGTCGTATAGAGTTAATGGTGGTAATTATTAGTCTTAAACAATTTTTTTTCTTATTGTGTTACCTGGTAAAGGGGTACAGTTAAACAAGTAATCCGGGTCAAATTAAATATGACCTCTAGAACACCTTTAGGGGCTATTTCTAAGAGGGGAGTTACCACTAGGAATAGGCATCGAGATGAGATCGCAGTTCAAATGGGTGGTTCGGTAGATAAAAATTCAAAAGATGTGGCAAATGAGTCCCTTCACCTTGGGCAACAACCAGCACAGAGTGGGGCAGCTTCGTTAAATTCGTCACGAGCAGGTACTCCAGTTAATTTGCCTAATAATCCGACCCATCAGCTCGAAAGCCAAGTTCAATGGGATTTGCCAGTGAATAGACCTCCGCCTAATTTAAACACGTCAGGATTAGGTTTATTGTCGCCAGTCGAGCCTAGAGTACGTCCGCGACCAAACCCAACTTTTTCTAATCCTCCTCCGGTTGATCTACAGTGGGATCATTCGTCGAATCAAATGATAGGAAACGTTTCGATGTCACGAGGGCGTTCTAGAGTACAGCCTAATGAGTGGTCTGCCTTACAGGAAAAGACTAGGAGCTACGAAAACCAAATCAGAGAGTTACAACTCGCTTTACATCAGTTGCAATTCCAGAGAGACGCAAGAGACCTTAACCAATCAGCTGGTATTGATCCCCGAGCACAAGCTCCAGTATTCGTTCCAACATTGCCACCCAATCGTTATTCAGATGCTAACCAATTTAGGGCCCCTTCTGTGCAGGGTATCCAATATCACTCACGTTCTGAAAGTCCTCTGAAAAGGTGGACCATCAAGTTTGACGGTAATTCGGGTAACATGCCAGTAGATGAGTTTTTGTTTCGCTTAGACCGCATTAAAAGACAAAGTCAAGCACATGAAAACTACTGGGTCACTCAGTTTCATCGATGTGTAGGGGGCGCGGCTGAGACCTGGTATTGGCAATTTCTTAGAGCCAACCCAGATCCTAGTTGGGACGAGTTAAAATCTGCCATAACTAAAAGATTCAAAATCTGGAGTTCAGATGCCGAAATTACGAGAGCAATGGAGCGACGTCGGCAAGATAGACGCGAAACCGTCGAAGATTATGTTTCAGCAGTCGTAGCATTAAATTCACAGCGCGTACTTTTACTGCGAGACGATGAGTTAGTTCGTTTAATGATGCCTAACATCAATCCCCGAGTGGCACAACTAGTGTATGCCATGAATTTGCATACATTAGATATTTTTCGAGAAGAGTGTCGTAAGGCAGAAATTTATTTAAGAGAACGTCCAGTCCCTGATCAACGTCCCACTCCTTACTCTCGCGAAAAGACTTATCCCATTGCCGAGCTGGAAGGAAGTTTCCCCGAACAGGAATTAGATATGGAACCAGGTAATTTAGAAGTAGATGCAATGGATCTAACACGTTGGGTGTGCTGGAACTGTGACGCCACTGGTCACGGGTTTAGAGATTGCCCTTCGTCTAACAGACGTTTCTTTTGTTATCGGTGTGGCGAAAAAGAAAAGACCACTACTAACTGCCCACGCTGCAAAGAAAAAAACTTAAGGAAGGGCCGGCAAAATTCTCCCTGGCCCAATGCTCAAGCAGAGAAAGAAGTGCAGAAGTCTGCAAATCCAAATCCCTTCAGAAAACCAACCCCAGAAACTCAGAAACCACCAACCCAACAATAAACCCCGGTCCCTTATCACTTGTCAACCCAGTATGTTCCCCTTTACCTTTCGCGAACCAAGAAACGCGATCTTCTGCCAACTTAAATCAAGCGAGTGGTCCTGGGTTATTAATTGGCAATACTGATCCAGTACAGTCAGTACCTCTCCACCAGCAAAATTTAACTCTACGAGAAGCTAACTATAGCGAGGTTCGTAAACGCATTTTTGAAAACCAAGGCGCACCGATAGTGTCTCAGAAAACCCAACAATTAAGTAGGTCCTTAAGAAGGCGTAAAAATCAAGTTTCCCGCCAACGGCTTTTACGCGGCATAAATATCTCCTCGTTTCAGACTAAAAAGGGGGATGCTCGTTTATATGCGCAGGTAACAATAGGTGGACATCCAATTGTCGGACTCCTTGATAGTGGGGCGAGTGTTAGTTGTCTCGGTGCGGGAGCCTTAAATCGTCTAAAGCGACTAAAAATTAAATACTTACCCGTACAGTCAGATGTTAGAACGGCTGGTGGTGCTACCCACACTATTCTCGGACATTTTCCTTCTCGAATAGAGTTCAATGGCGTCACTAAAACTTTACAAATACATGTTGTTCCAGACCTAGAGCAAGAATTATATCTGGGAATAGATTTCTGGAAGTTATTCAATTTAACCCCGTCATGTCCAGAAACAATTTGTGTGGATTCTATAAAAACTGTCTCACAGCCGAATAAACATCAGTTGAATACGGATGAACAACGAAGTCTTGACTTAATAGTGAAGAAGTTTCCATCTTGTGATATTCTCGGCCTGGGCAAAACGCGGTTAGAACAACACATTATTGATGTGGGAACCACCGAGCCCATAAAACAAAGACATTACCCTGTTTCTCCAGCGGTACAAAAACTTATGTATGAGGAACTAGATAGAATGTTGTCTTTAGGGGTAATTGAGAAAAGTTCAAGCGCGTGGAGTTCGCCTGTCATGCTAGTTCGTAAACCCGGCAAAGTTCGTTTATGTTTAGACTCTAGGAAATTAAACAAAGTTACCGTGAAAGATGCGTATCCTTTACCGCATATAGAGGGTCTGCTCAGTCGACTCCAAGATACCCAATTCATTTCGTCAATTGATCTCAAAGACGCCTTTTGGCAAATACCGCTGGAAACGACTTCTAAAGAGAAAACTGCCTTTACAGTACCAGGAAGGCCTTTATACCATTTTTCTGTGATGCCTTTTGGCTTGTGTAACGCTCCCCAGCGAATGTGTAGATTAATGGATAAGGTAATGACACCGCTACCTGGCTCATTACGAGAACAAGTCTTTGTGTATTTGGACGACTTGTTAATCATATCGCCTAATTTTGTAGCACACCTTGATTTACTGGATGAAGTAGCTAAATGTCTATCCGAAGCTAAACTAACCATTAATGTAGTCAAAAGTCACTTTTGTATGACACAGGTGAAATACCTGGGTTATGTGGTTGGAGAAGGAACCTTGAAAGTAGATGATGATAAAGTGTCTGCCATCGTAGAATTTCCGACACCCACCTCCAGTAAACAAGTCCGACGATTTTTAGGTATGTCCGGGTGGTATCGCCGTTTCATACCAAATTACGCTGCAGTCGCATCACCGTTAACTGACTGCTTGAAAAATCCGACTCAAGGTTTTCGTTGGTCGAATGAGGCTCAAGAAGCATTTGAACAACTTAAAACGGCTTTGATGTCTTCCCCTGCCTTACGAAATCCAGACTTTACCAAACCTTTCTTCATACAATGTGACGCATGCACTTCGGGAATAGGAGGGGTGTTGTATCAGTTAAACGATGACAATGAAGAGCAACCCATAGCATATATTTCTCAAAAACTGAATGAAGCACAGAAGAACTACAGTATTACCGAACTGGAATGCTTAGCGGCAATACTGTGTGTGAAGAAGTTCCGAGCATACGTTGAGGGACTTCCATTCACAATTATTACTGATCACGCCAGCTTGAAATGGTTGATGCAACAAAAAGACCTTAGTGGACGTTTGGCACGTTGGTCCCTTAAACTACAGGCTTTCGATTTCACTATCGAACATAGAAAAGGCAGCCAAAATGTCGTGCCAGACGCACTATCTCGAGCATTTTCAGATGATAAGGCAAAGCCACGAGTTGTACCCATAGAGTCGACAATCTCAGGGAAAGCAGGTGTAGAGAACGTAGACAGCGTCAATGAATTAATTCCTTCCGTAGCTCCGGAAGTGGATTTATCTTCACCGGGGTTTTCGTCTGAAAAATATAAAGACTTAATTGCTATCGTAGAAAATAATCCAAATACCTTACTTGATATCAAAAGCGTAGATGGTTACGTATACAAATTAATTATATTGAAACCCGACTCGGAGGGCATCACAAATTCCTCGTGGAAACTTTGGATACCTGAAGAATTGACCATGGGTTTGATTACTGCCTCTCATAATCCACCCATAGCATCTCATGGAGGCATCAAGAAAACCCTTGATCGCTTACATACTAAGTATTACTGGCCTGGAATGGTAAAGCAGGTTAAAGAATTTGTTGGCAATTGTGATAGTTGTAAGCAATCAAAAGCTCCAAATATTGCTTTAAGACCACCGATGATGGCACAATTAATACCCAGTAGAGCTTGGCAAAGGATTTATATTGACCTTATGGGTCCATATCCCCGCTCTAAATCCGGCAACACGTCTTTAATCATTGTGCTAGACCAATTCACCAAATATGTTCTATTGAAACCCATACGCAACGCTACTACGCGACTTATCATTAACTACCTTAAGAATGAAGTATTCCACGTATATGGAGTACCCGAACATCTCTTCTCAGATAATGGGGTGCAGTTCACTTCGCGTGATTTCGCCTCGCTCATGTCCACTTATGGAATCACCCACACCACCACCGCCTTGTATTCTCCTCAAGCGAATGCATCTGAGCGAGTAAATCGCTCCATCCTAGCCGCTATCAGATCCTATTTGGATGATAAACACAATGAATGGGATGTGTACATCAGTGAAATAGCTTGTGCACTTCGTACAACAGCGCACGAAGCAACCGGATATTCACCCTATTATTTGAACTTCGGAGAAAATATGATACTCCATGGCACAGCTTATCCGCTATTAGCTCGTATTCAAAGCCTTCAAGCCGAAAATGCAACTTGCTTGACTATGCCCGATAATATGCATAGCATACGTGAAAGCGTTAAAACGAAATTACAAGAAACGCACCGCCAATACGCGTCGCGGTACAATTTAAAATCGCGCGAGACGAATTTCATTCCGGGTCAAGAAATTCTCCGACGTAATTTTGCGCAAAGCGATGCAGCAAAAGGTTTTAATGCTAAGTTAGCACCGAAATTCGTTAAATGTCGGGTCATAAACAAGATCGGGAATTCCATGTACGCGATAGAAAATCGGCAAGGAAAATTCGTGGGAAATTTCCATGCAAAAGATTTACGTTCATAAAGGCTTGGTAAATTTAATTAAACCGTCCGCAAACGGACTTTTATACTCGGTATTCGTAGCTTGCATTAACAGCGAGGTACAAGTAAAAGCCCTCTTGGAATTTATTAAGCGTCGGGACAGTAATTGTCGAACATATTTCCTTCTTTGAATCGAATACGTCATACTAATGTCGCGAAGTAAGATTTTCTATCAAAACATAAGTCGCACGGATACCAATTAGTTTATCGAAAAGAAGAAAAATTGTAATTTATATATGACTGGCAATTAATCATTAAAAAAAGAATTAAATTTGCCTCAGAATAAACTAATAATTTGGGATCCTTCAGCAAATCACAGTCAGTTGTGTAAGTGGATCGTTAACGAAACAATAAATAAACAATTAAGGAATTGTTTATCTATTGTCTCGGTCATCCGCCAATGTTTACAAGAAACAAAACACCCTGTAATAAGGAAGAAAATTTAAAAGGGATGAACTAACGGAGTTCACCAACAGGAAAATTGTTTCCGCGCGAAAGATCGTCTTGTCAAAGGAATTTTTTTTTCCACTTAGCATGTCAAAAACTAATGTTGGTAGTATACAAAATTGGAAAGATGGTACGGAAATTTACGTAATTACAGTAAATCTCTGTTTGAAAGAGAATTAGATATCGAACGCATACGACTTAATACCATTAACCTAACGTTGTCTTGTTAACAATTAACGTCAAAATATTTGAAATTCAAACCAACAAAAACCCGATAGTCCTTAATGACCTCGGGTACACAAACTATTAGCTTTTGTCTTTCGTGTGTCGAGTTACACGTTTTAAGTATGTTATTTTTTTTTTGTACAATATAAAAATTACGTTTGCATCTATTGAGTTAATAGTAATTAACAAGTATAATACTCTAGGCTTAGAATTTAAATTTGAAGAAAAAAAAATTAAATAAAAATTATATATATGCTTAGACAACTCAAAAATTTTGTAAGCAAACGACTTCATTAAGAATGGAATGCTGTATTTATTTCTATAAATAAGAATAAAGTAAATTTAGGTTTAAGAAAAATTTTAATTAATCCACATAATTAAGAATTTATATGAATTAATTTCCTTTAGTTATAATTTACGTTGGACTTGATCAAGTAATATTTACAAAGAAATTAAATTATGAAATAGTAGATATTTTCTAAATTACCTAAATATTATATCAATGATTTCTCGTTCATTAAATTTGTGAACACCTCTTGGAGATGTTAGAAAGCAATTGAATTTATATGTCATGAAAATTGTTAAGATTAAGTAAGATCTTCATACTAAGCATCGTCAATCACACATCCTCACCGAGCCTACGTTATATTTCGGCGCCTAAGACCGCATACACACTGTCACACACTCGAACCTCATAAGCCCACAGTCATCACTTAAATCTACGATCGACTATGAGTACTCGTATGAGCCTTATACATATATATTTATACATATCCATCAACAGAAGGACGATGTACAGTTAGCTGAACTTAATTAATACACCAAATGTAATTGTCAACAAACATACGATGGCGAAGTACGTCACCAAGAAGCAACGCATAGCAGCAGCAACATTATGCCCGGCTATATTCAAGTATTATGACTACTACTCAGGGTCATGGGTCGAGCCACACGTTCGCAGACAACAGTCAGTACGTCCTGAACGCCTGGAGATCATGACAATTGATGCGTTCTTTCTCAGCTCCCTGAACGTCGGACTGACCTTGTTCAGCAACCTGCTTTGTAATGAACGGCATCACCGAAATACGTCACAATCATCAAATTTATTATGATCAGTCAAAATGTACGTATAATGATCGGATACAATAGCGAGAATATCCACTGGGTATAACCTGCTGATCACCTGCCATCTAGGGCTTAGTCGAGACAACATACCCAACGACGTGCATTGGATAAAGGGAAATTTTCTTACAAGAAAAACTACAGACGAGTATCGAATGAGAAGGTGTAAAATCAGCTGTGATCGGATAAGCGACAGGAGGGAAAAAAAAAATGACATTCAGTCTTAACCCACGAACCGAGACGGTTCAGTTTTGTTGTGCGTCTTAGTTTTTTTTGTATCCAAGTTCTGGAGTATATTTTATACGAAAACGAAGCGGAGTGAGTGGGGAGAGCAGTTTTTGTTTCCAGCTACGGCCGAACCAAATAAAAGGAGATCAGACGATCTAAATGTGTGCCAGGAAGTAAGCCGGGGGACTTTTCCTACAATTCCCGCCAGGCGCAGTACTCCCGCGGAAGGATTTTGATGGGCGATACGGGAATCTGAAATAAAAAAAAAAAAATGTAAGATAAAAAAAAAAAAAAAATGTAAGATATTTCGATTTTATTATTGCATACCATTACTTTTTTTGTTGTTGTCGTTGACGATTTTTTTTTGTGGCCAAGGACGATGAATTGGCGTTGGGTTTTTTTTGGCACTTAGAGAATCGGAAATCGGTTTTTTTTGTTAATCGATTGCCCGTGCCTGGTGCGATAAGTTTTTTAGTGATTGAGTTAGCTTCGCGGCTTATATGTGAATGTGTTAAGAAATAATTTGTCGGTAGCCACACGGAGCCCCAACCGTCTGTTTTAGATTAAAATCCTTTCGGGGAATTTCTTTTCTTTGCACGTTTTGGCACTTAATCTGCGCGCGTCCCTTGATTTTCGTCCCCTTTTCAGGTAATTTTCAACCACACGCGGTGCGCAAAGACCATGATCGAATAACGGTGCGTGGATTCAATGGGGCTACGGTACCTTGTGCGACGCCGTTAGCTACTTTAGAGCTACCGTTAGGTGACGCCAAACCGCGTGCGCTTTTCTTTAGCCGGTATTGGAATCCAAAGAGGGTTTTTAAATTCGTCTTTTCCGGTATCACTTAAATGGGATCTTCGGAAATTTTATATGGTGGTCGAGAGGAAAATGCTAGTATTTGACCGACAGTGCGAAAATTAATTCGACGTTTTGGGAACTCTGACGAGCCTGTCGTCCAATATATATCCATCTGGCCCTATATTTAGCCCAGTTTATTGGGTTTTTTTTTGTGAATCTTTTGTCCTTGTGCACGAGCTCTGGTGCCACATTTTTATGATTTAAGACAGATTTTTAGATTACGTGGTGCGGAAGAGAGAGAAACGGCATCGATTGGATCAGCAATTAGCCATCTAAGTATGGACCTTTTTTAAGGCGATTAATTGGAAAACTAAGCCTTTATTCCGGAACGAGTACTGCCGTCCTTAGAAAAGAAACGAGAACATTATTCCAGTTTTTTTATTTGCCTGAGGAAATTCTAGGTTATGTCCAAACACGTGCCGGACCAGGAGGATTTGATCGTAGTATTTCCTGTGGAAGTATGAACCTTTGTTTCCGTTATTATCTGTCGTCATATATCCGTTTATAGTTTCTTTTCTGGTTATTTTATTTTACCTGGAGGGCTACGCAAATTATGGCGCGCCGACCACTACTTCCTGGTGTGTACACCGTTACTGCGCACCCCGGCAGAGCGTCCGATACCGGCGCCAAGAAAAGAGAAAAAAAAATTATTTAGAACAATCAATATATGACTCCCGTCTTGAACGTACCTTCATAATTACCGTATTAAGTAGCCTACTAGGAATACAGGTCGCCTAGGCCCTATTCCATGAGCCCTATGGTTCCAAATACTACAACTCGTCGGAGTTCAGATTAATACCAACCCCAGAATTAAATAATATTGAGTATGGCATCGGCCTTCCCGACGAATGTCGACACTTTTGTGCTTCCCACCTTCATTTCCTATCTCTTCTATCCACCTTCCTCAGTCTGTTACCTCCCTAATCCCTTTTCCTTCAATCTCCAGCCCGCTGTTGATAGAGTTCGAACTCCTCAATTCGAACTTACAGCCCAACCGTGCATAATACGTTTTGTCCATGGTTAAAGGTAGCCACTCACGCCCCTTCCGACGAGCTAAGCACGTGCTAGAGCTAGATGCACGCTACCTATCGGGAAACCATGGGACTAAAGTCACCCAACTGTGGCTTGGTCACCGGCTGATAATCTTCTTCGCAGCAAGTATACGTCCTGACTAACTTGGGACAATTGATTATGGAGACTTACTCCAATCGATTGTTCTAAGGCAGGGTAATGGGCATATACACTGATGCTGGCGGCTAAGAAGGTTACTTGGGGTCGTGATGTTGAGTGATGGTTTTGGATGGACGGATACTATGTTGTGATTTAGGTCACGATATAGCGCCCCAAATCTCTACAGCAGCCCGACTTCAAAAACATGCTTGTGTACATTATAGAGTGCAAGGAAAGATTTGTTGGTACAATGTCATGATAACACCTTAGCGGGTCATATGGGCGTGCATAAAACATTTGCGCGTTTGTCTGCGAAAGTATATTGGCCTAAGATGAAGGCGGACATTGCTAAGTACGTTCGCATGTGTCAGGTATGCCAGAGGGTGAAACCAGAACGTATGAAAGCAGCTGGCCTAATGACCGAGCGAAAAGGTGCTAGCCGACCTTGGGAAATGATATAGGTCGATCTAAGGGGACCTCTACCACGCTCGACTAGTGGATATACTTATATTTTGAAGGTGGTGGATTATTTTAGTCAATTTCCTTTGTTATTTGCTCTGCGGTCGGCCACTACCCCTGGTATTCGTCGAGCGATTAAACAAGACGTGTTTTTAATGTTCGGATTTTCGAAAATTCTTATATGTGACAATGGATCGCAGTTCATTAGGAAGAATTTTCGAACTCTTCTTAATTCATATGGAACCACTGTATGTTATTCTGCCCATTATCATCCCCAGGCCAATACTGCTGAACGGATGAACAGATGAATCAAGACGACCCTTAGATCGTATGTATCTGAAAATCACCGTACGTGGGATTCCCATTTAGCCAAGGTTGCGTGTGCCATTCGCACGTCGGAACATGAAGTCCTTGGAGCAACGCCCAATTTGATAAATTTCGGCAGAGAGATGGTGGTCGACGGTGGGAATACTACACTGGCTGTGAAAGATCTGGAAGAGGTGTCAGGGTCCGCAGTGAAGGGATACTTGCACTGCCTGTAGTTCTTGGAAACCCTGCGGGTCGATGTTAAACGTAGAATGACCATGGCCTCCAGTAGAGCGAAGGATTCGTACGACGCGCGTCGTCATGAGGTGGAATTTCTACCAAATGAGCTGGTATGGCGCCGGAATTGCGCGTTATCTAATGCGTTCAAATTTTATGCGGCAAGTCAAGGCCCCAAATATGTCGAACCTTTCCGAATAAAAAGATGTACGTCGTCTCACACGTACGTATTGGTGGATGATAAGGACGTCGAGAAGGGGACCTGGCATGTGAAGGACTTGAAGCCGCATCGTGCAGGAGAGAACATATAGTATCAGATGTTTAAAGTCCCATATTTTGTGTTGGATATTGGAGTCGGGTTATCCATGCGTTCGGTGTTTGTTTGGTGGTTGTCGTTAAGAGTGATGGTGATGGTGGCGCAGATGGTTCTGAATTTGAAGAAACCCGGCGCTGTCATGTTAACCGATCATGATTTGCGTTAATGGAAAATATCTTGCTGAAGAAATTTTCCAGGAGGTGACGGTGAAGTTGTTATGTGTTAGTTACTATGCAAACCCTGATCGTTTTTTTTATAAAATCTTTCCTATTCAGGTCAGGACGTTATATCGAGAGCGGCGGAATTATGTTGATTTAAGAATAAGAACTAGAATAAGAAGTAGAATTCGAAATCGAATTGAATTAAGAATAAAAAGAATAGTAGTAGAATACTAATCAGTTGAATCACAGCCCCTTTGCTATGATGGAAACTGGGTTCCTCTGCGCTTCCCGCGAATCGAGTGAGGCTTCCAAGCCGAAAGGTAAGGCCTGTTGGGGAGACGGGAATTGTAATTCGCGCATCGTCCAATGCCATCGTCAACCTTCCGACACCGCCGTCCACTTTCCACTCGCAGACGCTATATTTCGCAGAACACCGAGAATCCCCACGGAATTCCGGCAGCTGGTGGGTTGTTAAAAATTGCGATCACGACTTGGAGAAAACATGCGACGGGAAATAGATTCCATCATACGTGACGGATAAGCAACAAGACTTAAAAACTTCAACTTCATCCACTTTTATTGAGGCGGAAAAGATAAACAACAAACGACAAATGGACCCGGCTTGATCACTGTCAAATGACAGCAGAATACTGGGAATGCCAGAAATGAGACAGAAAGGCAGCCTACTTAAGGAGGGAACTCATGCTGCTCGGGGCCTTTTTGCGTTTGAATTTCGATCGATCGTGAAGAACAGTGTGGATGCAGAGTGAGAAACGGCTAAGTTGGTTTTTCTTTGGAAACGTTGGAGTTTGAAACGGTTTGAAACGGAGTCCTTGATTAAGTTTTTCGGATTGCGAGTGGAGTTGGGAAAAATCGGTGTATCGTTCCCGAGGAGATGCAGTGAAATTCTGGAGGTTCCTGGAGGCGATAAGACGATTCTAAACGGACGAGGAAGAACGGTGGAGTCAGAGTGCGCGTAGACCCATCATTTTGCTACTGTCTTCTCTGTCGCTGCTCGCGTCTTCTGCGTTGCTGTCCGCGTCCTCTGTGTCACTGTTCGTGTCTTCCACGTCGTTGCTCTGTCTCCTGTATTTCCGCTTGCGTCCTCTGGGCCGCTATTTGCGTTTGATGCGTCGTACTCTGCCTTCTGCGTCATGTCTTGGATCCTTGGTGTCGCTGCCTGCGCCTTATCCTTCGCTGCTGGTGTCTTGGCCTTGGCAGTACTCGGCTCCGTGGGTGTGTTCACGGTAACTGGTTAGGCGTTCTAAGCGGACTTTTTTAAGCCACAGACCTTAGAATAGTTCAGCATGGCCAGTGGTAGCCGTTGCGTCGTAGCTCTTCTCGTCCAGTCGTGATAAGCTTGGCTCCGTGCGTACGTCCACGTTACCCGGTTGGCCGTTCTATGTTCTAGGCGGACTTTTAAAAGCCACAGACCCTAAACCAGATCGGCATGGCCGGTGTTAGCCGTGTTTCGAATCAATTTCGAGACTATGATTTCGGCGGAATTTTAAAAGCCGCAGGCCCAAAACACAGGTCGATTTGTTTGAATTTCAACGTCAGTTTGCTTTGGGAGAAAGTTGAGCTTAACCCGCGACTGTTTACTGAACGTTGCCGCCTGCTTGCGTTCTGTTTGATCGTTTTGAGCTATATACTGGACAGAACATGTGCTGGCTACGAATTATATCGAATGTAAAAAAAAATACATGATGATTATATTACAGTTCTCTTTTCGGTATTTCGGCTCTTAAGCACTGCAGTCGTTGTAAGCAAAAATTTTGCGTAAGATTTATTACGTCTGGAAAAGAAGAACGTTATTATTAAAAAAAATATGATACTGATGTTATACCTTTCTTTCTCCTTTCCGATGCGAAGATCGTAGACAGCTCTTATTTCCAGAATCTGAGAAGGAGTATGCAGAAGGTAAAAGTAGTTTAAAGAACACGGAAAACTCAAAGAATAGAAACTAACCGCAATAATCAATTAGAAGTGGCCAAGCGGGGACACACTCCGTTTCGCCTCCACTTCCAGACACTGCCCACCTAGAATAACAAACAGAATTGCGATTAAGAACTCGGAAGGTCACACACTTACAATAACATAGAAATGGAAGAACTGGCACAAAACTAAACTTGTATCTGAGTAATCAAAACAAATAAAAAAATGTATAATAAGAATTAGCGAAAAATGAATTTGGATAGTGATAGGATAGGTTAGATTTAGGTTTAAGGCAACATAAAGGGCAAAATATAACCAAACACGAAATTCATACCGTCGTAAAGAAAAAGGATAAAATCGGGATCCTTCGCGCGGCTCAAGAACAAAAAAAGGGGTACGGGAATTACGGCAAGAACAAACTACGAGAACAGACCAAATACCGGAATCGTCCGACACACGCGAGTGCCGTCCGATCTGTCCAAGCCCCGGAAATTTAATTAAGCGAAAGAACTAAACTTACCTGAGTGCGCCGGTCAAACCATTTTTCACGACACTTGACAATTCTCGCGAATTTGACACTTAGTAAACGAAAACAATAACAATGGGCGCCTCCATGTTTAGCCGAACAGCCTTTTCTTTTGTAATTAAAGGCAAGAATAATTAATGCTGTGTTCGAGTTTTATTATCGACTTTCGAATTAGTCGGGGGTTCATGACCGAGTTCTGGGGTCAGAGGACCTAACCGATCGGGGTGACCGTTGGGATTTAGATTGAGTAGACGAAAACTCGGGATCGGGTCATTCGATTTGGGCGGTAGCATAGGCAAGTTCGGAGGGAGCTCGAGAAATAGAAGTGAAACAATTGAAGTTTGTGTAATTAGGTCGGAGGACCATTTTGACTTAACCAGGCCTCTTGCGAGATTTTGCGTTGAAAAGTGAGTGGGCGGAAAATTGTAACGAAAAGACTGTACGCGAAGAATCCGAAATATTTTACTCGACCGTGAACGAAAAACCAAGATCGGAGAACGAAGTGCGGGAACGAAGAACCAAGTGCCGCGAGAAGAAAAGTGAACGTATTGTGGAAGAAGTCGTGAAGTAACGACATCGGATTTTGTGTCGCACAAATCGAAGTGTTAAAAGGGGAAAAAAAAACCCTTCGTAGGGTAAAGTCAACCTCGGTGGTCGGGAACCTCGTACTGTGGAGAAAACACAGACTCGTAAGAAATCAAGTGGCGCGAAAATAGAAGAAACGTTTAGAAACTCGGTTCTATCGCATCGACCTCGATTATTGGGTCGTACGAATCGGCGCGCTAATAAAACTCAAACGGCGGAAATAATCAAATACGGCGAACAGCGGCAGGAGAACTTGAACAAAGGAAGAGCAGCGGTCCATCCGGCGGTATATGAGGTCATCAGCGGTACCCTAGTATAAGTTTACTGTTTTATTTTTGGTTGTAAAACATAATTACAAGTAGGCAAATAGATATTAATTTTAAGTAACGAATACATTAAACTAGATCTTCCCTACGAAATCTCTTGTAATTCATTGAGTGTTTATGTAAGGTTCGGTGAAGGTACTTCCATTTCAGAAACCCGCTGTGGACGAAGAAATCCGGTTCCGCGAAATAAAAGAAATTATCATAGAGTAGAAAATTTTGGTAACAATCATCCATCCGAAATTCACGGCTGATTCGGGTGTGAGAGAACGACGACGAAAATCGCAGTCGTGTGGCGCCCACCCCGTCTCGACGGGTTAGCTGGCTCGTCGTCGTTCACCCCTTTGGCGGAAAGGGGTTTTGAGAGATTTTAGGCGTAAAAGATTTCCGTCCTTACACTTACACCTGGCTCGGCGTCCCAGGTACAGCCGTTGCCTCATCCGTTGTGTGGTAAGCCTTCAACTCGCTAATGTGAGCAGTCCGGGTGCTAGTGTCGTCTTCCTTCTGGACCTGAACAACCACGGGAGAGATGTTATTCGTAATCTTGTACGGTCCATCGAACTTCGGGCCAGTTTTGCAGTGAAACCATCGATAGCTTTAGAGGGATGGTGTTGTTTTACTAGAACTTGTTGTCCTATCGCGGGGTCCACTGACGTCTTCTCAGGTTGTAGTGTCGACCTTGGTCCTGGGCTGCTCGTTCTTGGTTTCGGCGTACGATTTGGAAAGCTTCCTGTAACCTCGAGGCCTTTTCGACTGGCGTTTGTTGTGGGTTACCGGTCCCAAAGGTCTGTTCGTCGTACACAGTTCGGATTTAACGGAGCTCTCGTCCTTGCGTCAGGAATGCCGGGCTGTATCCGGTGTGTGTTTCGGAAATGGCAGAGTTTATGGCCAAGGTGATTTCTGGAAGCAGTTCGTCCCAAGAATTATGCTTCTCGCCGGTCAGCTGCGCCATGATCGTCTTTATGGTTCGATTGGCTCGTTCCGTTGGGATCTCTTGGGGAGTATACGGGGCTGTGAACTGGTGTCTTAACCCCATCTCTTGCATGAACCTCTGGAATATCCTGCTGGTGAACTGGTTTCCATTGTCGGTGACCAGAACTTTCGGAACCCCAAATTTGGCTAAGATGTGTTCTCGGAAAGCCTCTATTAATCCCTCGCTTGTCGCCTTACGTAGGGGAATTATTTCCTTCCATTTCGAAAATTGGTCGAAGAAGACCAGAAGCATGGTGTGACCGTGCTTCGAGTGCGGGAGCAGTCTTACGAAGTCAGGGCATAGGATTGTCCAAGGTTCTTCAGCGATCTGAGTGATCATTTTTCCGGCTGCTTTTTGTTGACTCTGCTTATATTTTTGACATGACTCGCATGATCGAACATATTGGCTGATTTCGCTGAACATTCCTGATTGTTTTCCGGATGCCGAGATGACCAGCGCAGGGACTATCGTGGTTTTCTCTCAATATTAGACTTCGCAATGGTGTGGAGACGCAGAGCTTGCAGGGTGCACAGTCCTCGTCGTTTGACTGGTGTGGGATATGTCGATACATCCTTACATCCTCGATGAAATTGTCGGGCTATTTGTCTGGATTATTTTTAACCTCCGATATCCTTTTGTTTAACCATTTACAATTTGGTTCGTTTAACGCCTCGCTAGTAATTGTGTTGGTCGGTTGTCATGAGAGTGCATCAGCGACTACGTTTGGCTATCCACGGCGGTATTGGACGTCGAAGGTATATTGTTGTAGCTCAAACGCCTATCTCGCGGTCCGTCCTGAGGGACTCTTGATAGAGTTTAGCCATTTTAACGCCATGTGGTCCGTGATGACTGTGAACTGATATCCTTCTAAGTAGGGTCGCATCTTACGAATTCCCCAGACGATGTCCCAACACTCCTTTTCCGTCGGCGAGTAGTTTCGTTCGGCCGGGTTCAAATGACGGCTGGCGTAGGCTATCATTTAACATTTAATAGCTTCAATGGTAGCATGACCATGAAAAACTAGTAACATAAAAGTATTGGTAAGAATAAGTTTTGCGTTGGACCCACTGGGCCCCGGACTTAGCAACAGATTTTCAAGATTCATAGCCATATGGTTATCCAAGGTTACAACCATTTCATAGCCATATACGTCCCACCTTTAGTATAATGCAGATGTCCGGCAAGTTCCCGACTACATTATTCGTGGAAATGAATTTGGATTACGATGTTGCTAAAGTTCTTTCCAAAATTTGTCAAGTACTACGATCAATCAACAGTCGGGGATTTCGTATTGGAGCTTCACTCCACTGACACCGGAAAGAACAACAAGCTCTTAACATTTATCTTCAAGTTGGCAGTTCGTAATTGCCGGAATACCTCACGCAAGTTCGTCATGTGTTCTTCGAACGATGCTCCCGTGATTATGATGTCGTCTAGGTATGCGAAAGCATGTGGTTCCATCTCTGGGCCAATTACTTGGTCCAAAGCCCTCTGGAATGTGGTCATGTTGCTTTGTTTTGGGGTAACGGCTCTGCTTCGTAGCACAAAGGAAGAGCAGCGGTCCATCCGGCGGTATATGAGGTCATCAGCGGTACCCTAGTATAAGTTTACTGTTTTATTTTTGGTTGTAAAACATAATTACAAGTAGGCAAATAGATATTAATTTTAAGTAACGAATACATTAAACTAGATCTTCCCTACGAAATCTCTTGTAATTCATTGAGTGTTTATGTAAGGTTCGGTGAAGGTACTTCCATTTCAGAAACCCGCTGTGGACGAAGAAATCCGGTTCCGCGAAATAAAAGAAATTATCATAGAGTAGAAAATTTTGGTAACAATCATCCATCCGAAATTCACGGCTGATTCGGGTGTGAGAGAACGACGACGAAAATCGCAGTCGTGTGGCGCCCACCCCGTCTCGACGGGTTAGCTGGCTCGTCGTCGTTCACCCCTTTGGCGGAAAGGGGTTTTGAGAGATTTTAGGCGTAAAAGATTTCCGTCCTTACACTTACACCTGGCTCGGCGTCCCAGGTACAGCCGTTGCCTCATCCGTTGTGTGGTAAGCCTTCAACTCGCTAATGTGAGCAGTCCGGGTGCTAGTGTCGTCTTCCTTCTGGACCTGAACAACCACGGGAGAGATGTTATTCGTAATCTTGTACGGTCCATCGAACTTCGGGCCAGTTTTGCAGTGAAACCATCGATAGCTTTAGAGGGATGGTGTTGTTTTACTAGAACTTGTTGTCCTATCGCGGGGTCCACTGACGTCTTCTCAGGTTGTAGTGTCGACCTTGGTCCTGGGCTGCTCGTTCTTGGTTTCGGCGTACGATTTGGAAAGCTTCCTGTAACCTCGAGGCCTTTTCGACTGGCGTTTGTTGTGGGTTACCGGTCCCAAAGGTCTGTTCGTCGTACACAGTTCGGATTTAACGGAGCTCTCGTCCTTGCGTCAGGAATGCCGGGCTGTATCCGGTGTGTGTTTCGGAAATGGCAGAGTTTATGGCCAAGGTGATTTCTGGAAGCAGTTCGTCCCAAGAATTATGCTTCTCGCCGGTCAGCTGCGCCATGATCGTCTTTATGGTTCGATTGGCTCGTTCCGTTGGGATCTCTTGGGGAGTATACGGGGCTGTGAACTGGTGTCTTAACCCCATCTCTTGCATGAACCTCTGGAATATCCTGCTGGTGAACTGGTTTCCATTGTCGGTGACCAGAACTTTCGGAACCCCAAATTTGGCTAAGATGTGTTCTCGGAAAGCCTCTATTAATCCCTCGCTTGTCGCCTTACGTAGGGGAATTATTTCCTTCCATTTCGAAAATTGGTCGAAGAAGACCAGAAGCATGGTGTGACCGTGCTTCGAGTGCGGGAGCAGTCTTACGAAGTCAGGGCATAGGATTGTCCAAGGTTCTTCAGCGATCTGAGTGATCATTTTTCCGGCTGCTTTTTGTTGACTCTGCTTATATTTTTGACATGACTCGCATGATCGAACATATTGGCTGATTTCGCTGAACATTCCTGATTGTTTTCCGGATGCCGAGATGACCAGCGCAGGGACTATCGTGGTTTTCTCTCAATATTAGACTTCGCAATGGTGTGGAGACGCAGAGCTTGCAGGGTGCACAGTCCTCGTCGTTTGACTGGTGTGGGATATGTCGATACATCCTTACATCCTCGATGAAATTGTCGGGCTATTTGTCTGGATTATTTTTAACCTCCGATATCCTTTTGTTTAACCATTTACAATTTGGTTCGTTTAACGCCTCGCTAGTAATTGTGTTGGTCGGTTGTCATGAGAGTGCATCAGCGACTACGTTTGGCTATCCACGGCGGTATTGGACGTCGAAGGTATATTGTTGTAGCTCAAACGCCTATCTCGCGGTCCGTCCTGAGGGACTCTTGATAGAGTTTAGCCATTTTAACGCCATGTGGTCCGTGATGACTGTGAACTGATATCCTTCTAAGTAGGGTCGCATCTTACGAATTCCCCAGACGATGTCCCAACACTCCTTTTCCGTCGGCGAGTAGTTTCGTTCGGCCGGGTTCAAATGACGGCTGGCGTAGGCTATCATTTAACATTTAATAGCTTCAATGGTAGCATGACCATGAAAAACTAGTAACATAAAAGTATTGGTAAGAATAAGTTTTGCGTTGGACCCACTGGGCCCCGGACTTAGCAACAGATTTTCAAGATTCATAGCCATATGGTTATCCAAGGTTACAACCATTTCATAGCCATATACGTCCCACCTTTAGTATAATGCAGATGTCCGGCAAGTTCCCGACTACATTATTCGTGGAAATGAATTTGGATTACGATGTTGCTAAAGTTCTTTCCAAAATTTGTCAAGTACTACGATCAATCAACAGTCGGGGATTTCGTATTGGAGCTTCACTCCACTGACACCGGAAAGAACAACAAGCTCTTAACATTTATCTTCAAGTTGGCAGTTCGTAATTGCCGGAATACCTCACGCAAGTTCGTCATGTGTTCTTCGAACGATGCTCCCGTGATTATGATGTCGTCTAGGTATGCGAAAGCATGTGGTTCCATCTCTGGGCCAATTACTTGGTCCAAAGCCCTCTGGAATGTGGTCATGTTGCTTTGTTTTGGGGTAACGGCTCTGCTTCGTAGCACGACGGCTTGGCACCCATAACTGAGCGTTGTTCCGATGTGATGTAGGAAATCCATTCCAAGTATTATATCTTCGATGATTCCCGGAAGAATCAGCAAATGAATTTCGCATGTACTCTGGCATAATTGGATGGTCGTGAACAGTGCTTTTGTCACTTCGCGCGTTGAGCCGTCTGCCATCTTCACGGTTACTTCTTGGTGGATGATTCGTCCGGTGGCGTGGAACTTGAGTGCGAAGGATTCGCTCGTGAAACTTTTTCGTCCGGGTGTTTCGGTGGCCACAATCCCAACAGAAATACACGCCGGGGTTCTGGCAAAGACGCGCCAGGTGACCATCTTGGCTACAACGATAACACGCGGTTCTGGTGTCTCCATGGCTTGGGCTACGGCGCATCGGCGTTTTTCCTTGTTTCGGGGTTGGAGCTCCTTTTCTCCCTGTATACCTTCAAAATCGTATGCGAGCGCAATCAGCTCTTCCAAAGTGTTGAAATCTTTCCGACGAATATAGAGTTGATATTTGGTTTGGCAATTTCGGAAAATCCTCTCCAGTTTCTCTGTTTCGGAGTAACCCGCTAAACGCATCAGATTTTGCAGCCCCAAGACATAGTCTTAGAATAACTCTCCCGGTTTTTGCTGTTTCTGCCGGATCTTGTCGTCCAAGTTATCCAAATATTGACCTGGGAGGAAGAATTTTAGAAAACCCTCTTTGAACTCAGTCCAACGTTGCCATGCATGGTGGTTGTTCCGGAACCAAGTTAGTGCTTTGTCCCGGAGTAGTTCCGGCATTATCCTCGGCAAGCAATCCTTCGGGATGTCATAAGCCTCCACTAATTCCTCGGCTCGTTCGAGGAAATTCAGCGGCTCTTTCCCACCGTCATACTTGACCGACCACTTTCGGATCTGATCGGCAGCATACGTCCGGAACGCAATCCGGTTTGCACCAGAGTTGGCTGTAGCGGTTCCCTCCTCCTCCTGCTGCTTAGTCTAGGTCCCTTCCTCCGTGGTCTCTCCTTCCCGATATTCTTCCTCGGGTATACCTGGTAGCTTTGATGTCCCGCCCTTGTCGTGTTGTAGCTCAAGTTCATTAAGTCTTTGCTCGTGTTGATTGCCTCCCTTGTCCTTGATCCACAAGGTGAAGCGTTTCCGTAGTTCCTCTACGGTTCCGGCACCATCCAAGTCGAACTCCTCCATACAGCCGAGAAGCTCCTCTTTCCGTTGCCCGTAAATCCAATTGGTCCTCACCATGTTATTACCTCTCTACTGTTCGATATTTCACTGTTCACTTTCTGATTTTCACTGCTCTTCCACTGTTTGTTCACTTGTCTGTTTTCTTTGTCTTTGGTTATTATCACTGTTTGTTCACTGCTTGTTTTGTTGGTATTCCACTGTTAGTTCACTGAGTATTTCACTGTTCACTGTATTACTGCTGCACTGCCAGTTTTCCTAGTTTGTTATTCAATGAATTCCTTGCTCATCCTACTGTTTTTTCACTGCCAGTTTTTTTCGTACATTTTTATTCCATTTTTATTTGTGAAGTCCCTGATCGGGCGCCATTTTAACGACTCGATTCCGGGGTAGACTCATCGGGCGCCTGGGTTCGTTACAAACATTTCTTTAATTTGACTTCAACTTCTTTATTCAGGTTTTGTGTTAAATTCTATTTATTATTCTATTTTAAATCTATTAATTGCATAACTAAATTCCTAGTGTATCTCCAATGCCTTGCAATCGTCGCAGAGGCTCGCTTCGTGCGTCTTCTACGTCGTTGCTGGGTCTACTCTAAGGCTACTGCTTGAGTCTCTTGCGTCGTTCCTCACGTTCTCTGCGTTGCTCTTAGTGACTTCGGCGTCGCTACTTGAGTTGCTGTTTCACCCTCTGTATCACTGCTTATGTCTTCTGAGTCGCTCCTATGTCTCTCGCGTCGCTGCTACTGTCTTCTCTGTCCTGCTTCTGTCTTCTCTGTTGCTGCTCGCGTCTTTTGCGTTGCTGTCCGCGTCCTCTGTGTCACTGTTCGTGTCTTCCACGTCGTCGCTCTGTCTCCTGTATTACCGCTTGCGTCCTCTGGGCCGCTAATTGCGTTTGATGTGTCGTACTCTCCCTTCTGCGTCATGTCTTGGATCCTCGGTGTCGCTGCCTGCGCCTTATCCGTCGCTGCTGGTGTCTCGGCCTTGGCTGACCTCGGCTCCGTGGGTGTTTTCACGGTAACTGGTTAGGCGTTCTAAGCGGACTTTTATAAGCCACAAACCAGTGGTAGCCGTTGCATCGTAGCTCTTCTCGTCCAGTCGTGATAAGCTTGGCTCCGTGCGTACGTCCACGTTACCCGGTTGGCCGTTCTATGTTCTAGGCGGACTTTTAAAAGCCGCAGACCCTAAACCAGATCGGCATGGCCGGTGTTTCGAATTAATTTCGAGACTATGATTTCGGCGGACTTTTAGAAGGCGCAGGCCCAAAACACAGGTCGATTTGTTTGAATTTCAACGTCAGTTTGCTCTGAGAGAAAGTTGAGTTTAACCCGCGACTGTTTACTGAACGCTGCCGACTGCTTGCTTTCTGTTCGATTGTTTTGAGCTATATACTGGCCAGAACATGTACTGGCTACGAATTATATCGAATATAAAACAAATACATGATATATGTATTACAGTTCCCTTTCGGTAATTCGGCTCTTTAGCAAGGGCGCCCATAGAACTTCTTCCAGGGGGGGGCCAGCCAAAAATTTTATAAAATAACGCCCCACTCCATTTAGAATCTGAACTTGTGGTTGCAATTTTTAAATTAAGTTCGTTAACGGGCATAATAGTTCAACTCTTTCGGGTCCCAACAGAGGCCTTAAAACATGCGTTCAAGAATATGATAACTTCGGAACGCTTAAATCGCACAAATCCCAGTCATGAAGGTGCTTGTACACGAGCAATTTTTAAAACAATTAATTGTCCGACGAATATTGCCAAAAGTAGTGTAGCGATTAATGGAGCAATACAGGGCAATATCATGCTAGTTGCGGCAATATTTCGACAATGTGGCAATGTTTTTATAGATTGCTGATATTTCTCGCCCTATACTCGTAGTTTCTGTATTTGCGAAAAAATGTTATCACTTCCACATCCATGCTTCATCACCTCCTTAAAAAATTTTACTTTATTTGTCAAACTTTATACAAAAACCGAATTTTATTTTTAAAGTGCAATTGGTTCGTGAAATATTGTAATCAAAAGTTGTTAACCCCCCCCCCCCCCCTCTCTTGTGGTAAGGAGGTATACTTTTCCCGTAATTCTGACATATCACCCAGCCCTGATATGATATCGACTTTTTTCTTCACTTTCATGGGCTTGCGTAATAATCGCATAAAACTAGCTTTAAACACGTTTTCACGAATTTTTTAATTTCTATTAGAAGTGGTAAGAAATTGAATTGGTTTTTACTTTCTGGTGCTGTCTTTTTATTTATCTATTAACTCTTTTCAGGATTTTTGAATATTACACCCCCAAGTGGGTGTAAGTAGGTTGCATATGTTTTCACAGATTCTTACATATTGCTTAAATCTGATGATTTATTAAATTCCTTTTTAATTTCTTTGGTTTCCTATATATGTAAGTGCCAAAAAGTCAATTTCAGTATTTTTAGATATTCAATCCTAAGGGATGTAAGAGGGTTGTTTTTTTAAAGCTTCGACGTATTTCTTAATATTGATAAGATATTTGATCGCTTTTCACTTCCACAGACTTTTTATATAATCGCCTACAAACCCATTTCACAATTTTTCGATATTCAAGTTCCTAGGGTTTGCATATGTTTTCACAATTTTTGCCATCCCTTAGTTCTGATCAGATATGAAATTCGTTATTTCTATTTTAGCTACCTATGTATTTTTATTTTTAAAATAAAATCAATTTTCCAAGAAGAGTCATAATCTCGAAGCAATTGATGATATACTCCGATTTTGATCGCTCCCGAACTTCGACCTGAAAAATAATTAAGTTTCACCCAGTCTATATATAATTTTTAAATCGATAACATTACTTTATTGTTAAAATAATAAAGTAAAATATATTTGATATCAGTGGCAGAACCAGGACCTTACTGTTGGGGTTTCAGAATTTTTTTTAATTTGTCTATTTCATTTGATAAAGTTCTGTCTGAATTTAGCTACATAGCTGCCCTTAGCAAAAAAGGGGTCATCTGAAGAAGGGGTCATATTGTTTTCATCTTATTATGGGTTATTCCATCAAAAATCGCCAAAGTTGTGACCTTACCATTTCGGATTCTTTTCAAAATTTTGTACTTGAAGAATAAGTGAAAAAAATAATTGAAATTCAAGGTTTGGTTTCTCATTTTTTAACTAACAAAAACAATAACAATCTGTAAATAAGCCCGACTTTATTATTCAAGGATAAAAATTACCAGAGATATGAACTTTCAAAGAGGATTCGGACATCGTTTTTGGGAAATTTTTAACATACTATAACTAACAAAAAAAATGAGATAGATACCAAAAAATTGAAATCAATTTTTTTTCACGAATTCTTCGAGTACACAAAATTTCAAAAGAATCGGCGATGATAAGGTCACACTTTTGGTGATTTTTGATTAAATTACTCTTTTTCTATAAAATAATTGAGAATCACTATAATGCTCTTTAATTTTTTTGACCATTGAAATTCCAATTTAATTTTTTTGGTATGTTTTAAAAAACAGTATAACCTACAAAATATAAAAAAAACGTATTTGGAAATATTTAAGGATAAATGACAAAATCGTTATCATTGAAAAAAATTTTAAAAAACGTTAGAAAAAAGTAACGAAAAATCTTGTAAAACATAGGCTTGGTCGTTCGAAATACACTGCGGTCTGCTATGTTGTGCCAGATTCTTCTTTAGTACGCGGCCTTGGTCAATACCGAAAAAGGGCTAATTATCTAATTCTAAAGCTTGATTTGATATTCATTTTAGTATCATTACTAAGAACTAAAGTCGAGGCATGAAAGATGTGTACAATAATGGTAATGGTAAAATAGTTGCAACAAAGTTTGGTATATAAAATACTTGATTTGTCTCAACTTTAAGTGATGGTCAAACCCAGGGGGGGGGGGGGCAAGTGCCCCTTCTTGCCCCTACCTGTGGGCGCCCATGCTCTTTAGCACTGCAGTTGTTGTAAGGGGAAATTTAGCGTAAGATTTCCGTCCTTACAAGCTAAATTTAGCGATTGTGCAGAAGACTGGCTGCTCTACAAACAGGGTCTTAAATGCTTCAAGAAGAAGCAAAGAAGTCGTCCTGGACTAACTTCTGCGAGTCAATAGAATCAACTAACGAATCGGATTACGGAAGGTTCTCTCTAAAACTCCACCGATGAATACCTTCATCCAAATGTTGGAGGGAACTGGGCAGAATCGCCCGAGAAAACTTTAGAGCTTATGATGACCACTCATTTCAATGACTGTTCACCAGCTGGCAACACTAACTCTGTCAGCTACGATCATAGTCAAGGCAAAGGAAACCAAGACTTGTCCAACTCAATAATCTATACTGACAAAATAAGCTGGGCAATCGGATCCTTTGGTACGATAGTGTGTCGGGAGGCGACTAGAAAGTCCACGTATCTAAGCAAGCTGACAAAAGTACAGCGCTTGGCATGCATTGGGGTTACTAGCGCTCTCTGAACAACACCCATGGCAGCACTGGAAACTATCCTCCACCTGCTGCCAATGGACATGCACATCAAAAGCATAGCTGCTAAATGCGCTGTTAGAACTAGACCTGCTGGTCACAGTACCATACTCAACGACTCCTTGGAGTGTGCTATAAACAGGGAAACGGAATACATTATGCCAGAGCTAAATTTAATTACAGAATTTTCTGTTAAAGTCCCACACAGGGTCGACTGGAATGTAGAATGCAACCTAGACAATAGGACCACAATGGTATTTACAGACGGTTCGAAAATGACTTCTGGTACAGGCGCGGGGTATTCTCACAGGAACTCGATATTAATGAGTCCTTCAGGCTACCGGACCATGCCAGTGTATTTCAAGCGGAAGTCTTTGCAATACTTCAAGCATGCAAAATTATTGAAGCAAAGGTGAATGCAACAGAAGACATCACTATTTGCATTGACAGCCAAGCAGCCATTAAGGCCCTTAGCTCGAACACAACAGGCAGGCAATACGAGATGTGGCTATTAAATAACGAGACTGCGCGCGCAACGATGGCGGAGTTCAGTTGAGGGGGGGAGGGAGCAGTTTCCGGTGACCTTCAAGAGTCTACTAGAAGCGTGCGGGAACATATTTCTGTACGTCGATTCAGAAGTGAGTTAAAGCTGTTTAGGTAGAACATGTTTGTGTTGCTTTGCCAGAAAAAATGTCAAGTGCAAATAATGAACAGCGCATCAGCCTGTCTGGGAGGCCAGACAGTGAATCAACATTACTTTTTGGAGGTGCTGGCCAAGCTGAGAGAACGGGTGAGGAAGAAAAGGCCGGATCTTAGGAGAAACAAGTCTTAGATTTTGCATCAAGACAACGCTTCCCACAATGCTCTGTCTTTGAAGCAGTTTTAGCAGATAAAAAGATTCCTGTGCTCGACCACCCACCGTACTAACCTGATTTGGCCCCCCTGTGAATAGTTCCTTTTCAAAGGTGAAATCAGTGTTGAAGGGAACTCATTTTGAATCGATGGAAGCAGTTAAAAAAATCTGCAGAGGTACTTCGAGCACTTTCAGTAGATGACTTCAACCATTGCTTTGAACAGTGGAAGAAAAGAATGCAGCGGTGTATTAATAGTGGGGGGAGTATATAGACGGGAAAAAATGTTTCGATCCGTAATTCTAACAATAAAGGTGTTTTCTTTGACTAGTCTCGTTATTTAATAGCCACACCTCGTAGATGGTCAAACCTAACTACATGGTTAATATCAAGAATATCTTTCACCTGAATATGTTCATGGGAAAAGCAAGTTTATCCTGAGCCTGAGCAGGAAAGATGCTAGCACACTAATCGGAGTGCTCACAGGGCACTGCCTAATAGACGTGCTAGACGACTGGGAGCACACCACAAACACAAATGATCTCTATCGCAGCTGCGGTGACCCAGAAGTGGAGGAGTCAATCTTTCACGTCCTATGTGAGTGTCCGGCGGGAACCTCGGCGCTTATTTCCTCGATGACATCGGTGATATCGATATGGGAAAGCTATGTAACATAGCAAACTTTATAAAATCCACTGAATGGCTTAAGATTCCAGGAGTTTTTCAAACTCAAATGGGGAGCACAATGGACGAAAATAACGTCTAAGTCAAGGAGGTTGATAGCAACGCCACCCCTTAAACCATACCATACCATACCAAGATACATTGGTGCATAGTTGTTTCTGATAAAAGGTATACTAAAATAAGTAGGCTCTTTCCACATGATGCCAACATATAGGTTTTATCTAAGATTTCGTTTGGACTTATATAGATAAGAAAATTTATTGAAATTACACCAAATTTTTTTACCGCGTATCCTTACCTTTATCTCAATATTGGTATGTACAAAAAATACGAAGAAAAAAACTAAGAATATAATTGAAGACGTTTCGGCGATCGTGTAAATGTTTATTGTTGTGAGTATTGGTTGATTGTTTGTTATCATATTCATTCTAAAATCATTCTAAAATCCATATCTCCTAAAGAGTTAATACCACAAAATAAAAACTTAATGGGTATCACTAGAAGAATAGATTGGAATCAATTTTTTGAGTGGTGGCAGTGACGTACGGAAGTGAGGGGGTGAGAATTTTTAGATAAGGATATCTTACGAACCAATTACACTAGAAAAATAAAATCTGTTTTGTGAGTAAAGGTCGATAAATGGAGTCTGCTGAAAGTAAAATATTTTAAGGGGGCCGTGAACCATGAAATTGGAGGGGATAACAATTTTTCTAAAAATTCACGTCTCATATCTCAAGAACAGTGTAAGATAAATTCCCACATTTTTTTTCTATAAGCCCTACAAATAGACCCTAGCAGAAACAAAAAATTTGCCAACAGTCTGGGCGCAACTTTATTATTTTTCCGGCAGAAGTTCAGAACGCGTTCAACTCGGGGATGCGGTGTAGGCTACTATGTGACTGAAAACCTAACAAAAAGTTCGGGAAGCGGTTAGAAAAGGGTTTAACATATGAATTAAATAATTGGGTTATATTCCGGGATGCGGTCTAGAGGTTGAAAAAAACAAAACTTAAAAATAGATGATTATTAAACAAGCCTGGGGAAATGAAAAGATATTCGATATCTGATCAGACCTGAGAAACATGGTGGAATTCACGAAAAAGTGTACAACCAGTTTAGGGGTCGAATTTCAAAAAATCTTGAAAACACATTCTAGGTATTCATATGAAGAATCTGTAGAATAAACATGAATCCAATATTTCGAAAGACCTAGTAGATATGACGAAAATCATGAAAATATAGGCATTTTATATTAACTGATATTTTTTTTGCCCCCCCCCCCTTCTGAACGCCAATGAATATTCAAATTTTTGTTTATCAGAATTACTTTTCTTGTTAATTTACATATACGTACCGAGTTTCAACTTCGTAGCATAAGCCGTTCTAAAGATAGGAAAAACACCCCTACCACCGTAAATTTTTATTTTTCCAAAATGCCACTACTATAGTTCTATCTAAATACCAAGTTTCAGTTTCCTATCATTATAGCTTCTTAAGATATAAGCATCGGAACTTTTTCTTTCTCACCCTTCCCCACCCTCACCCTCTACACCCACACCCCCAAACTTTTTTTTCCTACCAGGGTTCTATTAGGCCTACTTCTGGTAAAAGTTTGAAGCATCCATCTTACACTGTTATTGAGATATGAAACGAGTTATTTTTGAAAAATTCTTTCAGACAGACGGAGTGAAAATTTTTATTGGTTTTTTCGTGTCTACTAGTCACACAAAAAAAATTTTGAGGGCAGCAATTTTTTTTTTTTTAAAATAAATAACAATACTGTATTATAAATAATAAAGTAAGACTTTATTATAAATAATAAAGTAAAATTTTGAGAATTTGTGTGTATAGGGTAACAGTGGGGGAGGGTGAAAATGAAATAGTTCCGATGTTTATATCTCGAGAACCCATAACAACATAAAGCTTAGACTTAGTATTTAGATAGAGCTATAGTAGTGGCATATAGGAAAAATATAATTTTGTTTTTCCTAACTATAGAACGGCTTATGCTAGAAAGTTGAAACTCGGTCTGTAAATGAAAATCCACTAGAGAAGGAATGCTGATGAAAAAAAATTCGAATATCCATCGGCTTTCGAAAGCGGGGGCAAAAAAATAATCTATGAAAGTTGAATGCATATATTTTGACGATCTTCGTCATATCTACTAGGTCTTCCAAAATAATGAATTCATTTTTATTCTACAGATTCTTCATATAAATGCCTAGAAAGCGTTTTTAAGATTTTTTGAAGTTCGACCCCTGAAAGGGTGTATAGTGATTATATACTTTTTCATAAATTCTGCCATGTCTCTCAAGTCTGATTAGACATCGTATATATTTTTACTTCCACTGACTTGTTTAGTAATCACCTATTTTCAAGATTTTTTCTTTTTCAACCCCTTGACCCAGTGGCGGTCATATTGCTCTTCAAAGGGGGGGCCATTAAAAGTTTAGTAGCTACTGTATATTGTAACGATTCAAATTTCCAGGGATAAACTCGTCGGTTCCAGGGTCCGTTACAAAACATTTATTTGTTGATTAGACTTCACTTTATTCATGATTCAGTTTAATAAAATAGTAGTAGATTGATAATAGGTATAGTTCAATTAGTATGAAGCGTTTGCTGTTTCGCTTTGTGTCAACTTCTTACGTGTTGGGGCTGCTACGCTTGTCCTGTACGTTGTTTGCTTGCCTCATTGCTCCCGTCTGGGTTGTCTTCGTTGTTCCCGTCTTGGTACTTCCTTCGTGCTCCATCTTCGCTAGTCCTTGACCGTCGCCCTTGTTCCTCATGTTCGATGTAGTTCGCTCGCCTAGACTTTCTCTGCTCTGCCCTTTCTCTGTCTTCGTCTCTCTATGTGGGTGGCCTCGACGCTTTGGCCCTCTCCGCTCGGTCTCCTCCTTGTCTTCGTCTCTCTGTGATGCCCCTACGTTTTGGCAATCCTAGTCTCTCTGTGTGGGTGGCCATTACTTCGAATGTCCTGGCTCTGCGGTCGGTCCTCGTAGTCCTGGCGTTGTCGTCGTACTTATCGTGGGTGGTAGCCGCTCGACTCGTGGCACGACTCCGTATGCCTTCCTCGACTCGGTCCCTGTTTGTCATCTCATGGTTGGCTCCGTCCTTGAACTTGCTCGTCGCTCGGCTCAACGTTATGGATGTCCGCTGTTTCGCTTGCTCGCTACTCGGTTGGCTCCGTTACTTCGTTTGCTCCGTTGTCCGGAATGTCGCTACCTGGCACAACGTCGCAAGGTTTTTCGCTGCGTGGCTTGCTTCACTGCTTGGCTCGTTGCTGCTCGATCTTCTGCGTCGCTGCGTCGTCTTGGCCTTCTGCTTCATCTTGGTTTTTCGCTGCGGGGCTTACTTCGCTGCTTGGCTCGTCGCTGCTCGATCTTCTGCGTCGCTGCTTCGTCTTGGTTCTTACTGCATGCGTTACTGCAACGTCGTTGTTCGTCTTGACCTTCCTGTATGCGTTTCTGCGTCGTTGCTTCGCTTTGGTCTCTGCTGCAGGTGTTCTTCTGTGACGCTGCTTCGCCTCGAGTTTCGGCTTGGACTAGACCTAGTTCATCTCATGTAGACTTTCTAAGAGGGAGTGTAACCCCACTGGCCTTATACGGTCTGAGAATCACTGAGATCGACTGTCCGAACAGTTCCCAATGTTGCTAGAAGAGGGAGTGTAACCCCACTGACCTTCATCGCAGACTTGGTACCTGTCCACCTAGCTCCCCTTCTGCTCGATTATTTTTGCTTATATATCGTGATAAACATTCAGCGTCCATGAATTATATTATGGTAACATTTTCCAAATTTGTGTATTTTGCCTTTTTATAATTCGTGTCTAGTGCATGTCATGCCGTGTATATAGTCACTTTTTGTATTTCATAATTTTGTCGGCGGGTTTATCTGTCGCAATACGTCACCTGGGACGTATTTGTGATCCCGTCGATCTTTTCCAGGTTTATTCGTAATTCCTCCCGTTTCAGCCTCTGTTGTGCTTGTTTTCTAGGTTCTATGTTCTATGTTCGATGTTCTGAGCTGTGTTGTCTTATTTCATGTGACGTATCTCTTTGTCTTAGCTCTAAGTTTGTGTTGTCTTCTAATTAATATGATTTAATTCGTGTTGTGTTCGTAATTCAATGTTTTTAATTCATAAGTTTATGTTGTATTAGTAATACAATGTGTTCAGTGTTAATTGTTTTACCATTTTAAAGCGAATTGGTGTGGATAGAAATTTGCAGAATTTCAATCCTTACAATATAAATTTCGTGCAGTAGCCCTTAATACAACCTAGATGGAGAATGGTCGCTTCGGTTGGTACTGCTTAAAAATATCAACTTTTCTTTTTCACATCTCAATCACAAGATTTTGGCAACCGAATTTTAGAATATTAAAAAGCATTAACATAGCTCTGAAGGCATTTCTTTAAAATCGTTCAGTTTATTAGATGATTGTATGATATTAAAAATGTGTAGGATTGTAAGTTTTAAGTAATAGAAAATTGAATAGCAGGAACTAGAAAATAATATTAATTGATTCCAAAGCTTGGTGAACATAATTTTCGATGAAAAATCTAGTAGATTTTAAGAGTTTTGTTGAAATTTCGAGATTTCGCCAAATCCAGTTTGAAATTTTTGAATGTTAATTAGTTATTTTTTGAGACCACCAGAAAAGTAATATATTTATTTTTTATTAGTTCTACTATCATACATATTTGGTAAAATTGAATATTGGGCATTATGATCCAAGCCCTACATCTCATAATGATTTAATTAGGTATATAAACATATTCACAGTCTCTTTACTGAGTCGATCTATAATTTAGATGACTAACCATAACCTCACTTAACCTACTCCTAATTTAAAAATTTGAAAAAGTCGGAAATTCCCTAAAATTTTTTTTTAAATTATTATAGCTTCATAAGCAGTATTTTATACCTAAATAATGCGATTTAATTTTGATGATAAATTTACTAATTTATTTTGTAAGAGCAAACTTTAGGAAAGGAGGAAATTTAAATTGAATGAACAAGAGTCGAAAGCTTGCATTGTTGGGTCGTCGTTGCAAACCGACTGGGTTGTTGTGTCGCCGTTGCGAACCGACTGGGTTGCTGTGTCGCCGTTGCGAACCGACTGGGGTGTTGCGTCGCCGCTGTCAGAACGATAAAAGGTCCATGTGGAGCTGTTGCGATTGCAATTCAACTTTGCGATGAATTGTAATCGCAGCAGCTCGACTGCGACCAACTTCACGGGAAGAGAGATCGTTTTGGGAGTTGGTGTGCGTGTGGTTGGAGTTTTGGCGCCAAAAAAGCGCGTCGTTCGAGGGAGAAGAAAGAAAAAGAGAAAGTCATCGCGTGGAATTCAAAGAGTGAACACCGCGAAGGAGTCTGATCGGGAGAAAAAAAGAAAAATTTCGGGAATTGAGTGATGATTAAATCTGTAAAGTGCAAAAGAAAAAAAGGAGACGGGTTTTGGTTGATCGAGAGTGTTCGAAAATGTTCTCGAAGTTCAAGTAAAATTTTTCTGAATTATTTCCCAACTCGAAAATGAAAACGTATCGAAAATACGATCGCTGGTGATTTAGTTCGTTTGTGATAGCGGCGCGAAAATTCTTTGGTGTAAAATATCGGGTAAACAACGGCTGATTTCGCGTTTCGTTTTTTCTTGCGATCTTGCGCGGCGTCATTGAATTGAGTAAGAGTTACTAAGTGGTTTCGACTGTATTTTAATAATGGTTAATAGTACGAAGCTAGTATCGTGGACAAAAATATCTGTTTTCTAATTATCAATATTATGTTATATATAGAAAGAGAAAACGGTTCAGAAAGGCCTTCACTAAGTACGACATAAGAGCTTTTATGGATTAGTGATTAAATGTTAAAAATCGTCATTTTCGACCTTGCTGAAGGACTTTTTTTTTGTTTCTCATAACATTCAGCATCTACTGATGTCACTAACTTCGTATCGTTTACCGTTACAAAGTTTTAATCATACCATAATGGCATAGTTTAAGATGGCATTTTCGATAGTTCACCACCCATCTATATATATGTAAAGTTATACATATCATCCATAGAATGATGCTATATAGGCCCTATGTCGATATCTTGCGAGTTTACGGAATCTTACACATATCCGATTTTGGTTTCTTTAAGGTTCTTGAGGCACGTATTACCCCCATATATTATAGAGATGAAACTGAAAACGTGTTTTCTTACACTAGTTAGAGCCATTACGATGGGTCCTGTGAAAAAAATTATATTTTTTTTAATTGAGTGATTAGCTTTAATTGGGACTTGGACCTTCCCTTTTTACCTCAGTAGATTTCAAATTAATCCAAATATGGCAAAATTATTAAAACACATAACAAAAATTGTACTAGCATAATCCAAAACCAAACTTTTCAAAATTAGTATCAAACAGTATACCTAAAAACTAAATCCTAAACATATGTAATCCAAAGATTGATTCGCCGCCACTGTTATAAAGTGTACCTATCTAATAGTCTCCTAAAATTTTCTTACAAAGCAATGATAAATCAAGTTTTTTTGAACATCCCAGAATATGACCCAATTATGTAATTCTTATTATATTTGTGGCAGCGGCGTAAGTATTCTTGCGCGACCCTATTCTAACCGCTTGCCGAACTTTTTGTTATGTTGTCAGTCACATAGTAACCTACACCGCATCTCAGAATTGAACGCGTTTCGAACCTCTGTCGGAAAATAGTAAAGTTGCGCCCAGACTGTTGGCAGATTTTTTTCCTTATCGCGCAATAAGAAAATTCTTAATTCTTAGACGGAGTCCACGGTTGTTCTACAAGCTGACTTTTCATAAAATCTGGTTTACCCGACTGATCCTCATTATTTCCAATACCCCGAGTATAGGTGTTGACAACATCAGTAATAGCTGATGTAGCAGATGATGAGAAAACCTAACTCTCGTGTGTCATGATGACGAAGCTTGTAAAAGGCCCTTTATGCGTCCCACCTAAGGCTAAAGGCACCTACCTATGCATACACATGCATAAATAGATAAATCTATAAAAACGACAGAATTGTAAAATTTTCTCTTCTATTGGGCGACGTTTGATTGCTTTTAGTTTGGAGAGGGGGATATAACCCCTGTGACTCCCCCCGTCATTATGTTCTTGGTTGTACTGGATACGCCTTCTCCTACTGGTCCTAAAATTCTTCGAAGAATCCGTCGTTCTAATGCGTCATAAATTTGCCAGACACTGGAGAGTTCAAGTTTCGCTTGCAGTTATGTATGTAGTACCTACTCCTAGGACAATTATTACTATGGTCATGTATATGCAAAGTTTTTTCGGTTTTAAAATCAGGAGGACCGTAAAATATGTTTATTATAAGGTGTGTCATGGCAAGACTACCGATAGTTACAAGCATGCAACTAGGTTTGTGCAAGTATACGTAGGGGGCCGTGAGTTCTTTGCACTAGAGTCACTTCATACGAACTAACACAAACATCCATTATCTTGAGTACGGACAATGTGTGTTTCATTTGAAACCAGTACATTTGAAATTTTTTTGCAGTTGTCTCGATTTTTCATTTTAAGGATCTCTATTAAAGTGGATAATCGCTGTATTTAAGTGATATTTCATGAGACATATCTCGATTCCGTGAAACGTCAATCAAAATTCATCTGCTACACGTATATACACTAAAAATATGCCATATAAGAAACCCGCAATTTTTTAAACTCGCGGGTTTTTAGACTACTAAATATGTACTAAAGTGGTGATTGTCCGTACTCATGATAATGGATGTTTGTGTTAGTTCTTATACATACTCTACTTTGCACAACACGTGAAATGCTTTGGCGGTCAAGGTTCCACGAACGTCTTAAACGTACTTAAACTATTAAAAAAAATCTGCCAACAGTCTGGGCGCAACTTTGTTATTTTTATGGCAGAAGTTCAGAACGCGTTCAATTCGGGGATGCGGTGTATGTTACTATGTGACTGAAAACCTAACAAAAAGTTCGGGAAGCGGTTAGAAAAGGGTGTAACATATGAATTAAATAATTGGGTCATATTCCGGGATGCGGTCTAGAGGTTGAAAAAACAAAACTTAAAAATAGGTGATTATTAAACAAACCTGGGGAAGTAAAAAGATATTCGATATCTGATCAGACCTGAGAAACATGGTGGAATTCATGAAAAAGTATACAACCAGTTTACACCCTCTTAGGGGTCGAATTTCAAAAAATCTTGAAAACACATTCTAGGTATTCACATGAAGAATCCGTAGAATAAAAATGAATTCAATGTTTCGAAAGACCTAGTAGATATGACGAAAATCGTGAAAATATGTGCATTTTATATTAAGCGATATTTTTTTTTGCCCCCCTTCTGAACGCAAATGAATATTTGAATTTTTTTTATCAGAATTACGTTTCTAGTTAATTTACATATACGTACCGAGTTTCAACTTCCTAGCATAAGCCATTCTGAAGTTAGGGAAAACACCCCCCACCACCGTACCATACTACCCCTAAAAAAGAATGTATTTTTCCATCATGCCACTACTATAGCTTTATCTAAATACCAAGTTTAAGCTTCCTATCATTATAGATTCTTAAGATATAAGCATCGGAACTTTTTCTTCCTCACCCTTCCCCACCCTCACCCTCGACACCCACACCCCCAAACTTTTTTTCCCTACTAGGGTTTTATTAGGCCTACTTCTGGTAAAAATTTGAAACATCCATCTTACACTGTTATTGAGATATGAATCGTGTTATTTTTGAAAAATTCTAACCCCTCCCACTTCCGTGCTCCTCCACCCTCTTCAAATATTTTACTTTGAGCAATCTTTATTTATCAAGCTTTGTACTCAAACCAAATTTTGTTTTTCTGGTACCATTGGTTTGTGAGATATTGTAATCTAAAGTTTTTCACCCCCCACCCCCACTCCACTGTTTTGAGAGCTACGAGCCTTCAAAGATTTTGAGGCGTACGGGGTACGGCGTACAGACGGAGTGAACATTTTTATTGCTTTTTTCGCGTCTACTAGTCATGAAAAGTGGAAAAAAAAATTTTGAGGGCAGCAAATTTTTTTTTTGTTAAAAATCGATAACAATACTGTATTATAAATAATACAGTAAAATTAGTCTGGTTTTCGCATCTATAGGTACTCCGAACAACAATTATGTATATACAATTTTATATAAAGTTTATTTATTGATCAAAACATATGATGGGTTGCGCGATCCAAATACAAAATATGACCCCAAATTAATAATAATAATTTTCGATTTTCGATTTTCAATTTTCGATTTTCTATTTTCGATTTTTGATTTTCGATTTTCAATTTTCGATTTTCTATTTTCGATTTTCGATTTTCCTCTTTCGATTTTCGATTTTCGATTTTCCTTTTTCGATTTTCGATTTTCAAATTGTTCCATATTCGATTTTCCATTTTCAATTTTCCATTTTCGATTTTCGATTTTCGATTTTCAATTTTCGATTTTCGATTTTCGATTTTCGATTTTCGATTTTCAATTTTCAATTTTCAATTTTCCATTTTCCTTTTTCCATTTTCCATTTTCGATTTTCCATTTTCCATTTTCCATTTTCCATTTTCCATTTTTCATTTTTCATTTTCCATTTTCCATTTTCATTTTCCATTTTCCATATTCCATTTTCGATTTTCAATTTTCGATTTTCGATTTTCAATTTTTGATTTTCGATTTTCGATTTTCGATTTTCCATTTTCCGAATTTCATTTTTCTAGAGCAATTGGTTCGTGAGATATCGTAATCTAAAGTTTTTCACACCCCCCACACCTGTACGCCACTACCACCCCATCGAAAAATTCTTACAATCCCTTCACTGTTTCCTGACGCTTTTTCGTTTCATCTCTCGGTTTCATCTCTCGGTTTCATTCAAGTGGGTGACGGTGACGCGAATTTATGAAATTTACCCCATACAAAAATCGCTCAACGCGCCTAAAGAAGTTTTCACTTCAAAAATTGAATATCCATTGGCGTTACGAAGGGGGGCAAAAAATATTATCTATAAAAATAAAATGCATATATTTTCACGATTTTCGTCATATTTACTAGGTCTTTCCAAATATTGAACTAATTTTTATTCTACAGATTCTTTATATGAATACCTAGAAAGTGTTTTCAAGTTTTTTTTTTTTAAATTCGAACCCTAAGAGGGTGTAAAGTGGTTATATACTTTTTCATAAATTTCACCATATCTCATAGGTTTGATCAGATATCGAATATCTTTTCACTTCCACGGGCTTGTTTTATAATCACATATTTTTAAGTTTTTTATTTTTCAACCTCTAGACCCGGAATCATCCCGGAATATGACCCAATTATATAATGCATATGTTGTTGTTGTTGTTTGGTGTGGGGAAGACAGACTAAAAGGCGAGTCTTGAGCATTCAGGCCACCAGGCCCATTATACTCGAATCCCCAGTCTCTACACGAACTTTTTCGTTCTTCTCACGTATTTCAAAAGTTCAGGTAGGGAGCGAGAACGGAGTTCCTCCATCTTCATAACATCGACGCCATATACATGCATTCTTGCAAAAGAGAATGCTGGATACTCGAAAAGAAAATGTTCCGTCGTATCGTCGCTCTCGTCGCAAGCCGTGCACATGGGGTCGTCAATGATTCTCAATCTGACCATGTGTAGGCCACACGAGTTATGCCCTGTGAGAACACCAACCATCTGCTCAATTTGCGAAGAAAAGCAGAGGTTCGTCCACTTGGTCCCTCAACAAGGTTTCTGGTCTGCCGCATTCCCGGAAAAAGCCGCCATCTCTCAATGTGTGATTTACTCACCCACTCATCAACGGCAGCTCTAACAGAGGCAACAGGCACACCGAAAACTGGCTCTGATCCAACCAAGGCTGACTCCGATCCAGCTTTTGCTAATGCATCCGCTATTTCATTGCCATTTAAACCTTGGTGGCCCGGAACCCATATGAGCATTAAGTCATTAAATCTGCCAACAGAGTTCAACCGCTCTTTACACTCACGTACCATCTTCGAAAAGACGATTGGGTTATCTAAAGATTGTAGAGCGGCCTGACTGTCGCTGCAAATGCAGATCATCCTGCCTCTCCATCTTCTCTCTATAATCCATTCTACTGCCTTAAGGATCGCATATACTTCAGCTTGAAATACTGAAGAATGTTTTCCTGGGGCGAAAGAGTACCTGAGATCTTCAGTCTGCAGGTACATTCCAGCTCCAGACCCTTTTTCAGTCATTGAGCCGTCCGTATAGAATATATCAGTGAATCCGCTAGGCAGAGCGGACTGGTTAACCCACTCCTCCCTGCTCGGGATCTCTACCTAATATCTCCTTTTGATCATACATGTCGAAGTCATAGCATCCGAAGGCATATCGAAGATAGGGTTCTCAGACAACCTTCGGGCCATTTCCCCATGACCCTTGCAATACCCTTTTCTCCACAGGCCAGTCTCATCAGCAAGGTCGCCCATAGAACTTCTTCCAGGGGGGGGGGGGGGGGCAAGGCAAAAAGTTTATAAAATAACCATCCACTCCATTTAGAATCTGAACTTATGGTTGAAATTTGAACGTAAGTTCGTTAACGGACACAACCGTTCTACTCTTTCGAGTCCATACAAAGGCCTTAAAACATGCGTTCAAGAATACTAGCCGATAACTTCGGAACGCTTAAATGGCTCAAATCCCAGTCGTAGAGGTGCTTGTACATGAGCAATTTTTCAAACAATTAATTGTCATATGACTACATATTGCCAAAATTAGTGAAGCGAATGGCGGCAATATTTCGGCAATGTGGATATGTTTTCATAGATTGCTGATATTTCTCGCCCTATACTCGTAGTTTCTGTATTTGCTTCATCACCTCCTTAAAAAAATCTGCCAACAGTCTGGGCGCAGCTTTATTATTTTTCCGGCAGAAGTTCAGAACGCATTCAATTCGGGTATGTTAACGTGTGACTGAAAACCAAAAAGTTCGGGAAGCGGTTAGAATAGGGTGTAACATATGAATTATATAATTGGGTCATATTCCGAGATGATTCCGGGTCTAGAGGTTGAAAAATACAAAACTTAAAAATAGGTGATTATTAAACAAGCCTGGGGAAGTGAAAAGATATTCGATATCTGATCAGTAGCTCAGTTCTGTAATTTTTAGTGAGAAGTGAATCGGCTATGACGTAGTCCGAAATTCTCACACGTACTTCTCACCTGGAAATGAAAACCGTTTCTGTAATCGCACCTGAGAACGATTATGATAGTTCTCATTGTTCCAATCTACCGTGGAAAATTTCCAATGGAATTTAAATGGCAGTTTGCATAAAATTTATATTTAAGGCCCGTATTATTACCTCAGGTTATTTTCGTCTGAACCAGCTATTAGCTTATCTGGGATATTAACTTTGATCATTAGTTAATTTCTCTGGGTATAAATGTGTATTATTCCCCTCATAGGTCGGATTATCTTAGCGGCTAGTTTTCCATTTTTCCATTATTTTTCCAATCAAATGTCAAAAATTTATTAATTATTTATAGAAAGTGACATTTTTCTTTTCTGTGAAAATTAAAATTTGTATTGCAGGAAAAGTTATCATTATTTCCAGCGATTTTAATATGGTAGCCAAGCTAGGAGCAGTACAAACTATGTGTAAAAAACATTGCATTGCGATGTTTCACGAACCAGTTAAATAAGAAAAAATTAACAACTGATATTATACTACGGCTTGGACACCTCCTACCACGGGGAGTACAATGGACGAACAATAACGTCAAAGTGAAGGAGGATGACAGCATCACCATCCCTTATACCATACCTTACCATAGATCTCGTCCCGGAGTATGACATGATCCAATTTTGTAGTTCATAAATGTTATATGTGGCAGCGACGCAAGTATTCTAGCGCGACACCATTTAAACCTCTTTCCGAATTTTTTTAAGGTTTTCAGTCGCACAATAACTTACACCTCGTCGCAGTGTTCTGGGCTTCTACCCAAAAAAAAAAATTGCACCCAGATTTTTCAGCTATTGTTATTTTCACTAGCTACAAACAGCGTGAAAATCGGCTCACTATATGTGAGAACCAACTCGCAATCACTTGCTTACAGAAACATTGTTCTCACGTGTTTCCAACATTATTCCAGTGAATGACGTCAATTACGCTGATTTCTCATTAGGTGAGGATACAGAGACAAAATTGCATGAGTTCGTTCTCACTATGACGTTTTGGTGGGAAATTTCTCACTCATGTGTTACAGAACTAAAAGATATGATGGCATTTATGAAAATGTATACAACCACTTTACACCCTCTTAGGGGTAGAATTTAAAAAAATCTTAAAAAATATTATAGGTATTCATATGAAAAATCCGTAGAATTAAAATGAATTCAATATTTCGAAAGACCTAGTAGATATGACGAAAATCGTGAAATTATATGCATTTCATATTTACTGATACTTTTTTTACTGAACGCCAATGAATATTCGAATTTTTTTTTTATCACAATTACTTTTCTAGTTGATTTACATATACGTACCGAGTTTCAACTTCCCAGCATAAGCCGCTTTAAAGTTAAGAAAAAATCGCCCCACCCCCGCACCATACTACCCCTAAAAAAAATTTTATTGTTCCACCATGCCACTACTGTAGCTCTATCTAAATACCAAGTTTCAGCTTTCTATCATTATAGGTTGTTAAGATATAAGCATCGGAACTTTCTCCTGCTCACCCTTCCCCACCCTCACCCTATACGCCAACACCCCCAAAATTTTCCTACTAGGATTCTATTAGGCCTACTTCTGGTAAAAATTTGAAGCATCCACCTTACACTGTTATTGAGTTATAAAACCTGTTATTTTTGAAAAATTCTTATCCCCTCCACTTCCGTGCTCCCCGCCCCCTTCAAAGATTTTACTCTGAACAATCTTTATTTATCAAGCTTTATACTCAAACCGAATTTGGTATTTCTTTTGCTATTGGTTTGTGAGATATCGAAATCTAAAGTTTTTCACCCCCACCCCCGTACGTCACTACCCCCACCCAAAAATTTTATTTCAATCTACTGTCCTAGTATAACTACAGATATTCGTTAAGTAAAGGAGATATGGATTTTAGCTCTCAAACCAGTGGAGCTATTAATTAAAATTTTTTTCTATGAATAGACTGGGCAGACCCTTTGAATTGACATTATTTCCAGGGGTGGTGTGTGAGAGGGAAGTTGGGGGAAGCTTTTTAGACGAAAAATTTTGGTTTCTTGATCTGATTAGCCGCTTATGTTAGGAGACTGAAACTTGGAATTTCTATAAAGCTTTGATAGTGGACCCATTAGCAAGAAAAATTGATGATATGGTTAAAGGGGTTTGGGAGTGGAGGGGGAAACAATGCGTCTGAAACGCAAAAAACTCGAGAGCGACACATTCTAAAATCCATATCTCCTAAACCGTTAACAAACTAAACAAATATCTGTAGTTATACTAGGAGAGTAGATTGAAAAAAAATTTGTGGGTTGGGGTAGTGGCGTACGGGGGTGGGGGTTGAAATACTTAACAATACGATATCTCCTAAACCAGTGGCACCAGAAAAACAAAATTCGGTTTGGATATAAAGCTTGATAAATAAAGATTGCTCAAAGTAAAAACTTTGAAGGGGGCGTGGGAGTACGTAAGTAGAGGGGATAAGAATTTTTCAAAAATAACACGATTCATATCTCAATAACAGTGTAAGATGGATGCTTCAAATTTTTACCAGAAGTAGGCCTAATAGAACCCTAGAAGGGAAAAAAAGTTTGGGGGTGTGGGTGTAGAGGGTGTGGGTGTAGAGGGTGAGGGTGGGGAAGGGTGAGAAAGAAAAAGTTCCGATGCTTATATCTTAAGAATCTATAATGATAGGAAGCTTAAACTTGGTATTTAAATAGAGCTATAGAAGTGGCATGGTGGAAAAATAAAATTTCTTTTAGGGGTAGTATGGTACGGTGGTGGTGTTTTTCCTATCTTTAGAACGGTTTATGCTAGGAAGTTGAAACTCGGTACGTATATGTAAATTAACTAGAAACGTAGTTCTGATAAAAAAAATTTGAATATTCATTGGCGTTCAGAAGGGGGTCAAAAAAAAAATATCAGTTAATATAAAATGCATATATTTTCATGATTTTCGTCATTTCTACTAGGTCTTCCAAAATATTAAATTCATTTTTATTCTACGGATTCTCCATATTAATACCTAGAATGTGTTTTCAAGATTTTTTGAAATTCGACCCCTAAGAGGGTGTAAACTGATTGTATACTTTTTCATTAATTCCACCATGTTTCTCAGGTCTGATCAGATATCAAATATCTTTTCACTTCCCCAGGCTTGTTTAATAATCACCTATTTTTAAGTTTTGTTTTTTTTCAACCTCTAGACCGCATCCCGAAATATGACCCAATTATTTAATTCATATGTTAAACCCTTTTCTAAACGCTTCCCGAGCTTTTTGTTAGGTTTTCACTCACATAGTAACATACACCGCATCCCCGAATTGAACGCGTTCTGAACTTCTGCCGGAAAAATAATAAACTTGCGCCTAGACTGTTGGCAGATTTTTTAAATTGCAATTGGTTCGTGAGATATTGTAACCAAAAGTTGTTCATCCTCTCTGGAGGTGCTTTTCCTAACTCTATAGAATGCCTTCTGCTACAAAGTTGAAACTCGGTATGTATGTATATGTAAATCAACCAGAAAAATAGATAAAAAAAATCTTAAATATCCATTAGTGTTTGGAAGGAGGTCGACAAATATTATCAGGGAAAATTATATGCACATATTTTCAGGATTTTTGTCAGGTCTTCCCAAATATTGAATTCATTTTTATTCTACGACTTTTTCATATATGTACATACTCGTAAATAAGTAGAAAGTGTTTTCATGATTTTCTTAAATTACTTTTTCATGAATTCTGCCATATCCCCCAGCCCTGATATGATATGGACTATATCTCCACTTTGATGGGGTTGCGTAATATTCGCTTAAAACTATCATAGTTATTAAGTTTTTGCCTTTTTTAACCCTAAGAGGGTATAAAAGGGTTGAACACGTTTTCACGAATTCCGAAACTTCTTTAAGAAGTGGTAAGAAATTGGATTGGTTTTAACTTTCTCGTGCTGTACTTCCCAGAGGTTCACAATTTTTGCCATCCTTTAGTTCTGATGAGATATGAAATTGGTTGTTTCTATTTTAACTACTGTTATTCTTAGAACAAAATTAATTTTCCAAGAAAAGTCATAATCTCGAAACAACTGATGATATACTCCGATTTTGATCGCTCCCCAACTTTGACCCGAAAAAGAATAAAGTTTCGCCCAGACAATTGGCAGATTTTTAAATCGATAACATTACTTTATTGTTAAAATAATAAAGTAGAATATACTTAAAAACAGTGGCAGATCAAGACCTTACTGTTGGGGGTGTCAGATTTTTTTTTAATTTGGCTACTTCGTTTGATATAGTTCTGTGTGAATTTAGCTACATCGACAGCACTTAGCAAAAAAAGGGTCATCTGAAGAAGGGATCATATTGTTTTCACCTTATTAGGGGTCATTCCACCAAGAATCGCCAAAGTTGTGACCTTATCATTTCTGATTCTTTTAAAAAAATTTGTAATTGAAGAACAAGTGAAAAAATAATTTAAATTCAAGGATTTGTTTCTATCTCATTTTTTAACTAACAAAAACAATAACAATCTTTAAAATAAGCCCTACTTTATTATTCAAGGATAAAAATTACCAGAGATATGAATTTTCAAAGACGAGATTCCAAGTTAATTTTTTGATATGTTTTGAAAAACAGTATAACCCATAAAATATAAAAAAATTAAAAAAAAATGTATTGTGAGATAGGTATTTAAGGATAAATGACAAAATCGTTATCATTGAAAAAAAAATGTCAAGGATAGTTTTGCGACAACCTCACCCTTTCAAATAAGCCATATTTTATTATTCCAGGATAGAAATTATCAGTGACATGAATTTTCAAAGAGGACTCGGATACCATTTTCGCAAAACCTAACAAAAAAATTAGATAGAAACAAAAAATTGAATTTAATTCTTTTTTTCATTAGTTCTTAAAGCACAAAAGCGTTACAAAAACGTAACGAAAAATCATGTAAAAAACACGCTTGGTCGTTCGATTTGGAAATAAACTGCAGTCTGCTGTGTTGTGGTGCCTGATCTGATTCTTCTTCAGTACGCGGCCTTGGTCAATTCCGGAAAAGGGCTAACTATCTAAGTCTATAGCTTGATTTGATATTCATTTTAGTGTCATTACTGAGTACTAAAGTCGAGGCATGAAAGATGTGTACAATAATTGTACAGTGAATGAATGGTAAAAGTAGATGCAACATAGTTTGGTATGTAAAGTATGATTTTTCCAATCCAGGAGGGGGCAAGTGCCCCTTCTTGCCCCTCTTTGTGGGCGCCCATGCTCATCAGTCTGTGGGTAGCTCTAATAGCTCCTGCCTGAACAATAATATCAAGCGGTGGCAAATTGAGCAGCGCATCGAATGCCGCACCCGGTGTGGTATGCAAGGCTCCTGTAACACCGATGCAGACGGTCCTATGTAGTTTAGCGAGACTAGCTCGGATATTTGTATATTCGGACTTAGTCCACCAAACCACTGATGCATAGATTAGGATGGGTCTAATAATGGCTGTATATAGCCAATATACCATTGAATGCCTAAAATCCCATGGATTACTCCAAGATATTTAACTTTCTCCGAGAGCTGAATGGTTTCTCCCTTCAGCATTGGTAACACTAGACCTTCAGTTCTTCTTTTCCTGGTAAACAAAACTAGAGCGGTTTTGCTAGGACTAACAGAAAGTCCGTGTCGTTGGCACCAGCCATCGACTACCCAAAGGACTCTCTGCATTTTATTGCAAACGTCCCTTAGTGATAGCCCGACAGCTAGTGCAGCCACGTCATCAGCGTAAGCTTATACGTGAATATTCAGATCCTTCAGTTCGAGGAGCAGTGAGTCGATTAGCATACTCCACAACAGTGGTGAAAGAACCCCGCCCTGAGCACAGCCCTTACTGACCTCCGTCGTAGTGTACTGCCCATCCCCTGTCTCCGCGAATAGCATTCTCTGTGTGAGCATGGAGTGAATCCACTTGACTAAAGTTACATCCACACCATGTCTTTTGGCAGCATCACACAGTGAATCAAAGGGCGCACTATCAAACGCACCCTCAATGTTCACAAAAAGGCCCAGCGCGTACTTTTTCCGGTCGAGCGCCTCTTCTATTCTGGATACCAGAGAATAAAGCGCTGAATCACAAGACTTTCCGCTCTGATACGCATGTTCTTGCGAACAAAGAGGATGCTCCTTGAGAGCCACTTCCCTAATGTGTTTCTCTACCAGTCGTTCCAGACTTTTCAGAACAAACGATGTTATGCTGATCGGCCTAAAACTTTTGGGCAAAGTATAGTCGTCTGTCCCTGGCTTCGGGATGAACGCTACTCTGACCGGTTGCCACGAAGATGGGACGTATCCATGCGCCAAGCATGCAGAAAATATCTTTCTGAGTATAGGCACTAGAACATCTGCCCCCTTTTTTTTAGCATTATCGGATATACACCGTCCACTCCTGGTGACTTATAGTTGTCAAATGATGAAAAAGCTAATTTCACCACCTCAACTGTCACTACAGCAGACGCCATATAACAGCTACGCCTGGGCACTCTGTCTTTAATCGGGCAGAGTGTCTTAACCAAGCATTGATCGCTTTCGATCATCTGATTTCCAGGAAAATGGGCCTCAAAGAGGGTTCTTAGTGACTCCATTCTCGAAGTGGTATATGTACCATCAGGTCTTAGCAGGGAATCAAGCCTTGCCGTGTTGCCTTTCTAAAAGACTTTGTGCAGCCTAGCCGTTTCCCTGGTTCCTTCCAAACTCTCACAGTAGTTCCTAAAAGAGGCTAGTTTAGATGTCTTAACCAGCTTCTTGTATTCCCTCGGCGCTGTTCGGTAGTGATCCCAGTCGGCCTCTGAGCAACACTTAAGTGCGCGATTTAGAAGCCTCCTGAAGCTTTTTCTGAGCTTCTGCAGGTCCGCAGTCCACCAAGGAACTGTGGTGCCACATCGGCTCTTGCTAACAGGACACGATTCCGCAAAACACTGACCTAAGGTTAGACTTAGACGAGAAGTCACTTCCTCAATCATATCTGGCGTCCTCATTTTTCGTTGTATTTGAGATCTCTCCTGTAAGAGAGATCTGAACAAATTCCAGTCAACATTCCTTGGATTCCGTATAGCCAGTATGACAGGTTTGTCAGCCGCTAGTCGGAATTCCAGATATCTGTGATCCGACAGAGTTTCCTCTTCCAGGACGTGCCAATTTTTTATTGGTTCTGCAATCTTAAAAGAAGACATCGTCATGTCTATCACTTCCGTCTGCCTGCTCGTAACAAACGTCGGCTTGTTGCCTCTGTTGTTTACTACGAGGCACGACGACATAATGAACTCCAATAATCGCTCACCCCTAGGATTGCATTTACTGCTGCCCCAAACAGTGTGTTGAGCATTAGCATCACATCCAATGACAAGCTGTAAATTATTGGTGTTCGCGAATCTAACGAGCCCGGTCAGCTCCCTGGATGGGGGAGGTAATAACGAGTCATACGGAAGGTAATCCGACACTACTATTATGTCTTGTCTTCTACCCTCCAAAACGTTCGACATTTAGACCGCTACAACATCTTGACAAGTGAACTGCCTCAACATCGTCGCCTCTATCATATTTGATATGAATAGACAGGCACGCGGTCTTTCAGATCCTTCATCATAAAAGATCCGGCCTCCCTGAATCGAATCCAGTCCACACACTCGCCTGTTGCGAATCCATGGTTCCTGTAGTATTGATACATATGGGGATGTGTGCAGTATGTTAAGTCTCCTACTTAGTAACGCGGTAGCAGCCTTAGCATGTTGCAAGTTGATCTGGGTAAATATGATGCCGCAGTTCGCCATTTCAATATAATCACTCTCACATTGCATCCACATACTACTACTACTTAGGAAGATTTAATTTAATCCTCCCAAGGAACAGATATGGACGCATGTCATATCAAGTTTGCAGAACCTCTACACTACCGCCATCTATGCCAAGTTCAAGAGTACAGCTCTCAGTACCGTCGAGACTGCTGCTCTTACGCTGTTCATAGACTCGCCACTTGGTAGTGTCAACTCCTGCGTTCGGGGTACGAAGCCGGGCAAGTATTTCCCGGGGTTTCCTAGGTTTACCCGGAATCCAGCATACTGCCCGAATCAGCTTCAGAAACGTGTCCCCTTTCGCAACCTCGAAATTGACACGGTTCTCCGCCGAAATCTTTCCAACGGCATCCGTCAGCCACTCGAAAGCTAATGAATCCCCGCAACGAACTTGCATAAGTCCGTCACAGACATCCGTGCCCTCGAATCTAGGTGAGACCTTTGCTTCACCCAGGAGCTTCCATAGGCCGTTCTCCAGGGCAGCAATGTGACTCTCGGTCAGCTGTTTGCCCTGAGGACCAATGCCGATTACCGCCAGCAAGGCGGAGGCCGCCACCTCAGAGAAGATTTTGTTCCTCTTTGAGGTGGCAGTCTCCGCGCAAGCAGTTTTCGGATTGATCTTCGTGCCTGAGGGTCAGCGCCAGCTAGGTCAGCTACACTAATCTCCCCGCGCATTCGCTCTGCCGATACAGAACCAGTCTCTCCTTAGGTGAAGCAGTCCGGTTTGCCAGTTGCAGCGGCTCCCGAAGTAGACGGTCGGACATCGGCTTGAATGGTTTCCGTCCTCCTCATCTTCCTCGTCCTGCCAGAAGTAGAAGCACGAAATTCACCATCAACCGCAAGATTTGCTTCGGGAGATTCCTCCACAGATCGATTGCGCTTAATAACGTTTTCACCGGCAGGCTTCTCCACGACATGACCACTGACCACTATGACGCTATGATAGTTTGAACTCCATCAATTGCATGCTATGGAACGCACAAAGTGTACGTAACAAATCCATCGAATTTTTTGATTTTTGTGTAGAAAACAATATTGATATATTTTTTATAACCGAAACTTGGTTAAAACATTAAAATGTATTCTATAACCCAAATTATGCTATTTATCGTAACGACAGGGTGGATGATGTAACAGGTGGTGGTGTAGCAATCGGAGTTAAAAGAATATCCAACACGAAAGCACTGGGAGGACTCTATTGACACAGACACTGCTAAGATCCAGAAACTGAAATACGCGGTGACTGAACCGAGAAGGCTGGAGACTGCACATTCAGTAGGTCAAGGTCCGATTTGGACTGCAGTGCCATCGTAAAGCTAGTATTACACTGTATGCCAGTCGGTAAAATATTTGACCATAAAAATTTGACCGAATTTCGTGTCAAATATCCATTTGGCACGCTGCCCGATTGCGATATTACACTATCTGACACATTTGACAAAATTGTAAAATTTTCTCTTCGTGTCAAACGGTCAAACGCCATCAGGTCGGAACGAAATTCTGACTAGATTGTTCAAATCTAAATCGACGTGTTGGCAGATATCTCACAAACAAAAAACCGAACTACAATACTTAAAATAATTAATTATATAATTATTGCTATTTGTTTAACTGATTGTCACAAAAAATTTTCACGATTGATATATCCTATATGACTCATTTGACACAATTGTCTTTCCAGAAATCGCAAACGGTCAAATGTGGTCAAATAAAACATTTTGTCAAACAGCGTTTGACCATTACACTACCTGACACCATCTGACAGCATTTGACAGGGAAAATGGTCAATTATTTGACCGCCTGGCATACAGTGTAGTACTAGCTTAAGTAAGTAAGTAAAATGCTGACCGTATTGACACCGCTCTTCTCCTTGTCTATTCTTAGAACGATCTTGCTCTCTGTAGAGGTTGGAGATTCGTCTTTCAATCCCAACGGGCTTTTCAGTGAACATTCGTGACTCTGGTTTCACAGTGATGAAGCAAAGGATCATCTTGACTTCAGAATGTGAAGCGCAAGTGATTTTTTGAGTACGTATCAGTATGACTTCAGAAGGTGATTATGAACTGAATCAAAAATTCAAACAGTAGAATAGTCTCTTTTGATTAATGGCACTAACCGGTTCTGTTGTGTTCGTGTTTAAATTAAAAAGTAAAAAAAAGTGAAAAAAGGGGGAAAAAAAGGAAGAAGGTAAGTGCAGTTTTTTTATATTACTAAGTACATATTAAGGCCCCATGAGTCCGGTACGAAATTTTTTTATCCCAGTTTGATTTTTCTTTCTTGAGAGGACTTAAATCGATTGAAATCATTTTTCGTTCGTGTAATTTGGCGTGGACAATGCGTCTGCATCTTTCGCTGACTATCAGCGAATTAATTTCGATTTTACAGAAAAAAATAGTATTACAGGTTTTCAAATAATTTGAAACGCATAACTATTAAAAATCAATACTTTTTTCATTGATTTATCTATGATACTTTTCAATAAAATGCGGTCTTCTTACGTAATTCCTGCCATGGAAATCGTGAAAAATTGCTTCAGTTTGACTTCATATACCATTAACAATAATGAAAATTTTTTAAAATTTGATCTATACAGGACCTTGTTTAAAATTTTTTCTAGAATTATATTTTTGAAAATGACATGTTAATTATTCAATTTATATATAATATGCGTTTAAAAAAGTCGAATTTACGCATTTTAAGAAATACTCAAGGGTTGTTGTTCTAATAGCATTTTTTCCAAATACAGTTTTGAATTTTTTCTTTATGCACGACCTAGTTTACATACCAGCTAATTAAGTGGTGTAATCTTATTTTGCTTTTTTGTTGCCATTATCGTGAAATATTAGCAAGAAAACAGTCATAAATCATTAAAATCCCATTTCATGTTCACATGGTGCCTTAAAGTAAAAGTCTTGTGATTGCAAGCAGTCAGGCTCGTGGTTTATTACCCAATTGCACAGCTCTGCACAAAAAAACAGACGACAGTCAACACTAAGTACCGTATTTCTCAGACTTTAACATAAAATACGTAATTATTAAAGTTATTAAGTAAAATTTATTGTATTTTTTGTCAACTTAAAATTATCTTCAAGTTAAATTTATGAGATATTACTTTATTATTTATAATACAGTATGTAACGACTCAAATCCGGGGTAAGGCTCATCGGGTGCCAGAATCGTGCACAAAACATTTATTGCTGTCAGGACTTCAATTCATTTATTATTTCGTATTATTTCGTTAAAACTTATCACTATTTAATTTAAATTCAATCACTTTGTTGGTTAGTTTACTCGTCTTTGCGACCGTGTTTGCTCTCTGCTCGTTTACTCGCTCTGTTGAATTCTGTCGTTCTCTTCCGTCTCTTGTTGTACTGGCTACGCTGCGTTACGCTGACTTGCGTCGCCCCATTCGTCTCCTGTCGCATTGACTACATCGCGTCGCGCTGACCGTTGTCGCTCCGCTTCGTCTCTGGTTTCTTTTACACGTTTGATGCTTCTCGCTCTACTCGACATCCTCCGCCTTGCTTCTTGTTCCTCTGTGTTGCCTCGACGTCCCTTATCTACGTCCCTTTGTGTCGCCTGGCGTCTCCTGTGCTCTATGTGCCTCGACATCCCCTGTCTACGTCCTTTTGTGTCGCCTGGTGTCTCCTGTGCTCTATGTGCCTCGACATCCCCTGTCTACGTCTCTTTGTGTCGCCTGGCGCCTCCTGTGGTCCATGTCGCCTTGGTACCCCTTGCTCTCGATGCTCTTGGTGCATTGCGGTGGTTGCCTTCGTTCTGCGATTGGTCCCGTAGTACTGGCGTTGTTCGACGTAGTGACCGTGGCTGTTGCGTCGTCCTGTGCGTTGCGTTGCTTCGTGCGTTGCGTTGCGTGGCTTCGTGCGTTGCGTTGTTTGTGCGTCGTAGTGGCGTTGCTCTGAGCGTCTTCGTTGCGTTGCCCCGTGTGTCTTCGTGGCGTTGCTTAGCACTGCTCTGCTTGGCTCATCCTGCTGGGAAACTCTGGTCTTCGTACTGCTAGGCTCGTCTTCCGCTTGGCTCAGCTCTGCTCTGCTCGCTGTCGTCTTCGTCTTCGGCTCTAGGACGTCTGGGCACTTAGGTCGGGGCACGAACTGATAGCTATAAACCTTCGAAGAGGAACTGGTAAGTCCACAATACCTTCTCCAGTTTATAGGCTGATCAGAGGTGATAACCCCTGCCGGCTTAGTAAACCACGTTACGTCCAAGAGGAACTGGTAAGTCCACAATACTTTGGAACGCAGCCTGTCAACTGCCAACTGACCTCCTGATGCTTGTTCGCCGTTCCTTTTATAGGTGCTCGCCATAACCGGTTTTTCTGATAGCTTTGGGTTTTCACTATTTTATGATTCGTGGCTGGTGCATGTAGTCGTCAGTATATAGTCTTTTGTGAGTTTCGTACCTTTGTCGGTGGGTTTATCCAGCCGTACTGTGTCACCTGAGGCATTGTTACGGTCCCACCGACTTTTCAGGTTATTCCGCCAATGTGCGATTTCTTCCTTACAGGTTTTGTGTTTTCCTTGTTGTGTTTTCCCATGTATGTCTTAATTGTCCCATGTTGTTGTTGTTTCCATATTGTAATCCTATGCTACCGTGCTGTTTGTATGTTGCTTTATATGTTATTTGTTATTGTTTCTCTACGCTTTGATTCAGTGCTACCATGCTGTTACTTTATCTTTAAGCTTGGAATTCCGTGTTACCGTGCTATTGCTATTGCTTTAAGCCCACTTTGAGCGTTGATTTGTGTGTGGAAATTTGTGTTCAAATTTGCATCCTCACAAGTATTGTTATTAAGTTTCAAAAAAAAAAAATTTACTGCCCTCAAAATTTTTTTCTCCACGTTTCACGACTAGTAGACACGAAAAAACCAATCAAAATTTTCACTCCGTCTGTCCGCCGTACGCCGTACGTCGACCACCAAAATCCTTTGAAGGCTCGTAGCTCTCAAACCAGTGGAGCTATTATATTAAAATTTTTTCTAAGAATAGACTTGGTAGACCCCTTGAATTGACATTATTTTCAGGGGGGTGGTGTGAGCGGGAAGGTGGGGGAAGCGTTTTAGACGAAAAGTTTTGGTTTCTAGATCTCATCAACCGCTTATGTTAGGAGACTGAAACTTGGAATTTCTATAGAGCTTTGATAGTGGACCCATTTGCAAAAAAATTACTGATACGGGTGAAGGGGTGTGGGAGTGGAAGGGGAAATAATGCGTCCGAAACGGTAGAATTTCGAGATCGACACATTCTAAAATCCATATCTCCTAAACCGTTAATGGCAAGCAATTAAAACTTAACAAATATCTGTAGTTATACTAGGAGAGTAGATTGAAATAAAATTTTTGGGTGGGGGTAGTGACGTACGGGGGTGGAGGGTGAAAAACTTTAGATTATGATATCTCACAAACCAATTGGACCAGAAAAACAAAATTCGGTTTGGTTATAAAAATTGATAAATAAAGATTGCTCAAAGTAAAATCTTTGAAGGAGGTGGAGAAGCACGGAAGTGGAGGGGATTAGAATTTTTCAAAAATAACACGTTTCATATCTCAATAACAGTGTAAGGTAGATGCTTCAAATTTTAACCAGAAGTAGGCTCGATATAGCTCTAGTAGGAAAAAAAATTTGAAGATGGGGGTGTAGAGGGTGAGGGTGGGGAAGGGTGAGAAGGAAAAAGTTCCGATGTTTATATCTTAAGAACCTGTAATGATATAAGCCTTAAATTTCGTATTTAGATAGAACTATAATAGTAGCATCGTGGAAAAATAATTTTTTTTAAGGGGTAGCATGTTACGAGGTGAGGGGGTGTTTTTCCTAACTTTCGAACGGCTTATGTTAGAGAGTTGAAACTTGGTACCTATATGTAAATTATCTAGAAAATTAATTCTGAAAAAAAAAAATCTAATATTCATTGGCGTTCAGAAGGGGGGGGGGGGCAAAAAAAGTTGTCAGTAAATATAAATTGCATATATTTTCATGATTTTCGTCATATATACTAGCTCGTCACATATATTGAATTTAATTTTATTCTACGGATTCTTCGTATGCATACCTAGAAAGCGCTTTCAAGGTTTTTTGAAAGACTTTTCAGAACAAACGATGTTATGCTGATCGGCCTAAAACTTTTGGGAAAAGTATAGTCGTCTCTCCCTGGCTTCGGGATGAACGCTACTCTGACCGGTTGCCACGAAGATGGGACGTATCCATGCGCCAAGCATGCAGAAAATATCTTTCTGAGGATAGGCACTAGAACATCTGCCCCCTCTTTTAGCATTATCGGATATACACCGTCCACTCCTGGTGACTTATAGTTGTCAAATGATGAAAAAGCTAATTTCACCACCTCAACTGTCACTACAGCAGACGCCATATAACAGCTACGCCTGGGCACTCTGTCTTTAGTCGGGCAGAGTGTCTTAACCAAGCATTGATCGCTTTCGATCATCTGATTTCCAGGAAAATGGGCCTCAAAGAGGGTCCTTAGTGACTCCATTCTCGAAGTGGTATATGTACCATCAGGTCTTAGCAGGGAATCAAGCCTTGCCGTGTTGCCTTTCTAAAAGACTTTGTGCAGCCTAGCCGTTTCCCTGGTTCCTTCCAAACTCTCACAGTAGTTCCTAAAAGAGGCTAGTTTAGATGTCTTAACCAGCTTCTTGTATTCCCTCGGCGCTGTTCGGTAGTGATCCCAGTCGGCCTCTGAGCAACACTTAAGTGCGCGATTTAGAAGCCTCCTGAAGCTTTTTCTGAGCTTCTGCAGGTCCGCAGTCCACCAAGGAACTGTGGTGCTACATCGGCTCTTGCTAACAGGACACGATTCCGCAAAACACTGACCTAAGGTTAGACTTAGACGAGAAGTCACTTCCTCAATCATATCTGGCGTCCTCATTTTTCGTGGTATTTGAGATCTCTCCTGTAAGAGAGATCTGAACAAATTCCAGTCAACATTCCTTGGATTCCGTATAGCCAGTATGACAGGTTTGTCAGCCGCTAGTCGGAATTCCAGATATCTGTGATCCGACAGAGTTTCCTCTTCCAGGATGTGCCAATTTTTTATTGGTTCTGCAATCCTAAAAGAAGACATCGTCATGTCTATCACTTCCGTCTGCCTGCTCGTAACAAACGTCGGCTTGTTGCCTCTGTTGTTTACTACGAGGCACGACGACATAATTTATTTACTGCTGCCCCAAACAGTGTGTTGAGCATTAGCATCACATCCAATGACAAGCTGTAAATTATTGGTGTTCGCGAATCTAACGAGCCCGGTCAGCTCCCTGGATGGGGGAGGTAATAACGAGTCATACGGAAGGTAATCCGACACTACTATTATGTCTTGTCTTCTACCCTCCAAAACGTTCGACATTTAGACCGCTACAACATCTTGACAAGTGAACTGCCTCAACATCGTCGCCTCTATCATATTTGATATGAATAGACAGGCACGCGGTCTTTCAGATCCTTCATCATAAAAGATCCGGCCTCCCTGAATCGAATCCAGTCCACACACTCGCCTGTTGCGAATCCATGGTTCCTGTAGTATTGATACATATGGGGATGTGTGCAGTATGTTAAGTCTCCTACTTAGTAACGCGGTAGCAGCCTTAGCATGTTGCAAGTTGATCTGGGTAAATATGATGCCGCAGTTCGCCATTTCAATATAATCACTCTCACATTGCATCCACATACTACTACTACTTAGGAAGATTTAATTTAATCCTCCCAAGGAACAGATATGGACGCATGTCATATCAAGTTTGCAGAACCTCTACACTACCGCCATCTATGCCAAGTTCAAGAGTACAGCTCTCAGTACCGTCGAGACTGCTGCTCTTACGCTGTTCATAGACTCGCCACTTGGTAGTGTCAACTCCTGCGTTCGGGGTACGAAGCCGGGCAAGTATTTCCCGGGGTTTCCTAGGTTTACCCGGAATCCAGCATACTGCCCGAATCAGCTTCAGAAACGTGTCCCCTTTCGCAACCTCGAAATTGACACGGTTCTCCGCCGAAATCTTTCCAACGGCATCCGTCAGCCACTCGAAAGCTAATGAATCCCCGCAACGAACTTGCATAAGTCCGTCACAGACATCCGTGCCCTCGAATCTAGGTGAGACCTTTGCTTCACCCAGGAGCTTCCATAGGCCGTTCTCCAGGGCAGCAATGTGACTCTCGGTCAGCTGTTTGCCCTGAGGACCAATGCCGATTACCGCCAGCAAGGCGGAGGCCGCCACCTCAGAGAAGATTTTGTTCCTCTTTGAGGTGGCAGTCTCCGCGCAAGCAGTTTTCGGATTGATCTTCGCGCCTGAGGGTCAGCGCCAGCTAGGTCAGCTACACTAATCTCCCCGCGCATTCGCTCTGCCGATACAGAACCAGTCTCTCCTTAGGTGAAGCAGTCCGGTTTGCCAGTTGCAGCGGCTCCCGAAGTAGACGGTCGGACATCGGCTTGAATGGTTTCCGTCCTCCTCATCTTCCTCGTCCTGCCAGAAGTAGAAGCACGAAATTCACCATCAACCGCAAGATTTGCTTCGGGAGATTCCTCCACAGATCGATTGCGCTTAATAACGTTTTCACCGGCAGGCTTCTCCACGACATTACCACTGACCACTATGACGCTATGATAGTTTGAACTCCATCAATTGCATGCTATGGAACGCACAAAGTGTACGTAACAAATCCATCGAATTTTTTGATTTTTGTGTAGAAAACAATATTGATATATTTTTTATAACCGAAACTTGGTTAAAACATTAAAATGTATTCTATAACCCAAATTATGCTATTTATCGTAACGACAGGGTGGATGATGTAACAGGTGGTGGTGTAGCAATCGGAGTTAAAAGAATATCCAACACGAAAGCACTGGGAGGACTCTATTGACACAGACACTGCTAAGATCCAGAAACTGAAATACGCGGTGACTGAACCGAGAAGGCTGGAGACTGCACATTCAGTAGGTCAAGGTCCGATTTGGACTGCAGCGCCATCGTAAAGCTAGTATTACACTGTATGCCAGGCGGTAAAATATTTGACCATAAAAATTTTACCGAATTTCGTGTCAAATATCCATTTGGCACGCTGCCCGATTGCGATATTACACTATCTGACACATTTGACAAAATCGTAAAATTTTCTCTTCGTGTCAAACGGTCAAACGCCATCAGGTCGGAACGAAATTCTGACTAGATTGTTCAAATCTAAATCGACGTGTTGGCAGATATCTCACAAACAAAAAACCGAACTACAATACTTAAAATAATTAATTATATAATTATTGCTATTTGTTTAACTGATTGTCACAAAAAATTTTCACGATTGATATATCCTATATGACTCATTTGACACAATTGTCTTTCCAGAAATCGCAAACGGTCAAATGTGGTCAAATAAAACATTTTGTCAAACAGCGTTTGACCATTACACTACCTGACACCATCTGACAGCATTTGACAGGGAAAATGGTCAATTATTTGACCGCCTGGCATATAGTGTAGTACTAGCTTAAGTAAGTAAGTAAAATGCTGACCGTATTGACACCGCTCTTCTCCTTGTCTATTCTTAGAACGATCTTGCTCTCTGTAGAGGTTGGAGATTCGTCTTTCAATCCCAACGGGCTTTTCAGTGAACATTCGTGACTCTGGTTTCACAGTGATGAAGCAAAGGATCATCTTGACTTCAGAATGTGAAGCGCAAGTGATTTTTTGAGTACGTATCAGTATGACTTCAGAAGGTGATTATGAACTGAATCAAAAATTCAAATAGTAGAATAGTCTCTTTTGATTAATGGCACTAACCGGTTCTGTTGTGTTCGTGTTCCTTTAAATTAAAAAGTAAAAAAAAGTGAAAAAAGGGGGAAAAAAAGGAAGAAGGTAAGTGCAGTTTTTTTATATTACTAAGTACATATTAAGGCCCCATGAGTCCGGTACGAAATTTTTTTATCCCAGTTTGATTTTTCTTTCTTGAGAGGACTTAAATCGATTGAAATCATTTTTCGTTCGTGTAATTTGGCGTGGACAATGCGTCTGCATCTTTCGCTGACTATCAGCGAATTAATTTCGATTTTACAGAAAAAAATAGTATTACAGGTTTTCAAATAATTTGAAACGCATAACTATTAAAAATCAATACTTTTTTCATTGATTTATCTATGATACTTTTCAATAAAATGCGGTCTTCTTACGTAATTCTTGCCATGGAAATCGTGAAAAATTGCTTCAGTTTGACTTCATATACCATTAACAATAATGAAAATTTTTTAAAATTTGATCTATACAGGACCTTGTTTAAAATTTTTTCTAGAATTATATTTTTGAAAATGACATGTTAATTATTCAATTTATATATAATATGCGTTTAAAAAAGTCGAATTTACGCATTTTAAGAAATACTCAAGGGTTGTTGTTCTAATAGCATTTTTTCCAAATACAGTTTTGAATTTTTTCTTTATGCACGACCTAGTTTACATACCAGCTAATTAAGTGGTGTAATCTTATTTTGCTTTTTTGTTGCCATTATCGTGAAATATTAGCAAGAAAACAGTCATAAATCATCAAAATCCCATTTCATGTTCACATGGTGCCTTAAAGTAAAAGTCTTGTGATTGCAAGCAGTCAGGCTCGTGGTTTATTACCCAATTGCACAGCTCTGCACAAAAAAACAGACGACAGTCAACACTAAGTACCGTATTTCTCAGACTTTAACATAAAATACGTAATTATTAAAGTTATTAAGTAAAATTTATTGTATTTTTTGTCAACTTAAAATTATCTTCAAGTTAAATTTATGAGATATTACTTTATTATTTATAATACAGTATGTAACGACTCAAATCCGGGGTAAGGCTCATCGGGTGCCAGAATCGTGCACAAAACATTTATTGCTGTCAGGACTTCAATTCATTTATTATTTCGTATTATTTCGTTAAAACTTATCACTATTTAATTTAAATTCAATCACTTTGTTGGTTAGTTTACTCGTCTTTGCGACCGTGTTTGCTCTCTGCTCGTTTACTCGCTCTGTTGAATTCTGTCGTTCTCTTCCGTCTCTTGTTGTACTGGCTACGCTGCGTTACGCTGACTTGCGTCGCCCCATTCGTCTCCTGTCGCATTGACTACATCGCGTCGCGCTGACCGTTGTCGCTCCGCTTCGTCTCTGGTTTCTTTTACACGTTTGATGCTTCTCGCTCTACTCGACATCCTCCGCCTTGCTTCTTGTTCCTCTGTGTTGCCTCGACGTCCCTTATCTACGTCCCTTTGTGTCGCCTGGCGTCTCCTGTGCTCTATGTGCCTCGACATCCCCTGTCTACGTCCTTTTGTGTCGCCTGGTGTCTCCTGTGCTCTATGTGCCTCGACATCCCCTGTCTACGTCTCTTTGTGTCGCCTGGCGCCTCCTGTGGTCCATGTCGCCTTGGTACCCCTTGCTCTCGATGCTCTTGGTGCATTGCGGTGGTTGCCTTCGTTCTGCGATTGGTCCCGTAGTACTGGCGTTGTTCGACGTAGTGACCGTGGCTGTTGCGTCGTCCTGTGCGTTGCGTTGCTTCGTGCGTTGCGTTGCGTGGCTTCGTGCGTTGCGTTGTTTGTGCGTCGTAGTGGCGTTGCTCTGAGCGTCTTCGTTGCGTTGCCCCGTGTGTCTTCGTGGCGTTGCTTAGCACTGCTCTGCTTGGCTCATCCTGCTGGGAAACTCTGGTCTTCGTACTGCTAGGCTCGTCTTCCGCTTGGCTCAGCTCTGCTCTGCTCGCTGTCGTCTTCGTCTTCGGCTCTAGGACGTCTGGGCACTTAGGTCGGGGCACGAACTGATAGCTATAAACCTTCGAAGAGGAACTGGTAAGTCCACAATACCTTCTCCAGTTTATAGGCTGATCAGAGGTGATAACCCCTGCCGGCTTAGTAAACCACGTTACGTCCAAGAGGAACTGGTAAGTCCACAATACTTTGGAACGCAGCCTGTCAACTGCCAACTGACCTCCTGATGCTTGTTCGCCGTTCCTTTTATAGGTGCTCGCCATAACCGGTTTTTCTGATAGCTTTGGGTTTTCACTATTTTATGATTCGTGGCTGGTGCATGTAGTCGTCAGTATATAGTCTTTTGTGAGTTTCGTACCTTTGTCGGTGGGTTTATCCAGCCGTACTGTGTCACCTGAGGCATTGTTACGGTCCCACCGACTTTTCAGGTTATTCCGCCAATGTGCGATTTCTTCCTTACAGGTTTTGTGTTTTCCTTGTTGTGTTTTCCCATGTATGTCTTAATTGTCCCATGTTGTTGTTGTTTCCATATTGTAATCCTATGCTACCGTGCTGTTTGTATGTTGCTTTATATGTTATTTGTTATTGTTTCTCTACGCTTTGATTCAGTGCTACCATGCTGTTACTTTATCTTTAAGCTTGGAATTCCGTGTTACCGTGCTATTGCTATTGCTTTAAGCCCACTTTGAGCGTTGATTTGTGTGTGGAAATTTATGTTCAAATTTGCATCCTCACAAGTATTGTTATTAAGTTTCAAAAAAAAAAAAATTTACTGCCCTAAAAATTTTTTTCTCCACGTTTCACGACTAGTAGACACGAAAAAACCAATCAAAATTTTCACTCCGTCTGTCCGCCGTACGCCGTACGTCGACCACCAAAATCCTTTGAAGGCTCGTAGCTCTCAAACCAGTGGAGCTATTATATTAAATTTTTTTCTAAGAATAGACTTGGTAGACCCCTTGAATTGACATTATTTTCAGGGGGGAGGTGTGAGCGGGAAGGTGGGGGAAGCGTTTTAGACGAAAAATTTTGGTTTCTAGATCTCAGCAACCGCTTATGTTAGGAGACTGAAACTTGGAATTTCTATAGAGCTTTGATAGTGGACCCATTTGCAAAAAAATTACTGATACGGGTGAAGGGGTGTGGGAGTGGAAGGGGAAATAATGCGTCCGAAACGGTAGAATTTCGAGATCGACACATTCTAAAATCCATATCTCCTAAACCGTTAATGGCAAGCAATTAAAACTTAACAAATATCTGTAGTTATACTAGGAGAGTAGATTGAAATAAAATTTTTGGGTGGGGGTAGTGACGTACGGGGGTGGAGGGTGAAAAACTTTAGATTATGATATCTCACAAACCAATTGGACCAGAAAAACAAAATTCGGTTTGGTTATAAAAATTGATAAATAAAGATTGCTCAAAGTAAAATCTTTGAAGGAGGTGGAGAAGCACGGAAGTGGAGGGGATTAGAATTTTTCAAAAATAACACGTTTCATATCTCAATAACAGTGTAAGGTAGATGCTTCAAATTTTAACCAGAAGTAGGCTCGATATAGCTCTAGTAGGAAAAAAAATTTGAAGATGGGGGTGTAGAGGGTGAGGGTGGGGAAGGGTGAGAAGGAAAAAGTTCCGATGTTTATATCTTAAGAACCTGTAATGATATAAGCCTTAAATTTCGTATTTAGATAGAACTATAATAGTGGCATCGTGGAAAAATAATTTTTTTTTATGGGGTAGCATGGTACGAGGTGAGGGGGTGTTTTTCCTAACTTTCGAACGGCTTATGTTAGAGAGTTGAAACTTGGTACCTATATGTAAATTATCTAGAAAATTAATTCTGAAAAAAAAAGTCGAATATTCATTGGCGTTCAGAAGGGGGGGGGGGGCAAAAAAAGTTGTCAGTAAATATAAATTGCATATATTTTCATGATTTTCGTCATATATACTAGCTCGTCACAAATATTGAATTTAATTTTATTCTACGGATTCTTCGTATGCATACCTAGAAAGCGCTTTCAAGGTTTTTTGAAAGACTTTTCAGAACAAACGATGTTATGCTGATCGGCCTAAAACTTTTGGGCAAAGTATAGTCGTCTCTCCCTGGCTTCGGGATGAACGCTACTCTGACCGGTTGCCACGAAGATGGGACGTATCCATGCGCCAAGCATGCAGAAAATATCTTTCTGAGGATAGGCACTAGAACATCTGCCCCCTCTTTTAGCATTATCGGATATACACCGTCCACTCCTGGTGACTTATAGTTGTCAAATGATGAAAAAGCTAATTTCACCACCTCAACTGTCACTACAGCAGACGCCATATAACAGCTACGCCTGGGCACTCTGTCTTTAGTCGGGCAGAGTGTCTTAACCAAGCATTGATCGCTTTCGATCATCTGATTTCCAGGAAAATGGGCCTCAAAGAGGGTCCTTAGTGACTCCATTCTCGAAGTGGTATATGTACCATCAGGTCTTAGCAGGGAATCAAGCCTTGCCGTGTTGCCTTTCTAAAAGACTTTGTGCAGCCTAGCCGTTTCCCTGGTTCCTTCCAAACTCTCACAGTAGTTCCTAAAAGAGGCTAGTTTAGATGTCTTAACCAGCTTCTTGTATTCCCTCGGCGCTGTTCGGTAGTGATCCCAGTCGGCCTCTGAGCAACACTTAAGTGCGCGATTTAGAAGCCTCCTGAAGCTTTTTCTGAGCTTCTGCAGGTCCGCAGTCCACCAAGGAACTGTGGTGCTACATCGGCTCTTGCTAACAGGACACGATTCCGCAAAACACTGACCTACGGTTAGACTTAGACGAGAAGTCACTTCCTCAATCATATCTGGCGTCCTCATTTTTCGTGGTATTTGAGATCTCTCCTGTAAGAGAGATCTGAACAAATTCCAGTCAACATTCCTTGGATTCCGTATAGCCAGTATGACAGGTTTGTCAGCCGCTAGTCGGAATTCCAGATATCTGTGATCCGACAGAGTTTCCTCTTCCAGGACGTGCCAATTTTTTATTGGTTCTGCAATCCTAAAAGAAGACATCGTCATGTCTATCACTTCCGTCTGCCTGCTCGTAACAAACGTCGGCTTGTTGCCTCTGTTGTTTACTACGAGGCACGACGACATAATGAACTCCAATAATCGCTCACCCCTAGGATTGCATTTACTGCTGCCCCAAACAGTGTGTTGAGCATTAGCATCACATCCAATGACAAGCTGTAAATTATTGGTGTCCGCGAATCTAACGAGCCCGGTCAGCTCCCTGGATGGGGGAGGTAATAACGAGTCATACGGAAGGTAATCCGACACTACTATTATGTCTTGTCTTCTACACTCCAAAACGTTCGACATTTAGACCGCTACAACATCTTGACAAGTGAACTGCCTCAACATCGTCGCCTCTATCATATTTGATATGAATAGACAGGCACGCGGTCTTTCAGATCCTTCATCATAAAAGATCCGGCCTCCCTGAATCGAATCCAGTCCACACACTCGCCTGTTGCGAATCCATGGTTCCTGTAGTATTGATACATATGGGGATGTGTGCAGTATGTTAAGTCTCCTACTTAGTAACGCGGTAGCAGCCTTAGCATGTTGCAAGTTGATCTGGGTAAATATGATGCCGCAGTTCGCCATTTCAAGATAATCACTCTCACATTGCATCCACATACTACTACTACTTAGGAAGATTTAATTTAATCCTCCCAAGGAACAGATATGGACGCATGTCATATCAAGTTTGCAGAACCTCTACACTACCGCCATCTATGCCAAGTTCAAGAGTACAGCTCTCAGTACCGTCGAGACTGCTGCTCTTACGCTGTTCATAGACTCGCCACTTGGTAGTGTCAACTCCTGCGTTCGGGGTACGAAGCCGGGCAAGTATTTCCCGGGGTTTCCTAGGTTTACCCGGAATCCAGCATACTGCCCGAATCAGCTTCAGAAACGTGTCCCCTTTCGCAACCTCGAAATTGACACGGTTCTCCGCCGAAATCTTTCCAACGGCATCCGTCAGCCACTCGAAAGCTAATGAATCCCCGCAACGAACTTGCATAAGTCCGTCACAGACATCCGTGCCCTCGAATCTAGGTGAGACCTTTGCTTCACCCAGGAGCTTCCATAGGCCGTTCTCCAGGGCAGCAATGTGACTCTCGGTCAGCTGTTTGCCCTGAGGACCAATGCCGATTACCGCCAGCAAGGCGGAGGCCGCCACCTCAGAGAAGATTTTGTTCCTCTTTGAGGTGGCAGTCTCCGCGCAAGCAGTTTTCGGATTGATCTTCGCGCCTGAGGGTCAGCGCCAGCTAGGTCAGCTACACTAATCTCCCCGCGCATTCGCTCTGCCGATACAGAACCAGTCTCTCCTTAGGTGAAGCAGTCCGGTTTGCCAGTTGCAGCGGCTCCCGAAGTAGACGGTCGGACATCGGCTTGAATGGTTTCCGTCCTCCTCATCTTCCTCGTCCTGCCAGAAGTAGAAGCACGAAATTCACCATCAACCGCAAGATTTGCTTCGGGAGATTCCTCCACAGATCGATTGCGCTTAATAACGTTTTCACCGGCAGGCTTCTCCACGACATTACCACTGACCACTATGACGCTATGATAGTTTGAACTCCATCAATTGCATGCTATGGAACGCACAAAGTGTACGTAACAAATCCATCGAATTTTTTGATTTTTGTGTAGAAAACAATATTGATATATTTTTTATAACCGAAACTTGGTTAAAACATTAAAATGTATTCTATAACCCAAATTATGCTATTTATCGTAACGACAGGGTGGATGATGTAACAGGTGGTGGTGTAGCAATCGGAGTTAAAAGAATATCCAACACGAAAGCACTGGGAGGACTCTATTGACACAGACACTGCTAAGATCCAGAAACTGAAATACGCGGTGACTGAACCGAGAAGGCTGGAGACTGCACATTCAGTAGGTCAAGGTCCGATTTGGACTGCAGCGCCATCGTAAAGCTAGTATTACACTGTATGCCAGGCGGTAAAATATTTGACCATAAAAATTTGACCGAATTTCGTGTCAAATATCCATTTGGCACGCTGCCCGATTGCGATATTACACTATCTGACACATTTGACAAAATCGTAAAATTTTCTCTTCGTGTCAAACGGTCAAACGCCATCAGGTCGGAACGAAATTCTGACTAGATTGTTCAAATCTAAATCGACGTGTTGGCAGATATCTCACAAACAAAAAACCGAACTACAATACTTAAAATAATTAATTATATAATTATTGCTATTTGTTTAACTGATTGTCACAAAAAATTTTCACGATTGATATATCCTATATGACTCATTTGACACAATTGTCTTTCCAGAAATCGCAAACGGTCAAATGTGGTCAAATAAAACATTTTGTCAAACAGCGTTTGACCATTACACTACCTGACACCATCTGACAGCATTTGACAGGGAAAATGGTCAATTATTTGACCGCCTGGCATACAGTGTAGTACTAGCTTAAGTAAGTAAGTAAAATGCTGACCGTATTGACACCGCTCTTCTCCTTGTCTATTCTTAGAACGATCTTGCTCTCTGTAGAGGTTGGAGATTCGTCTTTCAATCCCAACGGGCTTTTCAGTGAACATTCGTGACTCTGGTTTCACAGTGATGAAGCAAAGGATCATCTTGACTTCAGAATGTGAAGCGCAAGTGATTTTTTGAGTACGTATCAGTATGACTTCAGAAGGTGATTATGAACTGAATCAAAAATTCAAATAGTAGAATAGTCTCTTTTGATTAATGGCACTAACCGGTTCTGTTGTGTTCGTGTTCCTTTAAATTAAAAAGTAAAAAAAAGTGAAAAAAGGGGGAAAAAAAGGAAGAAGGTAAGTGCAGTTTTTTTATATTACTAAGTACATATTAAGGCCCCATGAGTCCGGTACGAAATTTTTTTATCCCAGTTTGATTTTTCTTTCTTGAGAGGACTTAAATCGATTGAAATCATTTTTCGTTCGTGTAATTTGGCGTGGACAATGCGTCTGCATCTTTCGCTGACTATCAGCGAATTAATTTCGATTTTACAGAAAAAAATAGTATTACAGGTTTTCAAATAATTTGAAACGCATAACTATTAAAAATCAATACTTTTTTCATTGATTTATCTATGATACTTTTCAATAAAATGCGGTCTTCTTACGTAATTCTTGCCATGGAAATCGTGAAAAATTGCTTCAGTTTGACTTCATATACCATTAACAATAATGAAAATTTTTTAAAATTTGATCTATACAGGACCTTGTTTAAAATTTTTTCTAGAATTATATTTTTGAAAATGACATGTTAATTATTCAATTTATATATAATATGCGTTTAAAAAAGTCGAATTTACGCATTTTAAGAAATACTCAAGGGTTGTTGTTCTAATAGCATTTTTTCCAAATACAGTTTTGAATTTTTTCTTTATGCACGACCTAGTTTACATACCAGCTAATTAAGTGGTGTAATCTTATTTTGCTTTTTTGTTGCCATTATCGTGAAATATTAGCAAGAAAACAGTCATAAATCATCAAAATCCCATTTCATGTTCACATGGTGCCTTAAAGTAAAAGTCTTGTGATTGCAAGCAGTCAGGCTCGTGGTTTATTACCCAATTGCACAGCTCTGCACAAAAAAACAGACGACAGTCAACACTAAGTACCGTATTTCTCAGACTTTAACATAAAATACGTAATTATTAAAGTTATTAAGTAAAATTTATTGTATTTTTTGTCAACTTAAAATTATCTTCAAGTTAAATTTATGAGATATTACTTTATTATTTATAATACAGTATGTAACGACTCAAATCCGGGGTAAGGCTCATCGGGTGCCAGAATCGTGCACAAAACATTTATTGCTGTCAGGACTTCAATTCATTTATTATTTCGTATTATTTCGTTAAAACTTATCACTATTTAATTTAAATTCAATCACTTTGTTGGTTAGTTTACTCGTCTTTGCGACCGTGTTTGCGCTCTGCTCGTTTACTCGCTCTGTTGAATTCTGTCGTTCTCTTCCGTCTCTTGTTGTACTGGCTACGCTGCGTTACGCTGACTTGCGTCGCCCCATTCGTCTCCTGTCGCATTGACTACATCGCGTCGCGCTGACCGTTGTCGCTCCGCTTCGTCTCTGGTTTCTTTTACACGTTTGATGCTTCTCGCTCTACTCGACATCCTCCGCCTTGCTTCTTGTTCCTCTGTGTTGCCTCGACGTCCCTTATCTACGTCCCTTTGTGTCGCCTGGCGTCTCCTGTGCTCTATGTGCCTCGACATCCCCTGTCTACGTCCTTTTGTGTCGCCTGGTGTCTCCTGTGCTCTATGTGCCTCGACATCCCCTGTCTACGTCTCTTTGTGTCGCCTGGCGCCTCCTGTGGTCCATGTCGCCTTGGTACCCCTTGCTCTCGATGCTCTTGGTGCATTGCGGTGGTTGCCTTCGTTCTGCGATTGGTCCCGTAGTACTGGCGTTGTTCGACGTAGTGACCGTGGCTGTTGCGTCGTCCTGTGCGTTGCGTTGCTTCGTGCGTTGCGTTGCGTGGCTTCGTGCGTTGCGTTGTTTGTGCGTCGTAGTGGCGTTGCTCTGAGCGTCTTCGTTGCGTTGCCCCGTGTGTCTTCGTGGCGTTGCTTAGCACTGCTCTGCTTGGCTCATCCTGCTGGGAAACTCTGGTCTTCGTACTGCTAGGCTCGTCTTCCGCTTGGCTCAGCTCTGCTCTGCTCGCTGTCGTCTTCGTCTTCGGCTATAGGACGTCTGGGCACTTAGGTCGGGGCACGAACTGATAGCTATAAACCTTCGAAGAGGAACTGGTAAGTCCACAGTACCTTCTCCAGTTTATAGGCTGATCAGAGGTGATAACCCCTGCCGGCTTAGTAAACCACGTTACGTCCAAGAGGAACTGGTAAGTCCACAATACTTTGGAACGCAGCCTGTCAACTGCCAACTGACCTCCTGATGCTTGTTCGCCGTTCCTTTTATAGGTGCTCGCCATAACCGGTTTTTCTGATAGCTTTGGGTTTTCACTATTTTATGATTCGTGGCTGGTGCATGTAGTCGTCAGTATATAGTCTTTTGTGAGTTTCGTACCTTTGTCGGTGGGTTTATCCAGCCGTACTGTGTCACCTGAGGCATTGTTACGGTCCCACCGACTTTTCAGGTTATTCCGCCAATGTGCGATTTCTTCCTTACAGGTTTTGTGTTTTCCTTGTTGTGTTTTCCCATGTATGTCTTAATTGTCCCATGTTGTTGTTGTTTCCATATTGTAATCCTATGCTACCGTGCTGTTTGTATGTTGCTTTATATGTTATTTGTTATTGTTTCTCTACGCTTTGATTCAGTGCTACCATGCTGTTACTTTATCTTTAAGCTTGGAATTCCGTGTTACCGTGCTATTGCTATTGCTTTAAGCCCACTTTGAGCGTTGATTTGTGTGTGGAAATTTGTGTTCAAATTTGCATCCTCACAAGTATTGTTATTAAGTTTCAAAAAAAAAAAATTTACTGCCCTCAAAATTTTTTTCTCCACGTTTCACGACTAGTAGACACGAAAAAACCAATCAAAATTTTCACTCCGTCTGTCCGCCGTACGCCGTACGTCGACCACCAAAATCCTTTGAAGGCTCGTAGCTCTCAAACCAGTGGAGCTATTATATTAAAATTTTTTCTAAGAATAGACTTGGTAGACCCCTTGAATTGACATTATTTTCAGGGGGGTGGTGTGAGCGGGAAGGTGGGGGAAGCGTTTTAGACGAAAAGTTTTGGTTTCTAGATCTCATCAACCGCTTATGTTAGGAGACTGAAACTTGGAATTTCTATAGAGCTTTGATAGTGGACCCATTTGCAAAAAAATTACTGATACGGGTGAAGGGGTGTGGGAGTGGAAGGGGAAATAATGCGTCCGAAACGGTAGAATTTCGAGATCGACACATTCTAAAATCCATATCTCCTAAACCGTTAATGGCAAGCAATTAAAACTTAACAAATATCTGTAGTTATACTAGGAGAGTAGATTGAAATAAAATTTTTGGGTGGGGGTAGTGACGTACGGGGGTGGAGGGTGAAAAACTTTAGATTATGATATCTCACAAACCAATTGGACCAGAAAAACAAAATTCGGTTTGGTTATAAAAATTGATAAATAAAGATTGCTCAAAGTAAAATCTTTGAAGGAGGTGGAGAAGCACGGAAGTGGAGGGGATTAGAATTTTTCAAAAATAACACGTTTCATATCTCAATAACAGTGTAAGGTAGATGCTTCAAATTTTAACCAGAAGTAGGCTCGATATAGCTCTAGTAGGAAAAAAAATTTGAAGATGGGGGTGTAGAGGGTGAGGGTGGGGAAGGGTGAGAAGGAAAAAGTTCCGATGTTTATATCTTAAGAACCTGTAATGATATAAGCCTTAAATTTCGTATTTAGATAGAACTATAATAGTAGCATCGTGGAAAAATAATTTTTTTTTAAGGGGTAGCATGGTACGAGGTGAGGGGGTGTTTTTCCTAACTTTCGAACGGCTTATGTTAGAGAGTTGAAACTTGGTACCTATATGTAAATTATCTAGAAAATTAATTCTGAAAAAAAAAAATCTAATATTCATTGGCGTTCAGAAGGGGGGGGGGGCAAAAAAAGTTGTCAGTAAATATAAATTGCATATATTTTCATGATTTTCGTCATATATACTAGCTCGTCACATATATTGAATTTAATTTTATTCTACGGATTCTTCGTATGCATACCTAGAAAGCGCTTTCAAGGTTTTTTGAAAGACTTTTCAGAACAAACGATGTTATGCTGATCGGCCTAAAACTTTTGGGCAAAGTATAGTCGTCTCTCCCTGGCTTCGGGATGAACGCTACTCTGACCGGTTGCCACGAAGATGGGACGTATCCATGCGCCAAGCATGCAGAAAATATCTTTCTGAGGATAGGCACTAGAACATCTGCCCCCTCTTTTAGCATTATCGGATATACACCGTCCACTCCTGGTGACTTATAGTTGTCAAATGATGAAAAAGCTAATTTCACCACCTCAACTGTCACTACAGCAGACGCCATATAACAGCTACGCCTGGGCACTCTGTCTTTAGTCGGGCAGAGTGTCTTAACCAAGCATTGATCGCTTTCGATCATCTGATTTCCAGGAAAATGGGCCTCAAAGAGGGTCCTTAGTGACTCCATTCTCGAAGTGGTATATGTACCATCAGGTCTTAGCAGGGAATCAAGCCTTGCCGTGTTGCCTTTCTAAAAGACTTTGTGCAGCCTAGCCGTTTCCCTGGTTCCTTCCAAACTCTCACAGTAGTTCCTAAAAGAGGCTAGTTTAGATGTCTTAACCAGCTTCTTGCATTCCCTCGGCGCTGTTCGGTAGTGATCCCAGTCGGCCTCTGAGCAACACTTAAGTGCGCGATTTAGAAGCCTCCTGAAGCTTTTTCTGAGCTTCTGCAGGTCCGCAGTCCACCAAGGAACTGTGGTGCTACATCGGCTCTTGCTAACAGGACACGATTCCGCAAAACACTGACCTAAGGTTAGACTTAGACGAGAAGTCACTTCCTCAATCATATCTGGCGTCCTCATTTTTCGTGGTATTTGAGATCTCTCCTGTAAGAGAGATCTGAACAAATTCCAGTCAACATTCCTTGGATTCCGTATAGCCAGTATGACAGGTTTGTCAGCCGCTAGTCGGAATTCCAGATATCTGTGATCCGACAGAGTTTCCTCTTCCAGGATGTGCCAATTTTTTATTGGTTCTGCAATCCTAAAAGAAGACATCGTCATGTCTATCACTTCCGTCTGCCTGCTCGTAACAAACGTCGGCTTGTTGCCTCTGTTGTTTACTACAAGGCACGACGACATAATTTATTTACTGCTGCCCCAAACAGTGTGTTGAGCATTAGCATCACATCCAATGACAAGCTGTAAATTATTGGTGTTCGCGAATCTAACGAGCCCGGTCAGCTCCCTGGATGGGGGAGGTAATAACGAGTCATACGGAAGGTAATCCGACACTACTATTATGTCTTGTCTTCTACCCTCCAAAACGTTCGACATTTAGACCGCTACAACATCTTGACAAGTGAACTGCCTCAACATCGTCGCCTCTATCATATTTGATATGAATAGACAGGCACGCGGTCTTTCAGATCCTTCATCATAAAAGATCCGGCCTCCCTGAATCGAATCCAGTCCACACACTCGCCTGTTGCGAATCCATGGTTCCTGTAGTATTGATACATATGGGGATGTGTGCAGTATGTTAAGTCTCCTACTTAGTAACGCGGTAGCAGCCTTAGCATGTTGCAAGTTGATCTGGGTAAATATGATGCCGCAGTTCGCCATTTCAAGATAATCACTCTCACATTGCATCCACATACTACTACTACTTAGGAAGATTTAATTTAATCCTCCCAAGGAACAGATATGGACGCATGTCATATCAAGTTTGCAGAACCTCTACACTACCGCCATCTATGCCAAGTTCAAGAGTACAGCTCTCAGTACCGTCGAGACTGCTGCTCTTACGCTGTTCATAGACTCGCCACTTGGTAGTGTCAACTCCTGCGTTCGGGGTACGAAGCCGGGCAAGTATTTCCCGGGGTTTCCTAGGTTTACCCGGAATCCAGCATACTGCCCGAATCAGCTTCAGAAACGTGTCCCCTTTCGCAACCTCGAAATTGACACGGTTCTCCGCCGAAATCTTTCCAACGGCATCCGTCAGCCACTCGAAAGCTAATGAATCCCCGCAACGAACTTGCATAAGTCCGTCACAGACATCCGTGCCCTCGAATCTAGGTGAGACCTTTGCTTCACCCAGGAGCTTCCATAGGCCGTTCTCCAGGGCAGCAATGTGACTCTCGGTCAGCTGTTTGCCCTGAGGACCAATGCCGATTACCGCCAGCAAGGCGGAGGCCGCCACCTCAGAGAAGATTTTGTTCCTCTTTGAGGTGGCAGTCTCCGCGCAAGCAGTTTTCGGATTGATCTTCGCGCCTGAGGGTCAGCGCCAGCTAGGTCAGCTACACTAATCTCCCCGCGCATTCGCTCTGCCGATACAGAACCAGTCTCTCCTTAGGTGAAGCAGTCCGGTTTGCCAGTTGCAGCGGCTCCCGAAGTAGACGGTCGGACATCGGCTTGAATGGTTTCCGTCCTCCTCATCTTCCTCGTCCTGCCAGAAGTAGAAGCACGAAATTCACCATCAACCGCAAGATTTGCTTCGGGAGATTCCTCCACAGATCGATTGCGCTTAATAACGTTTTCACCGGCAGGCTTCTCCACGACATGACCACTGACCACTATGACGCTATGATAGTTTGAACTCCATCAATTGCATGCTATGGAACGCACAAAGTGTACGTAACAAATCCATCGAATTTTTTGATTTTTGTGTAGAAAACAATATTGATATATTTTTTATAACCGAAACTTGGTTAAAACATTAAAATGTATTCTATAACCCAAATTATGCTATTTATCGTAACGACAGGGTGGATGATGTAACAGGTGGTGGTGTAGCAATCGGAGTTAAAAGAATATCCAACACGAAAGCACTGGGAGGACTCTATTGACACAGACACTGCTAAGATCCAGAAACTGAAATACGCGGTGACTGAACCGAGAAGGCTGGAGACTGCACATTCAGTAGGTCAAGGTCCGATTTGGACTGCAGCGCCATCGTAAAGCTAGTATTACACTGTATGCCAGGCGGTAAAATATTTGACCATAAAAATTTGACCGAATTTCGTGTCAAATATCCATTTGGCACGCTGCCCGATTGCGATATTACACTATCTGACACATTTGACAAAATCGTAAAATTTTCTCTTCGTGTCAAACGGTCAAACGCCATCAGGTCGGAACGAAATTCTGACTAGATTGTTCAAATCTAAATCGACGTGTTGGCAGATATCTCACAAACAAAAAACCGAACTACAATACTTAAAATAATTAATTATATAATTATTGCTATTTGTTTAACTGATTGTCACAAAAAATTTTCACGATTGATATATCCTATATGACTCATTTGACACAATTGTCTTTCCAGAAATCGCAAACGGTCAAATGTGGTCAAATAAAACATTTTGTCAAACAGCGTTTGACCATTACACTACCTGACACCATCTGACAGCATTTGACAGGGAAAATGGTCAATTATTTGACCGCCTGGCATACAGTGTAGTACTAGCTTAAGTAAGTAAGTAAAATGCTGACCGTATTGACACCGCTCTTCTCCTTGTCTATTCTTAGAACGATCTTGCTCTCTGTAGAGGTTGGAGATTCGTCTTTCAATCCCAACGGGCTTTTCAGTGAACATTCGTGACTCTGGTTTCACAGTGATGAAGCAAAGGATTATCTTGACTTCAGAATGTGAAGCGCAAGTGATTTTTTGAGTACGTATCAGTATGACTTCAGAAGGTGATTATGAACTGAATCAAAAATTCAAACAGTAGAATAGTCTCTTTTGATTAATGGCACTAACCGGTTCTGTTGTGTTCGTGTTTAAATTAAAAAGTAAAAAAAAGTGAAAAAAGGGGGAAAAAAAGGAAGAAGGTAAGTGCAGTTTTTTTATATTACTAAGTACATATTAAGGCCCCATGAGTCCGGTACGAAATTTTTTTATCCCAGTTTGATTTTTCTTTCTTGAGAGGACTTAAATCGATTGAAATCATTTTTCGTTCGTGTAATTTGGCGTGGACAATGCGTCTGCATCTTTCGCTGACTATCAGCGAATTAATTTCGATTTTACAGAAAAAAATAGCATTACAGGTTTTCAAATAATTTGAAACGCATAACTATTAAAAATCAATACTTTTTTCATTGATTTATCTATGATACTTTTCAATAAAATGCGGTCTTCTTACGTAATTCCTGCCATGGAAATCGTGAAAAATTGCTTCAGTTTGACTTCATATACCATTAACAATAATGAAAATTTTTTAAAATTTGATCTATACAGGACCTTGTTTAAAATTTTTTCTAGAATTATATTTTTGAAAATGACATGTTAATTATTCAATTTATATATAATATGCGTTTAAAAAAGTCGAATTTACGCATTTTAAGAAATACTCAAGGGTTGTTGTTCTAATAGCATTTTTTCCAAATACAGTTTTGAATTTTTTCTTTATGCACGACCTAGTTTACATACCAGCTAATTAAGTGGTGTAATCTTATTTTGCTTTTTTGTTGCCATTATCGTGAAATATTAGCAAGAAAACAGTCATAAATCATCAAAATCCCATTTCATGTTCACATGGTGCCTTAAAGTAAAAGTCTTGTGATTGCAAGCAGTCAGGCTCGTGGTTTATTACCCAATTGCACAGCTCTGCACAAAAAAACAGACGACAGTCAACACTAAGTACCGTATTTCTCAGACTTTAACATAAAATACGTAATTATTAAAGTTATTAAGTAAAATTTATTGTATTTTTTGTCAACTTAAAATTATCTTCAAGTTAAATTTATGAGATATTACTTTATTATTTATAATACAGTATGTAACGACTCAAATCCGGGGTAAGGCTCATCGGGTGCCAGAATCGTGCACAAAACATTTATTGCTGTCAGGACTTCAATTCATTTATTATTTCGTATTATTTCGTTAAAACTTATCACTATTTAATTTAAATTCAATCACTTTGTTGGTTAGTTTACTCGTCTTTGCGACCGTGTTTGCGCTCTGCTCGTTTACTCGCTCTGTTGAATTCTGTCGTTCTCTTCCGTCTCTTGTTGTACTGGCTACGCTGCGTTACGCTGACTTGCGTCGCCCCATTCGTCTCCTGTCGCATTGACTACATCGCGTCGCGCTGACCGTTGTCGCTCCGCTTCGTCTCTGGTTTCTTTTACACGTTTGATGCTTCTCGCTCTACTCGACATCCTCCGCCTTGCTTCTTGTTCCTCTGTGTTGCCTCGACGTCCCTTATCTACGTCCCTTTGTGTCGCCTGGCGTCTCCTGTGCTCTATGTGCCTCGACATCCCCTGTCTACGTCCTTTTGTGTCGCCTGGTGTCTCCTGTGCTCTATGTGCCTCGACATCCCCTGTCTACGTCTCTTTGTGTCGCCTGGCGCCTCCTGTGGTCCATGTCGCCTTGGTACCCCTTGCTCTCGATGCTCTTGGTGCATTGCGGTGGTTGCCTTCGTTCTGCGATTGGTCCCGTAGTACTGGCGTTGTTCGACGTAGTGACCGTGGCTGTTGCGTCGTCCTGTGCGTTGCGTTGCTTCGTGCGTTGCGTTGCGTGGCTTCGTGCGTTGCGTTGTTTGTGCGTCGTAGTGGCGTTGCTCTGAGCGTCTTCGTTGCGTTGCCCCGTGTGTCTTCGTGGCGTTGCTTAGCACTGCTCTGCTTGGCTCATCCTGCTGGGAAACTCTGGTCTTCGTACTGCTAGGCTCGTCTTCCGCTTGGCTCAGCTCTGCTCTGCTCGCTGTCGTCTTCGTCTTCGGCTCTAGGACGTCTGGGCACTTAGGTCGGGGCACGAACTGATAGCTATAAACCTTCGAAGAGGAACTGGTAAGTCCACAATACCTTCTCCAGTTTATAGGCTGATCAGAGGTGATAACCCCTGCCGGCTTAGTAAACCACGTTACGTCCAAGAGGAACTGGTAAGTCCACAATACTTTGGAACGCAGCCTGTCAACTGCCAACTGACCTCCTGATGCTTGTTCGCCGTTCCTTTTATAGGTGCTCGCCATAACCGGTTTTTCTGATAGCTTTGGGTTTTCACTATTTTATGATTCGTGGCTGGTGCATGTAGTCGTCAGTATATAGTCTTTTGTGAGTTTCGTACCTTTGTCGGTGGGTTTATCCAGCCGTACTGTGTCACCTGAGGCATTGTTACGGTCCCACCGACTTTTCAGGTTATTCCGCCAATGTGCGATTTCTTCCTTACAGGTTTTGTGTTTTCCTTGTTGTGTTTTCCCATGTATGTCTTAATTGTCCCATGTTGTTGTTGTTTCCATATTGTAATCCTATGCTACCGTGCTGTTTGTATGTTGCTTTATATGTTATTTGTTATTGTTTCTCTACGCTTTGATTCAGTGCTACCATGCTGTTACTTTATCTTTAAGCTTGGAATTCCGTGTTACCGTGCTATTGCTATTGCTTTAAGCCCACTTTGAGCGTTGATTTGTGTGTGGAAGTTTGTGTTCAAATTTGCATCCTCACAAGTATTGTTATTAAGTTTCAAAAAAAAAAAATTTACTGCCCTCAAAATTTTTTTCTCCACGTTTCACGACTAGTAGACACGAAAAAACCAATCAAAATTTTCACTCCGTCTGTCCGCCGTACGCCGTACGTCGACCACCAAAATCCTTTGAAGGCTCGTAGCTCTCAAACCAGTGGAGCTATTATATTAAAATTTTTTCTAAGAATAGACTTGGTAGACCCCTTGAATTGACATTATTTTCAGGGGGGTGGTGTGAGCGGGAAGGTGGGGGAAGCGTTTTAGACGAAAAGTTTTGGTTTCTAGATCTCATCAACCGCTTATGTTAGGAGACTGAAACTTGGAATTTCTATAGAGCTTTGATAGTGGACCCATTTGCAAAAAAATTACTGATACGGGTGAAGGGGTGTGGGAGTGGAAGGGGAAATAATGCGTCCGAAACGGTAGAATTTCGAGATCGACACATTCTAAAATCCATATCTCCTAAACCGTTAATGGCAAGCAATTAAAACTTAACAAATATCTGTAGTTATACTAGGAGAGTAGATTGAAATAAAATTTTTGGGTGGGGGTAGTGACGTACGGGGGTGGAGGGTGAAAAACTTTAGATTATGATATCTCACAAACCAATTGGACCAGAAAAACAAAATTCGGTTTGGTTATAAAAATTGATAAATAAAGATTGCTCAAAGTAAAATCTTTGAAGGAGGTGGAGAAGCACGGAAGTGGAGGGGATTAGAATTTTTCAAAAATAACACGTTTCATATCTCAATAACAGTGTAAGGTAGATGCTTCAAATTTTAACCAGAAGTAGGCTCAATATAGCTCTAGTAGGAAAAAAAATTTGAAGATGGGGGTGTAGAGGGTGAGGGTGGGGAAGGGTGAGAAGGAAAAAGTTCCGATGTTTATATCTTAAGAACCTGTAATGATATAAGCCTTAAATTTCGTATTTAGATAGAACTATAATAGTAGCATCGTGGAAAAATAATTTTTTTTAAGGGGTAGCATGGTACGAGGTGAGGGGGTGTTTTTCCTAACTTTCGAACGGCTTATGTTAGAGAGTTGAAACTTGGTACCTATATGTAAATTATCTAGAAAATTAATTCTGAAAAAAAAAAATCTAATATTCATTGGCGTTCAGAAGGGGGGGGGGCAAAAAAAGTTATCAGTAAATATAAATTGCATATATTTTCATGATTTTCGTCATATATACTAGCTCGTCACATATATTGAATTTAATTTTATTCTACGGATTCTTCGTATGCATACCTAGAAAGCGCTTTCAAGGTTTTTTGAAAGACTTTTCAGAACAAACGATGTTATGCTGATCGGCCTAAAACTTTTGGGCAAAGTATAGTCGTCTCTCCCTGGCTTCGGGATGAACGCTACTCTGACCGGTTGCCACGAAGATGGGACGTATCCATGCGCCAAGCATGCAGAAAATATCTTTCTGAGGATAGGCACTAGAACATCTGCCCCCTCTTTTAGCATTATCGGATATACACCGTCCACTCCTGGTGACTTATAGTTGTCAAATGATGAAAAAGCTAATTTCACCACCTCAACTGTCACTACAGCAGACGCCATATAACAGCTACGCCTGGGCACTCTGTCTTTAGTCGGGCAGAGTGTCTTAACCAAGCATTGATCGCTTTCGATCATCTGATTTCCAGGAAAATGGGCCTCAAAGAGGGTCCTTAGTGACTCCATTCTCGAAGTGGTATATGTACCATCAGGTCTTAGCAGGGAATCAAGCCTTGCCGTGTTGCCTTTCTAAAAGACTTTGTGCAGCCTAGCCGTTTCCCTGGTTCCTTCCAAACTCTCACAGTAGTTCCTAAAAGAGGCTAGTTTAGATGTCTTAACCAGCTTCTTGCATTCCCTCGGCGCTGTTCGGTAGTGATCCCAGTCGGCCTCTGAGCAACACTTAAGTGCGCGATTTAGAAGCCTCCTGAAGCTTTTTCTGAGCTTCTGCAGGTCCGCAGTCCACCAAGGAACTGTGGTGCTACATCGGCTCTTGCTAACAGGACACGATTCCGCAAAACACTGACCTAAGGTTAGACTTAGACGAGAAGTCACTTCCTCAATCATATCTGGCGTCCTCATTTTTCGTGGTATTTGAGATCTCTCCTGTAAGAGAGATCTGAACAAATTCCAGTCAACATTCCTTGGATTCCGTATAGCCAGTATGACAGGTTTGTCAGCCGCTAGTCGGAATTCCAGATATCTGTGATCCGACAGAGTTTCCTCTTCCAGGATGTGCCAATTTTTTATTGGTTCTGCAATCCTAAAAGAAGACATCGTCATGTCTATCACTTCCGTCTGCCTGCTCGTAACAAACGTCGGCTTGTTGCCTCTGTTGTTTACTACGAGGCACGACGACATAATTTATTTACTGCTGCCCCAAACAGTGTGTTGAGCATTAGCATCACATCCAATGACAAGCTGTAAATTATTGGTGTTCGCGAATCTAACGAGCCCGGTCAGCTCCCTGGATGGGGGAGGTAATAACGAGTCATACGGAAGGTAATCCGACACTACTATTATGTCTTGTCTTCTACCCTCCAAAACGTTCGACATTTAGACCGCTACAACATCTTGACAAGTGAACTGCCTCAACATCGTCGCCTCTATCATATTTGATATGAATAGACAGGCACGCGGTCTTTCAGATCCTTCATCATAAAAGATCCGGCCTCCCTGAATCGAATCCAGTCCACACACTCGCCTGTTGCGAATCCATGGTTCCTGTAGTATTGATACATATGGGGATGTGTGCAGTATGTTAAGTCTCCTACTTAGTAACGCGGTAGCAGCCTTAGCATGTTGCAAGTTGATCTGGGTAAATATGATGCCGCAGTTCGCCATTTCAAGATAATCACTCTCACATTGCATCCACATACTACTACTACTTAGGAAGATTTAATTTAATCCTCCCAAGGAACAGATATGGACGCATGTCATATCAAGTTTGCAGAACCTCTACACTACCGCCATCTATGCCAAGTTCAAGAGTACAGCTCTCAGTACCGTCGAGACTGCTGCTCTTACGCTGTTCATAGACTCGCCACTTGGTAGTGTCAACTCCTGCGTTCGGGGTACGAAGCCGGGCAAGTATTTCCCGGGGTTTCCTAGGTTTACCCGGAATCCAGCATACTGCCCGAATCAGCTTCAGAAACGTGTCCCCTTTCGCAACCTCGAAATTGACACGGTTCTCCGCCGAAATCTTTCCAACGGCATCCGTCAGCCACTCGAAAGCTAATGAATCCCCGCAACGAACTTGCATAAGTCCGTCACAGACATCCGTGCCCTCGAATCTAGGTGAGACCTTTGCTTCACCCAGGAGCTTCCATAGGCCGTTCTCCAGGGCAGCAATGTGACTCTCGGTCAGCTGTTTGCCCTGAGGACCAATGCCGATTACCGCCAGCAAGGCGGAGGCCGCCACCTCAGAGAAGATTTTGTTCCTCTTTGAGGTGGCAGTCTCCGCGCAAGCAGTTTTCGGATTGATCTTCGCGCCTGAGGGTCAGCGCCAGCTAGGTCAGCTACACTAATCTCCCCGCGCATTCGCTCTGCCGATACAGAACCAGTCTCTCCTTAGGTGAAGCAGTCCGGTTTGCCAGTTGCAGCGGCTCCCGAAGTAGACGGTCGGACATCGGCTTGAATGGTTTCCGTCCTCCTCATCTTCCTCGTCCTGCCAGAAGTAGAAGCACGAAATTCACCATCAACCGCAAGATTTGCTTCGGGAGATTCCTCCACAGATCGATTGCGCTTAATAACGTTTTCACCGGCAGGCTTCTCCACGACATTACCACTGACCACTATGACGCTATGATAGTTTGAACTCCATCAATTGCATGCTATGGAACGCACAAAGTGTACGTAACAAATCCATCGAATTTTTTGATTTTTGTGTAGAAAACAATATTGATATATTTTTTATAACCGAAACTTGGTTAAAACATTAAAATGTATTCTATAACCCAAATTATGCTATTTATCGTAACGACAGGGTGGATGATGTAACAGGTGGTGGTGTAGCAATCGGAGTTAAAAGAATATCCAACACGAAAGCACTGGGAGGACTCTATTGACACAGACACTGCTAAGATCCAGAAACTGAAATACGCGGTGACTGAACCGAGAAGGCTGGAGACTGCACATTCAGTAGGTCAAGGTCCGATTTGGACTGCAGCGCCATCGTAAAGCTAGTATTACACTGTATGCCAGGCGGTAAAATATTTGACCATAAAAATTTGACCGAATTTCGTGTCAAATATCCATTTGGCACGCTGCCCGATTGCGATATTACACTATCTGACACATTTGACAAAATCGTAAAATTTTCTCTTCGTGTCAAACGGTCAAACGCCATCAGGTCGGAACGAAATTCTGACTAGATTGTTCAAATCTAAATCGACGTGTTGGCAGATATCTCACAAACAAAAAACCGAACTACAATACTTAAAATAATTAATTATATAATTATTGCTATTTGTTTAACTGATTGTCACAAAAAATTTTCACGATTGATATATCCTATATGACTCATTTGACACAATTGTCTTTCCAGAAATCGCAAACGGTCAAATGTGGTCAAATAAAACATTTTGTCAAACAGCGTTTGACCATTACACTACCTGACACCATCTGACAGCATTTGACAGGGAAAATGGTCAATTATTTGACCGCCTGGCATACAGTGTAGTACTAGCTTAAGTAAGTAAGTAAAATGCTGACCGTATTGACACCGCTCTTCTCCTTGTCTATTCTTAGAACGATCTTGCTCTCTGTAGAGGTTGGAGATTCGTCTTTCAATCCCAACGGGCTTTTCAGTGAACATTCGTGACTCTGGTTTCACAGTGATGAAGCAAAGGATCATCTTGACTTCAGAATGTGAAGCGCAAGTGATTTTTTGAGTACGTATCAGTATGACTTCAGAAGGTGATTATGAACTGAATCAAAAATTCAAATAGTAGAATAGTCTCTTTTGATTAATGGCACTAACCGGTTCTGTTGTGTTCGTGTTCCTTTAAATTAAAAAGTAAAAAAAAGTGAAAAAAGGGGGAAAAAAAGGAAGAAGGTAAGTGCAGTTTTTTTATATTACTAAGTACATATTAAGGCCCCATGAGTCCGGTACGAAATTTTTTTATCCCAGTTTGATTTTTCTTTCTTGAGAGGACTTAAATCGATTGAAATCATTTTTCGTTCGTGTAATTTGGCGTGGACAATGCGTCTGCATCTTTCGCTGACTATCAGCGAATTAATTTCGATTTTACAGAAAAAAATAGTATTACAGGTTTTCAAATAATTTGAAATGCATAACTATTAAAAATCAATACTTTTTTCATTGATTTATCTATGATACTTTTCAATAAAATGCGGTCTTCTTACGTAATTCTTGCCATGGAAATCGTGAAAAATTGCTTCAGTTTGACTTCATATACCATTAACAATAATGAAAATTTTTTAAAATTTGATCTATACAGGACCTTGTTTAAAATTTTTTCTAGAATTATATTTTTGAAAATGACATGTTAATTATTCAATTTATATATAATATGCGTTTAAAAAAGTCGAATTTACGCATTTTAAGAAATACTCAAGGGTTGTTGTTCTAATAGCATTTTTTCCAAATACAGTTTTGAATTTTTTCTTTATGCACGACCTAGTTTACATACCAGCTAATTAAGTGGTGTAATCTTATTTTGCTTTTTTGTTGCCATTATCGTGAAATATTAGCAAGAAAACAGTCATAAATCATCAAAATCCCATTTCATGTTCACATGGTGCCTTAAAGTAAAAGTCTTGTGATTGCAAGCAGTCAGGCTCGTGGTTTATTACCCAATTGCACAGCTCTGCACAAAAAAACAGACGACAGTCAACACTAAGTACCGTATTTCTCAGACTTTAACATAAAATACGTAATTATTAAAGTTATTAAGTAAAATTTATTGTATTTTTTGTCAACTTAAAATTATCTTCAAGTTAAATTTATGAGATATTACTTTATTATTTATAATACAGTATGTAACGACTCAAATCCGGGGTAAGGCTCATCGGGTGCCAGAATCGTGCACAAAACATTTATTGCTGTCAGGACTTCAATTCATTTATTATTTCGTATTATTTCGTTAAAACTTATCACTATTTAATTTAAATTCAATCACTTTGTTGGTTAGTTTACTCGTCTTTGCGACCGTGTTTGCTCTCTGCTCGTTTACTCGCTCTGTTGAATTCTGTCGTTCTCTTCCGTCTCTTGTTGTACTGGCTACGCTGCGTTACGCTGACTTGCGTCGCCCCATTCGTCTCCTGTCGCATTGACTACATCGCGTCGCGCTGACCGTTGTCGCTCCGCTTCGTCTCTGGTTTCTTTTACACGTTTGATGCTTCTCGCTCTACTCGACATCCTCCGCCTTGCTTCTTGTTCCTCTGTGTTGCCTCGACGTCCCTTATCTACGTCCCTTTGTGTCGCCTGGCGTCTCCTGTGCTCTATGTGCCTCGACATCCCCTGTCTACGTCCTTTTGTGTCGCCTGGTGTCTCCTGTGCTCTATGTGCCTCGACATCCCCTGTCTACGTCTCTTTGTGTCGCCTGGCGCCTCCTGTGGTCCATGTCGCCTTGGTACCCCTTGCTCTCGATGCTCTTGGTGCATTGCGGTGGTTGCCTTCGTTCTGCGATTGGTCCCGTAGTACTGGCGTTGTTCGACGTAGTGACCGTGGCTGTTGCGTCGTCCTGTGCGTTGCGTTGCTTCGTGCGTTGCGTTGCGTGGCTTCGTGCGTTGCGTTGTTTGTGCGTCGTAGTGGCGTTGCTCTGAGCGTCTTCGTTGCGTTGCCCCGTGTGTCTTCGTGGCGTTGCTTAGCACTGCTCTGCTTGGCTCATCCTGCTGGGAAACTCTGGTCTTCGTACTGCTAGGCTCGTCTTCCGCTTGGCTCAGCTCTGCTCTGCTCGCTGTCGTCTTCGTCTTCGGCTCTAGGACGTCTGGGCACTTAGGTCGGGGCACGAACTGATAGCTATAAACCTTCGAAGAGGAACTGGTAAGTCCACAATACCTTCTCCAGTTTATAGGCTGATCAGAGGTGATAACCCCTGCCGGCTTAGTAAACCACGTTACGTCCAAGAGGAACTGGTAAGTCCACAATACTTTGGAACGCAGCCTGTCAACTGCCAACTGACCTCCTGATGCTTGTTCGCCGTTCCTTTTATAGGTGCTCGCCATAACCGGTTTTTCTGATAGCTTTGGGTTTTCACTATTTTATGATTCGTGGCTGGTGCATGTAGTCGTCAGTATATAGTCTTTTGTGAGTTTCGTACCTTTGTCGGTGGGTTTATCCAGCCGTACTGTGTCACCTGAGGCATTGTTACGGTCCCACCGACTTTTCAGGTTATTCCGCCAATGTGCGATTTCTTCCTTACAGGTTTTGTGTTTTCCTTGTTGTGTTTTCCCATGTATGTCTTAATTGTCCCATGTTGTTGTTGTTTCCATATTGTAATCCTATGCTACCGTGCTGTTTGTATGTTGCTTTATATGTTATTTGTTATTGTTTCTCTACGCTTTGATTCAGTGCTACCATGCTGTTACTTTATCTTTAAGCTTGGAATTCCGTGTTACCGTGCTATTGCTATTGCTTTAAGCCCACTTTGAGCGTTGATTTGTGTGTGGAAATTTATGTTCAAATTTGCATCCTCACAAGTATTGTTATTAAGTTTCAAAAAAAAAAAAATTTACTGCCCTAAAAATTTTTTTCTCCACGTTTCACGACTAGTAGACACGAAAAAACCAATCAAAATTTTCACTCCGTCTGTCCGCCGTACGCCGTACGTCGACCACCAAAATCCTTTGAAGGCTCGTAGCTCTCAAACCAGTGGAGCTATTATATTAAATTTTTTTCTAAGAATAGACTTGGTAGACCCCTTGAATTGACATTATTTTCAGGGGGGTGGTGTGAGCGGGAAGGTGGGGGAAGCGTTTTAGACGAAAAATTTTGGTTTCTAGATCTCAGCAACCGCTTATGTTAGGAGACTGAAACTTGGAATTTCTATAGAGCTTTGATAGTGGACCCATTTGCAAAAAAATTACTGATACGGGTGAAGGGGTGTGGGAGTGGAAGGGGAAATAATGCGTCCGAAACGGTAGAATTTCGAGATCGACACATTCTAAAATCCATATCTCCTAAACCGTTAATGGCAAGCAATTAAAACTTAACAAATATCTGTAGTTATATTAGGAGAGTAGATTGAAATAAAATCTTTTGGGTGGGGGTAGTGACGTACGGGGGTGGAGGGTGAAAAACTTTAGATTATGATATCTCACAAACCAATTGGACCAGAAAAACAAAATTCGGTTTGGTTATAAAAATTGATAAATAAAGATTGCTCAAAGTAAAATCTTTGAAGGAGGTGGAGAAGCACGGAAGTGGAGGGGATTAGAATTTTTCAAAAATAACACGTTTCATATCTCAATAACAGTGTAAGGTAGATGCTTCAAATTTTAACCAGAAGTAGGCTCGATATAGCTCCAGTAGGAAAAAAAATTTGAAGATGGGGGTGTAGAGGGTGAGGGTGGGGAAGGGTGAGAAGGAAAAAGTTCCGATGTTTATATCTTAAGAACCTGTAATGATATAAGCCTTAAATTTCGTATTTAGATAGAACTATAATAGTGGCATCGTGGAAAAATAATTTTTTTTTATGGGGTAGCATGGTACGAGGTGAGGGGGTGTTTTTCCTAACTTTCGAACGGCTTATGTTAGAGAGTTGAAACTTGGTACCTATATGTAAATTATCTAGAAAATTAATTCTGAAAAAAAAAGTCGAATATTCATTGGCGTTCAGAAGGGGGGGGGGCAAAAAAAGTTGTCAGTAAATATAAATTGCATATATTTTCATGATTTTCGTCATATATACTAGCTCGTCACAAATATTGAATTTAATTTTATTCTACGGATTCTTCGTATGCATACCTAGAAAGCGCTTTCAAGGTTTTTTGAAAGACTTTTCAGAACAAACGATGTTATGCTGATCGGCCTAAAACTTTTGGGCAAAGTATAGTCGTCTCTCCCTGGCTTCGGGATGAACGCTACTCTGACCGGTTGCCACGAAGATGGGACGTATCCATGCGCCAAGCATGCAGAAAATATCTTTCTGAGGATAGGCACTAGAACATCTGCCCCCTCTTTTAGCATTATCGGATATACACCGTCCACTCCTGGTGACTTATAGTTGTCAAATGATGAAAAAGCTAATTTCACCACCTCAACTGTCACTACAGCAGACGCCATATAACAGCTACGCCTGGGCACTCTGTCTTTAGTCGGGCAGAGTGTCTTAACCAAGCATTGATCGCTTTCGATCATCTGATTTCCAGGAAAATGGGCCTCAAAGAGGGTCCTTAGTGACTCCATTCTCGAAGTGGTATATGTACCATCAGGTCTTAGCAGGGAATCAAGCCTTGCCGTGTTGCCTTTCTAAAAGACTTTGTGCAGCCTAGCCGTTTCCCTGGTTCCTTCCAAACTCTCACAGTAGTTCCTAAAAGAGGCTAGTTTAGATGTCTTAACCAGCTTCTTGTATTCCCTCGGCGCTGTTCGGTAGTGATCCCAGTCGGCCTCTGAGCAACACTTAAGTGCGCGATTTAGAAGCCTCCTGAAGCTTTTTCTGAGCTTCTGCAGGTCCGCAGTCCACCAAGGAACTGTGGTGCTACATCGGCTCTTGCTAACAGGACACGATTCCGCAAAACACTGACCTACGGTTAGACTTAGACGAGAAGTCACTTCCTCAATCATATCTGGCGTCCTCATTTTTCGTGGTATTTGAGATCTCTCCTGTAAGAGAGATCTGAACAAATTCCAGTCAACATTCCTTGGATTCCGTATAGCCAGTATGACAGGTTTGTCAGCCGCTAGTCGGAATTCCAGATATCTGTGATCCGACAGAGTTTCCTCTTCCAGGACGTGCCAATTTTTTATTGGTTCTGCAATCCTAAAAGAAGACATCGTCATGTCTATCACTTCCGTCTGCCTGCTCGTAACAAACGTCGGCTTGTTGCCTCTGTTGTTTACTACGAGGCACGACGACATAATGAACTCCAATAATCGCTCACCCCTAGGATTGCATTTACTGCTGCCCCAAACAGTGTGTTGAGCATTAGCATCACATCCAATGACAAGCTGTAAATTATTGTTGTCCGCGAATCTAACGAGCCCGGTCAGCTCCCTGGATGGGGGAGGTAATAACGAGTCATACGGAAGGTAATCCGACACTACTATTATGTCTTGTCTTCTACACTCCAAAACGTTCGACATTTAGACCGCTACAACATCTTGACAAGTGAACTGCCTCAACATCGTCGCCTCTATCATATTTGATATGAATAGACAGGCACGCGGTCTTTCAGATCCTTCATCATAAAAGATCCGGCCTCCCTGAATCGAATCCAGTCCACACACTCGCCTGTTGCGAATCCATGGTTCCTGTAGTATTGATACATATGGGGATGTGTGCAGTATGTTAAGTCTCCTACTTAGTAACGCGGTAGCAGCCTTAGCATGTTGCAAGTTGATCTGGGTAAATATGATGCCGCAGTTCGCCATTTCAAGATAATCACTCTCACATTGCATCCACATACTACTACTACTTAGGAAGATTTAATTTAATCCTCCCAAGGAACAGATATGGACGCATGTCATATCAAGTTTGCAGAACCTCTACACTACCGCCATCTATGCCAAGTTCAAGAGTACAGCTCTCAGTACCGTCGAGACTGCTGCTCTTACGCTGTTCATAGACTCGCCACTTGGTAGTGTCAACTCCTGCGTTCGGGGTACGAAGCCGGGCAAGTATTTCCCGGGGTTTCCTAGGTTTACCCGGAATCCAGCATACTGCCCGAATCAGCTTCAGAAACGTGTCCCCTTTCGCAACCTCGAAATTGACACGGTTCTCCGCCGAAATCTTTCCAACGGCATCCGTCAGCCACTCGAAAGCTAATGAATCCCCGCAACGAACTTGCATAAGTCCGTCACAGACATCCGTGCCCTCGAATCTAGGTGAGACCTTTGCTTCACCCAGGAGCTTCCATAGGCCGTTCTCCAGGGCAGCAATGTGACTCTCGGTCAGCTGTTTGCCCTGAGGACCAATGCCGATTACCGCCAGCAAGGCGGAGGCCGCCACCTCAGAGAAGATTTTGTTCCTCTTTGAGGTGGCAGTCTCCGCGCAAGCAGTTTTCGGATTGATCTTCGCGCCTGAGGGTCAGCGCCAGCTAGGTCAGCTACACTAATCTCCCCGCGCATTCGCTCTGCCGATACAGAACCAGTCTCTCCTTAGGTGAAGCAGTCCGGTTTGCCAGTTGCAGCGGCTCCCGAAGTAGACGGTCGGACATCGGCTTGAATGGTTTCCGTCCTCCTCATCTTCCTCGTCCTGCCAGAAGTAGAAGCACGAAATTCACCATCAACCGCAAGATTTGCTTCGGGAGATTCCTCCACAGATCGATTGCGCTTAATAACGTTTTCACCGGCAGGCTTCTCCACGACATTACCACTGACCACTATGACGCTATGATAGTTTGAACTCCATCAATTGCATGCTATGGAACGCACAAAGTGTACGTAACAAATCCATCGAATTTTTTGATTTTTGTGTAGAAAACAATATTGATATATTTTTTATAACCGAAACTTGGTTAAAACATTAAAATGTATTCTATAACCCAAATTATGCTATTTATCGTAACGACAGGGTGGATGATGTAACAGGTGGTGGTGTAGCAATCGGAGTTAAAAGAATATCCAACACGAAAGCACTGGGAGGACTCTATTGACACAGACACTGCTAAGATCCAGAAACTGAAATACGCGGTGACTGAACCGAGAAGGCTGGAGACTGCACATTCAGTAGGTCAAGGTCCGATTTGGACTGCAGCGCCATCGTAAAGCTAGTATTACACTGTATGCCAGGCGGTAAAATATTTGACCATAAAAATTTGACCGAATTTCGTGTCAAATATCCATTTGGCACGCTGCCCGATTGCGATATTACACTATCTGACACATTTGACAAAATCGTAAAATTTTCTCTTCGTGTCAAACGGTCAAACGCCATCAGGTCGGAACGAAATTCTGACTAGATTGTTCAAATCTAAATCGACGTGTTGGCAGATATCTCACAAACAAAAAACCGAACTACAATACTTAAAATAATTAATTATATAATTATTGCTATTTGTTTAACTGATTGTCACAAAAAATTTTCACGATTGATATATCCTATATGACTCATTTGACACAATTGTCTTTCCAGAAATCGCAAACGGTCAAATGTGGTCAAATAAAACATTTTGTCAAACAGCGTTTGACCATTACACTACCTGACACCATCTGACAGCATTTGACAGGGAAAATGGTCAATTATTTGACCGCCTAGCATACAGTGTAGTACTAGCTTAAGTAAGTAAGTAAAATGCTGACCGTATTGACACCGCTCTTCTCCTTGTCTATTCTTAGAACGATCTTGCTCTCTGTAGAGGTTGGAGATTCGTCTTTCAATCCCAACGGGCTTTTCAGTGAACATTCGTGACTCTGGTTTCACAGTGATGAAGCAAAGGATCATCTTGACTTCAGAATGTGAAGCGCAAGTGATTTTTTGAGTACGTATCAGTATGACTTCAGAAGGTGATTATGAACTGAATCAAAAATTCAAATAGTAGAATAGTCTCTTTTGATTAATGGCACTAACCGGTTCTGTTGTGTTCGTGTTCCTTTAAATTAAAAAGTAAAAAAAAGTGAAAAAAGGGGGAAAAAAAGGAAGAAGGTAAGTGCAGTTTTTTTATATTACTAAGTACATATTAAGGCCCCATGAGTCCGGTACGAAATTTTTTTATCCCAGTTTGATTTTTCTTTCTTGAGAGGACTTAAATCGATTGAAATCATTTTTCGTTCGTGTAATTTGGCGTGGACAATGCGTCTGCATCTTTCGCTGACTATCAGCGAATTAATTTCGATTTTACAGAAAAAAATAGTATTACAGGTTTTCAAATAATTTGAAACGCATAACTATTAAAAATCAATACTTTTTTCATTGATTTATCTATGATACTTTTCAATAAAATGCGGTCTTCTTACGTAATTCTTGCCATGGAAATCGTGAAAAATTGCTTCAGTTTGACTTCATATACCATTAACAATAATGAAAATTTTTTAAAATTTGATCTATACAGGACCTTGTTTAAAATTTTTTCTAGAATTATATTTTTGAAAATGACATGTTAATTATTCAATTTATATATAATATGCGTTTAAAAAAGTCGAATTTACGCATTTTAAGAAATACTCAAGGGTTGTTGTTCTAATAGAATTTTTTCCAAATACAGTTTTGAATTTTTTCTTTATGCACGACCTAGTTTACATACCAGCTAATTAAGTGGTGTAATCTTATTTTGCTTTTTTGTTGCCATTATCGTGAAATATTAGCAAGAAAACAGTCATAAATCATCAAAATCCCATTTCATGTTCACATGGTGCCTTAAAGTAAAAGTCTTGTGATTGCAAGCAGTCAGGCTCGTGGTTTATTACCCAATTGCACAGCTCTGCACAAAAAAACAGACGACAGTCAACACTAAGTACCGTATTTCTCAGACTTTAACATAAAATACGTAATTATTAAAGTTATTAAGTAAAATTTATTGTATTTTTTGTCAACTTAAAATTATCTTCAAGTTAAATTTATGAGATATTACTTTATTATTTATAATACAGTATGTAACGACTCAAATCCGGGGTAAGGCTCATCGGGTGCCAGAATCGTGCACAAAACATTTATTGCTGTCAGGACTTCAATTCATTTATTATTTCGTATTATTTCGTTAAAACTTATCACTATTTAATTTAAATTCAATCACTTTGTTGGTTAGTTTACTCGTCTTTGCGACCGTGTTTGCTCTCTGCTCGTTTACTCGCTCTGTTGAATTCTGTCGTTCTCTTCCGTCTCTTGTTGTACTGGCTACGCTGCGTTACGCTGACTTGCGTCGCCCCATTCGTCTCCTGTCGCATTGACTACATCGCGTCGCGCTGACCGTTGTCGCTCCGCTTCGTCTCTGGTTTCTTTTACACGTTTGATGCTTCTCGCTCTACTCGACATCCTCCGCCTTGCTTCTTGTTCCTCTGTGTTGCCTCGACGTCCCTTATCTACGTCCCTTTGTGTCGCCTGGCGTCTCCTGTGCTCTATGTGCCTCGACATCCCCTGTCTACGTCCTTTTGTGTCGCCTGGTGTCTCCTGTGCTCTATGTGCCTCGACATCCCCTGTCTACGTCTCTTTGTGTCGCCTGGCGCCTCCTGTGGTCCATGTCGCCTTGGTACCCCTTGCTCTCGATGCTCTTGGTGCATTGCGGTGGTTGCCTTCGTTCTGCGATTGGTCCCGTAGTACTGGCGTTGTTCGACGTAGTGACCGTGGCTGTTGCGTCGTCCTGTGCGTTGCGTTGCTTCGTGCGTTGCGTTGCGTGGCTTCGTGCGTTGCGTTGTTTGTGCGTCGTAGTGGCGTTGCTCTGAGCGTCTTCGTTGCGTTGCCCCGTGTGTCTTCGTGGCGTTGCTTAGCACTGCTCTGCTTGGCTCATCCTGCTGGGAAACTCTGGTCTTCGTACTGCTAGGCTCGTCTTCCGCTTGGCTCAGCTCTGCTCTGCTCGCTGTCGTCTTCGTCTTCGGCTCTAGGACGTCTGGGCACTTAGGTCGGGGCACGAACTGATAGCTATAAACCTTCGAAGAGGAACTGGTAAGTCCACAATACCTTCTCCAGTTTATAGGCTGATCAGAGGTGATAACCCCTGCCGGCTTAGTAAACCACGTTACGTCCAAGAGGAACTGGTAAGTCCACAATACTTTGGAACGCAGCCTGTCAACTGCCAACTGACCTCCTGATGCTTGTTCGCCGTTCCTTTTATAGGTGCTCGCCATAACCGGTTTTTCTGATAGCTTTGGGTTTTCACTATTTTATGATTCGTGGCTGGTGCATGTAGTCGTCAGTATATAGTCTTTTGTGAGTTTCGTACCTTTGTCGGTGGGTTTATCCAGCCGTACTGTGTCACCTGAGGCATTGTTACGGTCCCACCGACTTTTCAGGTTATTCCGCCAATGTGCGATTTCTTCCTTACAGGTTTTGTGTTTTCCTTGTTGTGTTTTCCCATGTATGTCTTAATTGTCCCATGTTGTTGTTGTTTCCATATTGTAATCCTATGCTACCGTGCTGTTTGTATGTTGCTTTATATGTTATTTGTTATTGTTTCTCTACGCTTTGATTCAGTGCTACCATGCTGTTACTTTATCTTTAAGCTTGGAATTCCGTGTTACCGTGCTATTGCTATTGCTTTAAGCCCACTTTGAGCGTTGATTTGTGTGTGGAAATTTGTGTTCAAATTTGCATCCTCACAAGTATTGTTATTAAGTTTCAAAAAAAAAAAATTTACTGCCCTCAAAATTTTTTTCTCCACGTTTCACGACTAGTAGACACGAAAAAACCAATCAAAATTTTCACTCCGTCTGTCCGCCGTACGCCGTACGTCGACCACCAAAATCCTTTGAAGGCTCGTAGCTCTCAAACCAGTGGAGCTATTATATTAAAATTTTTTCTAAGAATAGACTTGGTAGACCCCTTGAATTGACATTATTTTCAGGGGGGTGGTGTGAGCGGGAAGGTGGGGGAAGCGTTTTAGACGAAAAGTTTTGGTTTCTAGATCTCATCAACCGCTTATGTTAGGAGACTGAAACTTGGAATTTCTATAGAGCTTTGATAGTGGACCCATTTGCAAAAAAATTACTGATACGGGTGAAGGGGTGTGGGAGTGGAAGGGGAAATAATGCGTCCGAAACGGTAGAATTTCGAGATCGACACATTCTAAAATCCATATCTCCTAAACCGTTAATGGCAAGCAATTAAAACTTAACAAATATCTGTAGTTATACTAGGAGAGTAGATTGAAATAAAATTTTTGGGTGGGGGTAGTGACGTACGGGGGTGGAGGGTGAAAAACTTTAGATTATGATATCTCACAAACCAATTGGACCAGAAAAACAAAATTCGGTTTGGTTATAAAAATTGATAAATAAAGATTGCTCAAAGTAAAATCTTTGAAGGAGGTGGAGAAGCACGGAAGTGGAGGGGATTAGAATTTTTCAAAAATAACACGTTTCATATCTCAATAACAGTGTAAGGTAGATGCTTCAAATTTTAACCAGAAGTAGGCTCGATATAGCTCTAGTAGGAAAAAAAATTTGAAGATGGGGGTGTAGAGGGTGAGGGTGGGGAAGGGTGAGAAGGAAAAAGTTCCGATGTTTATATCTTAAGAACCTGTAATGATATAAGCCTTAAATTTCGTATTTAGATAGAACTATAATAGTAGCATCGTGGAAAAATAATTTTTTTTAAGGGGTAGCATGGTACGAGGTGAGGGGGTGTTTTTCCTAACTTTCGAACGGCTTATGTTAGAGAGTTGAAACTTGGTACCTATATGTAAATTATCTAGAAAATTAATTCTGAAAAAAAAAAATCTAATATTCATTGGCGTTCAGAAGGGGGGGGGGGCAAAAAAAGTTGTCAGTAAATATAAATTGCATATATTTTCATGATTTTCGTCATATATACTAGCTCGTCACATATATTGAATTTAATTTTATTCTACGGATTCTTCGTATGCATACCTAGAAAGCGCTTTCAAGGTTTTTTGAAAGACTTTTCAGAACAAACGATGTTATGCTGATCGGCCTAAAACTTTTGGGCAAAGTATAGTCGTCTCTCCCTGGCTTCGGGATGAACGCTACTCTGACCGGTTGCCACGAAGATGGGACGTATCCATGCGCCAAGCATGCAGAAAATATCTTTCTGAGGATAGGCACTAGAACATCTGCCCCCTCTTTTAGCATTATCGGATATACACCGTCCACTCCTGGTGACTTATAGTTGTCAAATGATGAAAAAGCTAATTTCACCACCTCAACTGTCACTACAGCAGACGCCATATAACAGCTACGCCTGGGCACTCTGTCTTTAGTCGGGCAGAGTGTCTTAACCAAGCATTGATCGCTTTCGATCATCTGATTTCCAGGAAAATGGGCCTCAAAGAGGGTCCTTAGTGACTCCATTCTCGAAGTGGTATATGTACCATCAGGTCTTAGCAGGGAATCAAGCCTTGCCGTGTTGCCTTTCTAAAAGACTTTGTGCAGCCTAGCCGTTTCCCTGGTTCCTTCCAAACTCTCACAGTAGTTCCTAAAAGAGGCTAGTTTAGATGTCTTAACCAGCTTCTTGTATTCCCTCGGCGCTGTTCGGTAGTGATCCCAGTCGGCCTCTGAGCAACACTTAAGTGCGCGATTTAGAAGCCTCCTGAAGCTTTTTCTGAGCTTCTGCAGGTCCGCAGTCCACCAAGGAACTGTGGTTCTACATCAGCTCTTGCTAACAGGACACGATTCCGCAAAACACTGACCTAAGGTTAGACTTAGACGAGAAGTCACTTCCTCAATCATATCTGGCGTCCTCATTTTTCGTGGTATTTGAGATCTCTCCTGTAAGAGAGATCTGAACAAATTCCAGTCAACATTCCTTGGATTCCGTATAGCCAGTATGACAGGTTTGTCAGCCGCTAGTCGGAATTCCAGATATCTGTGATCCGACAGAGTTTCCTCTTCCAGGACGTGCCAATTTTTTATTGGTTCTGCAATCCTAAAAGAAGACATCGTCATGTCTATCACTTCCGTCTGCCTGCTCGTAACAAACGTCGGCTTGTTGCCTCTGTTGTTTACTACGAGGCACGACGACATAATTTATTTACTGCTGCCCCAAACAGTGTGTTGAGCATTAGCATCACATCCAATGACAAGCTGTAAATTATTGGTGTTCGCGAATCTAACGAGCCCGGTCAGCTCCCTGGATGGGGGAGGTAATAACGAGTCATACGGAAGGTAATCCGACACTACTATTATGTCTTGTCTTCTACCCTCCAAAACGTTCGACATTTAGACCGCTACAACATCTTGACAAGTGAACTGCCTCAACATCGTCGCCTCTATCATATTTGATATGAATAGACAAGCACGCGGTCTTTCAGATCCTTCATCATAAAAGATCCGGCCTCCCTGAATCGAATCCAGTCCACACACTCGCCTGTTGCGAATCCATGGTTCCTGTAGTATTGATACATATGGGGATGTGTGCAGTATGTTAAGTCTCCTACTTAGTAACGCGGTAGCAGCCTTAGCATGTTGCAAGTTGATCTGGGTAAATATGATGCCGCAGTTCGCCATTTCAAGATAATCACTCTCACATTGCATCCACATACTACTACTACTTAGGAAGATTTAATTTAATCCTCCCAAGGAACAGATATGGACGCATGTCATATCAAGTTTGCAGAACCTCTACACTACCGCCATCTATGCCAAGTTCAAGAGTACAGCTCTCAGTACCGTCGAGACTGCTGCTCTTACGCTGTTCATAGACTCGCCACTTGGTAGTGTCAACTCCTGCGTTCGGGGTACGAAGCCGGGCAAGTATTTCCCGGGGTTTCCTAGGTTTACCCGGAATCCAGCATACTGCCCGAATCAGCTTCAGAAACGTGTACCCTTTCGCAACCTCGAAATCCTCGCCGAAATCTTTCCAACGGCATCCGTCAGCCACTCGAAAGCTAATGAATCCCCGCAACGAACTTGCATAAGTCCGTCACAGACATCCGTGCCCTCGAATCTAGGTGAGACCTTTGCTTCACCCAGGAGCTTCCATAGGCCGTTCTCCAGGGCAGCAATGTGACTCTCGGTCAGCTGTTTGCCCTGAGGACCAATGCCGATTACCGCCAGCAAGGCGGAGGCCGCCACCTCAGAGAAGATTTTGTTCCTCTTTGAGGTGGCAGTCTCCGCGCAAGCAGTTTTCGGATTGATCTTCGCGCCTGAGGGTCAGCGCCAGCTAGGTCAGCTACACTAATCTCCCCGCGCATTCGCTCTGCCGATACAGAACCAGTCTCTCCTTAGGTGAAGCAGTCCGGTTTGCCAGTTGCAGCGGCTCCCGAAGTAGACGGTCGGACATCGGCTTGAATGGTTTCCGTCCTCCTCATCTTCCTCGTCCTGCCAGAAGTAGAAGCACGAAATTCACCATCAACCGCAAGATTTGCTTCGGGAGATTCCTCCACAGATCGATTGCGCTTAATAACGTTTTCACCGGCAGGCTTCTCCACGACATTACCACTGACCACTATGACGCTATGATAGTTTGAACTCCATCAATTGCATGCTATGGAACGCACAAAGTGTACGTAACAAATCCATCGAATTTTTTGATTTTTGTGTAGAAAACAATATTGATATATTTTTTATAACCGAAACTTGGTTAAAACATTAAAATGTATTCTATAACCCAAATTATGCTATTTATCGTAACGACAGGGTGGATGATGTAACAGGTGGTGGTGTAGCAATCGGAGTTAAAAGAATATCCAACACGAAAGCACTGGGAGGACTCTATTGACACAGACACTGCTAAGATCCAGAAACTGAAATACGCGGTGACTGAACCGAGAAGGCTGGAGACTGCACATTCAGTAGGTCAAGGTCCGATTTGGACTGCAGCGCCATCGTAAAGCTAGTATTACACTGTATGCCAGGCGGTAAAATATTTGACCATAAAAATTTGACCGAATTTCGTGTCAAATATCCATTTGGCACGCTGCCCGATTGCGATATTACACTATCTGACACATTTGACAAAATCGTAAAATTTTCTCTTCGTGTCAAACGGTCAAACGCCATCAGGTCGGAACGAAATTCTGACTAGATTGTTCAAATCTAAATCGACGTGTTGGCAGATATCTCACAAACAAAAAACCGAACTACAATACTTAAAATAATTAATTATATAATTATTGCTATTTGTTTAACTGATTGTCACAAAAAATTTTCACGATTGATATATCCTATATGACTCATTTGACACAATTGTCTTTCCAGAAATCGCAAACGGTCAAATGTGGTCAAATAAAACATTTTGTCAAACAGCGTTTGACCATTACACTACCTGACACCATCTGACAGCATTTGACAGGGAAAATGGTCAATTATTTGACCGCCTGGCATACAGTGTAGTACTAGCTTAAGTAAGTAAGTAAAATGCTGACCGTATTGACACCGCTCTTCTCCTTGTCTATTCTTAGAACGATCTTGCTCTCTGTAGAGGTTGGAGATTCGTCTTTCAATCCCAACGGGCTTTTCAGTGAACATTCGTGACTCTGGTTTCACAGTGATGAAGCAAAGGATCATCTTGACTTCAGAATGTGAAGCGCAAGTGATTTTTTGAGTACGTATCAGTATGACTTCAGAATGAGATTATGAACTGAATCAAAAATTCAAACAGTAGAATAGTCTCTTTTGATTAATGGCACTAACCGGTTCTGTTGTGTTCGTGTTTAAATTAAAAAGTAAAAAAAAGTGAAAAAAGGGGGAAAAAAAGGAAGAAGGTAAGTGCAGTTTTTTTATATTACTAAGTACATATTAAGGCCCCATGAGTCCGGTACGAAATTTTTTTATCCCAGTTTGATTTTTCTTTCTTGAGAGGACTTAAATCGATTGAAATCATTTTTCGTTCGTGTAATTTGGCGTGGACAATGCGTCTGCATCTTTCGCTGACTATCAGCGAATTAATTTCGATTTTACAGAAAAAAATAGTATCACAGGTTTTCAAATAATTTGAAAAGCATAACTATTAAAAATCAATACTTTTTTCATTGATTTATCTATGATACTTTTCAATAAAATGCGGTCTTCTTACGTAATTCTTTCCATGGAAATCGTGAAAAATTGCTTCAGTTTGACTTCATATACCATTAACAATAATGAATTTTTTAAAATTTGATCTATACAGGACCTTGTTTAAAATTTTTTCTAGAATTATATTTTTGAAAATGACATGTTAATTATTCAATTTATATATAATATGCGTTTAAAAAAGTCGAATTTACGCATTTTAAGAAATACTCAAGGGTTGTTGTTCTAATAGCATTTTTTCCAAATACAGTTTTGAATTTTTTCTTTATACACGACCTAGTTTACATACCAGCTAATTAAGTGGTGTAATCTTATTTTGCTTTTTTGTTGCCATTATCGTGAAATATTAGCAAGAAAACAGTCATAAATCATCAAAATCCCATTTCATGTTCACATGGTGCCTTAAAGTAAAAGTCTTGTGATTGCAAGCAGTCTGGCTCGTGGTTTATTACCCAATTGCACAGCTCTGCACAAAAAACAGACGACAGTCAACACTAAGTACCGTATTTCTCAGACTTTAACATAAAATACGTAATTATTAAAGTTATTAAGTAAAATTTATTGTATTTTTTGTCAACTTATAATTATCTTCAAGTTAAATTTATGAGATATTACTTTATTATTTATAATACAGTATGTAACGACTCAAATCCGGGATAAGGCTCATCGGGTGCCAGAATCGTGCACAAAACATTTATTGCTGTCAGGACTTCAATTCATTTATTATTTCGTATTATTTCGTTAAAACTTATCACTATTTAATTTAAATTCAATCACTTTGTTGGTTAGTTTACTCGTCTTTGCGACCGTGTTTGCTCTCTGCTCGTTTACTCTGTTGAATTCTGTCGTTCTCTTCCGTCTCTTGTTGTACTGGCTACGCTGCGTTACGCTGACTTGCTTCGCCCCATTCGTCTCCTGTCGCATTGACTACATCGCGTCGCGCTGACCGTTGTCGCTCCGCTTCGTCTCTGGTTTCTTTTACACGTTTGATGCTTCTCGCTCGACTCGACATCCTCCGCCTTGCTTCTTGTTCCTCTGTGTTGCCTCGACGTCCCTTATCTACGTCCCTTTGTGTCGCCTGGCGTCTCCTGTGCTCTATGTGCCTCGACATCCCCTGTCTACGTCCTTTTGTGTCGCCTGGTGTCTCCTGTGCTCTATGTGCCTCGACATCCCCTGTCTACGTCTCTTTGTGTCGCCTGGCGCCTCCTGTGGTCCATGTCGCCTTGGTACCCCTTGCTCTCGATGCTCTTGGTGCATTGCGGTGGTTGCCTTCGTTCTGCGATTGGTCCCGTAGTACTGGCGTTGTTCGACGTAGTGACCGTGGCTGTTGCGTCGTCCTGTGCGTTGCGTTGCTTCGTGCGTTGCGTTGCGTGGCTTCGTGCGTTGCGTTGTTTGTGCGTCGTAGTGGCGTTGCTCTGAGCGTCTTCGTTGCGTTGCCCCGTGTGTCTTCGTGGCGTTGCTTAGCACTGCTCTGCTTGGCTCATCCTGCTGGGAAACTCTGGTCTTCGTACTGCTAGGCTCGTCTTCCGCTTGGCTCAGCTCTGCTCTGCTCGCTGTCGTCTTCGTCTTCGGCTCTAGGACGTCTGGGCACTTAGGTCGGGGCATGAACTGATAGCTATAAACCTTCGAAGAGGAACTGGTAAGTCCACAATACCTTCTCCAGTTTATAGGCTGATCAGAGGTGATAACCCCTGCCGGCTTAGTAAACCACGTTACGTCCAAGAGGAACTGGTAAGTCCACAATACTTTGGAACGCAGCCTGTCAACTGCCAACTGACCTCCTGATGCTTGTTCGCCGTTCCTTTTATAGGTGCTCGCCATAACCGGTTTTTCTGATAGCTTTGGGTTTTCACTATTTTATGATTCGTGGCTGGTGCATGTAGTCGTCAGTATATAGTCTTTTGTGAGTTTCGTACCTTTGTCGGTGGGTTTATCCAGCCGTACTGTGTCACCTGAGGCATTGTTACGGTCCCACCGACTTTTCAGGTTATTCCGCCAATGTGCGATTTCTTCCTTACAGGTTTTGTGTTTTCCTTGTTGTGTTTTCCCATGTATGTCTTAATTGTCCCATGTTGTTGTTGTTTCCATATTGTAATCCAATGCTACCGTGCTGTTTGTATGTTGCTTTATATGTTATTTGTTCTTGTTTCTCTACGCTTTGATTCAGTGCTACCATGCTGTTACTTTATCTTTAAGCTTGGAATTCCGTGTTACCGTGCTATTGCTATTGCTTTAAGCCCACTTTGAGCGTTGATTTGTGTGTGGAAATTTATGTTCAAATTTGCATCCTCACAAGTATTGTTATTAAGTTTCAAAAAAAAAAAATTTACTGCCCTCAAAATTTTTTTCTCCACGTTTCACGACTAGTAGACACGAAAAAACCAATCAAAATTTTCACTCCGTCTGTCCGCCGTACGCCGTACGTCGACCACCAAAATCCTTTGAAGGCTCGTAGCTCTCAAACCAGTGGAGCTATTATATTAAAATTTTTTCTAAGAATAGACTTGGTAGACCCCTTGAATTGACATTATTTTCAGGGGGGAGGTGTGAGCGGGAAGGTGGGGGAAGCGTTTTAGACGAAAAGTTTTGGTTTCTAGATCTCATCAACCGCTTATGTTAGGAGACTGAAACTTGGAGTTTCTATAGAGCTTTGATAGTGGACCCATTTGCAGAAAAATTACTGATATGGGTGAAGGGGTGTGGGAGTGGAAGGGGAAATAATGCGTCCGAAACGGTAGAATTTCGAGATCGACACATTCTAAAATCCATATCTCCTAAACCGTTAATGGCAAGCAATTAAAACTTAACAAATATCTGTAGTTATACTAGGAGAGTAGATTGAAATAAAATTTTTGGGTGGGGGTAGTGACGTACGGGGGTGGAGGGTGAAAAACTTTAGATTATGATATCTCACACACCAATTGGACCAGAAAAACAAAATTCGGTTTGGTTATAAAAATTGATAAATAAAGATTGCTCAAAGTAAAATCTTTGAAGGAGGTGGAGAAGCACGGAAGTGGAGCGGATTAGAATTTTTCAAAAATAACACGTTTCATATCTCAATAACAGTGTAAGGTAGATGCTTCAAATTTTAACCAGAAGTAGGCTCGATATAGCTCTAGTAGGAAAAAAAATTTGAAGATGGGGGTGTAGAGGGTGAGGGTGGGGAAGGGTAAGAAGGAAAAAGTTCCGATGTTTATATCTTAAGAACCTGTAATGATATAAGCCTTAAATTTCGTATTTAGATAGAACTATAATAGTGGCATCGTGGAAAAATAATTTTTTTTTAAGGGGTAGCATGGTACGAGGTGAGGGGGTGTTTTTCCTAACTTTCGAACGGCTTATGTTAGAGAGTTGAAACTTGGTACCTATATGTAAATTATCTAGAAAATTAATTCTGAAAAAAATAATTCGAATATTCATTGGCGTTCAGAAGGGGGGGGGGGGCAAAAAAAGTTGTCAGTAAATATAAATTGCATATATTTTCATGATTTTCGTCATATATACTAGCTCGTCACAAATATTGAATTTAATTTTATTCTACGGATTCTTCGTATGCATACCTAGAAAGCGTTTTCAAGGTTTTTTGAAATTCGACCCCTAAGGGTAGTTTAGTACAAGTGGGGGTGTTTTTCTTATATATGTTCTATATATAGGAAAAACACCTTAAGCTACAATGTTGAAACTCGGTGTGTATATCTATATAAACTAGAAAAATAATTTTTAATAAAACAAAAAACGAATATCTATTAGCGTTCAGAAGGGGGGGGCAAAAAAAATATCTGTGAAAATAGAATGCATATTTTCCACGATTTTCGACATATCTACTACCTCGTCCCAAATATTGAATTTAATTTTATTCTATGTATTCTCCATAATTGACCCCTAAGGGGGTGTAAAGTGATTGTGTACTTTCTCATAAATTATTCCATATCTCTCAGATCCAATCAAATTTTCACTTCCATGATCTTGTTCTTTTTGTTAGCTTTTCAGTCACATAGTAGCCTCCACCGCATTTCAGAATTGAACGCGTTCCTAACTTCTACCGGAAAAATAATAAAGTTACGCCCAGATTGTTGGCAGATTTTTTGTAACGATTTTGTACTTTAAGAACTAATGAAAAAAAAGAATTGAAATTCAATTTTCCTTTATTATTTTAATAATAAAGTATTGTTATCGATTTTTAAAAAAAAAATTTGGTACCCTGAACATTTTTTTTAACACGTTTTATGACTAATAAACGCCAAAAAAGCAAAAAAAAATTTCACTCCGTCTGTGCCGTCCGCCGTCCGCCGTACGCAAACTCATTTGAGGAATTATAATTGCCAAACCCTATGAGCTATTAAATTGAATTTTTTTTCTGAAAAGACATGGTGGACCCCTAGAAGTGAAATTTTTTTGATGGGTGAGGGTGTGAGGGGGAAGGTGGGGGAATCATTTTAGACGAAAAATTTTGGTTTCTAGATCTCAGCAACCACTTATAGTAGGAAACTGAAACTTGGAATTTCTATAGAGCTTTGATAGTGGACCCATCTGCAAAAAAATTACTGATACGGGTGAAGGGGTGTGGGAGTGGAGGGGGAAATAATGTGTCCGAAACGCAAAAACGCCGAGATCGACACATTCTAAAATCCATATCTCTTAAACCGTTAATGGCAAGCAATTAAAACTTAACAAATATCGGTAGTTATACTAGATTGAATCAATATTTTTTGGTGGGGTGGTGGCGTACGGGGTGGGGGTTGAAATACATAACATTACGATATCTCAGAAACCAATTGCACCAGAAAAACAAAATTCGGTTTTAGTATAAAGCTTGATAAATAAAGATTGCTCAAAGTAAAATCTTTGAAGGGGGCAAAGGAGCCAAGAAGTGGGGGGGGGGGGTCAAGAATTTTTCAAAAATATCACTTTTCATATCTCAATAACAGTGTAAGATAAATGCTTCAAATTTTTACCAGAAGTAGGATCGATATAGCTCTAGTAGGAAAAAAAAGTTTGAAGTTGGGAGTGTAGAGGGTGAGGTTGGAGAAGGGTGAGAAGGAAAAAGTTCAGATGCCTATATTTTAATAACCTGTAATGATATAAGCCTTAAACTTCGTATTAAGATAGATCTATTATAGTGGCATGGTGAAAAAATAATTTTTTTTTAAGGGGTAGCATGGTACGAGGGTGGGGGGTGTTTTTCCTAACGTGCGAACGGCTCATGCTAGAAAGTTGAAACTCGGTACGTATATGAAAATCAACTAGAAAAATAATTCTGATAAAAAAAATTTCGAATATTTATTGGCACTCAGAAGTTGGGGGGGGGGAAATTATCAGTAAAAATAAAATGCATATATTTTCACGATTTTCATCATATCTATATCATCTTTCCAAATATTGAATTCATTTTTATTAAACGTATTCTTCATATGAAAACCTAGAAAGTGTTTTCAAGATTTTTTGAAATTCGACCCCTAAGGGGGTGTAAAGTGGATGTATACTTTTTCATGAATTCCACCATATCTCTCAGGTCTGATCAGATATCGAATATCCTTTCACTTCCCCAGGTTTGTTTAACAATCACCTATTTTTAAGTTTTGTCTTTTTCAACCTCTAGACCGCATCCTGGAATATGACAAAATTATATAATTCATATGTAACACCATATGCTAACCGCTTCCCGAACTTTTTGTTAGGGTTTCAGTCACTTAGTAACATACACCGCATCCCCGAATTGAACACGTTCCAAAGTTCTGCCGGAAAAATAATAAAGTTGCGCCCAGACTGTTGGCAGATTTTTTTTTTTGTTTCTATCTAATTTTACTTTATTATTTTAATAATAAAGTATTGTTATCGACTTTTAAAAAAAAAAATTTGCTACAATGAAATTTTTTTCTTATACGTTTTATGACTAATAAACACCAAAAAAGCAAAAAAAAATTTCAGTCCGTCTGTGCGCCGTCCGCCGTACGCAAACTCGTTTGAGGAATTATAGTTGCCAAGCCGTATTAGCAATTAAATTGTTTTTTTTTTCTGAATAGACATGGTGGACCCCTAGAAGTTAGGTTTTTTTGATGGGTGAGGGTGTGAGGGGGAAGGTGGGGGAAGCGTTTTAGACGAAAAAAATTGGTTTCTAGATCTCAGCAACCACTTATGGTAGGAAGCTGAAACTTGGAATTTCTATAGAGCTTTGATAGTGGACCCATCTGCAAAAAAATTACTGATATGGGTGAAGGGGTGTGGGAATGGAGGGGGAAATAATGCGCCTTAAACGCAAAAATGACGAGATCGACACATTCTAAAACCCATATCTCCTAAGCCGTTCATGGCTTGCAATTAAAACTTAACAAATATTTGTAGTTATACTAGGAGAGTAGATTGAAACAAAATTTTTTGGTGGGGGTAGTGGCGTACGGATGTGGGGGGTAAAATACTTAAGATTACGATATCTCACAAACCAATTGCACTAGAAAAAAAAAATCTGGCAACAGTCTGGGCGCAACTTTATTATTTTTCCGGCAGAAGCTCGGAACGCGTTCAATTTGGGAATGCGGTGTATGTTATCATGTGACTGAAACCCTGACAAAAAGTTCGGGAAGCGGTTAGAATATGGTGTAACATATGAATTATATAATTGGGTCATATTCCAGGATGCGGTCTAGAGGTTTAAAAAACAAAACTTAAAAATAGGTGATTGTTAAGCAAACCTGGGGAAGTGAAAAGATATTCGATATCTGATCAGACCTGAGAGATATGGTGGAATTCATGAAAAAAATAGGTGATTATTAAACAAGCCTGGGGAAGTGAAAAGATATTCGATATCTGATCAGACCTGAGAGATATAGTGGAATTCATGAAAAAGTATACATCCACTTTAGACCCCCTTATTGGTCGAATTTCAAAAAATCTTGAAAACACTTTCTAGGTATTCATATGAAAAATGCGTTGAATAAAAATGAATTCAATATTTGGAAAGACCTAGTAGATATGACGAAAATCGTGAAAATATATGCATTTTATATATACTGATAATTTTTTTTGCCCCCCCCCCTCTCCGAACGCCAATGAATATTCCAATTTTTTTTTATCAGAATTACTTTTCTAGTTGATTTACATATACGTACCGAGTTTCAACTCTCTAACATAAGTCGTTCGAAAGTTAGGAAAAACACCCCCTCACCTCGTACCATGCTACCCCTTAAAAAAAAATTATTTTTCCACGATGCCACTATTATAGTTCTATCTAAATACGAAATTTAAGGCTTATATAATTACAGGTTCTTAAGATATAAACATCGGAACTTTTTCCTTCTCACCCTTCCCCACCCTCACCCTCTACACCAGCATCTTCAAATTTTTTTCCTACTAGAGCTATATCGAGCCTACTTCTGGTTAAAATTTGAAGCATCTATCTTACACTGTTATTGAGATATGAAAAGTGATATTTTTGAAAAATTCTTATCCCCCCACTTCTATGCTCCCCCGCCCCCTTCAAAGATTTTACTTTGAGCAATCTTTATTTATCAAGCTTTATACCCAATCCAAATTTTGTTTTTCTGGTGCAAGTGGTTTCTGAGATATCGTAATGTTAAGTATTTCAACCTTCACCCCCGTACGCCACCACCCCTACCAAAAGATTTTATTTCAATCTACTCTCCTAGTATAACTACAGATATTTGTTAAGTTTTAATTGCTTGCCATTAACGGTTTAAGAGATATGGATTTTGGAATGTGTCAATCTCGGCATTTTGCGTTTCGGACACATTATTTCCCCCTCCACTCCCACACCCCTTCACCTATATCAGCAATTTTTTTGCAGATGGGTCCACTATCAAAGCTCTATAGAAATGCCAAGTTTCAGTCTCCGAACATAAGCGGTTGCTGAGATCTAGAAACCAAAATTTTTCGTCTAAAACGCTTCCACCACCTTCCCCCTCACACCCTCACCCCTCAAAAAAATTTCACTTCTAGGGCTCCACTATGTCTATTCAGAAAAAAAAATTCAATATAATAGCTCATAGGGCTTGGCAGCTATAATTCCTCAAACGAGTTTGCGTACGGCGGACGGCGCACAGACGGAGTGAAATTTTTTTTTGCTTTTTTGGCGTTCATTAATCATAAAACGTGTAAAAAAAATGTTCAGGGTACCAAATTTTTTTTTTTTAAAAATCGATAACAATACTTTATTATTAAATAATAAAGTAAAATTAGGTTTGAGTATAAAGCTTGATAAATAAGGATTGCTCAAAGTAAAATCTTTGAAGGGGGCAGGGAAGAATAGAAGTGGGGTACAAGAGTTTTTAAAAAATATCACTTTTCAATAACAGTGTAACATAGATGCTTCAAATTTTTATCAGAAGTAGGCCCAATAGATCCCTAGTAGGGAAAGGAAATTTGGCGGTGGGGGTGTAGAGGGTAAGGGTGAGGAAGGGTGAGAAGGAAAAAGTTCCGATGTTTATATCTAAAAAACCTATAATGATTTAAAGCTGAAACTTGGTATTTAGATAGAGCTATAGTAGTGGCATGGTGGAAAAATACAATTTTTTTTAGGGGTAGCATGGTACGTGGATGGGGGGTGTTTTTCCTAGCTTTAGAACGGCTTATGCTGGGAAGTTGAAACTCGGTACGTATATGTAAATCAACTAGAAAAGTAATTCTGATTAAAAAAAATTCGAATATGCGTTGGCGTTCAGAAAAAAAAGTATCAGTATATATAAAATGCATCGTCATATCTACTAGGTCTTTCGAAATATTGAATTCATTTTTATTCTACGGATTTTTCATATGAATAACTTATAATGTTTTTTCAAGATTTTTTGAAATTCTACCCCTAATAGGGTGTAAAGTAGTTGTATACTTTTTCATAAATGCCACCAGATCTCTCAGGTCTGATCAGATATCGAATATCTTTTCACTTCCCCAGGCTTGTTTAATAATCACCTATTTTTAAGTTTTGTATTTTTCAACCTCTAGACCTTGAATCATCCCGGCATATGACCCAATTATATAATTCATATGTTACACCCTATTCTAACCGCTTCCCGAACTTTTTGGTTTTCAGTCACATGTTAACATACCCGAATTGAATGCGTTCTGAATTTCTGCCGGAAAAATAATAAAGTTGCGCCCAGACTGTTGGCAGATTTTTTTAAGGAGGCATAAGCATGGAAGTGGAAGAGATAAATTTTTCTTGCAAATACAGAAACTACGAGTATAGGGCGAGAAATATCAGCAATCTATGAAAACATATCCACATTGTCGAAATATTGCCGCCACAATTAATTGTTTGAAAAATTACTCATGTACAAGCACCTCTACGACTGGGATTTGAGCCATTTAAGCGTTCCGAAGTTATCGGCTAGTATTCTTGAATGCATGTTTTAAGGCCTTTGTATGGACTCGAAAGAGTAGAACGATTGTATCCGTTAACGAACTTACGTTCCAATTTCAACCATAAGTTCAGATTCTAAATGGAGTGGGTGGTTATTTTATAAGCTTTTTGCCTTGCCCCCCTTGGAAGAAGTTGTATGGGCGCCCTTGCTCGTAGCTATCAAACCAGTGGAGCTATTAAATTAAAATTTTTTCAAGGAGTAAACTGGGTAGACCCCTTGAATTGACATTATTTTCAGGGGTGGAGGTGTGAGGGGGAAGGTAGGGGAAGCGTTTTAGACGAAAAATTTTGGTTTCTAGATCTCAGCAACCGCTTATGCTAGGAAACTGAAACTTGGAATTTCTATTAAGCTTTGATAGTGGACCCATTTGCAAAAAAATTGATGATATGGGTGAAGGGGTGTGGGAGTGGAGGGGGAAGCAATGCATCCGAAACGCAAAAAAGTCGAAGTCGACACATTCTAAAATCCATATCTCCTAAACGGTTTATAGCAAGCAATTAAAACTTAACAAATATCTGTAGTTATTCTGGGAGAGTAGATTGAAACAGAATTTTTGGGTGGGGGTAGTGGCGTTCGGGGGTAGGGGGTGATCTTTTCTTGCATGAAATATTATTTTTCATCTCATTACGAACATTTGAAAGTAAGCGGGGATTTTATAAAATTATAAATTTGCCTTATTACCACGTTGCAGTAATTTCCGTTCACTGTTCTGATTTTTTTTCGATTTCGATCTATCACAGAGGCAACACATTTTAAAGTTGGTGTAGAGAAACGAATAAAATACGTATGTAAGAATGACCATGTATGTACGTTGAACCGAGATCGAGAATAGGTCGGGTCGAAGCCGAGAACAAGAACAGGATGCCAGGCCACTCGTCACGTGGCACTCATCGTGTAGCAATCGTTCGTTTGAGAAAATAAAAGTTGGTAGAGGAAAAAGCATTTGCGGGTTGTTTTTCTTTAGAGTCCCACAAAATTGGCGGGATCTGAAAATCGAAAATCGCAATCGCGATTAAAAAAAGTAAGCGCGAATATCCGAATTCGCAAAGTACTTTCGACGAAGATTTCTTGAGCCGTTTCCAAGAAACCCTCGCGAGAGTTTCGAATGACCTGATGCCCGTTCCAAGTTCCGATTCAAGTGCGGTTACAACTGCTGTTACGAGTGTGGTAAATGACTTGAAGCAGGTTCTCTGCGAAATAGACAACTTACTTCGCGAAATTGATGTGATTAAGGCAAATAACGTGCATGAACAGATCGCAACAAACGCCGTTGATGGAATCGACAGCATACTCGTGAGTGATAACGATGACAGAGTCGCAAAAGATCCGGAACGAATTCGATATCAAGACGTCCAAGATGCAATTACAATTATTGATGGAGAATCAAATTAAAGAGTCGAGAATTGGATTGATGAGATCGAAAACATTTCTGAAGAAATGAACTGGACTCCATGATAAACACCAGTGTACACGAAGAAGGCTTTATCGGGGCTAGCATTGAGAAGTTTAAAATTACGATGCGATCTTACAGCGTTCCGAAAACTGAAAGAGTTTTTAGCCGCTGAATTCTCATATAAAGTCAACAGCGCGGAAATTCATCAACAATTGGCAATTCGGAAGAAACGCAAGGATGAGTCAATCGAAAGCTACTTCATGGCACTACGGGAAATCGGAGCGCTAGGCGGTATCGAGTATTTAGCCATCATTGACTACACCATCAAGGGCATTAACGATACGGAGACGGACGAAGTTCTTCTGTATGGTGCTAAGCATCGCCGAGTTCAAGGACAAGCTGAAGTTATACGGTAAATTTAATGCTAGTTGTAGTCATAGTATAAATACGTACAAAGTAGCCAAACTCAACTCGAATTCTCGCTGCTTCTCTTTCAGTCATGGACGATTACTCTGACACACATTTCTGTTTCTTTTGCACAATTTGGTAAATATGGAATAGTAATTAGGGAAAATGACGTAAGGGTTAGGGATATGGCAATACACGAAATAAGCATAAAAACAACAACTCAACTCGAATTCTCGCTGCTTCTCTTTCAGTCATGGACGATTACTCTGACACACATTTCTGTTTCTTTTGCACAATTTGGTAAATATGGAATAGTAATTAGGGAAAATGACGTAAGGGTTAGGGATATGGCAATACACGAAATAAGCATAAAAACAACCAAAACAGACAAAAAATCTGCCAACAGTCTGGGCGCAACTTTATTATTTTTCCGGCAGAAGTTCAGAACGCGTTCAATTCGTGGATGCGGTGTATGTTACTATGTGACCGAAAACCTAACAAAAAGTTCGGGAAGCGGTGAGAAAAGGGTAAAAAACTTAAGAATAGGTGATTATTAAACAAGCCTGGGGAAGTAAAAAGATATTCGATATCTGACCAGACCTGAGAAACATGGTGGAATTCATGAAAAAGTATACAACCAGTTTACACCCTCTTAGGGGTCGAATTTCAAAAAATCTTGAAAACACTTTCTAGGTATTCATATGAAGAATCCGTAGAATAAAAATGAATTCAATATTTCGAAAGACCTAGTAGATATGACGAAAATCGTGAAATTATGTGCATTTTATATATACTGATCATTTTTTTTGCCCCCCCTTCTGAACGCCAATGAATATTCAAATTTTTTTTTTATCAGAATTACTTTTCTAGTTAATTTACATATACGTAACGAGTTTCTACTTCCTAGCATGAGCCGTTCTAAAGTAAGAAAAAACACCCCCCATCACCGAACCATACTACCCTTAAAAAAATTTATTTTTCAACCATGCCACTACTATAGTTCTATCTAAATACCAAGTTTCAGCTTCCTATCACTATAGATTCTTAAGATATAAGCATCGGAACTTTTTCTTTCTCACCCTTCCCCACCCTCACCCTCTACGCCCACACCCCCCAACTTTTTTTCCCTACTAGGGTTTTATAAGGCCTACTTCTGGTAAGAATTTGAAGCATCCATCTAACACTGTTATTGAGATATGAAACGTGTTATTTTTGAAAAATTGTTATCCCCTCCACTTACGTACTCCCCCGCCCCCTTCAAAGATTTTACTTTGAGCAATCTTTATTTATCAAGCTTTATACCCAAACTGAATTTTGTTTTTCTGGTGCCACTGGTTTGGGAGATATCGTAATGTTAAGTATTTCAACCCCCACCTCCATACGTCACTACCCCCACCCAAAAATTTTGATTCAATCTACTCTCCTAGTATAACTACAGATATTTGTTAAGTTTTAATTGCTTGCTATTAGCGGTTTAGCAGATATGGATCTTAGAATGTGTCAATCTCGGCTTTTTTGCGTTACGGACGCATTGCTTCCCCCTCCACTCCCACACCCCTTCACCCATATCATAAATTTTTTTGCAAATAGATCCACTATCAAAGTTCTACAGAAATTCCAAGTTTCAGTCTCCTAACATAAGCGGTTGCTGAGATCTAGAAACCAAAATTTTTCGTCTAAAACGCTTCCTCTACCTTTCGCCTCACACCCCCACCCATGAAAATAATGTCAATTCAAGGGTCTACCCAGTCTATTCCTAGAAAAAATTTTAATTTAATAGCTCCACTAGTTTGAAATGTACACAAAAAAATTTTGAGGGCAGCAAAAATTTTTTTTTTTAAAATCAATAACAATACTGTATTATTACTATTAAAGTAAAAGCGGTAAAGCTACATTGCACTTACGTAATTAAAAGAGGCGAATGTTTTGTCTCAGTCATCAGCTGCATAAAATTTTAAGAGGTTCAACCAATCAAAATCGTCCATTTGAGAGAGAATTTTTTTATGCGAAAAATTTTGTGGACTTTGGTGAACATAGGAAGTTTGCTTACTATGTAATATTTATACTATGGTTGTAGTCATGACAGTCAAAGCACCAACCCCACGACAATAATTTCAAAGATGGTACGTTATACTTCAATTGCGCTGAACGGAAACACCCCGCAAAATACTGTCACAACAAGCAAAATGGTGTAGAGTGCCTTAGATGTAACGATTTGGGACACATCGCGAAAAATTGTACGAAAGACAATTCAAGTGAAATGGAGGAGATGGAGACAGAGATAAAGCTAGCACAGAACGATGTTCGCGGCACAATAAATCAAAAGGCAATAACCATTAATAATCATGTTATATTTGATACCATAGTAGACACAGGAAATGATCTAACGCTACTCAGGAAAGATGCCTACGAAGAAATCGGTGCATCAGAGCTCGAGGAATCCAAGACGACAATTTCAGGAGTTGGATGCGCGAGGATCGATAAGCTTGGCAAATTTAAAGCCAACCTAAAAGTCGATAAGGACATTTTGGTCCACGTAATTCCTCGTGAGTCGCTCAACTTGCGGTGCATTTTGGGAAACGATTTCCTTAGAGGAACGGAAATAACATTTGGCCCATGGGATCTGACGTAAGAGAAATTGGAGGAACGCGACCTCCTCAACTGTTTCAGAGTCGAAGAAACAAAAAGCGATACTGTGAAGATCGGCCACGGAAAGTACAGAACTACGGTCGAAAGTATCGTTGGTAGTCACAGTCCAGATAGGCCTAGAGAAAGTCCGATCCTTCTCAAAACAATACTGAAAGGGGAGAAACCGGTTTGGCAGCCTCCACGTCGTTTGTCTCCTGGAGAGAAATTTGGTATAGATCGTCAAGTCGATGAACGTTTGAAGGTCAAAATCATTCGGCACAGCTACAATCAAAGACGAAAGGAAGCAAGACAGTACAAGGTTGGCGATATTTTCGCAGACAAACGATCACAGTTTGGATCAAGATTGAAGATCATGCCGAAATATCTAGGACCGTATAAGATCGTCGAGATGGGACCGAACGAGCGATACCTAGTGGAGAAACTTGAAGATCATGAGGGACCATTACGCACGAGTGTCAGCGCAGACCACATCAAGCCATAGAGGATGTTTTACCCCGAAAAAGAATATACTGATGAAGGGGAAGACAATGAAACAAGTATGGATTTATTTAATATGAGGTAACGGAAACGAAACAATTACCACGGAACAACAAAGACGAAACGATAAAGACGAAGCAAAGAAGAATGTACAATAAGGACGAGTCCAAGAAGAATGTAAAATTAATACGAGGCAAAAAAGAATGTACAATAAAGACGAAGCAAAGTGGAACGTACAATGAAGATGAAGTAAAGAAGAATGTACAATAAAGAAAGGAAGTGAAGATTTCATCGGGACGATAATATCGCAGGACAGCCGAGATGTGGGAATCACCCTGTACCTTGAACCGAGATCGAGAATAGGTCGGAGCCGAGAACAAGAACAGGATGCCAGACCACTCGTTGCGTGGCACTCATCGTGTAGCAATCGTTCGTTTGAGAAAATAAAAGTTGATAGTAGAAAAAGCATTTGCGGGTTGTTTTTCTTATGAATCCCACATGTATTTTTACAACATATTCAAAATATTGTTGTCAATCTTTAAATTCAAAGTTAAAACCAGATAGTCTTACCTTATGTTATCAAATCTTTAACGCCGACAATAAAAACACCCAATTTTATTATAGAAATAGAAACGCCTTTAATTATTCTCAACTTTTGTAAAGATACAACGCTGTACGATATATTCCGATACTTTCACCATTCCACCACCGACTGTGTCACGCCACCCTCTCCGCCCGGATAGTGCCCGTACTACAGCCGCTTACTGACACCTGCACCATCCTGAAAATAAATTAATGTCCTCATTAATGTTTCGCCCTATGACTCCAAGAGATCGATTAGATCTAGTCGATGGACCTTTTCGCCACTTTCATCGCCAACCTCTACATCCATATCATTCACGCCATGATACCTCCTAAAAGAGTCTACCGCCACAACTGCCTCGTATCTCTTATATCCCCTTAAGCCCTTAACCGCCTCAATGACGTACCTATCAGAGGACGCCTCCGCCTTACCTCTATCAAGATCCATACCTGTGGTATCTACGCCATCTTGAGTACTATCGCCAGTTACGCCTTGTGAGTTCTCATTATGAGTCAGAATTTCTGCCAACATCTCCTCGTCGCCTTGAACTCTCGCCTCGCTAGCTAGCTCGCCACTCGCCAATTCTGCTATTGCACCATGACTTCCATGGAAGAACAACAACTGTGCCGAAGAGTATCGCGTACTAGCACTGATAGTGTTATTCAAACCCCACACGATATCAGGCAGCGCTTCATCCCAACGAACCTCAGTTTCCGCCCTAGTCGCCAATGCCTCTATTATAGTGCGATTCGACCTTTTCACCTGACCATTCATCATTAACGCCTTTTTCCGCCACAAAGTCCCTAGGTTCTCTACTGGTAAACGCCAAACCCTGGTCACTTATTATACGCCTTAGGTAACCATATTCAGAGAAAATCTCTCTCAGTCTAGCCGCTGTCTCAGTTGATCTCAAGGTTTTTGTCGCCCTCGCCAATACAAGCTTAGTGAAACCGTCAATCATCACCAACAAGTATGAATTTCCCTTCACACTCTTCACAAACGGACCCAAATGATCCACATGCACTGTATCAAACGGTATCGCCCGCCGTTCCAATAAATATAGAAACCCTTCGCCTCGCCCATGATCGCCTTTTACGAAAGAACACTTCAGACTCGATCTTACATATTTCAAGATGAAGCACCTCTTCTTCGGAAACCAGTAAGTTTCTTGCACCAACTTTAAGCACCTTTCGTAGCCCGGATGCCCTATTTCATCGTGATGTTTAGGCAACAGATTAAATCGCACCAACGCCTTGACATACAAGCGATCACCATGCAATGTCTTGTGATATATAATCTCCCGCATTTGATTCGGTAGCTCACCACTATTTCTGGTAATTGCAGACCATCTGTCAGTGCTTTTACAATTTCTTGCGCCTTAGAATCCTGTAAGTGCACTGTCAGAAACCAGTCTTTGTTTTTTATAGTTACAACATTAACATGTATCGCCTTCTCTTGGTCCTTTTGCGCCAAAGGATTTCTACTGAGATCATCAACATTTTGCATGGGTGATATTGTACCTCCGTGTCAAAATCCTGAATCGCCAACCACCATCGAGCTATGCGAGGAACCAAATCCTTCTTGGTCAAAGCAGCCCGAGTCGCAACACAGTCAGTTACTACCCGGAAATGAACTCTCACCGGATATACCTGAAATCCTGACTTTACCTGACTTAATCGAAATCTACCGACAAAGTCTCCAACTCATAACCATCATACACCTGTTCCTGTCCGGTCGTGGTTCGACTGAAATATTCCACCGAATTCCAATCTTTCGAATCGGCAGATTTTCGCATAAGTATGCCGCCTAGACCTCACTTACTTGCATCGGTATGCAACTCCGTTTCCGCCTTGCTATCGTAAATCGCCAGTAGTGGTCTTTCCACCAATTTACTTTTCAGTAAATCAAACGCCTTCTGTTGTTCCTCACCCCATTGCCAACTGTTGGCAATAATTTCAACCCCTGACCCACATACTTTGATGGAATCATCAAATCGTCCATATACGCCAGTATTTCATCATATTTTAACCGCCTAATATTTTATTGAAGCGGTTTCCATTTCTCCTAAATGTGTCAGTCTCAACTCTTCCTTACACAGCAAAATCAGTAGTAGCCTTTTTTCACTTTCTGAAACCCCGCCAATACTAATTGCCCTATTAAATTTGGTTAACGAAATCTTCCGGACAATTACCTTTTCTTTCGCCAATGGTATTTCCTGTTCCTTCACTATTTCCGCCCTGGCAATAAGTCGTCCTTTAGCCCATCGCAGCTCAGTACCGCCCAGGTTGTTGATTAGGATCTCGTTCTGGTGGCCAACTTTGTAAACCCCTCCTGGAATCGCCGTCCAAAAGTTGTTCTCCTTAAATATTTTTGCCGCCATCGCGAGATTTTCTCCGTGCTGTCCTCCTTGCACCTCTACCACTGCTCACCCAGTGGAAGAAGGGAGACACACAAAATCTTCTTGAAGGATCACTTTTTGCCACATAGTTTCCCCCTCTAAAGCTATCTGCTTCAGAACCTCCGCCGCGTCTTTGTCCCTTGTCAACATCGTCTTGTTTTGACTAACCACCATTGTAACGCCTAGGATCTGAAGAGCCGGTTGTCCTAACAGTAATTCTTCTCTACCCATATCGCAGTTAATCACCTTGACTTCGCGCTCGATATCATCGATACACAGCTGTATGGATACTTCGCCTAATGCATTCGCCACGACTCCAGAAAATCCACATAATCTCACGCCTCGATTTTCTCGTTCCATGTGAAACATCAAACGCTCTACCGTCTCCTTGGCCAGCAAGCTCTGTTCGCTTCCCGTATCCAAATATATGCGTACTCTTTCGCCGTTTATTGCACCCATTTCCTAAAAGTGGAATGTTCAAATTTAGACAATAGTCTCACCTGCGCTCCTTCAATTCGCTTTTCGCTTCGAGCAGAACTTTTACGTATGTCCGCCTTGTCCGCAACGCCAGCACCGTTCCATTCTTGCTTTAGGGCAGTCTCGACTAATGTGTGGACCCTCTTCTTGGCAGTTGTAACAAAGCCTGCTAAATCCAACTGCCGCTCTAGTAAGCTCTCGCCGTGTCTTACTGTCAGCCCTTCGGTCACCATCGCCTTGCGTCGCAAACCTCGCTCTCTTATCCGCACGCCGATAGGATTCAAGGCCTGCCAAAAATTGAGAGAATAATTGCTCAGGAGTCTTACAGCCAACTGCCTGGGCAGTCCTCGGATAATGCATGAGACTGCATCTTCGCCGCGCACCTTCACCTGTTCGCACATTTCCAGTTTCACATGATAATACGCCGTCATGCCTTCATTATATTGCTTCCGCCTTGCAACCATCTCTTCCATAGCAGCAGCGAAGTCATATCGCCTTGGGAACGCTGCCCGCAATGTCACCTTCCACTGCTCCCACTAATAATCGTATCGCACAAGCTGATGGTACCACTTCCTCGCCAATCCATTCAACTTGGCCTGAGTGATGGTAGCACGCTCATAATCGGACCACCTGTGCACATCGCCGTGCTGCTCCAGCACCTACCTAGAATTGCTTCTAATCCCTTTCCGCCTAGGGGGCACACGACGACGAGCTGGCTAACCCGTGGAGGCGTGGTCGCCACACGACTGAAATTTTCGTCGTCGGTCCCTCTCACCCGATCCAGCCGTGAGATTCGGATGGAAGATACTTCAAAGAAAGTAAACCTTTCATGGCCAATTTTTACGCGGACACGGTCTCTGACACGGCACTGAAAAGGAAGAATCTATTTCCGAACTTAAATTATATATAGTGAGAACCAGAAAATTACTATTCAAAAACACTTTTATTTTAAATGTTTAGGTTAGTATTTTTAAGTATAGTGAATATCGGGTTGTGCCTTCTTTGCATCTAAAACTAACAAAATCGGTTTTCTTATGATTAGGGTACCGCTGGTGTGCTGGTGTCCCTCGAAGGTTGCCACTGGAACCGCTCGTTCAACTCACGTTCAAAATTTTTCAATCACCCGCGTCGTAATCGATTTCTTGTCACGTATGGATACTTTCGCGAACCGAATCGTGTGACTCTTGTTCTTCCAATGTCGATGTTTGTTTTTCGTAGTTCTGTTTTTATTTGCTGAGTCACTTAATTCCCGGTGCTGCACTCCGTTTCCACAGCTCTAGACTCACGACCCAAATTCCCCGGTACTGTACTTTTATATCACCGTTCAAATTTCTCGAACACTGTCTTGTCGTACTGTTATTCCGCGCACCGATTTTAACTTATAGGAATCCGCGCGCGCCAATTTATTCTTCGAACTTCCTCACAAGAATACCCGGTTATGCTCTTTCAATCCTCCAAAACGAATTTTCTCGTACACTGGCTTGAGTCGAACCCCTAGTGTCCCGCACCGAAAGAAAAACGCGCGATCTCCACTTTTTCGCCTCCTCCAAAAAAAAAACAACCCAACGATCACCCCCCCCCCCCCCCCCCGCGTTAAGTTCGAAAGTTCCTCACACGAACACCACCTGAGTTATTTTTGCCTTAATAGTTTCGAAAGAAAAGGCTGTTCGGTTAAACATGGCGGCACCCATTGTTATTGTTTATGTTCACTGTCAAGTGTCAAATTCACGATAATTGTTAGGAGACGTGGTAAGGGTTGGTCCGGCGCACTCGGATAAGTTTATTTACTTAATTTTTTCTCTAGACTTTGAGATTTCATGTCCTATATTCTAATTCTAACCTTCTGCATACTTTCCACAGATTCTGGATATGAGAGCGGTCAGCGTTCTTCACATCGGATGGGAGAATAAAAGATATTCCATAGGTATCATATATTTTCTATAGTAAAGTTTTTTTTCCCCCCCAGACGTAATATTTCCCCCCTTACCTCAAGAGGATTTCCCTGAAATGCTCTCATCCCTTTCCCGTTTCACTCGTAAAAAGGTTTTAAATCCTTCACGTGCCAGATCCCCGCGTCTTTGCCATCATTATTTACGAGGTGGTACGTCCAAGGTAACACCTTCTTCTGTATCGTGTAGGGTCCTAAAAAGGCTGGGGCTAATTTTGCCGAAAAATAACGCACCGCGTCGGATTGGGCAAAGTTTCTCCTCTACACAAGATCGTGTGTCAAGTAAGTCACATCGCGCCTGCGTAGATTATAGCGCGACTTGCTTTTTTCCACCGCCTTCTTCATCTTTGTGCAAATTTCCTCCCGTAACACCTCAAACGCCTCTGATCGCTCCCGCAGGCCGTCCGCATTGACTGGAGTAACCTCGGTAGGGTAGTCGTTCGGACCTACGTTGCCCACATTCATTTCCCTACCAAAATTCCCCCCCAATACTTCCTCTGCTTTTCTTCTCAAATTGAGCCGAAAGGAATGTAGTAGTATGGTTGGTGTTCTCACAGGGCATAACTCGTGTGGCCAACACATGGTCAGATTGAGAATCATTGACGACCCCATGTGCACTGCTTGTGACGAGAGCGACGACACGACGGAACATTTTCTTCTCGAGTGTCCAGCTTACTCTTTTGCAAGAATGCATGTATACGGCGTCGATGTTATGAGGATGGAGGAACTCCGTTCTCGCTCGCTACCTGAGCTTTTGAAATTCGTGAGAAGGACGAAAAAGTTTGAGTAGAGACTGGGGATTCGAGTATAATGGGCCAGGTGGCCTGAATACTCAAGACTCGCCTTTCAGTGTGTCTTCCCCACACCAAACAACAACAACAACAACCCCCAATACTTCATGCGTGGAAGTTCGCAAAGCGCACCCTATCGCCGGGAGGTGTGTGTACCACAAACGATGGTAATCAGATGCATAAGCTCGAAGCATGGTTTTAATGTTTTGATTCGTGCGCTCTGCCGGGTAGGCCTGTGGGTGATAAAATGCAGTGTATTTGATATTCGTGCCATAGCCCTCGCACATACGTTTGAAATTCCGACTGGTGAACTGCACCCCATTATCGCATACAACCCACCGTGGAACGCCAAACAACAAAAACACCTGCTCCTCAACGATTCGTCCCACAGCAGCACCAGTCGCCGTTCTCAACGGGAAAACAAGTGGACATTTGGTGAAATAATCCACCACAGTTAATATGTAACAATTCCCTCTGAGGGAACGTGAAAGAGGGCCAACGAGATCGACGCATACCATCTCCCATGGCTTGCTCACCTCAGTCCTTGAAGCCATAAGCCCGGCTGGCAATTTCCTTTCCAGCTTGATTGACTGGCAAACCTTACACCTAGCCACATATCGCTGAATGTCGGACCGCATTTTTGGCCAGTAATAGGATCGCGCCACTCGGATGTATGTCTGAAACCCTCCCGGATGCCCCGCAGTCGGCTCATCGTGACATTGCTCCATTACCATCGCTCTTTTTTCCTTAGGTGAGACCAGTTTCTAAACTTCCTCCTCAGAAAGTGCCGGGTGCGATACTTCGGTATATTTATACAGTTGTCCACCATCAATTCGCCACGAAGAGAATTGGTCCGGATCCTTTGTCACGCGATCTACCAGCTTCCCATATCATCTATCCTGTATTTCGTCTCGTGTTGACACTACACAAACTGGAACTAACCGCGACAGTGCGTCAGGGACCAGATTCTTCTTTCCCTTGTGGTGTACAATTTCGAAATCGAACTGCTGCAACTTCACAGCCCACCGCGCTAATCTTCCACACGGGTCCTTCAACTCACTTAACCACACCAACGAATAGTGGTCTGTTACAACCACGAATTTGGTCCCTTCCACATATGGTCTAAGTTTCTCAACCGCCCGCAAAACTGCCAAACATTCACGCTCCGTGGTAGAGAATTTCCGCTCTGACGCGGTAAGCGATCTGCTCAGGTAGCAGATTACTTTCTCTCCCTGTGTCAGAGGGGCCATCAGAGTTGCAAAGTTCGGAATGAACCGCCGGTACCATTATGGGGATCTCTAATATGCGAAATCCTTATTTTATTTATTTTTGTAATATATTAATTTTAAACAGAATATTAAATATTATTTATTTAACACATCACTTGGTTATATTTATTTCAGTATTAATATTTAATTTATAAACCATAGTTATAAAACAATAATTTAATTCATTAAAGAATAAATAAGTTAAAATCTTTTAATATTACATCATAAAATATTTAAATTATTAATTAGTTATTTTAGTTTAAGAAGTGATTGATCAGAAATATTTTCTATGACTAAATCATTACATACTTAAATTATTAATTAGATATTTTAGTTTAAGAAGTAATTGATGAGAAATATTTTGATTAAGAGTTAGTTATTCTTTCCGGTGTCAGTGGAGTGAAACTCCAACACGGAGTCCCCGACTGTGGACTAACCGCCATCCCTGAGGATATGACAAATTTGGAAAGAAACTTCACTGGAGAAGCCAGTTCATCATAAGATTGTGTTGGACTAGGTCCGAAGGAGCTGTTTCGTCATCGGAGGGCATAGACTCTTCAGAAGGTGTATTCTTGCCTACTAACCGAAACACCTTGACAGCTGGTGGGATTGCTGAGGTAAATTCTATATAGCCACATCCCATTCCAAATTTATTACCGAGAAGAATTTAATGGTCAAGAAAGGCGTCCTCTACCTTAGACTAAAGGCGTGTACTTTGAGAAGCTTTACTCTTGATTTCGGCTATTCTCTGGTTGTAACCCTGGATATGGTCAGCGTTTTTTTTATGGCTGTGAAAATTTACAAATGGTTGTAACCTTGGATCTGATCTACGAAGAACAAATCCCGTCCGCCGCAACTTATATTTTTAACCAATATTTGTTGTTATTAGATTTTTCGTGGTAAGCTACCAAAGAAGCTATTATGATTAAGAGTTAGTTATTCTTTCCGGTGTCAGTGGTGTCAGTGTTTCCAAATTTGTCATATCCTCAGGGATGGCGGTTAGTCCACAGTCGGGGACTCCGTGTTGGAGTTTCACTCCACTGACACCGGAAAGAATAACTAACTCTTAATCATAATAGCTTCTTTGGTAGCTTACCACGAAAAATCTAATAACAACGAGAAATATTTTCTATCACTAACTAGAAAAAGCAATTAATTTTTATTTTTGGAAAATCCGATAACTTGGATAAAAAAAATAATTTATCATAGTAGCAAAGTCAGTAATTTCATGTAGATAATTTACAGTGGAAACTTCCCTCCACACCATGATGCCATCCCTAGAAATTGGCGGAACTCTCTCACGTTCGATGGCCTCGGAATTTTCACCAGGCATTCCACCTTTTCTGGGTCCACGTGCAATCCCTGTTCGTCCACTACATAACCCAGGTAATGCAACTCCGATCGGCAGAATTGACATTTTTCCCTCGAGACCTTTAAACCAGCATCCCTCAACCTACGAAAAATCTCCTTCAAAACTTCTAGGTGCTTTCCGAACGTCTGTGTCACGATCACAATATCGTCCAGGTATACAAAGACGTGAGGCTCTAAATATCCTTCCAGGACACGGTCAATTAATCGTTGCCACGTAGCCGGGGCGTTGTGCAGACCAAAAGGCATTCGGCAAAACTGGAAAAGGCCCCGATTCGGCACTGTAAAGGCGGTATATGGTCGTGAAGCTTCAGCCACCGGAACCTGCCAATATGCCGACTTAATGTCTAGTGAGGACAGATATTTAGCATCCCTCAATTTATCCAGCGTAGCGGAAATATAAGGCAAAGGGTACGCGTCACGCTCTGAAACCTGATTCAGTCTCCGGTAATTTACACAAAAACGAAACGAACCATCCTTCTTCTGGACCCGCAAAATCGGAGATGACCATGGACTACACGATGGTTCAACTACTCCCGCCTTGAGCATTTCTTCAAACTCCTTATCAATATCCTTTTGAACTGCGGGAGATACTGGATAGTATCTCTGTTTGATGGGGTCGGACTTGGTTTTAATTACATGTTGCATTAGTACAACCAATTCCGTCACCCATTTAACTCAATTCCGCGTCAATGGCTTCCGCCAGCCGTTCACTCTCCTCCTCTGTCAACTTCGATTTTGACTGAAGAAATTCCACAACCGTCACTCCCGGGTTTTCGCGAAATTCCCAGCAACTTTCACGCAGATCCGCTACAATTCCTGCTGCCGCCCAATAATCCGCACCAAGTATCAACCTGAGTGGAATTTCCGGCACATCATACCATTCGCCGTGACCACTGATTGCGAACCTTGAGTTTGCACTGAAACTCCAATTCCCCGAAGGAGGTCCCTACCCATTCCACCCACAATCGTCCTTGAAGCACCCGAATCTAGCAGCCCCAATATTTCGCAGTCGAACATTTTTACTTTCAGGTAGGGACGTGTATCTCCCACTATTTTGGTAAAAATGTAGTCAACTTCCGGACTACACTGCTCCACTACCTGATTTTCTACTTCCTTACTGGCGGCTATAACATTCACTTCACCCATTACGCCGCTCCCTAATGGGTAGAAGGGAAGTTTTCCGGCTGGGTATTGTTTACGTTCGCAGCACTGCTGCCGTTTGCTGTGTGTGATCTACTCCCTCCGCTCATGTCGGCCGTTTGATTACACTTAGGGCAAAATTTCCGTTCTTCCGCACCCGTTGCAAGCTCGTGGCTTCTGGCATTCGCGAGAATTGTGTCCCATCTCCCGACAATTCCAGCACACGATTGCACGATTCTCATCCAACACCGCACAAGCCCCTGGAGCCTCAACGTACGCCAGATCTGGTTCGAGCATGTTTCGCGACCGTCGAGATATTGGAGGGATATATGCTTCCACCGACACACGGGTCGCTTCCAATTCACGTCCAAGTCGTACTAAATCCGCCTTTCCGCATCATTTCTTGGCCCCAGCAGCGGATTTCGTCCCCGTCGACTCATGAGTCCGTCCGGTCTCATCATCCGCATCATTTCTTGGCCCCAGCAGCGGATTTCGTCCCCGTCGACTCATGAGTCCGTCCGGTCTCATCATCCGAACTAGAACCATCCTCCCCCGCAGCTTTTTCCAATAAATCACTAATTAGATAAACGAACTGACCTCGCGTTGTTGATACCGTCGACTTTTCCTCGGCTGTAGTTGCCGGAACCCGCTCTGTTCGACGCATGCCCCAGTCTATTTTTGCTAGTATCTTATGGTACTCCGAACACCGAGCATTTCCAGAGAACCGAGAAACTAGACCTTCCACTTCTACTAGTTTGGCCCGCAAAGCCGCCATATCCTTCTCCATGCTAAATTTGCCCGGAATTGACATTTCGTAGCTTAATTCCTCCTGCCTTAGCCGGTCCACGGCAAAGGGTGGAGTAGAACGATTAGCCATTTTACCCCCTGACAATTTTCCCGCGATTTTACACAGAACCGACAAGTATGCAGAAAGAGACACACGTCTAAGATAATTGTTCTCGCTTTATTTTCAAGAAACCGACCCGATTCAAATTTACGTCAGTTAGCCAATTGGATTTCCGTATTACTCGTTTTCGCCACCTTCTTTCGCTTGCACTTACACCTAAAATAACATAATATATAATATAATGACAATAAATGCCCCACGTTTGGCGCCAATTTTACCTAGAATTGCTTCAAACCCCTTTCCACCTAGGGGGCGAACGACGACGAACTGGCTAACCCGTGGAGACGGGGTGGGCGCCACACCACTGAAATTTTCGTCGTCGTTCCCTCTCACCCGATCCAGCCGTGAGATTCGGATGGAAGATACTTCAAAGAAAGTAAACCTTTCATGGCCAATTTTTACGAGGACACGGTCTCTGACACGGCACTGAAAAGGAAGAATCTATTTCCGAACTTAAATTATATATATAGTGAGAACCAGAAAATTACTATTCAAAAACACTTTTATTTTAAATGTTTAGGTTAGTATTTTTAAGTATAGTGAATATCGGGTTGTGCCTTCTTTGCATCTAAAACTAACAAAATCGGTTTTCTTATGACTAGGGTACCGCTGGTGTGCTGGTGTCCCTCGAAGGTCGCCACTGGAACCGCTCGTTCCACTCACGTTCAAAATTTTTCAATCACCCGCGTCGTAATCGATTTCTTGTCATGTATGGATACTTTCGCGAACCGAATCGTGTGACTCTTGTTCTTCCAATGTCGATGTTTGTTTTTCGTAGTTCTGTTTTTATTTGCTGAGTCACTTGATTTCCGGTGCTGCACTCCGTTTCCACAGCTCTAGACTCACGACCCAAATTCCCCGGTACTGTACTTTTATATCACCGTTCAAATTTCTCGAACACTGTCTTGTCGTACTGTTACTCCGCGCACCGATTTTAACTTATAGGAATCCGCGCGCGCCAATTTATTCTTCGAACTTCCACACAATAATACCCGGTTATGCTCTTTCAATCCTCCAAAACGAATTTTCTCGTACACTGGCTTGAGTCGAACCCCTAGTGTCCCGCACCGAAAGAAAAACGCGCGATCTCCACTTTTTCGCCTCCTCCAAGAAAAAAAAACCAACGGTCACCCCCCCTGTTTAGTTCGAAAGTTCCTCACACGAACACCACCTTTGTTATTTTTGCCTTAATAGTTTCGAAAGAAAAGGCTGTTCGGCTAAACATGGCGGCGCCTAATGCTATTGTTTATGTTCACTGTCAAGTGTCAAATTCACGATAATTGTTAAGAGACGTGGTAAGGGTTGGTCCGACGCACTCGGGTAAGTTTATTTACTTAATTTTTTCCGTGGGCTTAACAGTTCGGCACTCGCGTGTGTCAGACATATCCGATCTTCGATTCGATTTGATTTGTTTTGACCGCGTAGATCGTTCTTTGCGGTTACTCGCGTACTTTATGTTTCCCGACTTTTCGTTTATACTTTGGTATGATTTCAGTGTTTGTGATTGTTTTGTTCTTCATGTTCGCCTTAATCCTAAAACTAGCATATCCTATCTCTATCCTAATTCACTTTTCTATAACTCATATTGATTTAAATTTTTCACTCTAACTCTTTTTTTTTCCTCCTAATTCTGAGGTAGTTCTACCGTTTCCGTGTTATTATTAACGTTAGGTTTACCGAATTCTTATTCGAAGCTCTGTGCTTATTTTAGGTAGGCAGTGCCTGGATGTGGAGGCGAAACGCTAGGCTTCTAATAATTGATTTTCGCGGTAAGTCTCTAGACTTTGAGATTTCATGTCCTATATTCTAATTCTAACCTTCTGCATACTTTCCACAGATTCTGGATATGAGAGCGGTCAGCGTTCTTCACATCGGATGGGAGAACAAAAGGTATTCCATAGGTATCATATATTTTCTATAGTAAAGTTTTTTTTTTTTTTCCCCAGACGTAATATATGAAACCAACGATCTACGTTTTGGTCCGCATTTCCCGGGTCGAAACGCTCAACGACTTCATTACCTACACGCAACGCCTGACTCGCTCCACCTTTGTCAGGCTCCACCACATCCGACCGTGACGAGCGTACTTCTGCCGAATCCTTCTGGGCCTCTAAAATTTCGCCAAACACCAGCGCCGCCTGCTGTTGTACCACCTGATGGATTATTGTAGCCAAACCCGCCTTCATCAATTCGTTTACGGAAATCTCAATCTCAATCTCAATCTCAATCACGTGAATCTCAGTCACGAGTCACGTCAAACCAATATTCTTTTGTTTTATCCCTTTGCAGTTAACTAAACGCGGTAAATTCGCTAACCTAGTCTACTATCTATGGAAAAAAGTTATAAGAGGCATAAGAACAGCAATGTTGTTGTTATTTTGTATGTAAATTTTCCAACCTGCTCTGAGCTGGATAAGTGCGCAAAAAAACACACCCACTATACATATATTATAACATTTTGTTTTTCATTTTACTTTATTATTTATAATACAGTATTGTTATTGATTTAAGAAAATAAAAAAATTTGCTGCCCTCTACATTTTTTTGTCCACGTTTCATGACTAGTAGACACTAGATGAATTTTCACTCCGTCTGTCCGCCGTACGTCGACCGCCCCAAAATCCTTTGAAGGCTCGTAGCCCTTAAGCCAGTGGAGCTATTGAATTCAAATTTTTTCAGAGAATAGACTTGGTAGACCCCTTGAATTGACAATATTTTCAGAGGAGGAGGTGTGAGTGGGACGGTGGGGGAAGCGTTTTAGACGAAAAATTTTAGTTTCTAGATCTCAGCAACCGCTTATGTTAGGAGGCTAAGACTTGGAATTTCTATAGAGCTTTGATAGTGGACCCATTTTCAAAAAAAATACTGATATGGGTGAAGGGGTGTGGGAGTGGAGGGGGAAATAATGCGTCCGATACGCAAAAATGCCAAGATCGACACATTCTAAAATCCATATCTCCTAAGCTGTTAATGGCAAGCAATTAAGACTTTACGAATATCTGTAGTTATACTAGGAGAGTAGATTAAAACAAAATTTTTGGGTGGAGGTAGTGGCGTACGGGGGTGGGGGTTGAAATACTTAACATTACGATATCTAACAAACCAATGGCACCAAAAAAACAAAATGCAGTTTGGATATAAAGCTTGATAAATAAAGATTGCTCAAAGTAAAATCTTTTAAGGGGGCAGAGGAGCATAGAAATGGGGGGATAAGGATTTTTCAAAAATATCACTTTTCATATCTCAATAACAGTGTAAGATAGATAATTAGAATTTTTACCAGAAGTAGGTAAAAAAAAATCTGCCAACAGTCTGGGCGCAACTTTATTATTTTTCCGGCAGAAGTTCAGAACGCGTTCAATTCGAGGATGCGGTGTATGTAACTATGTGACTGAACAAAAAGTTCGGAAAGCGGTTAAAACAGGGTGTTACATATGAATTAAATAATTGGCTTATATTCCGGGATGCGGTCTAGAGGTTAAAAAAAAACAAAACTTAAAAATAGGTGATAATTAAACAAGCCTGGGGAAGTAAAGAGATATTCGATATCTGATCAGACCTGAAAAATATGGTGGAATTCATAAAAAAAGATACAACCAGCTTACACCCTCTTAGGGGTCGATTTTCAAAAATCTTGAAAACTCATTCTAGGTATTAATATGAAGAATCCGCAGAAAATAAAAATGAATTCAATATATCGAAAGACCTAGCAGATATGACTAAAATCGTGAAAATATATGCATTTTAGATGTACTGATATTTTTTTTGCCCCCCTTCTGAACGCCAATGAATATTCAATTTTTTTTTATCAAAATTACTTTTGTAGTTAATTTACATATACGTACCAAGTTTCCACTTCCTAGCATAAGCCGTTCTAAAGTTAGGAAAAACACCCCCCACCACCGTACCATACTACCCCTAAAAAAAAAATTATTTTTCCACCATGCCACTACCATAGCTCTATCTAAATACCAAGTTTCAGCTTCCTATCATTATAGATTCTTATGTATAAGCATCGGAACTTTTTCTTTCTCACCCTCACCCTCTACACCCACACCCCAAACTTTTTTTCCCTTCTAGGGTTCTATTAGGCCTACTTCTGGTAAAAATTTGAAGCATCCATCTTACACTGCTATTGAGATATGAAACGTGTTATTTTTGAAAAATTCTTATCCCCTCCACTTACGTACTCCCCCGCCCCTTCAAAGATTTTACTTTGAGCAATCTTTATTTATTAAGCTTTATATCCAAACCGAATTTTGTTTTTCTAGTGCCATTGGTCTGGGAGATATCGTAATATTAAGTATTTCAACCACCACCCCCGTACGCCACTACCCCACCCAAAAATTTTGTTTCAATCTACTCTCCTAGTATAACTACAGATATTTGTTAAGTTTTAATTGCTTGCTATAAACGGTTTAGGAGATATGGGTTTTAGAATGTGTCGATCTCGACTTTTTTGCGTTTCGGACGCATTGCTTCACCCTTCACTCCCACACCCGTTCACAAATATCATCAGTTTTTTTTGCAGATGGGTCCACTATCAAAGCTTCATAGAAATTCCAAGTTTCAGTCTCCTAACATAAGCGTTTGCTGAGATCTAGAAACCAAAATTTTTCGTCTAAAACGCTTCCCCCACCTTCCCTCTCACATCTTTCCCCTCACACCTCCACCCCTGAAAATAATGTCAATTCAAGGGGTCTACCCAGTCTATTGACTTTAATAGCTCTACTGGTTTGAGAGCTACGATCCTTCAAAGGATTTTGGGCGGTCGACGTATGGCGTACTGCGGACAAACGGAGTGAAAATTGTTATTGCTTTTTTCGTGTCTACTAGTCATGAAACGTGGACAAAAAAATGTAGAGGGCAGCAAATTTTTTTTTTGAAAATCAATAACAATACTGTTTTATAAATAATAAAGTAATTGAAGGTGGTGGTGTAGAGAGTGAGGGTGGGGAAGGGTGAGAAGGTAAAAGTTCCGACGCATATATCTTAAGAACCTGTAATGATATAATCTTCAAACTTCGTATTTAGATAGAACTATAGTAGTGGCATTGTTAAAAACATAATTTTCTTTTACTGGTAGCATGGTACGAGGGTGGGGAGTGTTTTCCCTAACTTTAGAACGGCTTATGCTAGAATGTTGAAACTCGGTTCGTATATGCAAATCAACCAGAAAAGTATTTCTGATAAGAAAAAATTCTAATATTCATTGACGTTCAGAAGGGGGAGCAAAAAAAAGATATCAGTATATATAAAAAGAATATATTTTCCCGACTTTCGTCATATCTACTAGGTTTTTCCAAATATTGAATTCGTTTTTATTCTACGGATTCTTCATATGAATACCTAGAAAGTGTTTTCAAGATTTTTTGAAATTCGCCCCCTAAGAGGGTGTAATGTGGTTGTATACTTTTCATGATTCCACCATATCTCTCAGGTCTGATCAGATATCGAATATCTTTTCACTTCCCCAGGCTTGTTTAATAATCACATATTTTTAAGTTTTATCTTTTTCAACCTCTAGACCGCATCCTGGAATATGACCCAATTATATTATTCATATGTTACACCATATTCTAACCGCTTCCCGAACTTTTTGTTAGGTTTTCAGTCACATACAGTAACATACACCGCATTCCCGAATTGAACACGTTCCAAACTTCTGCCGGAAAAATAATAAAGTTGCGCCCAGACTGTTGGCAGACTTTTTTTTAATAAAACAGATGAATATTAGCTCTATTTCGTGCGTTTATTTATGAAACATAGCAAGCCTTTTGTGACGTCACAACGGAGAGGGTGTATAAAATTTTTTGACAAAGTGCGACAATGGGAAAGAGAATTCAAAATAGTTAAAATTCGCGTTATGTAATATGTGTACAGCCCCTAGCAGTAATACTGTCAAGAAACTCAACAATATTTTAAAATTTAATGTGTTTTGAAATCCCGCAACTCGTGTAGGTGTATACTACACGAAATTAAATATCATGAAATGATACATTTATAATCGAATAGCAGCTACTGTAAGCCGAAAAATAGTTATATATTAATATTAAAATTACACGTGAAGCCAGCCAACCATTACACCGCAGATCGGTTGCGAAAAATGCTTATTTTCCACAATTATTACATTATTACAAGATCATTCGATCTTCTAGATCTCAAGGTTAGGAGAGATCGTAACTAGACTCGCATATGTACAGAAAATATAATAGACACTTTTCTACCCGATTCGAAATTATTCCAGCGATCTTCATATTGGTGATCTTACCAGGATAATTACTAGCTTAACACTAGAAACTTGCTATTGGATGAAAACTTCGATAGATCTAATGGCTAAGATGGGCAAAAGATGCTACGTTAGATCGTTTGAAAGAAAAAAATATACGAAGATCATTCCAATCGACCATAGTCATCGTTCATGGCCTCACTAAATTCCGGCCAGCTGGATACCGAACAAATAGAATATAATGAGTCTTGGCGTGGGAAAGGTTAATACCATTCACACCGAATTCCACTAAATTTTATGTGGACCACAAAGGTCCTACGTAGTCGAAATAGAAGGTATGTATGTGCACAGGTCAATTCCCAGCAAAAAATCGCGTCAGGTATATCAGGCTAAGACATAAGTAAGGGATACCGCGTTATAAGAAAAGTCGATTATTTTATTGAATAACTATAGTAATGCTTAGATAAGTCTTATTTTAAGGTATTGTTAAGGTTTTGAATACCAAGAATATAACAAAAGTTGACAATTTTATTCAATACCCATACCAAGGCTTAGATAAGTCTTATTTTAAGGTATCTGTAAGGTTTTGAATACCAAGAATATAAAAAAATTCGAAAGTCTTATTGAATATCCATACTAATGCTTAAATAAGGCTTATTCTAAGGTATACCGTCCAATTATCAAGAATACCGAGAATATGCGCTATTTTGTTTTGTCATTCAAGTGCCAACTGTTGAGTTTGAGTTTTTCAGTTTGCAGTGAAGTGGAATAAAGTGATATAAAGTGATAAAAATAAGTGAATAAAATAAAAATAAATAAAGTAAGTATAATGGCTTCTTCTACGTTGGGCTACTCTAAACGCCATTATAAAAGATTAATAAAACAAGAGAAAGAGAAAATGTTGTCAGAAGGCAGCAAAAGTGGTGATGATACTACTTACTTACTTACGATGGCGCTACAGTCCAAATCGGACCTTGGCCTCCTGGATGTGCCGCCTCCAGCCTTCTCGGTTCAGTGACCGCGTCCTCCAGTTTCTACATCTTAGAAGAGATTTGCTGTCTGCGTCAATAGAGTCCTCCCAGCGCTTTCGTGGTTTCCCAACTGGTCTTTGTCCATAGACTTTTCCCTTTAGTGTGCGTTTGGGGATTCTTCCGTCATCCATACGCTCCACATGACCAGCCCATTGTAGCTTTTTAAATTTGATGAGGATCGATACTTCTGGATTGTCGAAGATGGCATACAATTCTCTATTGTATCGTATTCTCCAGATCGAGTCTTCCCTCACAGGTCCGAGGATTCTTCTGATAATACTAAAGAACTACAAATAATTAATGCTCATTCCTATAATTTCGTTAATGAAAGCATTAATGTTAATGATGATAATAGTTTTCAAAATATCGGAAATAATATTGATGATGATAACGTTCGAAATATATATATAAATAATGATAATGGTTTAATAAATAATAATGAATCGGTTGGCACCAAAGCTAAGTTGGCTAATTGGGTAATTGAGGAAAATATTTCGTATATTGCCGCGAACAAATTGTTAAAAATTTTAACAGATGCTGGATTAGACCTTCCTTTAACGGTTCCAACTTTAATAGAACTCAATAAAATAGAAAAAAACAAAATAATAGTACTTCGACCCGGTAATTATATGCATTTCGGGATTTCAAAAATGATAAAAAAATATAGTGAATTAAATATTGCTTCTAATGATATCATTAATATCGACATAAATGTAGATGGCCTCCCGTTATATAAGAGTTCTGGTACTCAACTTTGGCCAATATTAGCAGCGTTTGTTGATAGATCTGATTTTCGACCGTTTATGATTGGATGTTTTGTTGGTCCTAGCAAACCTGAAAATGTTGATGAATATTTGGAAAATTTTGTCACTGAATTGAAAGAGATAGATCAAAATGGAATAAGTATTAATAACATTGTCTGTAAATTAACAATCAGAGCATTTATTTGTGACGCACCTGCTAGGGCATTTATGACTTCAACAGTGTATCACAATTCATATCATGGATGTCCATACTGCAACCAGGTTGGCACCCGAATCAATAAAAGAACAGTTTATTCAACATCCGTGGGTCATTTAAGAACCAATGAAAGTTTTTTGAATAGAACTGATATTCATCATCATAGTTTGCAATATAGAAGTAAACCAAATATATTGGAAGTCTATGGTATAAACTGAATTACTCAATTTCCGTTTGATCTTTTGCATTTGATCGATCATGAAATTAGCAAAAAAAATATTAACAAAAATTATTGATGGTAAATTAGAGAAACCATTTAATATATCTGTAGAAAATAGAACAAATTTATCAATAAAACTCTTGCAGCTAGTGAAATATATTCCCAAAGAATTCTGCAGAAGACCAAGACATTTTCGGGAGCTTCCAAGGTGGAAAGGCACTGAATTCCATCAATTAATATTGTACACGGGAATAGTTATATTTAAGGAAGTCATGGACAACGAATTATACGAACTTTATTTATTGCTGTGTTGCGCATATCGAATGTGTCTTAATATTAATTTATTTCAAGCAAATACTGAAACTGTAAAGAGAATGCTTCAGAAATTCGTCACAGACTTTTCTAAATTTTATGGTGACGATAGTATATCATATAAAGTACATGGGTTATTGCATTTAGTCGATTCAATTAAGGATATAGGATTAACCGATAGTTACATTTTTGAAAATTATTTGCAAATTATTAAGAGAAAGGTTAAAAAATCACAACGTATCCTTATGCAATTAAATAATAAATTAAATGAAATTCCGATACAAACAAATTTCCAATCGGAAAATGATTTAATTGATAAATCCTTGATATCCTTAAAATTTAACCAAACATTTCTGTCATGTAAAATACCCGATAACATCTGTTCAATTAATGGGAGTCCTTATCAAATTTCTGCACTAGGAATAAAAAACGGAAAACACTACATTGTTGCTAAAAAGCTTTTAAATATTTCACCTGTTTTCTTGTATCCAGTGAACTCCTTAGATTTTCCTATTTCCATTTCCGATTCGAAGTATATTTTGTTACCCATTTTGCATCAAATTAAGAATTAAACTTTTTTAGCTTGCATTCAATACAGAATTGTAATTTACTTTAATTAAAATCTATACATGAAATATTTTCCCAGTCCCATTAGCGATTCGAGACTTTTTAAGTTATTATAAATTTTGCCTAAAATTAAAAATATAAATAAAAATAAGAAAATTTACTACACCATATCATATTTATCAGTAGCTATGGATCCGCAAGCAGGTAATGGTTAATTTTGCATTAATAATTAAGGAATTTTATTTATGTGTATTATTCTATTCTAGAATTACAACCATTTCAAGAACAACCGTTTTTAGATGTTGTACCACCAGAAGACAATAATGACGTGCCAGTCCCACCCTTATCTCCGTCATCAATAGCTACAACAGTGGTTAGTTTCTCGTCCGGTCCTAGGATGATTGGTGAGCTTCAAGGTAAGTTTTGATCAAGCTGTAAACCTTAACTTTTAAGTATCAACTCATAGATCTGAAAGAAACAATGCTGACAATGAAAAAAACTTTGGACCAACAAAGTGCAGCAATCGCAGAGCAGTCACTAAAACTCAACACAATATATGAAAAGTTGTTTCACGGTAGCACACCTGATGTATATCAATTCCCGCTTAAGAATCTCTAGGAGCTTGAAATATTGGACAAGAGGCTAATGATAGATTCAAAATTTGAAGCAGACGTAGTAAGTAATTATACATATTTTATCTGTTTGGTTACAAACTATTTTTTTAACAAACAATCTTAAAATCTTTGTTAGCATAATTATAAAATTTCATTCATGGTTAAATGTATTTTCACAATTAGGTTGCCTACATCAAATTTATGGCTCCTTTGAGGAGTATGGATCAGCGACGGCATTAACTACGCCTGCAGTCCATAAAAGAAACGTAGATCTTTTAAGCACTGATTTTTTTTTAGTTTCATATAGTATATCTATAGTATTATAATGTGTGATATATATGTATATTAATCTTAAGAATGAAAACATTAATTTTTTTAAAAATGTGGAGAAATAATAAGCTACAGAATAAATTTAATTTCGTATGGAATACGCTGTTTTTATGAAAGTTGAAGTTTTTAATTGAAATTCGTATTATTTTTTTATTATTACTTCCCTTACAGCAACACAACCCGTAATAGGTGTTTTTAATAATGTAATTACTTAATCATTGGACGAGAACTTCGAGAAAAATATTCAAGAAGTAGTAGAAACGGAAAAGAAAATCATTACATCGTTCTTATAAAGTCTTTAACCGAATCGTATTACTAAGCCTGACCATTGACAAAAGTAAAGGTTAGTATAAGGCTTAACCTAATCCTTTTATTAATCCAGATCAGTAACAAAATTCAAGCTTAGTATAAGGCTTAACCTAATTCTTACATAAGCATGATCATAAGGTACATAATAATGTATCCGCTATATACCTGATTGCCAATGACATGGCCCATGTTACAATCAGGGATAATATAAGGTAATTCGTTTGCGTTCAAGTTTCCCTTACAATGCATAGGCCTTTTCCACTAAGGAATAGATTGTACGTAATTAAGGCTTACATAATGATTACGTTATTTGCTGGGTTGTTCCCACTTTTAAATGTGATTTGATTTAATCTTAATTTAAGAGATAGGCAAAAAATTGCTTAATTTGTTATGTGATCTCTGCTCAAAGACAATTACTCTGAAACAGACGCTAGTTGACTTGAGTGTCTATTAAACTCGCTCATAAATTCCTATTATAAACTAGCCGGCATGTTGTAATTTCGTATAGTAAAAGTGCATCCGTTTATGTAAATTTGAAGTTATCAACAGCTTATACCTCGTTCAAGTGGTAGGGTAGTGTAGTGTAGCGTACATATTATGAATTGACGTTTCGCACTCTTATTTTTTGTTGAAAACTGTCACAAGAGGTATTTATTTTACTAGAAGAAACTGTAACATTCGTCGCTTTATGTCTTAAATATAATTTTACTTTATTATTTTTTAATAATAAGAACAAAATCTGCCAACAGTCTGGGCGCAACTTTATTATTTTTCCGGCAGAAGTTTGGAACGTGTTCTATTCGGGGATGCGGTGTATGTTACTATGTGACTGAAAACCTAACAAAAAGTTTGGGAAGCGATTAGAATATGGTGTAACATATGAATTATATAATTGGGTCACATTCCGGAATGCGTTTTAGAGGTTGAAAATGATAAAACTTAAAAATATGTGATTATTAAACAAGCCTGGGAAGTGAAAAGATATTCGATATCTGATCAGACCTGAGAGATATGGTGGAATTCATGAAAAAAAATAAGTGATTATTAAACAAGCCTGGGGAAGTGAAAAGATATTCGATATCTGATCATACCTGAGAAACATGATGGAATTCATGAAAAAGTATACAACCAGTTAACACCCTCTTAGGGGTCGAATTTCAAAAAATCTTGAAAACACATTCTAGGTATTCATATGAAGAATCCGTAGAATAAAAATGAATTCAATATTTGGAAAGACCTAGTAGATATGACGAAAATCGTGAAAATATATGCATTTTATATATACTGATAATTTTTTTTGCCCCCCCCCCTTCTGAACGCCAATGAATATTCAAATTTTTTTTATCAGAATTACTTTTCTAGTTAATTTACATATACGTACCGAGTTTCCACTTCCTAGCATAAGCCGTTCTAAAGTTAGGAAAAACACCGCCCACTACCGTACCATACTACCCCTAAAAAAAAATTCTATTTTTCCACCATGCCACTACTATAGTTCTATCTAAATACCAAGTTTCAGCTTCCTATCATTATATATTCTTAAGATATAAGCATCGGAACTTTTTCTTTCTCACCCTTCCCCACCCTCACCCTCTACACCCACACCCCCAATTTTTTTTTTTTGAGAGATATCGTAAGTTTAAGTATTTCACCCCCACCCCCGTACGCCACTACCCCACCCAAAAATTTTGTTTCAATCTACTCTCCTAGTATAACTACAGATATTTGTTAAGTTTTAATTGCTTGCTATTAATGGTTTAGGAGATATAGATTTTAGAATGTGTAGATCTCCACTTTTTTGCGTTTCGGACGCATTGCTTCCCCTTCCACTCCCACACCCCTTCACCCATATCATCATTTTTTTTGCAAATGGGTCCACTATCAAAGCTTTATAGAAATTCCAAGTTTCAGTCTCCTAACATAAGCGGTTGCTGAGATCTAGAAACCAAAATTTTTCGTCTAAAACGCTTCCCCCACCTTCCCTCTCACACCCACACCCCTGAAAATAATGTCAATTCTCATTTAAATTTTTTCTAGGAATAGACTGGGTACTATTCCTAGAAAAAATTTAAATTTAATAGCTCTACTGGTTTGAGAGCTACGAGCCTTCAAAGGATTTTGGCGGTCGACGTACGGCGTACGGCGGACGGCGTACGGCGGACAGACGGAGTGAAAATTTTTATTGCTTTTTTCGTGTCTACTAGTCATGAAATGTACACAAAAAAATTTTGAGGGCAACTAATTTTTTTTTTTTTGAAAATCAATAACAATACTGTATTATTACTAATAAAGTAAAATGTCCGTCTGTACGACGTACTCAAAATAGTTGGAAGGCGCGTAGCTCCCAAGCTCGTTGAGGTATTATGAAATTTTTATGGTGGGTAGGTTGGGTAAACCTCTACAACTGGTATCTTTTAGAGGGGTTTGGGTATGAGGTGGGCGGAGTGGGGAGGGTCTTAGATGAAAAATTTTGGCTTCTAGATCTCAGCAACCGCTTACGCTAGGAGGCTGAAACTTGGAATTTCTATGGAACTTCGATAGTGAACCCATTTGGAAATGTTGATATGGGTGAAGGAGTGTAGGAATGGGGGGGGGGGGGGGGAATAATTCGTCCGAAACGGAAAAATGCCGAGATCGACACATTCTAAAATCCATATCTCTTAAACCGTTGATGGCATGAAATTCAAACTTAACAAATATCTGTTCCTATACTAGGAGAAAAGACTGAAAATAAATTTTTGGGTGGGGGTAGTGTGGTACGGGGGTGGGGGGGGGGGTGAAAAAATTTAGATTACGATATATCACGAACCAATTGCTCTAGAAAAATGAAAGTGGAAAGGTTGACAAATGATGATTGCTCGAATTAAAATTTTTTAGGGGGTGGTGAAACATACAAGTTGGGAAGATAAATTTTTTAAAAAAAAATCACGTTTCATATCTCAAAAACAGTATTAGATAGATGCTCAAATTTTTTACCAGACGTAGGCCAAATAGAACCTCTAGCAAATTTTTTTTTTTCGGTGATGTGGGTGTCGAGGGTAGGGGAGGTTGAAAAGGAAAAGCTTCCGATGTTTATATCTTAAGAACCTAGAACGATAAAAAGCTGAAAATTGGTGTTTAGATAGAGCTATAGTACTTGCATGTTGGAAAAATATAATTTTTTATAGGGGTAGTATGGTACGGGGTGTTTTTCCTAACTATGGAACGACTTATGCTAGAAAGTTGAAACTCGGTGTGTATATGTAAATCAACTAGAAAAGTAATTTGGATAAAAAAAATTCGAATATCCATTGGCGTTCGGAAAAAAAAAATTTCAGTCAAATAGAATGCATATATTTTTACGATTTTCGTCATATCTACTAGGTCTTTTAAAATATTGAATTCACTATTATTCTACGGATTTTTCATATGAATACCTAGAAAGTGTTTTCAAAATTTTTTCCCTAAGGGGGTGTAAAGTGATTGTATACTTTTTCATAAATTCTTCCATATCTCTCAGGTCTGCTCAGGAATCGAATATCATTTCACTTCCACGGACTGGTTTAGTATTCACCTATTTTTAAACTTTTTCCCTTTTCAACCCCTAGACCGTATCCCGGAGTATGACCCAATCATGATACTCTACTCTAACCACTTCCGAACTTTTTGTTAGTTTTTCAGTCACATAGTAACCTACACCGCATCTTAGAATTTAGCGCGTTCCGAACTTCTGATGGAAAAATAATAAAGTTGCGCCCAGACCATTGGCAGACTTTTTTCTTTATTATTCAGCGAAATTGAATCATTAAAGGGGATACAAGTAAAATCGTACAGAAAATCCAGTCTAGTTTTTTGGCATTTGACAAGAAAAGGGTTATGGAGCGCAACGAGAAGTGATCTCATGGGAGGATTAGCTAATCCACTACACTACACTACGCGGTTTTGCAACGTTATAGAAAAGCCACATAGACCATAGACCATCTCCACACATGCTCAATTTAAACCAAATTTGTGTTTTATTTATTATTTTAATAATAAAGTATTTTTAATGTAAACAAACAACAAACCCACTCAGAAGAGCTGTAACGCAGTTTCGTATTTGCTTCATTTCTCTCGCCCCACTTCATATCCCTATATTCTGTGGTTTCACTTTGTTGTTTCCACACTCAATACTTCTAAATTAAACACTTTGTTGTTTCTAAAATTAAGCGCTGTCGCAATTAAACACTGTTTGTTTGTTTGTTTGTTTCCGCACTCAATACTTTATTTCACTTAAACTCTTAACATTTTCCGTTACTACTACATACTACTCCCACGACCCGTTCGGTTTGTGGTCAGTAGCTCAGTTCTGTAACTTATGAGTGAGAAATTTCTCACCAAAAAGTCAAAATGAGGACGAATTAATGCAGTTTTCTCTCTGTATGAGAAATGAAAGATTGCCAAATGCGTAGTCAAGTACGGTGCTTTCTCATTTGGTGAGAAATTTCTCACTCATAAGTTACAGAGCTGTCATACAGATCTGAAAACGTTCTATCAACACCTCCGAGCATGATTGATAGTTAGTGTCACCAGCCAGTGGTAATTGCCGATCAGCATTATCACTGACTTGCGTGTCGCGAATATCGACCTTTGATGGTAGGTCAGCAATTTCGACGGTTCGTGCAACGCGAATGTCGACCCTTTGTAATCCATTCGCTTATGCTATTGTCTTGTATACTGCCAATGGATCATATTATCATGCATCTTGAAAATCGGGCCTTGACAATTCTTATTCGTAGATTAAACATGATAAAACCACAAATAAAATATATGGTTTGTTATTAGGTTTTCATGGTGAGCTACCATTGAAGCTATTATGATTTAGAGTTAGTTGTTATTTTCGGTGTCAGTGGAGTGAAACTCCGACACGAAATCCCCGACTGTTGATTAATCGCCGTCCCTGAGGACATGACAAATTTGGAGAGAACTTCACTGGAGAGGCCAGTTTTCAAGGCAAATTCTATATAGCAACATCCCACTCCAAGCTCACAGACGCCAGCATTTGGGTCCTTTTTCAGACGTTTTTACTGAATCATCTTTCGTACAATCTGTTTTCCTAAAAAAAAACAAAGGAGCACTGAGCAGATTGAAAATCGGGAAACGGCAAGTGAAGTCAGAGTTTAATTTTAATATTTAATTTGTATAAGCCTTTTTGCTTTTATTTTTTAAATTGAGTATGTAGGTATGTACTCCTATCCATTTTAAAAAACAATTTCGGAATTTAATATTTTTCGTTTTCTGAAAACCAATATGATAATGATAATAAAAGGTGTTGTCAATGAATTTGATCAAATTAAAATTTTGTTTATGGCAAAAATTGATCACGCTTATTTTGGAAAAGGGCGAGTTTCCTACTCCCGCCGAATATGCGGCTCATATTCGATTCACATTCACGGCACATGTAAACGTTCGAAAACTTAAGGGCTGCATACACTTAGGACGGATAAGACTGCGGATATATTGAAAAAAAATTTAGCGCATAAAACTGAATTTAATTGAACAACCATTATATTTAAGTATAAAAAAACATATTGTGAAAATTGGTTGGAAAATTCAAACGGTTAAAAAGTTACAGTCGTTTTCCTGGGACGTGTTTTTAAATTAAAATAATTTTTTTCGTATCATGACAGTCGGATGTGGAATAAAAAATACAATTTTTCACCTCCAAATTGTTCAGTTAATATGAAAACAAAACTATTCAAGATATCGAAAATCCGACATAAGATTATTATGTGAAACACAACTGTGCAAAACTAGGTCCCGATCAGTCCAGTAGTCGCCGAGATATTCCTCGACCTGTACCGATTTTGAAAACGCTGTTTCCAGAAAAACTCGTTTAAAGTGTAGAGTACAGTTTACACGGAAATAAGGTTTTGTGAATTTCAATTGAGGAACGCGAACCTCACCAGCTACTTTCTCGTATCTCTTTCCAAGTTATAACAAAATCTTGAAGAGGCTTTAACATCAACACTCAACATGGAACACCACAAGCCCCAATACCCATGGATATTGAGTCTAGAACTTCTACAGACCAAAATGTTCAGGACACCTACAACACGCCCAACCGTCACAAGGCCCCTTGAAATCAACTAGAGTCGAGCGCTGTGTTAAACCTCACGCAGGCTCCTCCAAAAAGGCCCAACATCTGGAGAAAAAACTGCTGCTAAAAAGCACTTCAAGCCACAGCGCAACTCCCCCGAATGTCTGAAAGCCGGAGGGAAGGAGGCGACTAAAAGCTCAGATCCAGCAAAAACACCAGTACCGTCGGTATTGCAGAGGGGGATTCAGTGCCGCATCAGAGATGCTGCTCAGGCAGCCAACTCTATCAGCTGACCCGACCAACCCGACTGCCGATCAATTACCACCTTCAGGAGCCTTCAAGTGAACCTGCAACATGCAAAAGCATAATTTGTATGACTACCAATACCGGTAGACCTAGAGCATTTTCCCCTTTTTAAAAATAACACTAAATATGTATGTTCCAATTTCAGGTTACTGCACGAATGACGTTGTAGCGGCCTTTGTAGAGCTGCCGTTCCCGGAAAGCAGGATAGAGATCATCATATGCTCAGCCTACCTTCCCGGTGATTGCACTAAACCAGCGTAACCCGTCATCAGGGACATCGTCGACCTATGCCTGAAACAAATAACCAGCTGGTACTTGGCTGTGATACCAAGGCACATTACACTATGTGATCAAGTTCTAACATCAATAAACGGGGTGAGTTGCTTTTAGATTTTATGTATACTACATATTTTTAAAAGAGGTAGCAAACCCACGTACATAAACAGAGTCAGGCAGGAGGTCTTAGATCCTTCCATTCGTACTCAATTCCTGAGCACAAAAATCTGCAATTGGCACGTCTCTAATGAAACTTCTATGTTAGAAAAACCGGGAACTTTGTGACCAGAAAATACCGGAATGCATGGCAGGCACCATACATAATATTAAGAACATTGACAGCATTGAAATAGCATCAGAACAAATACGCTATTGAAACTTATCCTGCCCGGAGAGGTCCAGAGCAAGTAACAGGAAAGTAGCTAGATGAAACCCGGCACTAGCTTAGCTCAGATCTCAAACAAGAAACCTCTTCAATAGGGCCAAAACTGGTAGGCAAAAAATCCTCATCTTTAGTCCTCCACGTGGGCGCCTGCTGGTAATGTCTAGTCGGGATGGATCTTCCTTACATTCACTTATTTAGCTAAGACTTACACTCACGCTTCAATCGTGCGCTGTGGTCATTAAGAGTGAGGTACCCAGCTGTGTGTATACTCCCTCGTGTCGCCCTTCCAATACCGTCCCTCTCCTACATATCCTTTACAGGACAAAATCCTAGGGTGTCATTGCCGTACCGTGCCCAGGGACTAGTTGTTTGGAGTCCAATCTCTCCCAACCACGAACGGTGGCCTGCGGGGTAAAATTGGGCCCCCCTCGCAGTATTCTCTGCCTTGTCTTGATATGCCGGCTCTGTCAAGATGGACCAACCTTTCCGGGCTTACTCGTGTGGCGAACACGAATTCTTTTTTTTAACAAAGCACAAAGCAAACAAAATGAAGCCGATACCAAGTCAAACATCGGCTCTTCCTCAGAAGAGGAATTGCTTGCCTCCAGCCAGGAGACAATCATTGAGTTAGATAGCGTAGTACCAGAGTACCAGCCAGAGCACACCTGAGCAGTCTCACCCATCCACATCAAAAAACCAGACGAGCGTAGCAGTGGTGAAGAATACCAGTTTAGGCATTCAAAAACCATGCATGAAGCGCAAGTCTCCCGGTGTTGCCACTAGAACTCGGTACCTCAAGGCTCTGTTCATCCTTGGCAAGATAGCAAAGAATGAGACAGTGGGTACAGTCCATGAACGAGACGAGCATGCCAAAGCGTTTTACCAGGCAATTGTTGAGCAATACAATGCACGCGCGAAGGTAACGCAACCACAACAGCAGGGAAACAGGTCCCAGGATGAAGTCGATCATGACACGAAACGGAGCTGGGTGACAACGTCCAAAACTACCACCAAACAGAACAGCGGTGCATCGGCCGTCGGAGTTCAAAGAGCGAAGTCTTTCTCGGAGGTAGCGACAAATAACTTGCACGTCGCACTACTGAACGAGCTTTCAACCGGTGGAAATGATGAATGGACCAAACTGGGAGGCAGACTTTCGAATATGCTTATGCATGCTCTGAAAGACGAAAACCCACCCATGCCAGCTTTTGACTGCGATGAGGTGGTCAGAGTATATCAGGTAGTCCGTTGTATGGACAGCTTTTCGAAGGAATTCCTAGAGTCATATGCTGCTAAGATAAGCAACGCTTTCGAGGGTGTGAAGCTCAGGCTTATTCCCACCGATGAGATTCCGAGAAGACCGAGAGCTCGCATCTAGATTCTTAAGATATACATAGACAACGACCACCTTATGCAGTCTATGCATCCAAAACCAAACAATACCCATGGATGACTGGTCGGTCGTTAAGAAAGAAGAACCACAGCGAGGCAGCCTCACTTTCCTCCTCCTAATAAACGAGAAGTGCTTTGAAGCGTTCGAAAAAGCCGACTACCGACTGGTGCTTGGCATCAGGCATGCGAAGGTCAAAATTTTTCGGTCATCTAATCCGGACGACAACATAGACGTTGTCGACGCGACCAACGAGCTTTTGGAGGAGATGAGGATTGAAGAAGGGCAGAACAAGGATAACCAAAATGCTGAATATCATACAGGTTAACCTACAGCAATCAAGGAGTACCTCGGATAACCTTCTAGTCTTCCTAGATGAGGAGGACATAGACATCGACCTGATTCAGGAGCCTGGGTTAGAGATTTAACCATTAGAGAACTCCGTAGCACAAAGTACAACCTATTCTTCAACTACAACCTACAGGATCAAGGTAAGCCCAGAAGTTGTATTCTAATCAAGAAGCACATAAACGCTTTAATGTGCCCTAATTTCAGTTCTGCAGATTTAACAGTGGTTAAATTGGAGCTCGGTAGCAGAGGAGACCTTTACACCGCTTCTGCTTACATGGCACATGACAGGTCTGCGCCGCCAGAAGAACTTCTTGAGTTTATATCCAAAATTTCAATTAAGAAGGAAAACCTTTTCGTCAGATGTGATGCCAACTCCAGAGACACGCTGTGGGGCAGCTCAGAGATCAACAAACGCGGTGAGTCCTTAGTTTATTTTATTATGGACACTAACCTTTCCATATGTAACACTAGTAATGCCCCTACCTTTATCTTTCCGAGCACGGAGGAGTTCGAAGGATGGGAGGAGGTGCTGCATGTTACACTACTAACAGACAATGATAGGTTTAAGAATGAAAACTGGAGAGTGTTCAGTTTAAGATCATTCTCGGATCACAACTGAATTCTATACAGTGAAAGTTTCACGATCAATACTCCCAAGCCGTTCAGAAACCCGAAGCCAATTGACTGGAAGAAGTTCAGACAAGTCGTGAAGGCAAAACTTTCAAACATACCTAACCTGAACCCTAACACTATAGAGGAGCTGGATGCTTAGATGAAGGCACTGGAAAAGGCTTTTAGTGTTGCTTTTAAGGTATCATGTCCAGCCAAGTATAGTAAGAAGACGCTCCCCACGTGGTTGAACGAGGACCTATCTAATCTCAGGAAGATTACCAGAGATGTATTCAATATCTTCTACAAATATAAGTTCTGGGAACCTGACAAGGATTGCCTTAAGATATTTAAAAAATGTTAGAACAGCCAAGAAGCAAGCGTGGGTTGACTACTGCCAATACATTGACTGCACCCGCGACTCTGCGAGGATAAGCAAAATACTGTCCAAGAAGCACACGAACCCGTCGTTTGTGAAGCGGATGGACGGGAACTGGACTGACTCCACTGCCAAGACACTGAACACTCCTGGCCTCGACGGCATAAAACCAATTATGCTACAGAAGCTGCAAGACATAGTAGCATCAGAAGTTGCATCTTCCTCAACCATGTGCCTCAGACTTGGAGACAAGTCAAAGTGGTGTTCATACCAAAGGTGGGCAAACGTAGTCATGAACTCGCGAAAGATTTCAGGCCTATTCGTTTAACCTCTTTCGTACAGAAAACACTAGAACACATATTAGACAGAAGATCCACAGAGACTGCTATGCATGAGGTTGTGCGAACAATTGAATACACAATGCACTACAAACAATATACCCTAGCTGCCTTTCTAGACATTGAAGGCGCTTTCAATAACGTGCATACTGATACTGAGGCCATTCAAGACTCTCTGATCGAGTTCGGTGTCGAGGAATGTCTCAGCGACTGGGTAATACCCATGTTAAGCACGAGAATTATTCACTCTATCTTATGGATTAGCCATTTGAAAATCTCTGTGTGTACAGCCCAGGGTGGTGTTATCTCGCCTCTCCTCTGGTTAATGGTCATGAACAAGATCTTAGTAAAACTGGAGAGGGAAGGGGTTCAGGTAGTGGCGTATGCGGATGATGTGGTTATACTAGTATCAGGGATGTTTCCTTCAGTGATGAGTGAAATCACGGCGGCTTGGGTGCACGACTGGACAAAACTGAACTGATTTTATTCACTACTAAGACCAAAATACCGGACTTTAAGCTCCCCCGCCTAAACGACCATCAACTGCCACTATCATTAGGTGCAAAGTATCTTGGAGTTGTGATCGATACGAAGCTTAGCTAAATATAGGACAACGGGCGGAAAAAGCACGTATCGCCTTTAACGTCTGCAAGCGAACTTTCGGAAAAAAGTGGGGACTTAAATAAATAATGGTTCAAACCCCCCCTCCCCCCAAGGCCTATTTTCATAGGGAAGTGAGGACCTTTTGTTTTTTTTTTTAGGTCACATTTAGTATGATAACTTGATAAACCCCCCCCCCCCCCCCCATCATACTTTCCTGCGCACGGGCCTGGCTGTGGGTTTTCCAACTAGAGCAGAATGGAAGGACGGTTCAGTTATACTTGAATTCGACACAGTCATATATACTGACTGCTACCGCGAGTAAGTTTTACACCAAACTAATGTTTGGTCTAAACCACATTGAACGCACTCACTAAGGGCCGGTTTCACAGTTGAAATTTGATTTGAAGTTTAGTTAAACTTAAGCTTAAGAATAAACTGCACTTTAACCTTGACTCGATTTCATGGTAAATAAATATCCTATGATTAACTAATCTGAAATTCGTAATCATTGTGAACTAATTCAAATGAACTAAACTTTTTTAGATTGGTATACTCTGTCTTTTCTGTCATCTGCCAATCACTGCTACTTTAATTAGGATAAAATCACTTAAATTTCAAAAAAATTAACACGAGCTATAAACGGAAGAAATTCTACCATTTAGCTTAATCCTATCATTAGAACAAACTTGTGTTTTACAACATTTGTGAAACGCATTATTCGTTTGATCCTCAGTTTAACGAAAAATTTTGGTTTAAACTTAGACTGTAAAACCGGCCCTAAGTGCACTCAACGCTAAACTCTGGACCTGCACTTCCGCATACAGCCAGAGCTATGAAGTCTTGAGTTTCGTTACGAAATTTGAATAAAACTTCATGCAGTTCGTGGTTTTAAGTGTTTATTACTAGTTTGAAATTAAAACGTAGACTGCCGATTGTGTTTCGCTTAACTCTAAAAGAAACCTCGGCTTCTCACATTCCTTATCATTATCTTATTTTATCTCGAGTAGACGGCTGGTCAAAAGGTCGTCTTATTTTTATCTCGAGTAGACGACTGGTCAAAAGGTCGTCACTCATATCTTAATGCGCCAGACGGGCTTATCTGTATACGCCAGAAGGGCTTACTTATAACTCCTCCCTCCTTAAGTTGAGGCTCCTGACTCAAAGGATTACATTTTTCTTTCATTTCTAAAATTTCGTCATCTTTATGTTTTTGTTCACGTGATTGTAATTGGTTAATTATCTTTACACTATTTTGGTTTCTTAATTTTATATAAAGGAAAATTATTACAATGATTAATAATACTATACATATTGGTGAAACTATTGATATAGCTAGGCCATGCCTGCCGTGTTGTACTTTAATTAGTTCTAACTCTTTTTGATGTTCAATATTTATTAAATCCAGATCTTCTAAATGAACTTTAGTTTTGCTATTGTTAACTAAAAAATGTACTTGTGTGTATGATAAGTAATCATGTTTCAATATTTTGTTAGAATATGTCTTATTGTTTAATGTAATGGTACAATTGGAAAATATTATGATCGAGTTATGGGGTAGAGTCACCTCATCTTCCTTGCAATCTTGAGTAATTGCAGTGTTATTCAATTTTTTATTTGTTACTAATAATGTCCCTTTTTGTATTTCGTTAATATTTACATCAGGTGAAATTTTAATTATTTGACATTCATATTCGCACTTGATTTCTTGCTTTAACTTACGTAGGTATTTTGTATATGGATGTATTTTTCCTTCTAATTTAATTACTTTTTCGTGAATAATTTCAATTATTTTATTATCTCTGGTTGGTAAAGCTTTCATTATATAAGATTTTGCTGTGATATTGGAAAAAACAGGAATAGTAATGACAATTATGAATTTTAATGTGTTCTGTTTCCCTAATATTTCAATCGACAAGTCTTGTATATGTTTTACTCCTATTCCATACTCTAAAATTTCGTCTGAATCTAATATCAGTTTAGACATTGTGCCCGTTTTAGCTGAATTGATATTGTCAATCATTTTATCCACCTCTGCTGTTAAATCATCTAACGCATTATTTATCCATAACTGTTTAATCGTTTTTTCTAAGCCCATCCATTTCCATTCTACTTCTAACCTCATTTTCTCGTATGAGCCTCTAATATTCTTCATATTGTGCTCAAACTGACTATTAATAATAATTTGCTTGTCTGAAAATTCCTTAACACTTAACTGATTTGTTTCTAAAGTATGTAGGATGTTCATGATCTCCTCTCTATCGTCATTATCCATAATTCCAAATAACATATTGTATACGGATCCGGCCAAATTGAACAATCCCCGTTTCGCCCTGTAATTCGGTATTTTATTATATCGTTTTAATATATCCAGATGAGTTTGTATTATGTTTGCTTTGTGTTTTAAGACTTGATCATTGTAATCAAATGTTTCGTGAACCTCCGTTGTTTGCGTAAGAGCGTCTAATGAATTCTGCATCTCCTTTAGATCGATGATATGAAAAATTTTGTAGTCATCCTCTATTAAATTCACCGTCTTTTCGTTTAGTAGTATAATTTTCGCGTTATCGTCTATTGTTTCTATCGTTATTCCTTTTGCGTTTGCTTCAGTTGTCGCTATCATCAATATGATCATTACCATCCTTGCAGCTTTCATCTGGAAGAAAAGTGATCTTTTTATAGTCTTTCCTTTTTCGCATATGTTGTTCAGGATGTGTCCTTTTGTTTTTATTGTTATCTTGGAATTTTGATTTTAGTTTATTTGGTCTTGGGTTCTTTACATATTGCATATCGACCTCCTCTTCCTGTCTACTTGAATTTAATTTGCTAATTGTTTTGATTTTTACTTTCTTCATTCTTTCATGTATCTCTTCATTATCAGCTTCCCCTTGATGTATTTTAATTGGTATCCCCTGGGTTGCTGTGTGTTTTGTATTATTGTAATTGCTAATAATTGTAGTTATTGGATCAAGACTTGACATACTACATTTCTCCTTTTCCTCTTCAAACCAAATTCTAAGTTTTTCGTTTAACGTATTGTGGAACCTTTCGATATCCGCGTTTCCCGAGTGATGATTCGGTGTCGTGAAATGTGTTTCTATATCGTTGTCTGAGAAATAGTTTGCTACTGTTTCTTGACGAAATGCCCCTTCATTATCCATTATAATTTTCTTGGGTTTTCCCAATATTCCCAATGCAGTAATTATCCCATTCAAAACATCGTTCCAATTTCTAGATTTTAATTTTATTGCTGTCGCGAATTTACTAAATTTGTCGATCGCGGTTAAGTAAAAGGTTTTAATATTCATGAACCATATATCCATGTGTATAACTTCCCTGGGTTTCTCTGGTGTCTCTGTTAGCTTTAGTGGGGCTTTAATTGGTTTTCTATCGTACTTGGCCTTCCTACATATTGAACATTCGTTAATTATTTGTTGCACTTTTTCCCTTAAATTTGGGTAATATATTCGAGTTTTTAATATGTCATAAGTTTTATCCATTCCGTCATGGTGTGATTTCTTATGTGCTCTAAGTATTTCCTCAATAATTTCTTCATCCCCAATGTTTATTAAATGTGTTCTGCATTTAAGACAGCTAGTATTGTTCTTAGTTTCTTCCTTCCACTCTTTATATTGATTTTGAAATCTTAAAAATAGCTGTGTATCATTTATAAAGACTCCCACTACACCTTTCTGTGGCAAGTTGTTTCTTATAATATAACTCATGTACTTTTCATTTGGTTCTTTTGATTCAAAAATTATCAGTTTTCTACCCTTATATTTTACTGTTTTTACTCTATCATTTGTGGACTTCTGGATTTTTATTTGTAACCTAAAACAATTTAACGGTTTTTCCGTTAAACCTATAAGGTTCATGTCGTCGGTCTCTGCACTGTGTATAGTTGCTATATCGCTTCTTATATCCTCTTTTTGGCTCGAATTCATATTTACTTCTATGCGACTCAGTGCATCCGCTATCAAGTTGGATTTTCCTTCCAGGTACTCTATTTTAAAGTCGTATTCCTCGAGCTTAAGTTTCCAACGTTGTAATTTCTGATTTGGTTCTTTTATATTTGCTAACCAGACCAGCGGTTTATGATCCGTCTTTATTAAAAACTGTCTTCCGAATATATATGGCCTGAAATATTGTGTGGCCCAGACGATGGCTAAAAGTTCCTTCTCGATCGTACTGTAATTCACTTCATGTTTGTTAAATGTTTTAGATGCGAAGCATACCGGGTGATTTTCTTGTGACAGTACTGCACCCATCGCGTAATTTGATGCGTCCGTAGTTATTGTGAATTTTTTTTCGAAATCCGGATATCGCATAATCGGGTCCGTTGTAATTAGTAATTTCAATGTTTCGAACGCTTTCACGTAATTTTCGTCATTAATATTGATTCGTGTTCCGTGTTTCAATCTCTCTGTTAAAGGTTTTGCTATTTTCGCGAAGTCTCTAATAAACTTTCTATAATACCCTACGAGTCCTATGAACTGTTTTATTTCTTTCTGCGTCTTTGGTATTGGGTATTTTGTGATTGTTTTGATCTTTTCTGGATTTGCTTTAATTCCATTCTTCGTTATCACGTGTCCTAAAAACTCTGTTTCTTGTTTAAAAAATTCACTCTTTTTCAATTCTACTTTTAAGTTCGCTCTTCTTAATGTTCCCAATATTGTCTTTATTGACTTAACGTGTTCTTCAAGTGATTCTGAAAATATCACTATATCATCCATATAGACTAAACATATTCGTCCAATATATTTTTGCAATACGTTATTCATCATCCTCTGGAAGGTTGACGGTGCATTTTTAAGCCCGAACGGCATTTTCAAGTACTCATAATGTCCGTTCTTAGTTGAAAAAGCCGTTTTATGGCAACTCTGCTTATCCATCTCTATCTGATGGAACCCTTTCGTAAGGTCCAACGTCGTAAAGTACATTGACTTACCCAATTTTCCCAATATGTCATCGATATTCGGGATAGGATATTTATCTGTAACTGTGTTTTCGTTAAGTCTCCTGAAGTCTATCACAATTCTCCAATTTTTACTTCCATCTTTAGAATCTTTCTTCGGTACTACGCAAAGTGGTGCATTATACGGAGAGTTTGATTCTTTGATTATTCCTTGTTCCAACATCGATTGAATTTGGGTTTGCACCTCCTCCTCGTGAAACTGTGCATACTTATATGGTCTTATATAAATAGGATTCTCGTTCACTGTTTTAATCACGTGCTTCACTACGTGTGTAAAACTTAGCTTTTCCCCTGTCCCGAAAACATCATCACATTCTTGTTTAATTCTATCTAACTCCCTCGATTCTTCTGTATTAATTTTTTTTTCTATAATATCTTCTTTGGGTTTGTCTTCAATCCCCAACTCCGCCTCTATATTATGTATTTGGTGAATGTATATTTCTTCCTCTTTTTCTTCTGTTGACGTTAAATAAATCTAATTTTCTTGTTCCCCAATTTTACTGTTCGTCTCCTAAAGTTTATTATCGCGTCTAAGGGTCCCAAGATATCTGTGCCTATAATACCATCGTAGAACTTATGTACGTTCTTTAATATATAAAATTTTACTTCCGTATCCCCCAATTCTGGAAATGTTTCAACCATTGTGTAACGATCAAGTGTTAGTGTTCCATTGATCGTACTAATTTTTATAGGATTTTCCAGTGTTTTTTGCTTTCTCGGATCACAAATCTTTTCATTTACTAAACTAGTAGTTGCTCCTGAATCGATTAAAAACCTGAGGTATGCCCCTTTGCTACTAATTCTTATATATGGTAATTGTCTCCCGAGGCTGGTTGCCGAAAATTTTCATGTGGCTCCTCCTGATTATGCAGTGATACGCTTGACTGTATCGTTCGCATCGAGACATCGCCATTAGTTGGTCTTCCTGCATTATTTCCCTGCCCATTGCCATCCTGATACTGGCTATTCTGACCATTACGATTCTTGTTACTTCCCTGAAAACCTGGTCTATGAGCTTGGTAGTTCTGACCGTTGTTGTTGTTATTTCCCCAGTAATTTCGTGCATTGTTATTCTCTTGATAGTTTTGTTCGTTGCGGTTGTTTCCCTGATTATAATTGTTACTTCCCTGATATCCGTTCCTTCTTTCTTGGCGATTATTTCTTCCGGTTAAATTATTTCCTTGATAACTATTCCCATTTGAACTCTGGAAATTTCTATTCTCATTAAAAAATTGTTTGTTTGGCGAATTTTGTTGCCCCATTTCATAATTGTTACCACTGTCCCCATTATTATATGCACTATTTTTAAATTTAGGATTAAAATTTTCATTATTGTTAGATCCAGATTGATTATAATTGCTCATGTATGAATTATCATTTGCTTTGCCATACAACAAGTTATTAATTGCTAAAATACTAAAAGCTTGTGTCATTGAGCCAACACTTTGTGCTCGTAGGATACATGATTTAGTCAATGGTATAATTTCTAAAAATAAATTTAAAACTAAGCGTTCGTTCCTTTGTGGTGAATATTCATCATGTAATTCTCGATCTTCTTCAGAAAGATATTTGGTGTTTAATTTTGTTAGCCCTTTTGATAATTTGTCGTAAATGCTGATTGTGGACGCGTTTCGGTTTATAGCGTGCATTTCCGATATTATATTGAAATAGGATTGTGTCACACCAAATCTTATCCGTAAGGCTCTCTTCAAGTCCGGCCATGAACATCCCTGAATTTTGTTATATTCCTCTCTGGCCCTTCCTGTCAATTTTTTGGTAAGTATCCTCGAAATGTGCATCCACTGGGGTCCGTTTGGTACCAGTGCAAGTGTGTCGTTACACTCCTCGATCCATGATTCTAATGCAGTAGCTGAGTTTGGACCACCGTCGTATGTCGAAACGTGGCGTGCAGTTCTTATAACTTCATCGAATGTTATAACTAATATGTTGTCTTCTCCCTGCGCCATACTTGAGTAACTACTTATTATTTCCTTTACTTTAAGTGCCTTAGAGTCAGTCTTGCGCGGCTTCGTCTGTCCGTGTGGATCCGCGTTCTCGTTGTCGTGTAGGCTATTCCGCCTCAGTTGCTGTTGGATACAGGCAACAATTCACCAGTCAATCACGGGAAACCACTGCACTTTAACTTTCTAAACACTTTTTACCTATTTGGCAACTTTGCACGTTGCACTTTTTAAAGTTCACTTTACTTGCGTGAAGTTTAAATTTTCACTTTACTACGTGAATTGATTTTATGTTGGGAAGTAGAATTCCGTTTCGGCTGCGCCAGTTATGAAGTCTTGAGTTTCGTAACGAAATTTGAATAAAACTTCATGCAGTTCGTGGTTTTAAGTGTTTATTACTAGTTTGAAATTAAAACGCAGACTGCCGATTGTGTTTCGCTTAACTCTAAAAGAAACCTCGGCTTCTCACATTCCTTATCATTATCTTATTTTATCTCGAGTAGACGGCTGGTCAAAAGGTCGTCTTATTTTTATCTCGAGTAGACGACTGGTCAAAAGGTCATCACTCATATCTTAATGCGCCAGACGGGCTTATCTGTATACGCCAGAAGGGCTTACTTATAACTCCAGCACCATCGTGGGACGTGAAAACACTCCGGCCAAAACACTCCGTCCGAAAGTTTTTTTTTCCTTTTTTTGAATTTTATTATACAAGAGTTATTTAAAAGGGGAATTACAATTTAATTTTGAAGTGTTTGTTTGTTTGCTTGTTCTAAATTAAACAATAAAGCTGAATAAAACCGAATAGAAATCCAACAAAATCTCTATGATTTCAGGTGCATCGGTTTTCAGACAAGACAAGAAACGCTATCAAAATTTCGTACCCCAACATTCTTCAAAATTAAATTTGTCGAAATTATTAATTCTAACGCGTAATTCACGTAAAACACGCGGCGTCTGATATTATGAAGGCATTCACAAGTTCGAGGAAAACCGGTAGGACTCCGCCACCGGGATCAAATCAAAATGCTCTCGCGAGCTCAAATTGTAAATCTTGCACCGAAATTGATACCGACGATATGGTTCAATGCGATTTATGCGACCAGTGGTATCATTTTTGATGCGTTGGTGTTACGGAGTCGATTGCCGAAAAAGAATTCCTTTGAGAAAATTGCAAAGTTAGTGCTTTAAAAGATGACGAAGCCACTTCTACTAGACGCTCTAGTGTCACTTCTAGATCGTCGAGCAGTTCTATAAAAAAGAGAACGTTGCTAAAACTACAAAAGTTGGAGGAAGAAAAATTGGCTGCAAAACAGTTTCACGACAAGAAGTATGCTCTACTTGAAGAAATCATCAGTGATGATGAGGGAGCACCATCTTCCGCACACCAGAAAATTCCGAAGGACGTTCAAAACTGGGTCGCAAACTCATCAGCCTCAACATGGCAGTCAATCTGCTACTGTCAATCAATCCGGTAGTAACAAATGTAATCTCACGGAACAAACCATGTATAGTGTCAAAAGTGATTATAACGTACCGCGAATAATGCAAAATTCGGGTAACATATCGAGTGCTCCCCAAACGGCTTTAGGAAGCCAATATAGTGTGGCTCATCTCGCATCTAGTGCGCCCCAATTCGCACCACGAAATCAGACCCAAACAATTAGTGATCCTCAATGTCCATTAGTGCGGCGAATAGTGCAACTGTCAATCAGTTTTTTGCGACTAGTGCTACCGAATTCGCACCTACTGTGCCAAATACCGTACGTGGAGGCTCCATCAATGCGAACAGTTCGTTTCAATTCGCAACTAGTGCTTCAAACGTCACACGGGAAATCCGTACAATACTCCTAATGTCTCTCAACTCGCCTCTAGTGGCCCTAATATAGCAATTGGTAATCCAAATTGTGTATCTGGTGCACAGTGGCTAGGTCAAAACGTTTATCCCATGACTGGTGAATCGCACAATTTACGTGATAACCTTCGTACCAACACAATTCGTGCGCCTCACTCATTCACTGATCCTCATCATGGTAGCTTAAGCCATGCCTAACAGTCGGCCAGGAAAGTAATGCCAAAAGATTTACCGACTTTTAGCGGAGATCCCTTTGATTGGAGGATCAACACGTATGTCTGGATTCTCGAATGAAGAAAACCTGCTTAGACTTCAAAGACGCTTGAAGGGTAAAGCTCTTGAAGCCGTGAGAAGTCAATTACTATTACCTTAAACAGTATCGCAAGTAATTCAAACTTTACGACTGCTGTATGGGCGACCAGAACTAGTAATAAACTCTATGTTGCAAAATGTCAGAAATCAACCCGCACACTTACGCAATTTCTGTGCAAAACCTCTGTTCAACTATTGAAGCGTCTGGTTTAGTGGCACATAATTGTAACCCAATCCTTTTACAGGAACTTGTTGACAAACTTCCCGCACATATAAAATTATCATGGGCAATGTACAAACAAAACATTCCAAATGTTAGCCTAATGGTTCTGGGAAACTGGCTTTATAATATAGCTCAAGCTGCAAGTGAGGTTACTGTGTCACAACCAAGCCTGAGTTCAGAAACTCACTCAACCAAGGAAAGGGGTTTTATCCATGCTCACGCGGAAAGTACTGATAGCGTTTCTGATTCTCAAGTCTCAAGCGGGACCTCTAAGTCTGAACAATATCTGACATCATTATCGACTCAAGGTCGTGGCCAGTGTTCGAATACGAAGGCTTGTGTTATTTGCAATGGGAGTAACCATACTGTGGAGAAATGCAAGAAATTCGAAAGTTTAACCGTTTCCCATAGATGGAACGCAATAAAAGCGAACAAATTGTGTCGAAAATGTTTAAAGTCACACAATCAATTACACTGTAAAGTTAATAAAATTTGCGGGAAAGATGGGTGTTCCTACAGACATCATCGATTGCTGCATAGTTTTAAAAGCAATGAAATACAAAGCCCAAAGGCTAAATCTGAGCCATTATCAGTAGAACACCCAAGTAATACCCATCAACAACCTCGACAAACAATCCTTTTTCGAGTGTTGCCTGTGACCCTATATGGAAAGAATACATCGGTAAGAACGTATGCTTTATTGATGAAGGCTCGTCAATTACGTTAATGGAGAACGAATTAGCTAACGAATTAGCTTTAAGCGGTACAAAAGAGGAACTTTGTCTTAAGTGGACTGGCGATAATGTTCTCGTTAAACCGGATTCCAGAAGAACCACACTAAAGATTTCTGGAACCTACCCCAATGCCAAGATCTATAGAATGTGTAACGTTCGTACGGTAGAAAAACTTGGTTTACCTAAGCAGTCGATATCTCTATCGAAACTGTGTGAAAAATATACCCACCTCAATGAAGTACCAATTGAGCCTTACAAGGGTGCAGTCCCTCGCATTCCTTTAGGCCTGGACAATTGGAGCTTAGGTCTGCCTCTAGAAGTTAAGGAAGGGAGGAATGAAGGCCCAGTTGCGACTAAAACTTGACTTGGATGGGAAGTTCATGGGTGTGACAAAACCAATCCCTGCACGGTACAAGTAAATGACTATCAGCATATTTCTTTTCATACCTGCGATCGTATGTCTACGAAAGATCTCCCCCAGTTAGTGAAGTATTATTTTTCAGTCGAAAGCATTGGGATTAAAATTCCTAATAACATTTCTACCTCTAAAGAAAATAAACATCTACCACACGTAAAAAAGGGAATCGGTATGAAACTGGGCTGCTTTGGAAATATGACGACTTTAAGTTGCCAGATAGTTATCATATGGCTTATCAACGTTTTCTTTGCCTTGAAAGGCAAATGTTGAGAAAACCAACACTTGGCAGACGTGTTGATGAATCAATACGTGATTACATCCAAAAGGGTTACGTCTGCAAGCTAACCGAACATGAACTAGCAACGCACTATCCGCGCATGTGGTATATACCACTGTTTACTGTAAGCAATCCAAACAAACCGGATAAGCTAAGGATAGTATGGGATGCAGCAGTGAAAACTAATGGTGTCTCACTCAACAGCGTTTTACTCAAGGGTCCGGATGAGCTGACACCGTTGTTGGATGTCATTTTCAAATTTCGCGAAAATGCAATCGCTATTACGGGTGACATCCGTGAGATGTTTCACCAAGTTTTAATTCGAGAAGAAGACCAACAAACTCAACGTTTTCTTTGAAAAAATGAACAAATGGAAGGAAGCCCAGACATATATGTCTTAAAAGTGATGACCTTTGGAGCTACATGATCTTTAAGTTTCGCGCAATATGTGTAAGATCTTAACGCTTCTCGATACTCTGATATATTTCCAAAGGCAGCAAAAGCAATTGTATCGAACTACTACGTCAACGATATGCTTGTCAGTGTCGAAACCGTAGGTGAAGCAATTGAACTTGCAAACGAGGTTCGACATATCCATTCTCAAGCTGGTTTCAAAATCAGAAACTGGGTGTCGAATTCGCCCCAGGTTCTAACAGCGTTAGGAGAAAATAAGGAAAGAGACGTGAAAAATATAGTTGCTATGAAAGAACCATCCACTGAAAGAGTTCTAGGTATGTTATGGAACACGAATACAGATACCTTTCAATTTCCCCTCACCTTAAGCAAAGTCAATCGCGATGTCTTAACGCAGAAAAGCAGCCCCACGATGAGGGAAGGACTAAAAACGTTAATGCCAATATTCGACCCTCTAGGCTTCCTTTCGCTCTTCGTTGTTTGTGGTAAGATTTTGCTTAGGGATATTTGGCGTTCATCTTTGGGTTGGGATGATCAACTGACAGATAAACTTTACAGTAGGTGGCTGAAATGGGTGCAATGTTTTGATACTATAAAGGAACTCCACGTCCCTCGGTGCTATAGCTATCCAACATCCACAGCGCGAAAATCCTTTCATCTACATGTCTTTGTCGATTCTAGTGAATCCGCTTATGCAGAAGTTGCATATTTTCGAATAGAATCCACGGACGGCATAGCGTGTTCATTAGTAGCGTCTAAAACCAAAGTTGCCCCCCAAAAACCAGTATCAGTACCACGCCTAGACCTACAAGCAGCAGTATTAGGTACGAGACTCGCGAACTGCATTATTCAAGGACATTCCCTAAAAATTTATGCACAATTTATGTGGTCGGACTCACGAACAGTGCTGTGCTGGTTGCAATCTGACCCTATGAAATACCGGCAGTTCGTGGCCTTCCGTGTTGGAGAAATCTTAGAAGCAACTAATATAAAAGATTGGCACTTGGTTCCGACGAAGCTAAATGTAGCGGACGACGCAACTAAGTCTTCCAATGACAGTTCTAATTTGAATTCGAACAGCCGCTGATTCACTGGACCCAAATTTCTAAGAGAAGATCAAGATCAGTGGCCTATTGAAAAGACCAAAAGCCATGACGAGTCCACGGTTGAATTCATAGAAACCATTTTCACCCACAGCCTTCGATTAAAAAGCCCCATAGAGCTACAACGATTTTCAAAGTGGTTACGTCTACTCCATACAATGGTTTATGTTTACCGTTTTATTCGCAGCACTAGAAAAAAGTCTCATCGTAATCAGGGTCCCGTGTCACAAGAAGAGTATGAAATAGCCCAAAATAAACTACCAGTATATCAGATAGCGCAATCTGAGTGTTTCGGTCTCGAAATTGCAATCCTATGCCGAAACAATACGCAATGACTGTAAACAGTAGACTCCTTACATACTTACCCTTGGAGTCAATCGAACAGGAAGCTCTAACCCCTAACCATTTCCTACTGGGTGCATCTAGCGGACGAAAGATTCCAGGGAATTCAATAATGATTCTCTAATTTTACGAAAGAACTGGAAAATTTCCCAGCATCTAGGGAACACCTTTTGGAAACGTTGGATTCAGGAATATCTTCCTGATCTTACTAGGCGGACAACACTGCCTACGAAAGTATCTATTCTGCAGCACAAAAGCGTGGTATTGATCCAAAAACCTGCAGTTGGATCAAGGCCATTCTAGAACGCAGGAAAATAACTTCGACACTAGCCGACTCAACAGTCACTGTCACAGCTGCGAAAGGCTGTCCACAGGGTGGGGTACAATCACCCATCCTCTGGTGCTTAGTAGTGGACGATCTTCTTCAAGATCTAACAAGTTCTGGGGTAACGGTACAGGGATACGCTGACGACCTTGCCATCCTTGTTAGAGGTAAGTTTGAAGAGACTGTGGCAAGTCTAGTTCAGAATACCCTTAACCAGGTAGCAACCTGGTGCACTAAAGCAGGATTGGGTATCAACCCAAAGAAAAGCACAATTGTTGCATTCACCAAAAGGAGATGTAAGGACAAACTATCTAAGCCTACTCTTTTTGGAGAATCCATAGAGTATGCCAGGGAGGTAAAATTCCTGGGAATCATCCTAGATGAAAAGCTCACTTGAAACGCTCATCTGGACAAAGTTCTTGAACGGGCCAGAATCTCTCTCTGGACCTGCAGGAGCCTTCTCGGGAAAAACTGGGGACTGAGTCCAAAACTCACCTACTGGATGTATACCGTCGTTGCTAGGCCTATTATAACTTACGCGGCATCCGTCTGGTGGAAGAAAACAAAGCAGAAAACTGCTCAGCTTAAGCTGACCAAACTACAGAGACTGGCATGCCTGGGTGTCACTGGGGCGATGCGCACCACTCCCACAGCCGCCTTAGAGGTGCTTCTCAACCTAGCACCTCTACACTTAGAAATACAGAAAGAAGCTAGGTTCACCACATACAAACTTTTGTGCTCGGAGGACGAGTCAGAGCGCAAGATAGCTTGTCCAACTCTTTCCGCAGAACTCAACAAGGACCCCATACTAGCGATACCTCTTTCTGATTCAATGGTACCGAAATTTAATTTCACAAGGCCATTCAAAGTTGTCCTACCTGAAAGGGAGGATTGGGCCACAAACAAACCCACTCCAAAACCAGCATCCTTAATCTGGTACACAGATGGATCTAAAACAGATCAAGGTGTAGGAGCAGGTGTTTATGGTGTGCGCCCAAATGTTAAGTTCTGCTGTAGCATGCACACAACATCCACTGTTTTTCAGGCGGAGACTCATGCTATTGAACTATGCATCAGAGAAAATATCAGACGGGGCTACAAAAACCAACAAATATATATTCTCTCGGACAGAAAAGCTGCAATAATGGCACTCCAGTCCGATCAAATACACTCCAAACTTGTTTGGAATTGCCTCCAATACCTAATTGAACTCGGAAATAAGAACAGAGTTACCCTCATTTGGATTCCGGGTCACAGCGGCTATGTAGGTAACGAAATGGCCGACTCGATGGCTAGAAAAGGTTCAGAAGCGGACTTCATGGGACCATACCCATTTTGTGGGATACCATTAAGCACAGCTAGAATAACATCCGAATATGGCTTAAATCGCAAAGTGCCATTTACTGGGACTCGGCACCGGGCAACAGGCACTCAAAGCTCTTTATGCCAAAGCATTCGGAAAAAAGAACATCTGACTATCTAAAACTAAGCAGATATCAGACCCGAACCCTAGTGGGAGCTCTGACTGGGCATTGTCACATGAGGAAACATCTCAATAGGATTGGTCTCTCTGAGACCAAAATCTGCAGAATATGCAATGACGAAGACGAAACACCGGAGCATATCCTCTGTGAATGTGAGGGTTTAGCTCACAAAAGACTTCGTCACTTCGGTCAGGGTTTCATGGAACCATCGGAATTCCTGTCCATTTCTCTTCGCAAAATACTAAGCTTCATTGAAAGCGCAGGGATTGAAGAGGAATCATAACCAATTCGGGGGACGTTACAATAAGCCCAACTGTGGCTTCAGTGACAGAGGTTAACCACACCGACCCCTATCTCCAATCTATCTATTTATCTATCTACTAGGCGGACGAAATGGTTTAAACGTGCAGAATCGATAAAGAAAGGTGATGTGGTCATAATCGTTGATGAAGGACAGCCGCGAAATACATGGAAAAAGGGCATAGTGCTAGAAGCCAACGCTAGTAGATCAGGACAAGTCCGACAGGCTGCAGTACAGACAACCAACGGCATATTGACTAGACCAGCCGTAAAACTGGCCGTTTTAGACTTATACGATGGAAATCGAACTATATCAGATGGTAAATCGACTAATAGCAGTCAATATACTGGGGGGGGGGGAATGTTACCGCGAGTAAGTTTTAGACCAAACTAATGTTTGGTCCAAACCACGTTGAAAGCACTCACTAAGTGCACTTAATGCTTAACTCTGGATCTGCACTTCCGCATACAGCCAGCACCATCGTGGGACGTGAAAACACTCCGGCCAAAACACTCCATTCGAAAGTTTTTTTTTTCCTTTTTTTGAATATTATTATACAAGAGTTAATTACATATAAATTTGAATTTAAAAGAAAATTACAATTTAAGTTTGAAGTGTTTGTTTGTTTGCTTGTTCTAAATTAAACAATAAAGCTGAATAAAACCGAAGAGAAATCCAACAAAATCTCTTTGATTTGAGGTGCATCGGTTTTCAGACAAGACAAGAAACGCTATCAAAATTCCGTACCCCAACACTGACGGCTCACAGATGAACTGCGGAGTCGGAGTGGACACACATACTTTTTCGCAAAATTTTAACATTTACCGCAATACGCCAGCGTTTTCCAGGCGGAGATATTAGGTATCCGGGAAGCCTGTCAGTCTTTGCAGCAAGACGGTACGCCTAAGCGTAATGTTGTAATAGGCCTTAGATTCGGCTATCACCTCCTCTAAACTCGTCGAACAGTGCCGTGAAGAGCCAACAATCTTAGTTTTTTGGGAAGTCAGGTCAAAGTTACTCTTGTTTGCGTTTCAGGTCACAGCAAGATAGAGGGTAACGAGCGGGCAGACGAATTAGCTAGGCTAGGCTCAGCTCTTCAGAGCTCTCTCGTAGAACCCGTTCAGGTCCCACTAGGGACTGTTAAGCGCCAAATATCCAACCACTTTCCCGGCAACGCAAACTCCAGATGGAGAGAACTACCCAACTCCGTCATATCTAGGAAGATATGGCCATCGAACTGCCGGAGAAGAGCAGAAGCCGCGTGGATGTCTCCAGAGTAACGGCAGTCAGCACGGGTCACTGGCCGACTGGCAACTACGCGGTCAAACTAGGTATTCCTTTTAACGTCAATTGCCGCAGTGGTGAGAAAGCAAAGAAGATGGAAACTGTCATCCACCTTATTTGCGAGTGTCCAGCCCTAGCTCGGGCCAGACCTCGCGTACAAGGCAAACTTCTCTTTAATAACCTTGGTGAGATCTCGAAGAACAAGATTTGTGATCTGATCACCTTCCTGAACAGCTCCGGATGGAAATGATAATTCATTGGAGTCCGAGGTCTCTGTTAAAACTTTGAATACACTTCATCAACCCTCTACGACCATATGATAATTCATTGGAGCCCAGGTCTCTGTTAAACCTTTGAATACACTTCATCAACAGTCTACGACCAGTTGTGGTATCAAAATGGTGCTTCCTGTGCTAATTGGGCCCTGCCTTCAGCGGATGAGCCACCACGTAAACGAACCAACCAACCAACCAAGGCCAAAACTGGATAAACTCAGCCAAGATCTTCACTGCCAACAAGGTTAAACGGTCTATATGTAGTTTTAAACCATATAAATCTCCTGGAGACAACATGATATTTCCTGACTTATTGCAAAGAGGTACAGACCATCATCTTCTACCAACAATACTATCCATATTTAGAACAAGCCACGCATTGGGTTACATACCCATATCCTGGCGTAACGTTGAGGTGATGTACATAACACAAACAGAGCACCGTCTGAGCAAGAGCAAGAGCAAGAGCACCGTCTGAAAGAGCAAAAACAGTTTTAGTCAAAAACATTAGCAAATAGCAATTCAATAATCAGAGCACACTGATTAGTGGAGTGCCTCCAAGGCGCGAGACTAATCAGTTTTTGACTAAAACTGCTGGCACACTTAAAGAGCAAAAACAGCTTTAGTCGAAAACGTTTTTGCTATTGAGCTATGCCTTGGAGAAAATATTAGACGGGGCTACAAAACACCATAAATATATTCTATCTGGCAGCAATGCTGCAATTATGGCACTTCAGTTCGTTTAAATCTACTCCAAACTTGTTTGAAATTGCCGCCAATGTCTTATTGGATTGGATTCCGGGACACTGCGGCTTATAGTCGCTAATGAAATGACCGACTTAATGGCTAGGAAAGGTTCAGAAGCTGACTTCATGGATATGGTCCCATTATGTGGGATACCATTAATCTCAGCCAGAATGAGCATCCGCATGTGGAAAAAATCACAAAGTGTAATTCACTAGGACATGGAACTAGGCAACAGGCATTAAAAGCTTTTTATGCCAAATTATTCGGAAAAAAAGACCATCTGATTCTCTGAAATTAAGCAAATATCAGACCCGGACCCTAGTGACCCCCTCTGACTTGACACTGTCACATGGGGTAGCATCTCCATAGGCTTGGTCTCTCTGAGACTAAAATTTGAAGAATATGCAATGACGAAGACGAAACACCAGAGCATATCCTCTGTGATTGTCAGGGCTTAGTTCACAAAAGACTTCGTCACTTCGGTCAGGGTTTCATGGACCGACCGGAATTGGTGACGATTCCTCTTCGCAAAATACTACGATTCATTGAAAGTGCAGGGATTGAAGAGGAATCATAGTCAATCCGGGGGGACATCACAATATGCCCAACTGTGGCTGCAGCGACAGAGGTTAACCATACCAAACCCTTTTTCCAATCTTTTTATCTATCTATGTAAGTAAATGTAACATAAATATTATAATAATTAATCAATGGTGCAACAGCCGAAATTGTGGCTAGACCTTGAAGTAATGCTGAAGTTACTTCACTACTAGACCAACAAAACACTAGGAGGTGAAGTGGTCAGCCATACGCTCGCCCGTGATTATTACCCTGATTTTAACTCAGGTACTCATTTACAGCTGAGTGAACTGATAGTCCGGCACCAGCAGTTGAATTCCAGGGTACAATGTCCGCGGCCGCTCTTTAAGTGTATGTGTAATACATATTTGAAGAGCACTATACGTATAGTTTTGAAGAGCACTAACCGTGGAATGTTTACGGCGATTGGATGACTTTTTTTACAGGTGCTTATACGTAACATACGTACGTTTTTGGTGCGCACAAAATTCATTCCATTTCTACGAGTGGTGGAAGGTCTTTGCCCACCCAACTTTTTATTTCTGCCCCTTACCATACGTATAGAATCGAAGGATTTGAAATTTGACTTATGAAGTCCTGACGCTGAACCAGCTACCAAATTGCGAATCCTTCTATTTTAAATGTAAGCCAGAAGTAATAAAAATATGTATGCAAAATGAAATGAGACTTCAAAAACACGATGCACTGTCACGTGCTAACAATAACATGGATGCAGCTCATCAAGCCTTGAGATATCCAGGAACTTTAAAAAAAAAATATACGTAATAAAATCCGTAATAATACGGTTCAAATTTGGATTGGCATGGAGAGTACAATGTTATTTGATTTGGTCCTTGTGTATGGCTACGTTGGTTATATCCCTTTCTTACATGTGCTGATAAATGTCTTTAGTAATAGCTGAGTATATATCATCTAGTATGGTACGGTGGTGGGGGGTGTTTTTCCTAACTTTAGAACGGCTTATGATAGGAAGTTGAAACTCGTTACGTATATGTAAATCAACCAGAAAAGTAATTCTGATAAAAAAAATTCAAGTATTCATTGGCGTTCAGAACTGGGGGCAAAAAAAATGATCAGTATATATTAAATGCATATATTTTCACGATTTTCGTCATATCTACTAGGTCTTTCCAAATATTGAATTCGTTTTTATTCTACGGATTCTTCATATGAATACCTAGGATGCATTTTCAAGATTTTTTGAAATTCGACCCCAGAGAGGGTGTAAACTGGTTGTATACTTTTTCATGAATTCCACCATGTTTCTCAGGTCTGATCAGATATCAAATATCTTTTCACTTCCCCAGGCTTGTTTAATAATCACCTTTTTTTAAGTTTTTTATTTTTCAACCTCTAGACCGCATTCCGGAGTATGACCCAATTATTTAATTCATATGTTACACCCTTTTCTAACCGCTTCCCGAGCTTTTTGTTAGGTTTTCAGTCACATAGTAACATACACTGCATCCCCGAATAAACCACGTTCCGAACTTCTGCCGGAAAAATAATAAAGTTGTGCCCAGACTGTTGGCAGATTTTTTTTAAGGGGGGAGGTGGAGCACGAAAGTGGGCAGACAGCAATTTCTTAAAGAAATGTATTTCTTATGTCTCAGAAACCGTATCAGATATGATCTTGACAATTTTACAGGAGTTGGGGCGGGTAGACCTCTACGGAAAATTTTAGGTGTGTGACTGATGGTGAAAAGAGATAGAAAGGAAAATATTCTGATTTTTATTTCTCGAAAACTGTAATGAATAGAAAGCTAACAATTTAAGACTATAAAGAGATATCATATCAAAATAAATTGTTTGAATGGGGTGGCAAGGTACGGGGTGTTTCTTATATCTCAAGAACGGTTTATGCCAAAAAGTTTAAAATTAGGTTAAATATGTTGATGCGCTACTAGAGTAATTAAAGCAAAAAAGTTTGAGATTTTTATTGGCGTTCAGAGGTTGAGTGAGAAAAAAATACGTGAAACCCATATTTCCACGAACTTTGTCAAAACTTTTAGACATATCGAGCTATTTTACTTCTACGGGCTCTTTATATAGGCGCCTAGAAACTTCACTCTAAATTTTTCGAAATCCAACTCCTAACGGCATTTAATGCAATTGTGTACATATTTTCGAATTGCTATCTATTTCTTAACTAGGAAGATATGTGGAATGTTATTTTTTATGTTGTCAGTTGCATAGTAACCTAGATCGCTTCTCAACATTAAACGCGTCCCGAAGTCCGAACTACTACTCAAAAAATAGTAAAGTTTAGCCCAGACTGTTGGCCGATTTTCTTAACTAAACTTCGATAATCCGAAAATCCACCTTTTTTCTCCTCTCTTTTTCCGAGTTCTGCTTCTTTTAAAAGTAGTTTATAAAGTAGGTTAATGTAGTTATAAGTTTAGATTAAGTGCTATAAGAAGGTTTTTTAGTCCGTTTCCTTTAAATATTCATACATTGGAAAATATTTGCATAACTAGATATATGAAACTTGGCTGTAAACCTTTTTATATATCACTAAGGGCAAGTTTCACAGAAAGAAAGAAATTTGAACTTTAATTTAGTTAAACTTAAACTTAAGAATAATCTGAACTTTAAACTTGACTCGGTTTCACGGTAAATAAATATCCTATGATTAACTAATCTGAAATTCGCAACCATTGTGAACTAATTCAAATGAATTAAAAAATTTTACATTGGTATACCCTGCCTTTTCTGTCATTTTATTTCATTTTGATATTCAAAATTCGAATTATTGACAATCACGGTTACTTTAATTAGGGTAAAATCGACTGACTGTCGAAAACATTAATCCGTGAAACGCATTATTCGTTTGATCCTAAGTTTATTGAAAATTTTTGGTTTAAACTTCGACTGTGAAACCGGCCCTAAGAGTAGCACAATAAAGAATATTGAATATTGAACTTAAATCTGACATTGTTCTTTCAGCAGAAAGCTTGTGAGAACACACTACTAATTTAATGATCCGTTAGTGTCTTCATAAGAGTACATACTTGAAAACTAAAACTTTAATGACATAGTAATCTGTATATGGTATGGTTATTCCCATTGCTGATGTTTTTGATTTTCCTTCAAATCAGAACTTTCAATAGAAAGTGATTGTCGGGTTGACCCCCAAGCACTTGCTATGTTCTTCTACTGGGCACAACTCACATGGACACGGCGTCTTTATCTGTCTGCGTGTGTACATGAGAGTTTCGCATACGATTTTCAGTTGTGCTCAGATGTGTATGTTGAAAAGCTCGGATGAAAATTTCAAGTCAGTCACAGTTTGAGAATCGCAGATTCATTCTGCGGTAGCTTTCCAAATATTCCCGCATTGCGGTACTAGCTGGATCAGCTGACTCGATATGTCAGTATGTCATAACTCGAACCGTTCGCAACTAGTGTTAAGTTACAAAGTGATCGTTTCTTAGTGAATTGTTTCTGTTTTGTGTGCGTTTTATCGTTGATTGGCGGCCACGAAAGTCTCCCGTGAAGAAGGATAAAAACGGAGTAATAGCGAGAGCGAAGAAAAGTACCGCGGCCGGCTTCTGTCAAACGAACGCGTCCGAATTGAAATTGAAAGTTTTCCGGTCGTTTTTGTGTGTTTAAGGTTTGACCGAAAGCGTGGAGGTTGATATGGAAGGCGCTCCGTTACCATCACATCAGGGCCCGCAGCCGCAGCCTTTGGCAAGGGAACTTAATTGACATGTGCCACGGCGGGTATATTTTGTATGGAGCAGACGTCGAACAAAAAAAACCAAATCAAAATCCGAACGAAAATACCGCTGTACGGCATGCAACTGTGCAAAATCGGCATCATTTTTACATTTTATTCCGATTTTATGTGAAAAATGATGCCGATTTTGCACAGTTGCATGCCGTACAGCGGTATTTTCGATCGGATTTTGATTTGGTTTTTTTTGTTTTGATACAGTGGCTCACAGATTTTTTCAACCAGCACGTAAAAAAAACTTTAACTGCCTAAAAAAGCTAAACTAAAAAAGATATCAATATTATTTAAACGCAGGTTATTAGTCTAATGTTTAAACTTATTAAATATGACTTCATATATTTTTTTTATATTTTTTCAATATTCTTAAACAACTAAAAATGAAAAATGCATCAAATAACAATGCCACAGCTTATTTCAACCAAACACTTGGCAGGTATGCAATGATCCTTTATTTTGCAATGTAGTGGTTATTTTTTTTTCTGAGATTTAGTTATTATATTCGTAATGTGTTCAAGTTCGTTCTTCCTGAATTCTTTGAGAGGATCGTGCAGAAAAATTAGTTTTGCGAAATGGGACCACGTACAACAATTGATCAGCGAGAACTTGTTCTCAGTAATTTTAAAAAAGGTCATTGGCGCAGGAAAAGTGGTGAGATGGTTGGACTAAGTGATTCTACTGTGCAGAACATCATATACCGATTTATCCACGAAAATAGAAAGCACGTTAAGGGGAGAAATGCCCCTAACAAAATTTTCAATCCCACGGAAGATCGTTATATTGTACGGAAAATCTGAGAAACCCCAAGACTATTGGCTCCCAAAATTGCCAGTAGAGTGGAAGCTGAGTTGGGCAAGTATTCGTTGTGTGCATAGAGAGCATAAGACCAATGGTAGAATAGCGCGCAAGAAGCCATTTATAAGCGCCAAAAATCAGAAGTGACGTTTATGATTGGCCAAGGAACATTTATTAAGGATTCTAAATTTTGGAATACCGGTATATTCGCTGATGAGTCGAAGCTTAATATTTTAGGCTCTAATGGAGCCTCATATGTTTGGCGTAAGCCACATACAGAATTGCAAAACAAAAATTTGAAAGCTACAATCAAATACGGAGGTGGTAACGTTATGTTTTGGACCTGTATGTTCGCCGCGGGAGTTAGAAATTTACAATTTATTGAGACTACATACAATGGATAGGTCTCATTATCTCGAAATTTTAATGTCCAATTTGCTTGATAGTCGGGAAAAAACTGGGCCTTCGCGATGACTTCAGATTTTATCAAGACAATGACCAGAAGCATAAGTCGGTATTGTACAGACATGGCTGGTTTGGAACTGTCCGCATGTTATCAAACCACCGCAGCACAGTCGCCCGACATTAACGTCATCGAAAATTTGTGGGCTATTTTGGATAGAAACATCCGAAAACAGAAAATATCCAACAAAAGCGATCTGCAAACTGCATTCAATCAAGAATGGGTAAACCCAGAAGTAACACAAAAACTGGTCGATTCAATGCTTAAGTGGCTTAAAATGGTGGTTGACCAAAAGGGTTACATACCAAATATTGAAATTTTTTGTTGTGCCTTTTAACTTAATTTAAACATTGAATCTGTTACTTGGTTGAAATAAGCTGTGGCATTGTTTTTTGTTGCGTTTTTCGTTTTTAAATGTTTAAGCATATTAAAAAAAAAAATCTGCCAACAGTCTGGGCGCAACTTTATTATTTTTCCGGCAGAAGTTCGGAACGTGTTTAATTCGCGGATGCGGTGTATGTTACTATGTGACTGAAAACCTAACAAAAAGTTCGGGAAACGGTTAAAATAGAGTGTAATATATGAATTATATAATTGGGTCATATTCCGGGATGCGGTCTAGAGGTTGGAAAAGAAAAAACTTAAAAATAGGTAATTATTAAACAAGCCCGTGGAAGTGAAAAGATATTCGATATCTGATCAGACCTGAGAGATATGGTGGAATTTATGAAAAAGTATACAACCACCTTACACCCCCTTAGGGGTCGAATTTCAAAAAATCTTAAAAACACAATCTAGGTATTCATATGAAGAAACCGTAGAATAAAAATGAATTCAATATTTCGAAAGACCTAGTAGATATGACGAAAATCGTGAAAATATATGCATTTTATATTTACTGAAATTTTTTTCTGCCCCCCCCCTCTTCTGAACCCCAATGAATATTGAAATTTTTTTTTATTGGTACTTCTTTTCTAATGGATTTACATATATTTACCGAGTTTCAACTTACTAGCATAAGCCGTTCAAAAAATAGGAAAAACACCCCCAATGAATATCGAAATTTTTTTTTATTGGAATTACTTTTCTAGTGGATTTACATATATGTACCGAGTTTGAACTTTCTAGTATAAGCCGTTCAAAAGCTAGAAGAAACACTCCCACCCTTGCACCATGCTACCCCTAAAAAAAATTTTATTTTTCCACTATGCTACTAATATAGTTCTATCTAAATACGAAGTTTAAGGTTTATATCATTACAAGCTCTTAAGATTTAAGCATTGGAACTTTTTCCTTCTCACCCTTCCCCACCCTCACCCTCTACACCCCCATCTTTAAATTTATTTTTCCCTACTAGGGTTCTATTGGGCCTAGTTCTAGTTCAAATTTGAACCATCTATCTTACACTGTTATTGAGATATGAAAAGTGATATTTTTGAAAAATTGTTATCCCCCCCTTCTATGCTCCCCCGCACCCTTCAAAGATTTTACTTTAAGCAATCTTTATTTATCAAGCTTTATACCCAAACCGAAATTTGTTTTTCTGGTGCAAGTGGTTTGTGAGATATCGTAATCTTTACTATTTCAACCCCCATCCCCGCATGCCACCACCCCCACCAAAATTTTTTTTTCAATCTACTCTCCTAGTATAACTACAGATATTTGTTAAGTTTTAATTGCTTGCCGTTAATGGTTTAAGAGATATGGATTTTAGAATGTGTCGATATCGGCATTTTTGCGTTTCGAACGCATTATTTCCCTCTCCACTCCCACACCCCTTCACTCATATCAGCAATTTTCTTGCAAATGGGTCCACTATCAAAGCTCTATGGAAATTCTAAGTTTCAGCTTCCTACCATAAGCGGTTGCTGAGATCTAGAAACCAAAATTTTTCGTCTAAAACGCTTCCCCCACCTTCCCCCTCGCACCCCCACCCCTGAAAAAATTCTCACTTCAAGAGGTCTACCATGTCTATTCAGAAAAAAAAATCAATTTAATAGCTCATAGGGTTTGGGAACTATAATTCCTGAAACGAGTTTGCGTACGGCGTACGGAGCACAGACGGACTGAAAATTTTTATTGCTTTCTTGGCGTTTATTAGTCATAAAACGTATAAAAAAAAATTTTCATTGTAGCAAATTTTTTTTTTTTAAGAATCGATAAGAATACTTTATTATTAAAATAATAAAGTAATTTAAAAAAATAAATGAAGTCATATTTGATTAGTTTAAACATTAGACTAATAACCTGCGTTCAAATAATGTTAATATCTTCTTTAGTTTAGTTTTTATAGGCAGTTAAAGTTTTTTTTACGTGCTGGTTGAAATAAGCTGTGAGCCACTGTCTGTGCCACGGCGGGTATAAATATATATATAATATATATAAATCCGATCGAAAATACCGCTGTACGGCATGCAACTGTGCAAAATCGGCATCATTTTTCGCTCCATACAAAATATACCCGACGTGGCACACATCAATTAAGTTCCCTTGCCAAAGGCGGCGGCTGCGGGCTCTGATGTGATTGTAGCGGAGCGCCTTCCATATCAACCTCCACGCTTTCGGTCAAACCTTAAACACACAAAAACGACCGGAAAACTTTCAATTTCAATTCGGACGCGTTCGTTTGACAGAAGCCGGCCGCGGTACTTTTCTTCGCTCTCGCTATTACTCCGTCTTTTTCCTTCTTCACGGGAGACTTTCGTGGCCGCCAATCAACGATAAAACGCATACAAAACAGAAACAATTCACTAAGAAACGATCACTTTGTAACTTAACACTAGTTGCGAACGGTTCGAGTTATGACATACTGACATATCGAGTCAGCTGATCCTGCTAGTACCGCAATGCGGGAATATTTGGAAAGCTACCGCAGAATGAATTTGCGATTCTCAAACTGTGACTGACTTGAAATTTTCATCCGAGCTTTTCAACATACACATCTGAACACAACTGAAAATCGTATGGGAAACTCTCATGTACACACGCAGACTGATAAAGACGCCGTGTCCATGTGAGTTGTGCCCAGTAGAAGAACATAGCAAGTGCTTGGGGGTGAGCCCGACAATCACTGTCTATTGAAAGTTCTGATTTGAAGGAAAATCAAAAACATCAGCAATGGGAATAACCATACCATATACAGATTACTATGTCATTAAAGTTTTAGTTTTCAAGTATGTACTCTTATGAAGACATTAACGGATCATTAAATTAGTAGTGTGTTCTCACAAGCTTTCTGCTGAAAGAACAATGTCAGATTTAAGTTCAATATTCAATATTCTTTATTGTGCTACTCTTAGGGCCGGTTTCACAATCGAAGTTTAAACCAAAAATTTTCAATAAACTTAGGATCAAACGAATAATGCGTTTCACGGATTAATGTTTTCGACAGTCAGTCGATTTTACCCTAATTAAAGTAACCGTGATTGTCAATAATTCGAATTTTGAATATCAAAATGAAATAAAATGACAGAAAAGGCAGGGTATACCAATGTAAAATTTTTTAATTCATTTGAATTAGTTCACAATGGTTGCGAATTTCAGATTAGTTAATCATAGGATATTTATTTACCGTGAAACCGAGTCAAGTTTAAAGTTCAGATTATTCTTAAGTTTAAGTTTAACTAAATTAAAGTTCAAATTTCTTTCTTTCTGTGAAACTTACCCTTAGTGATATATAAAAAGGTTTACAGCCAAGTTTCATATATCTAGTAATGCAAACATTTTCCAATGTATGAATATTTAAAGGAAACGGACTAAAAAACCTTCTTATAGCACTTAATCTAAACTTATAACTACATTAACCTACTTTATAAACTACTTTTAAAAGAAGCAGAACTCGGAAAAAGAGAGGAGAAAAAAGGTGGATTTTCGGATTATCGAAGTTTAGTTAAGAAAATCGGCCAACAGTCTGGGCTAAACTTTACTATTTTTTGAGTAGTAGTTCGGACTTCGGGACGCGTTTAGTGTTGAGAAGCGATCTAGGTTACTATGCAACTGACAACATAAAAAATAACATTCCACATATCTTCCTAGTTAAGAAATAGATGGCAATTCGAAAATATGTACACAATTGCATTAAATGCCGTTAGGAGTTGGATTTCGAAAAATTTAGAGTGAAGTTTCTAGGCACCTATATAAAGAGCCCGTAGAAGTAAAATAGCTCGATATGTCTAAAAGTTTTGACAAAGTTCGTGGAAATATGGGTTTCACGTATTTTTTTCTCACTCAACCTCTGAACGCCAATAAAAATCTCAAACTTTTTTGCTTTAATTACTCTAGTAGCGCATCAACATATTTAACCTAATTTTAAACTTTTTGGCATAAACCGTTCTTGAGATATAAGAAACACCCCGTACCTTGCCACCCCATTCAAACAATTTATTTTGTTATGATATCTCTTTATAGTCTTAAATTGTTAGCTTTCTATTCATTACAGTTTTCGAGAAATAAAAATCAGAATATTTTCCTTTCTATCTCTTTTCACCATCACTCACACACCTAAAATTTTCCGTAGAGGTCTACCCGCCCCAACTCCAGTAAAATTGTCAAGATCATATCTGATACGGTTTCTGAGACATAAGAAATACATTTCTTTGAGAAATTGCTGTCTGCCCACTTTCGTGCTCCACTTCCCCCCTTAAAAAAAAATCTGCCAGCAGTCTGGGCGCAACTTTATTATTTTTCCGGCGGAAGTTCGGAACGTGGTTTATTCGGGGATGCAGTGTATGTTACTATGTGACTGAAAACCTAACAAAAAGCTCGGGAAGCGGTTAGAAAAGGGTGTAACATATGAATTAAATAATTGGGTCATACTCCGGAATGCGGTCTAGAGGTTCAAAAATAAAAAACTTAAAAAAAAGGTGATTATTAAACAAGCCTGGGGAAGTGAAAATATATTTGATATCTGATCAGACCTGAGAAACATGGTGGAATTCATGAAAAAGTATACAACCAGTTTACACCCTCTCTGGGGTCGAATTTCAAAAAATCTTGAAAATGCATCCTAGGTATTCATATGAAGAATCCGTAGAATAAAAACGAATTCAATATTTGGAAAGACCTAGTAGATATGACGAAAATCGTGAAAATATATGCATTTAATATATACTGATCATTTTTTTTGCCCCCAGTTCTGAACGCCAATGAATACTTGAATTTTTTTTATCAGAATTACTTTTCTGGTTGATTTACATATTCGTACCGAGTTTCAACTTCCTAGCATAAGCCGTTCTAAAGTTAGGAAAAACACCCCCCACCACCGTACCATACTACCCCTAAAAAAAAAATTATTTTTCCACCATGCCACTACCATAGCTCTATCTAAATATTAAGTTTCAGCTTCATATCACTATAGATTCTTAAGATATAAGCATCGGAACTTTTTCTTTCTCATCCTTCCCCACCCTCATCCTCTACACCCACACCCCCAAACCTTTTTTCCCTACTAGAGTTCTATAAGGCCTACTTCTGGTAAAAATTTGAAGCATCCATCTTACACTGTTATTGAGATATGAAACGTGTTATTTTTGAAAAATTCTTATCCCCTCCACTTACGTACTCCCCCGCCCCCTTCAAAGATTTTACTTTAAGCAATCTTTATTTATAAAGCTTTATATCCAAACCGAATTTTGTTTTTCTGGTGCCTCTGGTTTGGGAGATATCGTAATGTTAAGTATTTGACTCCCCACCCCCGTACGCGACTACCCCACCCAAAAATTTTGATTCAATCTACTCTCCTAGTATAACCACAGATATTTGTTAAGTTTAAATTGCTTGCTATTAACGGTTTAGGAGATATAGATTTTAGAATGTGTAGATCTCGACTTTCTTGCGTTTCGGACGCATTGCTTCCCCCTCCACTCCCACACCCCTTCACAGATATCATCAATTTTTTCGCAAATGGGTCCACTATCAAAGCTTTATAGAAATTCCAAGTTTCAGTCTCCTAACATAAGCGGTTGCTGAGATCTAGAGACCAAAATTTTTCGTCTAAAAGGCTTCCCCCTTCTTCCCCCTCACACCCCCACCCCTGAAAATAATGTCAATTCAAGGGGTCTACCCAGTCTATTCCTAGAAAAAATTTAAATTTAATAGCTCCACTGGTTTGAGAGCTACGAGCCTTCAAAGGATTTTGGCGGTCGACGTACGGCGGACAGACGGAGTGAAAATTTTTATTGTTTTTTTCGTGTATACTAGTCATGAAATGTACACAAAAAAATTTTGAGGGCAGCAAATTTTTTTTTTTTAAAATCAATAACAATACTGTATTATTACTAATAAAGTAATTATTATCACCATTACCAATATTAACACAAACATCGAAAAGAGCTCGTATATAGTTTTTGCACATTCCAACCCTGTCCTTCCTGCTACGTTAACTCTTACTGTTCACCCGCAGCCATGTACGTCAAATTGTAATTGTGTGTCATTGAGGGGTTATGCCACTCTAGAGTTTTGAAGAAATCGATTTTATTATTTTAAGTTTTTATTATTTTAAATGCTGTCCCAAAAGACTATGGCCGAAAAAAGTCTCTACGAACTCGGTTTTCGAATTTTAGTATAAGGCAAAATAACTCACGATTTTCTACTGCTCAAAACTTCAAACGCGTTTATCTCAAAACTACATTTTTCAAGCTGGTCGGAAATATAACTCAGACAATTTTCAACCGATTCACTTAAAATTTTTAATATATCTTTAAAACTCTATTGTCCATCAGAGTACGTACGTTTTTGTTTATATTGCATAGTTCATTTGTTATTAACAATTTTTTGAGAATTTTTTAGGCAAATTTCGCACTTTTCAATTTAGAAGTGCGCTATTTGGCTAAGAATTAAAATATCGAAAAAATCCTACGTACTCTTGTGGCTGTTGTTATATGTAATAGAAATAAATTTATTAGCTTATCATAATTCAAAAATTCCAATCACAGCGTCCGGTCATGGACCCTGAAAAAACGGAGACGTCATCGCAAAAACGCTACACAGCCGCAATTTTGAATTTAACCGCTTAAAAAAAATATACATAGCCAATAACATGTATTATAAATATCAATTTTTGGAATATCGATTTATTTCGTAGTTTTTCTGAAAAAAAAAAAAATTGAAAAAGGTCGACTTTTTAAGCCTCAAGAGATGCATACACCCCCCCCCCCCCCCTTAAGAAAGGTGTCTCCCGCGATATATCTTGGAGTACCATTCAATGAGTTTTTTAAACGGGACATACAAGTCACAAATCTTGCTAACAGACTAGGGTTGTTCGATTTCGACTTTTTTTTTTTTAAAAAAAACATCTATTTTATCAATCCATATGAATGTTGATTAATCGACTTAATCGGTTAGGTAACGTTAATTAATCGAACAAACTTCAACAGTAAAAAAATTTCATGTTCGACAGATTTGGAAATAATTTACTACGAAGGGAGCTGCTGCAGAAAAAATTGAAAATTCATTCATTCAATAACAACCAAGGAAGCACAATTTCGTTGAGAAAATTGCTTCCTATGTCAAATTATTAGAATTATTTAACTCCTGCTGTTTGTTTGGGTTTCAAAACCGGAACTGTATCGCAAACTGTAGCTAAAAGTTAGTAAATCTACTTACTTTTATGTCTTTATCCTCACCAACTTATTGAACACCTCTTCCTAATACATACTTTTTAAAAAAATTCGAAAACCCTTTTCCTGGAACTTTTAATGGACTTCACTTATCCTTATCCTATTATGTTGTGTCTTATTGTATTGTAGCAACAAGAAAAGCCTTTAAGAGCGAACTATTTTTTGAAAGGAAATTATTGTTAAAGACTATCTATAAATTGAAAAAACTTGATGATGAATTTAAATAAAACATTAAAACAATAATTCTAATGTAGACGAAGATATTAAAGTGTTTTGGCAAAATCATTCATTTTTCCAGATATAGTTAATCAGAAGACTTTTGTGCCATTCAGTAATTTTTTATTTAATATCTTGACCTTTCCGCTTTCAACATTCATCCGCAAATGTAGAGCGTGTTACTTCATAACCTTATAAAAACCAAAGCCATGAACTTAAGGTTAACGGACATTGAAGGGAAGTTAGAAAAACTCTTTATTAATATGCACATTAATATGCACAATTTAATATCTTTTCTACATACATATGTACATTTACCGCTCCATGTACTATTATATACATACATATGTACATATCCCTATAAGCCAAATATCGATGAAGAGGCGATGAAGAGGCAGCGAACAGTTTCGAAACTTGTCGCTGAAAGAAGATTATCAGTTGGGAACAAGTTCAACTATGTACTTGCATCTGACCATCTCATTCACACTCTTCGACATGAGAGATCTTCTATCTCGCATTGTATTTCAAAATGGCATGAGCAAGAGAGAGATGGCAATACATGCACTCAGTGAACTGTGAGTTTGAAGTCAGTATGAAGTAGAGTCTACTAGTCATTAATGAAGGGTGGACCTGAATTATATACGAAGTCAAATCGAACGATCATTGGGGATCGATAGAATGGACTTACACATGAATTATGTTCTACCGCTCATCGACTAATGGAGAAATGGAATTATTGATGAATTCTTCTATACCGCTCATCGCCAACTGTAGAAATGGATTTATAGATGAATTCTGTTATACTGTTCATCGACAACCCGGGGAATAGATTTACAGATGAACTATGTTGTACCGCTCACCGACTAATTGAGGAATGGATTAACTGATGAATTCATACCGCTCATTAAGAAATATATTTAAATTTAATTTTTGTTGTATCGCTCATCGATTAATTTAGGAATCATGCAAATAGAATAGAGGTGTTTCTACAGTCAACTTTACAAAATGCCGACGACTAGTAAATAGACAAGTTTTAAATGAAAATTACGAGAAGTGTGGATGTCATAAGTTCATCTCAGTGAAAATTTTTACAATGGTTATTGAATATGAATTCCGGCCCGAAGAGACTGACAGAGTGGACTTACATATATAAATTAGTTTATTTCATAACGAACTATAAGTAGAAAAATCAAAACGGTTTGAAAGTGAGCGAAAAAATTACTTTTCTAATTTAGTTCACAAAATTGAATTTAGACTCGATCGTAAATGCGTATTCTTATGAGTATTCTGTAATAATTGAAAGGGAATGTTTTAAATATTACGAACCCCGTCAATGTGAATAGTTTGCTCGAGCTGCTTTCATCGTAGCTTTCATAAATAATTCCAACTTAAGACCTTTTGAAATTCATTATAATTTATTGTTGTTTTGCTATTTCAAGCTTTACATTAAATTCATTCAATACATTTTTATTCAGTTGAATATATTTTACTACTACTTTAATTATTATTTTAAATAAGCCACGAATTATTGCACCGAGTGATAGTATTATATGAATTCTTCGTTGTAATAATCTTACTAGCATTTACTAAGTTTTTTCAAGGGACACTTAAAATGTATGAAAAATATTGCATATCTCTTACATACTAATTCTTAAACAACTATATTCTTCCTTTTCGCTAGCAATTTGTGGTAGCGATTGTGAGCGACTTGCAGGTTTCTGAAAAAGTTAAAGGGTATTGAAATATGTACTTAATATTAATCAAAAATAGCATACCGAACAATATCGATCTAAAAAATTTGTAGCTATTGAGCGATTTTTTCCCCGACCTTCCATCCAAATTGAACTCTATATAACGTTCATCGGTTCCGACAGCCCTGAAAATTACGTCAAGGTCCTTTGAAGTTCCTTGCATTCTTCGAAGATAACTCATCTAAGTGAAAATTAAATTATTAAAATTATATTTTAAGATTTTACTAACCAGTTTTCCAACAAAAGACGCATCTTGTAGGCGTACTTCTAAATCGCTCAGTGCTACAATATTTTTAATTGGAAAGAGAAGTTCCAATTCGAGGTCTGTCTCATTCATCATTTTACCAGGGAAAGTGATATTTTCAATTTAAAATATACGAGTTCTATGAAAACATTCTACAAACCAATACTATAATATTATAATACTACTATATAAGTATACGACATAGTATATCATTTAGGAACGAAGTTTAGACAACGTTTCAAGATAACTTATGGGTTTATTTTCCATTTATCTCTTAAATGCCAGAATAACATAGTGAAATGAAGTCAAAGTATGAAAAAAAAAAAAAAACAAAAAAAAAAAAGGAACAAAAAAAAACAAAAAAAAAATCTCTATCATGCACTCTCCACAACCCATCATCTATCCTCTTTCCTCAAACTATATCATTTTTAATAATTCTTTATCATTTGTTGTCAGTTTTTTTCAGTATTATTAATTTTTTATAATGTATAATCAATTTTTATCATTCTTTATTAATTAATATCATTTTCTATGATTTTGTTGAGTCGCCGCTGGCTGGTAACACCAATCTCGTTAACATTTCTGTGGATCCACTCGATCCTCGAAATGTCATTCGAGTATCGTGTGGATCCACAGAAAGTGCCGACAACCCTGCCACCAAAAAACGTAGAGAGGAGACCAAAAAAATGGCGGACGTGAAAGTGTAGCACAGATCGCGGTTCCCAAATTTTTTTTTTAAAAAATTCTTAACTCGGGCAAGATTATTCACCTTAGTGCTTTTCTCTTGTTAAAATCTTGACCGGGAAGCGCGCGTCGAGTTGGAGGATGAGTTTTGCGATTTAGGTTTGAATTTGAAAAAGAAAAAGTTGGCGAAACAAAACGAGAAAAGTTCAAGAAAATGGTTGACTGGTGGTGAAGTGTGCGTTGTGGGTGTATAGCACACAAACGAGAATTTGAATCGTGTGGGAAAGAGATGAAGGAGAGTTTGGAAAGAATGACCCGGTTCTGTTTTGGCGTTTATGTGATTCTCGCGATTGAAGAAAAATTTTCACACGAAATTTGCATCGAATAATTCAAAGTAAAACAATTGAATAGAAAGTTCGCGGTGTCCTGAACGTCTGGAGCGTGTAAACTAGCGTAAAAACAGTGAATTTAAACGCGGTGAATAGTATTCCGGGTGACAGTTCAAGCGAAAAATAATTTTTTTTTTGACGCATCATTTGACGGGTGTTAGCATTTTACCCGCCTCCCGTGGAATTGGTATTTTACCAAGCATTTCGAGAATTACATCGATTGTCGTTTAATCGAGCCGCACGACGAATTTTACAAGAAAAAGTAATGAAGAAAATTTAAAGAAAGAACGAAAGAGGAAAATTAAAGAGGGCATGAATTAGGAAATTTACAGAAGGGACGAATTAGTATATTTAAAGAAGGCATGAATTAGTATATTTAAAGAGGGCATGAATTAGTATATTTAAAGAGGGCATGAATTAGGAAATTTACAGAAGGGACGAAATAGTAAATTTAAAGAAGGCATGAATTAGGAAATTTACAGAAGGGACGAAATAGTAAATTTAAAGAAGGCATGAATTAGGAAAGTTAAAGAAGGAATGAATTAGGAAATTTAGGGATGAAACGAAACGAAAAAAAGATGAGACAACACAGATAAATGGAAGAGTTCCTGTAATGGAGTAAGTACATAAATTTTTATACTTTTTTTTTGCTTTATTTCCTGATATATATTTTATTATACATGCATTTTTTTTTTGGCTCGATTTTTTTTTGTTTTAAAGAGATAAAAATGCTGGTAGGCTAAAGGCCATTTTTTAAATGAACCCGAGCGTTTAGCTCCCTGGCCCCGAACCTCAATAAGGGGCCACGACGAAAAATGTTTTGAGGACAGTCGTGGCTGAGGTAGGGTGGGCAGAGCAGGGCGCCAACAACACCAGAGCGCCCTGACAAATCGCGGAGCCGCGCCAATCCAACCGCTTCTTGGTCTTTCACGACCAATTGGGAAAATAATCCCAATTTTTTTGTATTCCCTTGGATAAGTCGGCGCTGATAATTTTTGTTGTATAGGCCAAGGGTTTAATGGTCTGAGTTGGAGCAAGTACCCCCCCACACTGCCGTAGCTAGTCCCGGCCGCCAGCAAGAGCGTCGCACCAGCGAAAACTCAGCCACCAATTCGGACTTAGGTGGAATTGGCCCTTCTGTCCCGAACCTTCCTTTTCCTTTCAATTATTTTGACTTTTTTAAGTCAAAATAATTCTTCCAAGGCCTCGAACACAACAAATGGCGCCCAACGTGTGGCTAGCCACCGCTACGCTTAGTGCACAAAGCGTAGTCCATCAACACGTGCGAGTCAGAAAAAATTCCGTACAAAAAGTTGGTGGGCAAAAGGACTAAAAACTTAGTCGTTCTGCGACAGAATTTTCGCCTGAACGGCAATCAAGAGTCCAAGTGTACAAGCTTTTCAGATTTTCAACAGCAGAACATTTCATCGAACCTGTATGGAGGCAATATGGAACGATCCTATTGACGAACCGTTTTGGCAACCTTTAGGCGCCAATTCGGTTCCATAGGAAAGGGAAATATTGTCTGTATACGAGATTGATGTGATGCAAGTTGTGATAAACGTATTCTTTCTGATTCTTTCCACTTTTGTTTTGCAAGTACCCTTTTGAGTGCTGGGCATGCCCTGTCTTGGCGGGCGTGTCGTCAGACAATTGGGATAAATACTTGTAAAATATTGGTGAGTTTGATGATAGGAAATTTCGTCGAAATTTTGTTAAGTACCTTATTTCCTTATCCTTCCTTTTAGTGTACCTTTTAACGTAGAATATTTTTTTTGAACTAACGTAGTATTTTTTTTTGATAATTAGAGTTGTTTTTGTTAAGTCTTTTGACTACATTTTAACGTAGATTTTTGTTATTTTGATTTTCTTTTGCTTGCTATTTTTCCCCATTTTTTTTTGTTGAAATTTAATCGCGTTCCGGATTTTCCCGAGGGGTCGGAAAAGATCAAGTTCGGCTTCGCGATTTGTTCTGCATAGAGGGGAGGGGAAAGGTTGCGACGACGTGAGGGTTCATTTTTTTTGAAGTCATACATTCAATCGTTCATAATACCATTCATTCGTTTTCTCGATACATTCGCTAGAAATTCACACAATCGGTTATTCATTCTCATAAATCATATATATATACTTCATTTTGTCGTTCATACGTTTTTATTTTTACATACAGCCATTCATTACTCAGTCGTTTATTCCTGCACTCAATTCATTCAATCGTACAACAGTGCATCCACTCAGCATTCAATCGCGCATAATAATTTTTTTTACAGTCAGAATTAATTCTGTTCAAACACTTATACCAAAAATTCATTTACACAATCATGCGCTTACCCTTGAAATTCACTTCTATCGTTCATCATTTTCTTATACATACGTTCTGAAATACATACATATAATCAATTATAACCTCGTTCGGACTTTCACGCAGCAATTCAATCATACTAATAGCCATTCCTTCTTACAACATACATTCAGTCATTCAATCTATATTCATTCGCTCCCTTGCGTATCATATACATTGTTCTAAAATTCACACAACCAGTTGATTACACCGGCAATAGCCATCATCGATTCACACATTCACCAAATTAAACATTTCCTTTTCTTTGATTCCCTGGTTTGTTCATATCAACATTCAACGCTTGAACGCATCGTTATCGACATACCGCATTTAGTCACTCGCTACAATTTTTTTGCTTACATTCACACATCCCATTAGTCATGCCACTGCCACGGTCGCCGTTGGGGCGAACTGACGAAATATGTACGATGTGCCAACATATTGTGGGGGGCGAGGACGAAGCGCGGACGAAATGTGGGCACACTTTCCACCTGCATTGTGTGGAGGAGTGGGTGCTGAGCCACAAAACGTGTCCCAATTGTCGTCAGGCACTGGAGCCGCAGGACTATTGGACCATTAGGGGCGTGGAGGGCGCCACAGCGAGAACCGGAGCCGTGACACGCAGCAGAGCGAAATCAGCGGCCGGCGGACTTTCACCAAGGCGGTTAAATCTCGATTTTCCGCTGGAAACGGTCGGCGGTGGGGTCTTTTACGCCCCTGACGGTTCAATTGGCCAAGAGCAGGGGGTGAACCAGCTTGTGCATCCAATCCCACAATCACCGGAAAGGGTAGTAGGCGAACGACCACGTTGGTCCGATATACGTGACACAGGTATCCCAGCTACGACGAATCCAGCGCCAGGGCGTACACGTTCGCCAGTGGTACGAACTGAGCTGGGAGTAGATCAGCTGATAGAGTTGATGAGACGGGTTTTTCGGGAAGAGCAGGCGTCTCAGAGACCGGTGGGGGCCCATTATTCGGCAGCAGAGGGAGACTCGCGTGCTGGGAGGGCAGATCAGCGGACCGGAGCGGCCGCGTTGGTCAGCGATCGCGTTAGCCACGGCCCTAATCATCGTGTAAGGAATTCCTACAGCCCATTAAGGCATTGGCGTTTGCGTTTTAACGGGGATAGCCAACTCCTACGTGCAGAGGAGCTGATTTTTCGGGCCGAGACTCTCGCGATGAGCGACTTGCGCGGCAATTTAGATCTGCTGACGCAGGGCTTCCATCTGCTGCTGGATGGTAGGCCCAACAAGTGGTATTGGTTGTGGTGTCGGTCCAATAACAACTCGTCTTGGGATACTCTGAAGGTAGCATTCTTGCAGGTCTGGGGAGAGCGCAGCACGGATTGGGAGTTACGGAAGCAGATGCTTGGTAGACGACAAGCGCCACACGAGCCCTTCATGTCCTTCGAACAAGACATGACGGAGCTTCGTTCACTGCTGAACGCTCCCATGATTGAGTCCGAATTCGTGGCTCTGGTGCGCGGAAATCTGGTGGGCAGCACACAGCAACAGTTGTGCTTCCACTCTGTACTCACTATGGACGAGTTACGTCGGCTTGTAGTGCAGGTGGAAGACACGCGAAAAGCCACCAGACCATCCCCTTGGAACCAGGCCAGAGTCCACGAGATACATGAGCCAATCGTGGAAGAACATCAGGATACGACTTCTTCCGTCGATTTGGCCGGACTATCGAACCCCTGGATCTGCTGGAATTGCAGGAAAGAAGGACATGGTTATCGGGAGTGTGCGGAGCCTGCGAAAGGCATCTTCTGCTATGGATGTGGTCGGGCTGACGTTCTAAAGCCCAACTGCGTCCATTGCAAGGCGGGAAACGGCCGAAGGGACGGAAGGACAGCGGGTCCCTCCCGTCCGAACACTGCATCCCGACAGCAGTAGGAAAATCTGTTCACCACTCCAATTCCACGTCCCAATTTCAATTAGACAACCCAAATAAAACAACTTTACCCAAATTTTCAACCCCTAACAATACCCTTCCAAATTTTAATACCCTACCTACAACATTTTCTGAACCCAATTCCCATCCTTTTAACGTAAAAGCATCCAAACCCATTTCATCGACGATCAACACTCCGCACGTCAAATTATTAACGAGACCAAGCGATAAGACGGAGCCGGCTGTTTCCCGGCCTGAAGAAGCCCTTATCGCAAAAGAACATCCAAGACGACATTCCCACCATCCTCTCAAGCCATACCACCTTCGGCTAAAGGAATATATGGAGGCTCGAGAGCGAATTTTTGCGCCTACTCCAATCGCAAGTGTTGATCAGGTATCAGCACTAACGAGTGGATCCGGTCGCAGTAAATCAATCTTGCGCCTTCGTACATTCTGGAGGATGGTGCGTGAAAAAAAGAAAGCGATCCTCTCTACCATCATTACAAATCCGTTGGACATACGTCCGTACGCCATGGTATCCTTGTACGGAGTGGACGTTGAAGGACTCCTTGATATTGGGGCGAGCATCAGTTGCCTGGGGGCAAACGCTTTACAACGCCTCCAAGATGCACAGGTGAATTATCGACCGGTCTGTCAAGAGGTGAAGACCGCTGATGGTGCTGCACAGAAAGTTTTGGGCACGGTAAACACCGATATTACTTTTCGTGGTATTGCCAAACCCATTACCTTGTATATAGTGCCGAGCCTGTCGCAGAAATTGTACCTAGGGGTAGATTTCTGGCGATCGTTCCAACTAGCTCCCAGCATTATCAGCGCGGTCGATACTCCCGATACTGCATCGCAACTGATAGCTCCGGATGCCCACCATTTAACGCCCACAGATGTAAAGAGGTTGGAAATGGTAAAGTCCAAATTTCCATCATACGAAGTGTACGGACTCGGTGTGACCAACGTCGAACAACACAGTATAGACGTTGGTGATGCAAGTCCCATCAAACAGCGACATTATCCAGTGTCTCCTGCGATCCAAAAACTTTTATATGACGAGATCGATCGCATGAGGGCACTTGGCGTTATAGAGACCAGCCAGAGTGCATGGAGCTCGCCTGTGGTTCTCGTGAGGAAGCCAGGCAAGGTCAGGTTATGTTTGGACTCGCGCAAAGTCAATAGTGTGACGAAGAAGGATGCTTATCCATTACCACACATTGATGGTATCTTAAGTCGTTTGCCGCGAGCCAATTTTATTACTAGCCTGGACCTCAAAGACGCCTTTTGGCAGATTCCTCTCGAGAACAAATCCAGGGAGTATACAGCGTTTACCATTCCTGGCCGGCCTCTATATCACTACACGCGCATGCCTTTTGGGTTATGCAACGCGCCGCAAAGGATGTGTCGTTTGATGGACAAAGTCATCCTACCCGAGTTGAAGGAGCAGGTATTCGTATATTTGGACGATCTGCTGTTAATTTCTGAGGATTTCGATTCACATCTGGTTTTATTGGCAGAAGTCGCAGAATGTTTGCGAAAGGCTGGCCTGACCATTAACGTCAACAAGAGCAAGTTTTGTCTGAAAGAGGTGAAATACCTCGGTTACATCGTTGGAGAAGGAGGCTTGAAAACTGATCCCAACAAAGTTTCAGCCATCGTCGATTACCCTTCGCCTAAGTCCGCACGTCAAGTTCGACGCTTTCTTGGTATGGCAGGCTGGTATCGACGATTCGTTCCCAACTTTGCTGCGACTGTTTCACCGATTTCAGACACTCTAAAGAAGTCCAACCAGTTTGCTTGGACTACAGAGGCACAAACTTCCTTCCTATTAGTGAAAGACTTGTTGACGAGAGCCCCCTTATTAATCAATCCTGATTTTAAGAGGTCTTTCGTAATCCAGTGCGACGCCAGTAAATCAGGGGTGGGTAGCGTTCTCTTTCAGGAAAGCGACGACGGATCGGAATCTCCAGTGGCGTATATGTCACAGAAGCTCACTTCCGCTCAACGCAACTACAGCGTAACCGAACTCGAGTGTTATGCAGCTGTGTTGAGCGTGGAAAAATTTCGAGCCTATGTAGAAGGGACTGCGTTCAAAATCATTACGGATCACGCAAGTCTCAAATGGCTCATGTCGCAGAAAGACCTACAAGGACGGTTGGCAAGATGGAGTTTAAAACTCCAAGGTTACGACTTCACAATCGAGCACCGAAGAGGGAGCCTGAACGTTGTACCCGACGCTCTCTCTCGTGTATACGAAGAGGGATTAAACGCGCTGATCGATGTGGCACCGATGGTGGATATGGACTCTCCAGAATTCTCTGGCAAAGAATATAAAGAGTTAGTGTCCACCGTCGATGCGAACGCCGATCGGCTTCCTGACGTATGCGTGAGGGATGGTTTCGTGTATAAGCGCACAGAGCCTCACAACGGTGACCCGATTGCTGAAGACAGGGCCTGGAAATTATGGATTCCATCGAGCCTTGCGTCAGCTGCGATCGCTCAGGCGCACGAGGCAGACACCACGGTCCATGGTGGTTATGCCAAAACGCTAGAGCGAGTCAGGCGATTTTTGTACTGGCCCGGAATGGCTACACAAGTACGCACCTACGTTCTGGCGTGCGACACTTGCAAAGAGACAAAGTCCCCGAACAGACCTCTACGAGCGCCTATGGGAGAACCGTTCCAGACTGATCAGCCATTCCAACATCTGTACATCGACGTACTTGGACCATATCCACGTACCAAACGGGGTAAAATCGCTATCTTGATCGTCTTGGATCACTTCACCAAGTTCCCACTTCTACATCCTTTGGGGCGGATCACTGCTGAAGAGATCACAAACTACTTGGAGGGGCAGGTCTTCCATACGTTTGGAACACCTGAGACAATCCTCTCCGATAACGGCTCTCAATTTAGGTCGAATGTGTTTAACACCATGCTGAACAAATACGGAGTTAAACACCTGTACACCCCGAGCTACTCACCGCAAGCGAATGCTTCGGAGCGTGTCAATCAGTCCATCCTGGCCGGAATTCGAGCATTCATCACTGATGACCAAACACGATGGGATGAGAGTCTAAGCAAAATTGGATGTGCTCTTCGTAGCTCACTCCACCAAGCCACTGGATTTTCTCCTTATCAGGTTTTGTTTGGGAATCACATGATGTTGCACGGGAAGGACTACGAACTGCTGAAGCATTTGCGAGCGTTGGGAGAGTCAAATGTACAGCTTCGACCTCGAGAGGGAATTCCTATCGTGAGACAACTGGCGCAGACGAAAATAAGGGTCGCACATGAGGACAGCAGCAGGCGCTATAATCTGCGTGCTGCTAAAACACAATTTTGTGTAGGACAGGAGGTATTCCGTAGAAACTTTTCCTTGTCCACAGCCGCGCAGAATTATAATGCCAAGCTGGCGAAGAAGTTCCTCAAGTGCAGAATTCGTCGTGTGCTAGGCAACTCACGATATGAATTGGAGGATCTAGGAGGCAAACGTCTGGGGACTTACCACTCCAAGGATCTGAGGCAGTGATCCGAGGGAGTACACCGATTGCCCGGCACTCAGTCGTGCGCATGAGACCGACCAAAAGCGACGACTTTCTTTAGTCGGTTCGGCGCTGGGAAACCAACGGCGAGCCGCCTATGTTGTTGAGTCGCCGCTGGCTGGTAACACCAATCTCGTTAACATTTCTGTGGATCCACTCGATCCTCGAAATGTCATTCGAGTATCGTGTGGATCCACAGAAAGTGCCGACAACCCTGCCACCAAAAAACGTAGAGAGGAGACCAAAAAAATGGCGGACGTGAAAGTGTAGCACAGATCGCGGTTCCCAAATTTTTTTTTTAAAAAATTCTTAACTCGGGCAAGATTATTCACCTTAGTGCTTTTCTCTTGTTAAAATCTTGACCGGGAAGCGCGCGTCGAGTTGGAGGATGAGTTTTGCGATTTAGGTTTGAATTTGAAAAAGAAAAAGTTGGCGAAACAAAACGAGAAAAGTTCAAGAAAATGGTTGACTGGTGGTGAAGTGTGCGTTGTGGGTGTATAGCACACAAACGAGAATTTGAATCGTGTGGGAAAGAGATGAAGGAGAGTTTGGAAAGAATGACCCGGTTCTGTTTTGGCGTTTATGTGATTCTCGCGATTGAAGAAAAATTTTCACACGAAATTTGCATCGAATAATTCAAAGTAAAACAATTGAATAGAAAGTTCGCGGTGTCCTGAACGTCTGGAGCGTGTAAACTAGCGTAAAAACAGTGAATTTAAACGCGGTGAATAGTATTCCGGGTGACAGTTCAAGCGAAAAATAATTTTTTTTTTGACGCATCATTTGACGGGTGTTAGCATTTTACCCGCCTCCCGTGGAATTGGTATTTTACCAAGCATTTCGAGAATTACATCGATTGTCGTTTAATCGAGCCGCACGACGAATTTTACAAGAAAAAGTAATGAAGAAAATTTAAAGAAAGAACGAAAGAGGAAAATTAAAGAGGGCATGAATTAGGAAATTTACAGAAGGGACGAATTAGTATATTTAAAGAAGGCATGAATTAGTATATTTAAAGAGAGCATGAATTAGTATATTTAAAGAGGGCATGAATTAGGAAATTTACAGAAGGGACGAAATAGTAAATTTAAAGAAGGCATGAATTAGGAAATTTACAGAAGGGACGAAATAGTAAATTTAAAGAAGGCATGAATTAGGAAAGTTAAAGAAGGAATGAATTAGGAAATTTAGGGATGAAACGAAACGAAAAAAAGATGAGACAACACAGATAAATGGAAGAGTTCCTGTAATGGAGTAAGTACATAAATTTTTATACTTTTTTTTTGCTTTATTTCCTGATATATATTTTATTATACATGCATTTTTTTTTTGGCTCGATTTTTTTTTGTTTTAAAGAGATAAAAATGCTGGTAGGCTAAAGGCCATTTTTAAATGAACCCGAGCGTTTAGCTCCCTGGCCCCGAACCTCAATAAGGGGCCACGACGAAAAATGTTTTGAGGACAGTCGTGGCTGAGGTAGGGTGGGCAGAGCAGGGCGCCAACAACACCAGAGCGCCCTGACAAATCGCGGAGCCGCGCCAATCCAACCGCTTCTTGGTCTTTCACGACCAATTGGGAAAATAATCCCAATTTTTTTGTATTCCCTTGGATAAGTCGGCGCTGATAATTTTTGTTGTATAGGCCAAGGGTTTAATGGTCTGAGTTGGAGCAAGTACCCCCCCACACTGCCGTAGCTAGTCCCGGCCGCCAGCAAGAGCGTCGCACCAGCGAAAACTCAGCCACCAATTCGGACTTAGGTGGAATTGGCCCTTCTGTCCCGAACCTTCCTTTTCCTTTCAATTATTTTGACTTTTTTAAGTCAAAATAATTCTTCCAAGGCCTCGAACACAACAATTTTCATAATTTTTTTTCATTTTTTCATTTATCATTCTTTAACATTTTTTAACATTTCTTAACCATTTGTTATATTTCTTATCATTTCTAATCATTTCTTAGAATTTTTAATAGTTTTTAATAATTTTTTATCATTTTATATCATTTTTCATTATTGGTTATCATTTGTTATCATTATTTATCAATTTTTATTATTTTTATCACATTTTTCTTATTATTAATCATTTGTTATTATTTTCTGTTGTTTTTTAACTATTTTTATTCATTTTTAATCATTCCTTATATTTATTTACCATTTTGTTTACTATTTTTTATCATTATTTATCATTTTTTATAATTTTTTATAAATTTTTAGATTTTTTTGGAATTTTTTAGATTTATTTTAGAATTTTTTAGAGTTTTTTGGATTTTTAAGAACTTTTTAGATTTTTGCTTAGAATGTTTAAGAATTTTTTAGACTTATAGAACTTTTTAGAACTTTTTAGATTTTTTTTAGAATTTTTAGAATTTTTTAGAACTTTTTAGATTTTCTTTTTATTTATTTTTTATTTTTTTTAAAGTTTTTTTATAATTTTTTAACTTCTTTTTTTTTTTGTCTTTTGTCTTTAATCTGCAATCTTCAATCTAAATTTTCAAAATCCTTCATTCTCCATTCTGCATCCTCAATCCTTCATCCTCCATCCTCCATCATTCAACCTCTATGCTCTATCCTTCATCCTCAATCCTCAATTCTTAATCCTCAATCCTCAATCCTCAATCTTCCATCATCCATCATCCATCATCCATCATCCATCATCCATCATCCATCATCCATCATCCATCATCCATCATCCATCATCCATCATCCATCCTCCATCCTCCATTCTCTATCCTCCATCATCCATCCTCCATCAAGTGAGTCTCACATCGTTCTTTAAAGAACAAAGAACGATGTGAGTCCCACATCGTTCTTTAAAGAACGAAGAACGATGTGAGTGTCACATCGTTTCTTAAAGAACGAAGAACGATGTGAGTCTCACATCGTTCTTTAAGGAACGAAGAACGATGTTTATCGTTTTTCGTTCGTTTCGTTTCGTTCTTCCTCTGAGTCCCACATCGTTCTTTAAAGAACGAAGAAGGATAAACATCGTTCTTTAAAGAACGAAGAACGGTAAACATCGTTCATCGTTCCTTAAAGAACGATGTGATACTCACATCGTTCTTCGTTCTAAAAAAAATCTAAGAAAATCTAATATATTCCAAACAATTCTAAAAAATTATAAAAAATTAGAAAAAATGATAAAAAGTGATGAAAAATGATAAAAAAATTATAAGAAATAATTAATTTAGGATAAAAATGATAAAAATGATAAAAAGATAAAATTAAGAGATTAAAATAAATGATAAAAATGATAAAAAAAAATCTGCCAACAATCTGGGCGTAACTTTATTATTTTTCCGGCAGAAGTTAGGAACGCGTTCAATTCTGAAATGCGGTGTAGGCTACTATGTGACTGAAAACCTATCAAAAAGAACAAGATCATGGAAGTGAAAATCTGATTGGATCTGAGAGATATGGAATAGTTTATGAAAAAGTACACAATCACTTTACACCCCCTTAGGGGTCAATTTTCAGAAAATCTTGAAAACACTTTCTTGGTATTCATATGGGAGAATACATAGAATAAAATTAAATTCATTATTTGGGACGAGGTAGTAGATATGACGAAAATCGTGGGAAAATATGCATTCTATTTTCACAGATAACTTTTTTTGCCCTCCTTCTGAACGCCAATAGATATTCGTTTTTTTATTCAAAACCCGAGTTTCAACATTGTAGCTTAAGCCGTTCTATATATAGGAAAAACACCTCCCACTTGTACCACACTACCCTTAGGGGTCGAATTTCAAAAAACCTTGAAAACACTTTCTAGGTATTCATACGAAGAATCCGTAGAATAAAAATGAATTCAATATTTGGAAAGACCTAGTAGATATGACGAAAATCGTGAAAATATATGCATTTTATATTTATTATATATACAAATATTTTTTTTTGCCACCCCCCCTTCTGAACGCCAATGAATATTCAAATTTTTTTTTATCACAATTACTTTTCTTGTTGATTTACATATGCACACCGAGTTTCAACAATGTAGCTTAAACCGTTCCATATATAGGAAAAACACCCCCACTTGTACCACACTACCCTTAGGGGTCGAATTTCAAGAAACCTTGAAAACACTTTCTAGGTATTCATACGAAAAATCCGTAGAATAAAAATGAATTCAATATTTTGAAAGACCTAGTAGATATGACGAAAATCGTGAAAATATATGCATTTTATATTTATTATATTTACAAATAATTTTTTTTGGCCCCCCCCTTTCTAAGCGCCAATGAATACTCAAATTTTTTTATATCACAACTACTTTTCTAGTTGATTTACATATACACACCGAGATTCAACATTCTAGCATGAACCGTTTAATAGTTAGGAAAAACACCCCCTACCCTCGTAGCATACTACCCAAAAAAAAAAAATATGCCAACAGTCTGGGCGGAACTTTATTATTTTTCCGGCAGATGTTCGGAACGTGGTTTATTCGGGGATGCGGCATATGTTACTATGTGACTGAAAACCTAACAAAAAGCGGTTAGAAAAGGGTGTAACATATGAATTAAATAATTGGGTCATATTCCGGGATGCGATCAAGAGGTTGAAAAATAATAAAATTAAAAATAGGTGATTATTAAACAAGCCTGAGGAATTGAAAATATATTCGATATCTGATCTGACCTGAGAAACATGGTGGAATTCATGAAAAAGTATACAACCAGCTTACACCCTCTTAGGGGTCGAATTTCAAAAAATTTTGAAAACGCATTCTAGGCATTCATACGAAGAATCCGTAGAATAAAAATGAATTCAATATTTTGAAAGACCTAGTAGATATGACGAAAATCGTGAAAATATATGCATTTTATATATACTGATATTTTTTTTTTCCCCCCTTCTGAACGCCAATGAATATTTGAATTTTTTTTTATCAGAATTACTTTTCTGGTTAATTTACAAATACGCACTGAGTTTCAACTTCCTAGCATAAGCCGTTCTAAAGTTAGGAAAAACACCCCCACCACCGTACCATACTACCCCTAAAAAAAAAATGCCACTACTATAGCTCTATCTAAATACCAAGTTTCAGCTTCCTATCATTATAGATTCTTAAGATATAAGCATCAGAACTTTTTCTTTCTCACCCTTCCCCACCCTCACCCTCTACACCCACACCCCCAAATTTTTTTTCCCTACTAGAGTTCTATTAGGCCTACTTCTGGTAAAAATTTGAAGCATCCATCTTGCATTGTTATTAAAATATGAAACGTGTTATTTTTGAAAAATTCTTATCTCCTCCACTTACGTACTCCCCCGCCCCCTTCAAAGACTTTACCTTAAGCAATCTTTATTTATTAAACTTTATATCCAAACCGAATTTTGTTTTTCTGGTGCCTCTGGTTTGGGAGATATCGTAATGTTAAGTATTTCAAACCCCACCCCCGTACGCCACTACCCCAACCCAAAAATTTTGTTTCAATCTACTCTCCTAGTATAACTACAGATATTTGTTAAGTTTTAATTGCTTACTATTAACGGTTTAGGAGATATGGATTTTAGAATGTGTCGACCTCGACTTTTTTGCGTTTCGGATGCATTGCTTCCCCCTCCACTCCCACACCCCTTCACCCATATCAGCAATTTTCTTGCAAATGGGTCCACTATCAAAGCTCTACAGAAATTCTAAGTTTCAGCCTCCTACCATAAGCGGTTGCTGAGATCTAGAAACCAAAATTTTTCGTCTAAAACGCTTCCCCCACCTTCCCCCTCACACCCTCACCCCTGAAAATAATGTCAATTTAAGGGGTCTACCCAGTCTATTTAAGTTCCCCTAAGTTTTTCACCCCCCACCCCCATACACAACTTCCCCCACCCAAAATTTTTCTTGATTCTGTTCTTCTAGTATAACTACAAATATTTTTCAAGTTTGAATAGTGTGCCATTAACGGTTTAGGATATATGGATTTTAGAATGTGTCTATCTCGCCTTTTTTGGGATTCGGACGCATTACATTTCCCCCCACTCCCACACCCCTTGATCAATATTGACAATTTTTCTGCAAATGGGTCTACTATCAATGCTCTATAGAAATTCAAAGTTTCAGCTTCCTAACCTTAGGGGTTACTGAGATCTGGAAACCAAAATTTTCGGTCTAAAACACTTCCCCCTCCTTCCCCCTCACACCCACACCTTTAAAAATTTGGTCACTTCAAGGCGCCTACCCCGTCTATTCGTTAAAAAAATTTCAATTTAATATCTCAAAGCGTTTGGCAGCTACGAGCCTCCAAACGATCTTGCGTACGGCGTACAAACGGACTGAAAATTTTTATTGCTTTTTTCGCCTCTACTAGTTATGAAACGTGAAAATAAAAATTTTGAGGGTAGCAAATTTTTTTTTTTTAAAAATCAATCACAATACTTAATTATTAAAATAATAAAGTAAAATGATAAATGATTAGAAATTTAAGATTAAAGATTAAAGATTATAAGTTGAAGTTAGGAGATATAAGATAGATTTAAAAATTTTTTAAAGTTCTGTGTGGTCGATTTTTAGCCGTATTTTGCATTTCTCGCAAAAACTGGTAAGAACCGAATTTATGGAAAATTAAATTCTTTGTCTCTTTTATCGGAACAACTTTTTTGAAAAATAATTATTAATAAGCGCAAGATGTAAAAAATTAGGAGATTCACCCAGTTTTTTGGACCTTTTTATTAAAAATAGAAAACATGTACATGTCAAAGTTGTAGAGAACTAAATACCCCAGAAGTTTTGGATATATCAGTTTTTCGTAAGACGAACGGATCAAGAGCGATTGCACGGTGAACACAGAGGCCGTGGGAAGTCGCAGGTATGGCTGCCTGCGATCAAGACAATAAAAGGAATTACCCAATATGAGAAGATTGGATCGACCTTTGGGAGGGAAGAGATGACTGGTGTTTCCGCAATTTGCAAAAAAAAAAAAAGTGAAGTGAACTGCAGTTCACCAAAAGGAGTGAGTTAGTTCACTCACTCACTTCAATGAACTTCTTTTCTTCTTTCTTTTGGAACTGTTCACTCCTGAACGACCCATCGCTAGTTCGAAGTGTTCGCAAGCACAGTTGTGGAAATCTAAGCCATATGTCACTTTTTTCAGTTAACTCTAAAGAAACCTTTAAAATATCAATTATGGTTTTCGATCATAGTCCGGGATGCGATCAAAGTTAAATTGTAGCACCTCACTTCTCTTCGGAAGAAGCATGTAGGTTATTTGAAAAACTAATTTGCGTAAATAGAAAAGGTTCATTACACAAATATTTTAATAAATGTGTGAGAATAACAATCCACAAACTGATAAAGTGAACAAATTGCCAACATTAAGAAATCACAAAGGAATGCCAAAGCCATAAAATATTTGGCACGGTCCAATTCAATAAAGCATGTGGCACAAGCACAACAGAAGACACTTTTCCAGTTGTCGGTACAATAAAATATGTACCACAAGGATACTGAAGCGCAGGACCAAGTGGTCTAAAAGCCTGGATTATTCAGAATTTCAAAATAAGTAAAATAAGAAAAAATGGTTTTCCCTTTTTGAAATAACAAGGAAAGAATTTCTGTGACGCCTCGAATACTTTGAAATGCCCACCAAAATATTTTTTTTATCTAAAACGCTCTCCGGACGGTAAAGTTTAAGATGTGGTTACAACCGGCATTCAGCGTATTTTATTACGCTAAATCGGTATTACGTGAATCAGGAGAAGAAGGTATCGAAATAATTTTAAGTTAAAATGCATTTGTTAAAATATATAATTTATGATGCAAGTCCTTTTTCAGACAAAAGAAAAGACCAAAACGAAATTTTTTTTTTGTGAAACCCTAGTAATATTAACATACAATTATACACAATGAATTAAAATGTGGAACTGAAAACTTATCACAGTAAATATTGTCACTAAATTTGCAATCAAATTGTCTTTAAAATAATGCACTTTAGATTTAAAAAATCTGCCAACAATCTGGGCGTAGCTTTATTATTTTTCCGGCAGAAGTTAGGAACACGCTCAATTCTGAAATGCGGTGTAGGCTACTATGTGACTGAAAACCTATCAAAAAGAACAAGATCGTGGAAGTGAAAATCTGATTGGATATGAGAGATATGAAATAATTTATGAAAAAGTACACAACCACTTTACCCCCTTAGGGGTCAATTACGGAGAATACATAGAATAAAATTAAATTCAATATTTGGGACGAGGTAGTAGATATGTCGAAAATCGTGGGAAAATATGCATTCTATTTTCACAGATATTTTTCTTGCCCCCCTTCTGAACGCCAATAGATATTCGTTTTTTTTTATTCAAAATTATTTTTCTAGTTGATTTAGATATACACAGAGTTTCAACATTGTAGCTTAAGCCGTTCTATATATAGGAAAAACACCTCCCACTTGTACCACACTACCCTGAGGGATCGAATTTCAAAAAACCTTGAAAATGCTTTCTAGGTATTCATACGAAGAATCCGTAGAATAAAAATGAATTCAATATTTGGAAAGACCTAGTAGATATGACGAAAATCGTGAAAATATATGCATTTTATATTTATTATATTTACAAATATTTTTTTTTGCCCCCCCCCCCCTTCTGAACGCCAATGAATATTCAAATTTTTTTTATCATAATTACTTTTCTAGTTGATTTACATATACACACCGAGTTTCAACATTGTAGCTTAAGCCGTTCCATATATAGGAAAAACACCCCCACTTGTACCAAACTACCCTTAGGGGTCGAATTTCAAAAAACCTTGAAAACACATTCTAGGTATTCATACGAAGAATCCGTAGAATAAAAATGAATTCAATATTTGGAGAGACCTAGTAGATATGACGAAAATCGTGAAAATATATGCATTTTATATTTATTATATTTACAAATAATTTTTTTCGCCCCCCTTTTTAAACGCCAATAAATATTGAATTTTTTTTTTATCACAATTACTTTTCTAGTTGATTTACATATACACACCGAGTTTCAATTTTCTAGCATGAACCGTTTAATTGTTAGGAAAAACACCCCCTACCCCCGTAGCATACTACCCCAAAAAAAAATTATATTTTTCCAACATTCCGATACTAAAGCTCTATCTAAATACCAAGTTTAAGGCTTATATCATTACAGGTTCTCAAGATATAAGCAACGGAACTTTTTCCCTTTCACCCTCCCCCACCCTTCCCCTCTACACCCACAACCACAAAACTTTTTTCCCTACTAGGGTTTAATTAGCGCTACTTCTAAAAATTCTAAGCATCTATCTTAAAGTGTTCTTGAGATATGAAATGTGTTTGATTTGAAAAATTCTCATCCCCTCCACTTCTATGCTCCACCTCCCACTTAAAAACTTTACTTTGATCAATCTTTATTTGTCATCTTTTATACCCAAACCAAATTTTATTTTTCTAGAGCAATTGGTTCATGAGATATCGTAATCTTAAGTTTTTTACCCCCCACCCCCATACACAACTTCCCCCACCCAAAATTTTTTCTTGATTCTGTTCTCCTAGTATAACTACAAATATGTTTTAAGTTTGAATAGTGTGCCATTAACGGTTTAGGAGATATGGATCTCGCCTTTTTTTTGTTTCGGGCGCATTACATTTCCCCCCACTCCCACACCCCTTTATCAATATTGACAATTTTTCTGCAAATTGGTCTACTATCAGAGCTCTATAGAAATTCCAAGTTTCAGCTTCCTAACTTTAGGGGTTACTGAGATCTGGAAACCAAAATTTTCGGTCTAAAACACTTCCCCCTCCTTCCCCCTCACACCCACACCTTTAAAAATTTGGTCACTTCAAGGCGCCTACCCCGTCTATTCGTTAAAAAAAATTCAATTTAATATCTCAAAGCGTTTGGCAGCTACGAGCCTCCAAACGATCTTGCGTACGGCGTACGGCGTACGGCGTACGGCGGACAGACGGACTGAAAATTTTTATGGCTTTTTTCGCGTCTACTAGTTATGAAACGTGAAAATAAAAATTTTGAGGGTAGCAAATTTTTTTTTTTTAAAAAATCAATTACAATACTTAATTATTAAAATAATAATTATTAAAATGATAAAGTAAAATTGTTACCTTCATAAATTTTTCACACAGTTTAAAACGATTTTCACTTTCACAGTAGGTACTCAAAAAACTTCAAAATAAATAAAACATGAGAATATAATCCGCACAGATCGATTGTCAGGCTACTTATGATGTAAGGGATTAAGATTTGACAAACTTGACGCATAATTTGTTTGTTATCCCTTAACCCTGAGCCCGTAACCGATCGTATCCGCATTTGCCGTAAAAGGTACTTGTGCTCTCTTTCGGTCAGTGGTGACCGCAAACGGCAGAAAAGATTAATCTGTACCCAGCAAACAAAAAGGTTCCGAATGATATTAAAAAGATATCTGTAGAAGATATCATCTATCGTGTGAGATATCTTTGTCTGATCGATTGCGATACGATAAAGTGCAAAATGTCCATTCGGTGCGATATCTTTCTAGAGATAAAAATGGGTGAAGGGGAAATTTTTGAATATGTACATCCGGCAAAATAGTTTTCATATAATATTTATTTTTCGGAACGTAAAATGCATAGGTTTCTCTTTCAACTATCGCAAACATGACAATTTTAGAAAAACTCGACTAAGCATCAATAATTATCTCCATCCAAATATCGCTATGATATCTTTTAAAAATCTTGTGAAAGACTTTCGTTATAATCTCCTATTAGAGATAGAAGGCGATAACCGACGATATCATTACGATATTGCCATGAAGATTATCGTCAAAAATGTTTGCTGGGTACCCTTCGCATAAACAAAGAATGCAAAACATAACATATTTTTTCATATGCTTCTTATTTATTTGGTGCGATATCGGCACCAACTTATAAGCGCGAGCTATCGTGGCAGTGGTTCGTACACAAGTATACCCATGAATTTTTCGTGGTTTTGGCTTATAGGGATGTACGACAATTTTAAACGTATAATAAACTTCATTGGTATATAGCTATGAAGACTACGTTTACGACACCCTCGGACTTAAGAATTACGCGATTAATCGAATAATTGATAAGAAGGCATCAATTAATCGATTAATCTTAATCGAACGTTTTAAAACAATCGATATTGCAACAATCGATTCCCATCCCCATAACAGACTAAGAAAACTGATACTAATATTCTTTGCAGTTAAATCATTTTTAAGAAGAGGAGATATAAGACCATTCTACTCTGCACTAATTCACTACTATACGGAATCATAGCATGGAGAGCAGCTACAAAAATTTACTTTGAATTAAATTTTTGTATCTCAAAAACAATCTAGATAAGAAATCCAAAAACTTTCCCAAATAGTGTGTGTTTTTTACTCTGTGGATTACGGAATTATACCATAGGTTGAAACGGAAACACTCGGTAATTTCTGTTTTGTAAAAGTTCTTTTTTTTTTTTAACTTTCCACAAGTACGATACGCTTCTTCTCCGACTGAGTGCTCGAATGCCGTTAGTATGAGTGTCAGTGGAAGTGACCTTTTTTTATATAGAACTTAACGAAAGAAAAAATGAAAGCGTTCAATGTAACTAATTTCAAAAACAAACAAATTCAACCAACTAAATATTCAAATATTAGTTATACGTATTTAAAGCTGTCGTTTGACTGAACATTCCGGCCGCCTTGAATCATCAGATTCAATGGTTAGTAAAACTGACAGCTTGTGAACCGGCCGCTTAAGCATTCCAGTACGTGTTTTTGTCCCGACAACTCGAACCATGTAATACAATCCTGGATAGGTCTGTATTACATGTCCCCAAGGCCACTTAGTAGGTGGAACTTTCCCCAATCTCGCCAATCTTTAAATTCGGCCTCTTCATTTTCCATTTATATCGACTTTGAAGCGTTGTTAAATACTCCCTGTGCCACCGATTACAATAATGCTGCGCCATCTTCTGGATCATGCTCGCCCTTTTTACTGGTGAAATTCGTTCTTCCTTCAAGTCCCGTTTGGGCAAGTATGTCAACGCATGACCAATCAAAAAGTGTGACGGTGTTAAGACCTCGGTGACATCAGAATCTCCATGTACTCCACAGAGAGGTCTTGAATTCATCATTGCTTCAATTTGGCAGAGCAATGTATTCATTTCTTCGAACTTAAGAATGGTGTCACCTATAACGCGATACAGATGAAACTTCATCGATTTAACTGCTGCCACCCACTGCCCACCAAAGTGTGGTGCCGCAGGAGGATTTAAGTGCCAAACAATATTTTCCTTTAGAAGTGAAAAATACAGTTCGTTCGAATGCTTTGTCAAGAATTTACGAACTGCATTAAACTTTTTGTTTGCTCCGACAAAATTCGTGCCGTTGTCACTATAGATGTCGGTACAAAGTCCTCGACGTGACACGAATCTTCGAAGGGCTGCCAAGAACGCCTCTGTTGATAAGTCATTTACCAGTTCAATGTGAACTGCCTTTGTACTCATGCATACGAAAATGGATACGTTTGCCTTTTGTTGTCGTTCTCCTCGCCCGACAATTGACCGAAGAGTTAGTGGTCCAGCAAAGTCAACTCCCACTTTCACGAATTGACGCACTAACGTAACGCGCTCTTGTGGAAGATCAGCCATGAACTGACTTGAAGCCCGTTGTCTATGCTTGAAGCAGATCACGCACATATGCACCACCGACCGTGCCAGGTGCCTTAAATTTATGATCCAAAATCGTTGTCGAACGTTGCTGATCAAGAGCGTTGCACCTGCATGAAGACCCTTGAGGTGATATTCCTTAACAATTCGTCGGGCAAGCTCACATTTTCCTGATAAAATGACCGGATTCTTGACATCACAGTTGACTTCAGCCTTGGTTAGTCGTCCACCGACTCGCAGACATCCCTTGTCATCAAGAAATGGTGAAAGCGATAAAATTTTACTCGATGCCAGAAGTGTCTTGCCTCGTTGCAAGAGATGTAGCTCGCCTCCAAATGATAGTTCCTGCGACCATTTTAATAGTTGGTTTTCAGCTCGTTGCATTTCAGTTATTGACAATGTAGTGGATCTAGAACGATGTCTTCAGAGAAGTAACAAATAATTGAAAGAATGCGATATGTTGCCTCATCGCTGTGTGGTAAATTTATTGTTCTCTTGAAGCAACCGGTTGAATATGCAATAGTCACTGTCTAACACGAAAGAGTTCGCCGAAACATTTATCACTCGGTCTTCGTCAGCGGATACATTATTAACTGAAGCAATAATTTACGTCCGCCCAGCTGGCCCCCCCACTTCCTCCAAACTTAATGAAAAAATTACAGAATTATGCGCTATTTATGCGCTCTTAAAAAATCCAAGAAAAAAATTTTGCGCTCCTCTCGTTTAGTAAGGATAAGTCATTTAAAGGTGGGGGGACTGCGTGGGCGGCAAACTAGCCCTCCCACCCCTAAAATTTGAAAAAATTTAAAAAATAAATACACAGGAACTAGGCACTATTTATGCGCTCTCAGAATTCATTACAACTGATTTTTGCACTATGTCCTTTCAAGGACCTCCCATACAAATCGTCAATTCCGAAACAGTAAAACAGAAATGCCCACTCGACCAATGCGAAATCCTACTAAATAATGATGCACGATCGATACAAGATTTATGCGCTCCCGGAATTCGGTAAATTTGATTTTTGCGCTATGTCCTTTCCAGGACCTCCCATACAACTCGCAGGTCGAGATTCTCTAAAAGCAAAAATTACACCAAATAACTATACCAGCTGAATCTATGATTTATGCGCTCTTAGAATCTGCAATTCGCGATTTTCGCACTGCGTCCTGTCAAGGACCTCCCATACAAATCGTCAATTCCGAAACAGTAAAACAGAAATGCCAACTCGACCAATGCGAAACCCTACTAAGTAATGATGCACGATCGATACATGATTTATGCGCTCCCGGAATTTGGTAAATTTGATTTTTGCGCTATGTCCTTTCCAGGACCTCCTATACAACTCGCAGGTAGAGATTCTCAAAAAGCAAAAATTACACTAAATAACTATACCAGCTAAATGTGTAAATCTGAATCTGAATCTAAATCTGAATCAAAAACTTGTAAACAAGCCCGTGGAAGTTAAAAGATATTCGATATCAGATCAGGCCTGAGAGATATGAAAGAAATCATGAAAGTGTATAAAATATATTTACACCCCCTTAAAGGTCGAATTTCAAAAATCTTGAAAACCATTCTGGGTAGTCAAATGGAGAATCCGTAAAATAAAATATTTTGGAAGACCCTGTAGATATGACGAAAATCATGGAAAAAATGCTTTCTATTTTCTCTGATTATAATTTTGGTCCCCCTTGTGAACATGTACACACCAAGTTTCAACTTTCTAGCATAAGCCGTTCAATAGTTAAGAAAAACACCCCCCACCCCCGTACCATACTACCCTTAAAAAAAATTATATTTCTCCAACATGCCGCTACTATAGCTCTATCTAAACACCAAGCTTAAGGTTTATATCATTACAGGTTCTTAAGATTGAAGCATCGAAACATTTTGCTTTTCACCCTCTCCCACCCTTACTCTTTACACTCACATCTTCAAAATTTCCTCATTAGGGTTCAATTAGCGCTACTTCTGGTAAAAAATTTGAGCATCTATCTTACACTATTTTAGAGATATGAAAAGTGCTTTTTTTGAAAAATTCTTATCCCCTCCACTTCCGTGCTCCACCGTCCACTTAAAACATTTTACTTTGATCATTATTCATTTGTCGACCTTTATACCGATACGGAATTTTATTTTTCTAGAGCAGTTGGTACAGGAGATATCGTTATCTAAAGTTTTTAACCCCCCACCCCCATACGTCACTGCGCCTACTCAAAAATTTGTTTTCAATCTTTTCTCCTAGTATAACTACAAATATTTCTTAAGTTTGAATAGTGTGCCATTAACGGCTTAGGAGATATGTATTTTCTAATGTGTCTATCTCGGCTCTTTTGCGTTTCGGACGCAATATTTTTCCCTTCACACCCACACCCCTTGATCAATATTGACAATTTTTATGCAAATGGGTTTACTATCAGAACTCTTTACAAATTCTAAGTTTCAGCTTCCTATCAAAAGTGGTTGCTGAGATCTAGAAACCAAAATTTTCCATCTAAAACGCTTCCCCCTCCTTCCCCTCACACCCCACCCCTAAAAACTTCAAGGAGCCTACCCCGTCTATTTGTAAAAAAAATTTCAGCTTAATATCTCTAAGCGCTTGGGAGCTACGAGCCTTCAAACGATTTTGCGTACCGCGGACAGATGGGCTGAATATTTTTATTGTTTTTTTCGTGTCTACTAGTTATGAAACATCTAAAAAAAAAGGGGTAGCAATTTTTTTTTAAAAAAAATCTATCACAATACTGTATTATTAAAATAATAAAGTAAAACGTTCTAAAATCGTAAGTTTAATTTACAAATGTTGAGCTCGTCAAACAATGAACATATATTATTTATTCATTGTTCTTTATTGTATTTTGAAATGGCGTCACTAAAAAATTGAAACAGATAAGATCAGATAAATATTACCATCATATTCAGCTTCGTCTCACCGATCCCTTATACATTCGATCGACCCGATGATGTCCCATCGAGCCACGCACTACTCTACATACATATAAAAATGACTATACGAACGTATAAAAGCGCGAAAATTTACGCATAAGTAAAATCGATAATAACTTCTTACTTCTTCTTCGCTATAACTTCTTTTGCTTAACAGTTAGCGTAAGTGTTCATAAGGTGTAATCGATAGAACTCTTTGGGGGGCAAACGGAACTCTAACCAAAACTACACCAACCCTTACAGGGAAAAAGTTTTATTTCAATCACTCGAAAAATTTTAATTTCAATGCGCTATAACTTCTTTTCATCAACAGTTAGCGTAAATGTTGATAACGTGTTATCGACAGAACTCGTTGGGAGGCAAATGGAACTCTATCTTAAAACACCCCAACCCTAACTAGTAATTTTTTTTCTCACAGACTGAACAATTTTCTAAGTAGTACACGTAATCTTTTTTTTTAGAAATCGAGTCGATATTTTCAGAGTTCTGGGTAGTCAGTTCCTCACACCCCCTTCCGTCTTTCTACTTTGTCGTGGTGAGGGGGCTTCAGACACTTGTGTCGACTAAGGGAAAGACAAAAACATGATGAGTAAGCCTATGGAAATAGACTCTCCAAGTGGTAACCAGACCATGTCTGGGAATCCACCGGCTACGGCGGCCGGGGCTCGGAATTTGGAGGTCCCACCATCATGTATGACTGGATCTCAGTAACTCCATGGAGGACTTACTGCTTGCCGATGAGGATAGTACTGACAACACAAAAACTGTTAATCCACTCCGGCTCATGGAGAATAAATGTGCTGCAACCATTTCGGAGGCGGTCATTTTGACTCCAAAGTCTGAGGAGGAAAGTACCGGGATTGTGTCTTCGGTCAATCTGAATCGGCCCATGATCGAGGAAAGTACCAGTGCCTCTGGCGTGGTTAATCCGAAATCGATGGTTGCGGAGAGTACCTGTGTTCGTGGCGTGGGAGATCCGACATCGATGGTTGAGGACAGTACAAGTGCTTTTGGCACTGTTAATCCGACATCGTCGACTACGGAAATCACCGGTGCTTCGAGTGAGGTTTATCCGAAACCGGCAAGCTCATATCCTCTTGAGGATAAGTTGAGCAAAGGCCAGAAGAAAAGAAGAAGGTGGGCAAAAGCCAAAACAAGAGCTGGGGCTGTTGCGACAGGTGTCATAGCGGTCAGTGGTAATGTCGTGGAGAAGCCTGCCTGTGAAAACGTTGTTAAGCGCAATCGGTCTGTGGAGGAATCACCTGAAACAGCTCTTGCGGTTGATAGCGAATTCCGGACTTCTACTTCTGGTAGGACGAAGAGGATGAGGAGGACGGAAGCCATTAAAGCAGATGTTTCACCGTCTACTTCGAGAGCCGCTGCAGCTGGCAAACTGGACTGCTCCACCTTAGGAGAGACTGGTTCTGTACCGGCAGAGCGAATGCGCGGGGAGATTAGTGTAGCTGACCTAGCTGACGCTGGATCCTCAGGCGCGAAGACCACTCTGAATACTGCTCGCGCGGAGACTGCCACCTCAAAAAAGGGCAAAACCTTCTCTGAGGTGGCGGCCTCCGCCTTGCTGGCGGTAATCGGCATTGGTCCACAGGGCAAACAGCTGACCAAGAGTCATATTGCTGCTCTGGAGAACGGCCTATGGAAGCTCCTGGGTGAAGCAAAGGCCTCACCTAGATTCGAGGGCATGAATGTCTATGACGGGCTTATGCAAGTTCGTTGTGGAGATTCATTGGCATTCGAGTGGCTGACGGATGCCGTGAGGAAGGTTTCGGCGGAGAATCGTGTCAATTTCGTGGTTGCGAAAGGGGGCACTTTTCTTAAGCTGATTCGGGCAGTATGCTGGATTCCTGGTAAACCTAGGAAACCCCAGGAAATACTTGCCCGGCTTCGTATCCAGAACGCAGGAGTTGACACTACCAAATGGCGCGTTTATGAACAGATTAAGAGCAGCAGTCCCGACGGCACTGAGGGCTGTACTCTTGTACTGGGCATAGATAGCGGTAGTGTAGAGGTTCTGCGAACTAGATATGACATGCGTCCATATCTGTTCCTTGGGAGGATTAAATTTAATCTTCCCAGGTAGTAGTAGCATGTGGATGTAATGTTTGGGTGATTATCTTGAAATGGCTAACTGCGGCATCATATTTACCCAGATCAACTTGCAACATGCTTAGGCTGCTACCGCATTACTAAGTAGGAGACTTAACATACTGCACACATCCCCATATGTATCAATAATACAGGAACCATGGATTCGCAATTGGCGAGTGTGTGGATTGGATTCGATTCAGGGAGGCCGGATCTTTTATGATGAAGAATCTGAAAGACCGCGTGCCTGTCTATTCATATCAAATATGATAGAGGCGACAATGTTGAGGCAGTTCACTTGTCAAGATGTCGTAGCGGTCAAAATGTCTAACGTATTGGGGGGTAGAGGACAAGACATAATAGTAGTGTCGGCTTACCTTACGTATGACTCGTTATTACCTCCCCCATCCAGGGAGCTGACCGAGCTCGTTGGATTCGCGGACACCAACAACTTACAGCTTGTCATTGGATGTGATGCTAATGCTCAACACTCTGTTTGGGGCAGCAGCAAATGCAATCCTAGGGGTGAGCGGTTATTGGAGTTCATTATGTCGTCGTGTCTCGTGGTAAACAACAGAGGCAATAAGCCAGAGTTTGTTACAACCAGGCGGACGGAAGTGATAGACATGACGATGTCCTCTTCTAGGATCGCAGAATCAATAACAAACTAGCGCGTCCTGGAAGATGAGACTCTGTCGGATCACAGATATCTGGAATTCCGACTGGCGGCTGGCAATCCTGTCATACCGGCTATACGGAATCCAAGGAAGGCTGACTGGAATTTATTCAGATCTCTCTTACAGGAGAGGTCTCAAATACCAAAAAAAATGAGGACGCCAGATATGATTGAGGAAGTGACTTCTCGTCTAAGTCTGACCTTAGGTCAGTGTTTTGCGGAATCGTGTCCTGTCAGCAAGAGCCGATGTAGCACCACAGTTCCTGGGTGGACTGCGGACCTGCAGACGCTCGGAAAAAGCTCCAGAAGGCTTCTGAATCGCGCACTTAAGAGTGGCGCAGCGGCCGACTGGGATCACTACCGAACAGTGCAGAGGGAATACAAGAAGCTGGTTAAGACATCTAAACTAGCCTCTTTTAGGAACTACTGTGAGAGTTTGGAAGGGACCAGGGAAACGGCTAGGCTGCACAAAGTCTTTCAGAAAGACAACACGGCTACTAAGAACCCTCTTTGAGGCCCATTTTCCAGGAAATCAGGTGATCGAAAGCGATCAATGCTTGGTTAAGACACTCTATCCGATCAAAGACAGAGTGCCCAGGCGCAGTTGGTATATGGCGTCTGCTGTTGTGACAGTTGAAACGGTGAAATTTGCTATTTCATCATTTGATAGCTTCAAGTCACCAGGAGTGGACGGTGTATATCCAATAATGCTAAAAGAGGGGGCAGATGTTCTAGTGCCTATCCTCAGACAGATATTTTCTGCATGCTTGGCGCATGGATACGTCCCATCTTCTTGGCAACCGGTCAGAGTAGCGTTCATCCCGAAACCAGGTAGAGACGACTATACTTTGCCCAAAAGTTTCAGACCAATCAGCATAACATCGTTTGTTCTGAAAAGTCTGGAAGTCGTTCCAGAACAACAGAGAAACACATCAGGGAAGTGTCTCTCAGGGCGCATCCTCTTTGTTTCCAACAACATGCGTATCAGAGCGGAAAGTCTTTTGATTCAGCGCTTCACTCTCTGGTATCCAGAATAGAAGAGGCGCTGGACCGGAAAAAGTATGCGCTGGGCCTTTTTGTGGACATTTAGGGTGCTTTTGATAGTGCGCCCTTTGAATCACTGTGTGATGCTGCCAATAGACATGGGGTGGATGGCACTTTAGTTAAATGGATTCACTCCATGCTCACACAGAGAATGCTATTCGCGGAGACTGGGGATGGGCAGTATGCTACGACAGGGGTCAGTAAGGGCTGTGCTCAGGGCGGGGTTCTTTCGCCAATGTTGTGGAGTATGCTCATCGACTCACTGCTCCTCGAACTGCAGGATCTGAATATTCACGTACAAGCTTACGCTGATGACGTGGCAGCACTAGCTGTCGGGCTATCGCTTAGGGAGGTTTGTAGTAAAATGCAAAGAGTCCTGGGGGCTATCGATGGCTGGTGCGAACGACATGGGCTTTCTGTTAGTCCTAGCAAAACAGCTCTAGTTTTGTTTACTAGGAAAAGAAAAACTGAAGGTTTAGTGTTATCAATGCTGAAGGGTGAAACCATTCAGCTTTCGGAGAAAGTGAAATATCTGGGAGTAATCTTGGCTAGCAAGCTTCTCTGGAGGGAACATGTAGATACAAAGGTGAACCGTGCGCTAGTAACTTTCTGGCAGTGCAGGAGAGCTTTTGGACGAACATGGGGTCTTAGGCCTTCAATGGTATATTGGCTATATACAGCTGTTATAAGACCCATCCTAATCTATGCATCAGTGGTTTGGTGGACCAAGTCCGAATGTGCATACATCCGAGCTAGTCTCGCTAAACTACAGAGGACCGTCTGCATCGGTGTAACAGGTGCTCTTCGTACCACACCGGAAGTGGCACTTGATGCGCTGCTCAATCTGCCACCGCTTGATATTGTTGTTCAGGCAGAAGCAATGAGAGCTACCCACAGACTAATTAGACTGGGCCTGTGGAGAAAAGGGTATTGCAATGGTCATGGAGAAATGGCCCGAAGGTTGTCTGAGAACTCTATCTACGATATGCCTTCGGATGCTATGACATCGATGTATATGCTCAAAAGGAGATATCAGGTTGAGATTCCGAGCAGGGAGGAGTGGGTAAACCAGTTCGCTCTGCCTAGCGGATTCACTGATATATTCTATACGGACGGCTCAATGACTGAAGAAGGGTCTGGAGCTTGAATGTACCTGCAGACCGAGGATCTCAGGTACTCTTTCGCTTTAGGAAAACATTCCTCAGTATTTCAGGCTGAGGTATATGCGATCCTTAAGGCGGTTGAATGGATTATAGAAAGAAAATTGAGGGGAAGGATGATCTGCATTTGCAGCGACAGTCAGGCCGCTCTACAATCTTTAGATAACCCAATCGTCTATTCGAAGATGGTACGTGAGTGTAAAGAACGGTTGAACTCTGTTGGAAGATTCAATGACTTAATGCTCATATGGGTTCCGGGTCACCAAGGGATAAATGGCAATGAAATAGCGGATGCTTTGGCAAAAACTGGATCGGAGTCAGCCATGGTTGGACCAGAGCCAGCTTTCGGTGTGCCAGTTGCCTCTGTTAGGTCTGCCGTTGCTGAGTGGGTGAGTAAATCAGACATTGAGAGATGGCGGCTTTTTCCGGGAATGCGGCAGACCAGAAACCTTGTTGAGGGACCAAGTGGACGAACCTCTGCTTTTCTTCTTAAACTGAGCAGAAAGGAATGTAGTAGTATGGTTGGTGTCCTCACAGGGCATAACTCGTGTGGCCTACACATGGTCAGACTGAGAACCATTGACGACCCCATGTGCACTGCTTGCGACGAGAGCGACGATACGACGGAACATTTTCTTCTCGAGTGTCCAGCTTACTCTTTTGCAAGAATGCATGTATACGGCGTCGATGTTATGAGGATGGAGGAACTCCGTTCTCGCTCCCTACCTGAGCTTTTGAAATTCGTGAGGAGGACGAAAAAGTTCGGGAAGAGGTTGGGGATTCGAGTATAATGGGCCATTGTGGCCTGAATGCTCAAGACTCGCCTTTTAGTGTGTCTTCCCCACCCCCAAACAACAACAACAACAGTTCCTCACAAGTTCTGAAAATTCCTTTATACAGGGTGTTTGGTACCCCGTGTAGCACACAGGTCAATTTTCAATATCAGTGGAGATACAGGGTGGTTAAGAAAAGTGTTTTTGACCGGTACCCTCACTCAGCTGAAACGTTTGATCTTGAAAACAAATAATCACAAGGCAAAGTGTTCCAGCTCGTTTTTAAGGGAATCGAATTACCTTTCATTTGACAGTCTATATTGTAACAGCACCCAATCTTGAGGTATTTACTCGAAATCACAGATTTTTGTTACGTCAACTGTAAAAAATTCAGTGATCCACGTAGTTTTTCTCAGAAAATCCCAATAAGAGATTGTCATTTTTTTTTTTTTTTTATTTTTCAAGGAATCATGCTAATACCTACAAAAGCTGCATACATATTACGATTAACATTTTGGAAGTATTAGGTAAAAATGCATATCCCGCATAAAAAATTAAATTTTTAAAAAGTCTGTGCCATAAAGTGAACCTCGTTTAAGAACCTGTTTAAACTATTGGGAGTACTGAAGTATTTTTATTGCCCATTTGTTACTATATGCAGTATGGAGGAGATCAATGAAAGGTAATTGAGTTTCAACATTTTTAATGGGGCACCTTACAAAATGAAAAGCCTATAAAAGCAAAACTACCTTCATATTTTTATCAGTTTTAGTTACGTCGCTTAAAGTAGGTGTCTGTAGAATTTAAAAAATTATTTTAAAATGCCTGAGTGGTCGGGGACATTATATTCATTTATAGAGAGTGTCACGGAGATGCATGATCCGCGCGAGCGTTTTACCATCAGGGACATCCTCATCGACGGACACGTAGCAGGAGAGAGTTAGGCAAACTGGCAATGTTATAACAAGCAGAGTAAATGCAAATCCTGCACCGATAATCGCTGTTCAGATCGATGAAAGAATACTGCAAGCGGTTAAAAATGATCCATCAATCAGTATTCGACGCTTGGCACTGCAGTTTAACATCTCTACTTGAAAAGTTTGGAATATTTTAAAAGTAGAATGCTTCCATGCCTACCATCGCACACCAGTACAGGAGCTGCTACCCATTAATTTCCCCTTGAACAACAATCACGAAAATTTTTTCAATTACATTCTGTGGACGGATGAGCTCCAATTTACCAGTGACGGTATCACAAACTTCCATAAACTACATACGTGGGCTGAGATCAATCCACAAACAAGAAGAGCGGAATCATTTCAGCACAGATTCAGCGTCAATTTATGGACAGGTGTGATTGGTGACGATTTCCTTGGACCTATTAGGCTTCCGTCTACTCTAAATAGCTAAAACTACTTACGTTTTTTAACAAATGATCTTCAGGACTTGTTGGATCATATTCTACTGGTACCATTGGCTTCCAACACGATGGTGCTCTAGCTCATTATGGGCGACAAATCACAAATTGGTTAGAATTCAATTATAACAATCGCTGGATCGGTTGAAATGGACCGACACATTGGCCTGCTAGATCGCCTGATCTTACTGTTATTGATTTCTTTGTATGGGGACGCATGAAGGACCTTATCTATGCAACAGCAGTAGAACACTGGAAGATCTAAATGCCAGGATCGAAGCGGCAGCAAGCAATAGAAGTAAGGCAGCAGTTGAGGAATATGAATACCAAGAGAACACTCGCAAAACGAGCTTTAGCGTACATTCAAAGTGAAGATGGCCATTTTGAACATTTATTATAATAAAAAATATTAAAATAAAACATAAAAACCATTATTAAATTGTTTCACTTCAAGCATGGAGTGTAATTCAACATGTCCTTCTTTTAGTATAAAAGTATGTATTGTTGTATTGTATTTTTACCTATTGTTATGGGCCGCGATTTTGGGGTAGTTATAGGCGGTGAGGAAAAGATCTGATCACGTTTGCGTGCGGGGGATGGGCTGAGAGGGCCGCCGTCTTGTCGTTCGGAACCGGCCACGAGGAAGGGCGAAGAGGAATTCGGTTCGCAATATTTCTTTTCTCTGTTAGAGCATAAAACTGCGCGGATGTCTTCCCGGTGCACTCAGCTGGGATCGCGAGAAAGCATTTCGGAAGGTTTTTTTCAAATTTTACCTGATCTAAATTTGTTTCGTCGCGATGCCATAAACCGGTCCGGAAACCAGCAGAGAGGCAAGAGACGTAGATACCTTCTTCCCAGATATCAGCCGTGGTACCGACAGCTTTATCGCACATATCGGTTGGGGTGCGATCGTGCGAAGGCGGAGCAGTTCGATAAATACGATAACTGCCGAAATCTTCTACGGATGCGGCCGACGGCGCGGCAACATTCCCCTACCGACTTTAAAAAAAAAAAGGAAAAGAAAAAGAAACACGCGCGCATCCGAGATCCGAAGAGGGATCCCGGGGCGAAATGCAAGCTTCGACACCGAGCTGAGAGAACGATGAAGAGGAGACGGACAAACGAACTATTCGATATCGCCGCAGAGCCGTTAGCTATTGGGGCTCCTGCCGACAATACCCCGCCGACCTTAAACGACTGGCGAACTCAACACGCACACCTGTTGGCCACGAAGCCTTACGACGACAAGACGACTGCAGAAATCGCCCACCGAAGCGACTGGTTCTTCCCCGCCGACCTTAAAACAATCCCAAACGACTGGTTCTTCCCCGCCGACCTTAAAACAATCCCGAACGACTGGCGAACTCATCACGCACACCAATTTGCTTCGAAGCATTTCGACGACAAGACAACTGCCAAAATCGTCCACCGAAGCGGCTAGTTCTTCCCCGCCGACCTTAAAACAATAAACCGAGGAGCATCGGAGATCCGAAGCGGGATCGCGATCGTAACGGAAGCTGCGGAATCGAGCGGAGAAAACGACACAAGGGGTGAGAGAACAACTTTGTGGCGAGGAGGTTCTCTTCGGCTGGGACCACCGACGCGCGAGCATCGTGACGAGCAAAAAAAAGATCGAGATCGACGGAAAGGACCTTTGAGGTTCAATTGTATTCGGAGAAATAAAAGGAAATCATTTATTTAATCTTTACTCGGTCGTTTAATTCCGAATTTTGCTTTATTGTTTTTCTTTTTGAACAGGATTATCCGTTCCAGAATTGCAGCTGGGTGCACCGCGGAGAGTTGGTATTTTCTCTCCTCGAGAAGATAACACATTACTAAAATACCTGGCACCCAACTTGAGCTCACGAAGCTTCTCGTCTGGAATTCCGGTGGCGTTTTTAAAAATCCTCGCCCTTTCTTCGACAGCTGGCCGGCAACGCTCAAAAAGGCGCGTAACACTATTACTTCCAAAATGTTGTTGTATTGCATTTTCACCTATTACTTCCAAAATGTTAATGGTAACTCATACATATAAAACAATAAAATTAAGGTGACATCTTTATAATGGGGTTTTCTGGGAAAAAACTATACTGACCACTGAATTTCAAGGGTTCACGTTTTGTTGACGTTTGTGTTTTCGAGTATATACCTCAAGATTGGGTGCTGTTACAATATAGACTGTCGAATGAAAGGCAGTTCGATTCACTTAAAAACGAGATGGAACACTTTGCCTTGTGATTATTTGTTTTCAAGATCAGACGTTTCAGCTGAGTGAGGGTACCGGTCAAAAACACTTTTCTCAACCACTTTTCTTATTGAAAATTGACCTGTGTGCTACACGGGATACCAAACACCCTGTATAAAGGAACTTTCAGAACTTCTGAGGAACTGACTACCCAGAACTCTGAAAATATCGACAGGATTTCTGAAAAAAAAAGATTACGTGTACTACTTAGAAAATTTTTCAGTCTGTGAGAAAAAAAATTACTAGTTAGGGTTGGGGTGTTTTAAGATAGAGTTCCATTTGCCTCCCAAAGAGTTCTGTCGATAACACGTTATCAACATTTACGCTAACTGTTGATGAAAAGAAGTTATAGCGCATTGAAACTAAAATTTTTCGAGTGATTGAAATAAAACTTTTTCCCTGTAAGGGTTGGTGTAGTTCTGGTTAGAGTTCCGTTTGCCCCCCAAAGAGTTCTATCGATTACACCTTATGAACACTTACGCTAACTGTTAAGCAAAAGAAGTTATAGCGAAGAAGAAGTAAGAAGTTATTATCGATTTTACTTATGCGTAAATTTTCGCGCTTTTATACGTTCGTATAGTCATTTTTATATGTATGTAGAGTAGTGCGTGGCTCGATGGGACATCATCGGGTCGATCAATTGTAAAGGGTTTTCCAATAAGGACTTGACAACTTTGAATTCAATTTGTGAACGCACCCTTTCACTAATCATCGAACTGTCACTGTCAATTTATTCAGTAAACTAAACATTTTTATCATGGTAAAGTACACGAAGGAACAACGTCTGCAAATTAAGTTATATTATTTTGAAAAAAAGTTGTCAAGTCCTTATTGGAAAACCCTGGGTTTTCCAATAGGGACTTGACAACTTTGAATTCAATTTGTGAACGCACCCTTTCACTAATCATCGAACTGTCACTGTCATTTTATTCAGTAAACTAAACATTTTAATCATGGTAAAGTACACGAAGGAACAACGTCTGCAAATTGTATTAAATTATGTTGAAAAAAAGCTGTCAAGTCCTTATTGGAAAACCCTAAGTTTTCCAATAGGGACTTGACAACTTTGAATTCAATTTGTGAACGCACCCTTTCACTAATCATCGAACTGTCACTGTCAATTTATTCAGTAAACTAAACATTTTTATCATGGTAAAGTACACGAAGGAACAACGTCTGCAAATTATATTATATCATTTTGAAAAAAAGTTGTCAAGTCCTTATTGGGAAACCCTCGGATTTCCAACAGGGACTTGACAACTTTGAATTCAATTTGTGAACGCACCCTTTCATTAATCATCGAACTCTCACTGTCAATTTATTCAGTAAACTAAACATTTTTATCATGGTAAAGTACACGAAGGAACAACGTCTGCAAATTAAATTATATTATTTTGAAAAAAAGTTGTCAAGTCCTTAATGGAAAACCCTTTCCAATAGGGGCTTGACAACTTTTTTTCAAAATAATATAACTTAATTTGCAGACGTTGTTCCTTCGTGTACTTTACCATGATAAAAATGTTTAGTTTACTGAATAAATTGACAGTAACAATTCGATGATTAGTGAAAGGGTGCGTTCACAAATTGAATTCAAAGTTGTCAAGTCCTTATTGGAAAACCCTTTACAATCGATCGACCCGATGATGTCCCATCGAGCCACGCACTACTCTACATACATATAAAAATGACTATACGAACGTATAAAAGCGCGAAAATTTACGCATAAGTAAAATCGATAATAACTTCTTACTTCTTCTTCGCTATAACTTCTTTTGCTTAACAGTTAGCGTAAGTGTTCATAAGGTGTAATCGATAGAACTCTTTGGGGGGCAAACGGAACTCTAACCAGAACTACACCAACCCTTACAGGGAAAAAGTTTTATTTCAATCACTCGAAAAATTTTAGTTTCAATGCGCTATAACTTCTTTTCATCAACAGTTAGCGTAAATGTTGATAACGTGTTATCGACAGAACTCTTTGGGAGGCAAAGGGAACTCTATCTTAAAACACCACAACCCTAACTAGTAATTTTTTTTCTCACAGACTGAAAAATTTTCTAAGTAGTACACGTAATCTTTTTTTTTCAGAAATCCTGTCGATATTTTCAGAGTTCTGGGTAGTCAGTTCCTCAGAAGTTCTGAAAGTTCCTTTATACAGGGTGTTTGGTATCCCGTGTAGCACACAAGTCAATTTTCAATAAGAAAAGTGGTTGAGAAAAGTGTTTTTGACCGGTACCCTCACTCAGCTGAAACGTTTGATCTTGAAAACAAATAATCACAAGGCAAAGTGTTCCATCTCGTTTTTAAGTGAATCGAACTGCCTTTCATTCGACAGTCTATATTGTAACAGCACCCAATCTTGAGGTATATACTCGAAAACACAAACGTCAACAAAACGTCAACCCTAGAAATTCAGTGGTCAGTATAGTTTTTTCCCAGAAAACCCCATTATAAAGATGTCACCTTAATTTTATTGTTTTATATGTATGAGTTACCATTAACATTTTGGAAGTAATAGGTGAAAATGCAATACAACAACATTTTGGAAGTAATAGTGTTACGCGCCTTTTTGAGCGTTGCCGGCCAGCTGTCGAAGAAAGGGCGAGGATTTTTAAAAACGCCACCGGAATTCCAGACGAGAAGCTTCGTGAGCTCAAGTTGGGTGCCAGGTATTTTAGTAATGTGTTATCTTCTCGAGGAGAGAAAATACCAACTCTCCGCGGTGCACCCAGCTGCAATTCAGGAACGGATAATCCTGTTCAAAAAGAAAAACAATAAAGCAAAATTCGGAATTAAACGACCGAGTAAAGATTAAATAAATGATTTCCTTTTATTTCTCCGAATACAATTGAACCTCAAAGGTCCTTTCCGTCGATCTCGATCTTTTTTTTGCTCGTCACGATGCTCGCGCGTCGGTGGTCCCAGCCGAAGAGAACCTCCTCGCCACCAAGTTGTTCTCTCACCCCTTGTGTCGTTTTCTCCGCTCGATTCCGCAGCTTCCGTTACGATCGCGATCCCGCTTCGGATCTCCGATGCTCCTCGGTTTATTGTTTTAAGGTCGGCGGGGAAGAACTAGCCGCTTCGGTGGACGATTTTGGCAGTTGTCTTGTCGTCGAAATGCTTCGAAGCAAATTGGTGTGCGTGATGAGTTCGCCAGTCGTTCGGGATTGTTTTAAGGTCGGCGGGGAAGAACCAGTCGCTTCGGTGGGCGATTTCTGCAGTCGTCTTGTCGTCGTAAGGCTTCGTGGCCAACAGGTGTGCGTGTTGAGTTCGCCAGTCGTTTAAGGTCGGCGGGGTATTGTCGGCAGGAGCCCCAATAGCTAACGGCTCTGCGGCGATATCGAATAGTTCGTTTGTCCGTCTCCTCTTCATCGTTCTCTCAGCTCGGTGTCGAAGCTTGCATTTCGCCCCGGGATCCCTCTTCGGATCTCGGATGCGCGCGTGTTTCTTTTTCTTTTCCTTTTTTTTTTTAAAGTCGGTAGGGGAATGTTGCCGCGCCGTCGGCCGCATCCGTAGAAGATTTCGGCAGTTATCGTATTTATCGAACTGCTCCGCCTTCGCACGATCGCACCCCAACCGATATGTGCGATAAAGCTGTCGGTACCACGGCTGATATCTGGGAAGAAGGTATCTACGTCTCTTGCCTCTCTGCTGGTTTCCGGACCGGTTTATGGCATCGCGACGAAACAAATTTAGATCAGGTAAAATTTGAAAAAAACCTTCCGAAATGCTTTCTCGCGATCCCAGCTGAGTGCACCGGGAAGACATCCGCGCAGTTTTATGCTCTAACAGAGAAAAGAAATATTGCGAACCGAATTCCTCTTCGCCCTTCCTCGTGGCCGGTTCCGAACGACAAGACGGCGGCCCTCTCAGCCCATCCCCCGCACGCAAACGTGATCAGATCTTTTCCTCACCGCCTATAACTACCCCAAAATCGCGGCCCATAACAATCCCACCCTTTCCTCCAGGAGTTTGCCCGCAAACTCCTCGAGCCTGTCATATAATACTGAGCGGGAACCAGCCTGTTTGTGGGTTGCCTATATCCCTTACATTATACATCCTGTTCTCCAAAAGTTGGTTAAAAAGAATTTAAAACGAGCTAATAGGTGTGCTTAACCTGTCCATGTTACTTCCTCAGAGACGGATTTAAAAGAAACTAAACTAAGCTAATAATAAGTGAAGAATGAAGTCTCACTACTCTGTATACGTAATTCAATATAGTACAGATATTCTTTATGACGGGGCATTAATTCCCAAGGAAACTTATTTGAGGAGGTTAAAAGAAGCTAATACTAAAGGACTCATCCATATGCTTAATCCGTCACGTTAATTCCTAGAGAGACTTATTTAAGAAAACTAAAACAAACTAATACTAATAAGAGAATGAAACCTGGCAAATCCTGTATGCGTAATTCAAGTTATATTTCAGCAAATAGTTTCGCTATGACGTTCGGCTACTTCCCAAGGAAACTTAATCAATCCGTCCATATTAATTTCTAACTTTCTAAAGAGATTTATTAAAAGAAAAAAAAACTAAAACTAGCTAATAAGAATGAAACAGTGAAATCTCATAATTCGGTAGACTTAATTCAGTTTTCTACAGAGAAGTGTTTCCTCCTTATCGTTAATTCCCTTCTCGTACATCGCTGTAGACGTGGAACAACTTCAGATCCTTCGCGTGCCAGGTACCCACAGGTCTACGATCCTGATCTCCAAGCTCATACGTCCAGGCTGATACCTTCTTCAGTATCCTACAGGGCCCGATGAACTTCGGAGCTAATTTCGCGGAGAAATAGTTGGCCGCGTTTGACAGAGCGAAATTCCGTCGCCATACTAATTCGTCAGGTAAATATTCTACGTCCCGATGTCGGAGGTTGTACCTTCGAGTGGCTTTTTCTGAGGCCTCTTTCATTTTCGACCTGATGTCCTCAAGCATCCTCGCCAATCCCTCTGCTCGGGATGGGTTCGGCTGGGGGTCCTCCACGGAGAGTTCCCTAGGTGGAGTTATAGAGTTCTCTGGATCCCTCTGGATCACCATCTCTCTTTTCAGCACTTTTCATTTCTCAAAAATAGTGTTAGATAGATGCTCAAATTTTTTACCAGAAGTAGCGCTAATTGAACCCTAATGAGGAAATTTTGAAGATGTGAGTGTAAAAGGTAAGGGTGGGAGAGGGTGAAAAGCAAAATGTTTCGATGCTTCAATCTTAAGAACCTGTAATGATATAAACCTTAAGCTTGGTGTTTAGATAGAGCTATAGTAGCGGCATGTTGGAGAAATATAATTTTTTTTAGGGGTAGTATGGTACGGAGGTGGGGGTGTTTTTCTTAACTATTGAACGGCTTATGCTAGAAAGTTGAAACTTAGTGTGTACATGTTCACAAGGGGGGCCAAAATTATAATCAGAGAAAATAGAAAGCATTTTTTCCATGATTTTCGTCATATCTACAGGGTCTTCCAAAATATTTTATTTTACGGATTCTCCATATGACTACCCAGAATGGTTTTCAAGATTTTTGAAATTCGACCTTTAAGGGGGTGTAAATATATTTTATACATTTTCATGAATTCTTTCATATCTCTCAGGCCTGATCTGATATCGAATATCTTTTAACTTCCTACAAGTTTTTGATTCAGATTTAGTTTCAGATTTACACATTTAGCTGGTATAGTTATTTAGTGTAATTTTTGCTTTTTGAGAATCTCTACCTGCGAGTTGTATGGGAGGTCCTGGAAAGGACATAGCGCAAAAATCAAATTTACCAAATTCCGGGAGCGCATAAATCATGTATCGATCGTGCATCATTACTTAGTAGGATTTCGCATTGGTCGAGTTGGCATTTCTGTTTTACTGTTTCGGAATTGACGATTTGTATGGGAGGTCCTTGACAGGACGCAGTGCGAAAATTGCGAATAGCGGATTTTGAGAGCGGATAAATCGTGATTCAATTGGTATAGTTGTTTGGTGTAACTTTTGCTTTTTGAGAATCTCGACCTGCGAGTTGTATGGGAGGTCCTAGAAAGGACACAGCGCAAAAATCAAATGTACCAAATTCCGGGAGCGCATAAATTTCGTATCGATCGTGCATGATTATTTAGTACGATTTCGCATTGGTCGAGTGGGCATTTCTGTTTTACTGTTTCGGAATTGACGATTTGTATGGGAGGTCCTTGACAGGACGCAGTGCAAAAATCGCGAGTTGCAGATTCTAAGAGCGCATATATCATAGATTTAGCTGGTATAGTTATTTGTTGTAATTTTTGCTTTTTGAGAATCTCGACCTGCGATTTGTATGGGAGGTCCTTGAAAGGACATAGTGCGAAAATCAGTTGTAATGAATTCTGAGAGCGCATAAGTAGTGCATAGTTCCTGTATATTTATTTTTTAAATTTTTACAAATTTTAGGGGGGGGGGCTAGCTTGCCGCCCACTCAGCCCCCCCCCCCCTTTAAATGATTTATCCTTATTAAACGAAAGGAGCGCAAAATTTTTTTCTTGGATTTTTTAAGAGCGCATAAATGGCGCATAATTCTGTAATTTTTTCATTAAATTTGGAGGAAGTGGCCAGCTAGGCGGACGTCAATAATTTCGTCTGGCCACAGTTCCTTGTCCTCTTGCAGCCAATCTGGACCATGCCACCATAAACTGGAACTTATCAATTGGTGTGAACTCACTCCACGCCATTGATTACGTGATGTCGATTGAAGAATCTCCGAAGTCCGATTTGCGATTTACGTTTTCCACCGTCTAGGATGACTGGAAAACCAATTAAAAACAATAGTGGAATCTGTCCAAAGTAGTACAGTCCCGTTTTCAAACTGAATTGCCTCAGATACCGTTTTCCATAACTTGACTATTGAGACAGCTCCGCACAATTCGAGCCGCGGAATTGTGACTTGTTTAATCGGAGTGACCCTTGATTTTGATGTAAGTAAATGACAGTGCCAACCCTTTTCTGTTCGAGCTCGAATGTAAATTGCTGCTGCATAAGCTGTTTCAGATGCATCACTGAAACCGTGAATTTCGAGAACATTGTCCGTCACAGTGTCCACCCATCTTGGAATTTTTAACATCTCGAGTAATTTTAAATCATTTCGCAATAAACGCTATTCCTCTTCTATTGTATTAGATAACGGATCATCCCAGGTTAAATTTTGTAGCCACAATTGTTGAAATAATACCTTGATTCGAATAATAACTGGTGCGAACCAGCCTACCGGATCAAATAGACGAGACGCGTCCGAAAGAAGGCCACGTTTCGTTGACGGAGAGTTGTTATCCAAATTGACCAAAAACGAAAATTCGTCTTCACTTGGGTTCCAAATAATACGAAGTACTTTTACCTTTGAAGTCTCTATTAAGTTGATTTATTTGGTTTCTCGATCGACTTCTGGAACAGAGTTTAATACTTCTTCCACGTTTGGCGAAAACTTCCTGAGAGGATAACTACCTTTATGCAAAATGACGATGAGTCTTCGCTTCCTGACATCAGATCGTCTACATAAAAATCTCGTCCGATTATAGTAGCTGCGTTACATATTCGCCTCCTTCTTCTATTGCAATTTGATTAAGAACACGCGTTGTGAGGTATGGTGAACAAGACATGCCATACGTAATTGTTTTTAATCTGTAGTGCTTGATAGGATTGGTATCGTTCTCTCTCCATAAAATCCGCTGATAGTTTGTATCTTGATTATCGACCCAAACTTGCCGATACATTTTCTTCACATCGGCGGTAAACACCACTCTGTACAGACGGAATCTGAATAGTATCGACCATAAATTCTGTTGGATGGTTTGACCGATTAACAACTCGTCATTCAGAGACCGGCCAGTCGATGATTTCGCAGAAGCGTCAAAAACTGCTAGTTTCTTTCACCACTCCATGATGCGGCAAATAAAACCCGTGGGAATCGTCACTATCCAGCAGTTCCACCTTTTCCATGTGTTTCAGAGCTTCATACTCCCGCATAAACAGAATATAGTGACGTCTTAGCTCACTGTTTCCCTGCAAGCGTTTCTCCATTTGATACAAACGCCTTTCCGCAACTGACTGAGTATTACCGAGTATGACAGGATGAGATAACTTAAAAGGTAATCTTACCACAAAACGACCGTCATTGTCTCGGTGCCAGTTACCTTCAAAATGATTTTGGCATTCCAGCTCCTCATTTGTCAATGTTCGCTGAATCGGTGCTTCCTCAGTCTCTTAAAAATTTCGCAAAGTTCGATCAATATCAACGACATGTGCCTGGAGACTGTTGGTTTCTTCAAGATGAAATGTGTCCTGTAATTGACCGGTGATGATCCAGCCAAACATTGTCTTTTGCGCGATCCATCCCATGTTGTCAATTTTCACTTGTTCAGGACGTAGTACCGTAAAAAACTTATCTGCGCCGTTAATATACCTGCAACTCCAGGAACATTGAAGTTGGGATCAGCTAGTTCGAGATCCTTGATGTTTCGCCACTTGTCGAAATCAAACCGCCTTGAAGGCAGTTGTGACGTTACCTTGATCATAATCAAGGCTCTTAGATTAATCACTAATGATGGACCAATTCGCGAACATATTTGTAAATGAACTTCTCCTCTCGTTGTGCCGGAAGGTATGCCACCCATTCCTGTTACTACCACACGAGCGTTCGATCTTCGCAACTGCAATTTCTGAGCGAATGATTCGGTTATGAATGACAAGCTTGCATATTGCCGTGTCCATCAATTACATTCACTAATGCTGTCGGTAAAATTGCGAGCTTAATTTGCCGATGTTGCGGACTTGTCTCACGATCCTGATAAACAGTATTCACATTTACTTGATTTTTGGAATCTTCTGCCGGCTGGTTGACGTGTAACATTTCATGATGTCTGTGCTTGCATTTCGTACAGCTTGTCTTAGCGTGACACTTAAAAACGCTATGGCCAAGTCGTAAGCAATTGTAGCAGAACCGGTTATCCTTAACAAATCTTCTTCTGTGGCTAATGTCAGAATCAACAAACTTTTCACACGACGACAGCGGATGTGATCCCGTGCCACACACTTGACATTTTTCGTTGTTTACATGCAAGTTTCTGACAGCTGGCTGTTTCCGCGCTGAGCTTTCTGCAAGTGGGGCCGTACAGAACTGGAAACCCATAAGCCCTTCAACTCTATTGTTCAGAAACTCGACCAATTCTTGGAACGTAGGTTCAGTGTTACTTGCCGATTCAACCGCCCATAGTTGCAGTGTTTGCTCGTCAACTCTTTTCAACAACATGAATATGAGCCATGGATCTCTGGATTCAGCATAATTTCCAAGTGACTTTAAATTTCTGACGACCGAGTCACCGTTGTCGATTATTTTCCGTAACTGTGCCGCATCTGATACTTAAGCCGCTGGCTGATCCACAAATTCTTGGATAAACACATTGATTATGAACTTTGGACGTTTGTACCGCTTCTCTACTTTGTTCCAAGCTTCGGTATTATTTGAATCTGTTAATGGGGATGAACTTATGAAACTTTGCGGCTCCGGCTGTAACAGTTCATTCAAGTACTGCAACTTTTGTGATGAAGACAACGAATTGTTGCTGTCTATAACCTTACAAACCACGTCGCTAAACGCAGGACAATTCTTGTATTTACCGTCAAATTTGGTGACAGATGTTTTTGGTAACTTAAATTCCGTATGTTTCACCTTACTTTGTTCGATGACACTTGCCGCCTTTACAGCTGCCATTGCCTTGATGTTAATTAAACTCTGAAACTCTGCAACTACTGCCTAAAACTGTTCTTCGAATTGCTCAAGTTCACTTGACTCAGTTTCTGCGTCGTCAGCCTGCATGATTTGGTCTTCAATATAAACGAATTCTTGATATCGAAGTTTGAATTGTTCCATCCTTGTCGTCAATTCTTGGATTGTAGCATTAGCACCCTTTTCAGTACAGAACTTGTCCATTCTCGTCACTTGCGATGTAATACTTCCGCGTTTTCGTATTAATCATATAGAGTATTATAAGTTTGATCCAGCCAAAAAATATGTAACGCATAGAACCAAGCCTTGGATAAAAAAAAAGATATATATTATTTTTTGTTTATTTGTGGCCAAAAACCTCAAATCAGCTTGACGTCCGTCCGTCCGTCTGTCTGTCCGTGAACACGATAACTCAAGAACGCATTGACCTGGGATCTTGAAATTTTGAATCTGGATGTTTGGTTGAATTTGTAAGGCTAAGTTCGTTAACGGGCAAAATCCTCCCTCTCCTTCGGGTAGCTGCCATACAAAGTGTCCTTGAAACACGTGTTGAAGAATATTGGTCGATAGCTTCAGAAGGGCTTTACCTACGTTTTTGAAATTTTGTATTTATTATTTTTCCAAAAGTTGGAGCTAAATGTATGATTATGAAGAAAATCCAATTAGTCCTTCGTGTACCTGCCATACAAATATCCTGTAAAAATGACTTCACTTAATTTACGAAACTCACTATAACTCAAATAATCTTCTAGCTACGAATTCAGAGTTTTGTACAAATTAGTTTTGAGTAAAAATTAAGTTCGAGTTTACTAGTCAGCGAAATCCTTTAACTCCTTCTGGTAGCTGCCACACAATATATCCTTAAAGCACTAGTTCAAGAATATTGACCGGTAACTTAATAAGGATTTAAGCTACGACTTTGAAATTTTGTGTGTGTTAATTTTCTAATAGTTGGAGCTAAATGTATGATTATGAAGAAAATTCAATTAGTCCTTCGTGTACCTGCTATACAAATATCCTGTAAAATTACTTCACTTAATTTACGGAACTCACTATAACTCAAATAATCTTCTAGCTACGAATTCGGAATTTTGTACAAATTAGTTTTGAGTGAAGAAAAAGTTTAGATTTACTAGTCAGCGAAATCATTTAACTCCTTCTGGTAGCTGCCACACAAAATATCCTTAAAACACTAGTACAAGAATATTGGCCGGTAACTTCATAAGGATTTAAGCTACGACTTTGAAATTTTGTGTGTCTTAATTTTCTAATAGTTGGAGCTAAATGTATGATTATGAAGAAAATCCTATTAGTTCTTCGAGTGGCTGCCATACAAATATCCTGTTAAAATATCTTCATTCAATTCACGAAACTCACTATAACTCAAGTAATCGTTTAGCTACGAATTCAGAATTTTGTACAAACTAGTTTTGAGTGAAAACAAAGTTCGTGTTTACTAGTCAGCGAAATCCTTTTACTCTTTCTGGTACCTTGCATACAAAAAATCCTTAAGACACGTGTTCAACAATATTTTCGATAACTTTTGAACGCTTCAAGCTACGAATTTGAAATTTTATACACATTAATTTTTGAATGGTTCCATGGAAAAGGATGGATATGTAAGTCATTGAATGAGTCCCTGCTCCACCTCCCATATGGAAGTCCTTCAGAAAGGATATTTTTTTTCCAGTTCAAGGTATGAACTTGAACACTGCATATTGTCTTTTAGTTTTGAGTAGCAATCTAATGAGACTCCTTGATGAAGGACATACAACATGCACACACGTAATCAGTACGTTCGATCGAATGTGCGTCGGGTTCAACCCCAAGCACAGACTACGTACTTTACTGTAAGGATTTCACACGGACATGGGCTTCTTATCTTTATCTTTGTGTATATGAGAGCTTTCTATAAGCTCGCCATACATTTCATTAAAATACATAGAAAGAACTTGGAAGAAGAAGAAGAAGAAATTGGAAAAGCTAAATGAGTTTTATGAAAATTACTTCTTCCGACTTTTAAGCTTTTTTCAAAATCACAGTAGTCGAGACTTATATGTCAACGCCAAATCAAAAGCTATTTAAAAATGTCCACCATTTTTAAAGCAACAATATTATTGTTAAGTGTCATTCGAAATCTCAATGGATATTAATTTGTTTTAATTCGGAAAGAATAAAGCGATGTTTGCTTAAATAATACGTGCGAGGATGGTGGTCTACATTTGATGGTGGTCTACATTTGATTTGTTACTATGTAAGTTGAAATGTTTGTTTCTCTATGCAGCATTTGATGTAATTTGGTTTTGAAAAACTATTTCCTCGATAGCTAAATCCAGGGAATGAATAATCGATGCTGATCAATGGTCACAATGGAATTCGAAACAAGTTTGCTGTTCTTTACAAAACTGTAAATATGTTACTCTTGGTATTTGTGGAATAGTGTTTTGAAAATAATTCCTGTTTTTGGTTTTTCCTCAAATTCAGCACTGGGATAGGGATTTAGAGCATATGGCACGAGGGTGTCTAAGACATTGTTCGATTGCCAAGGACAAATGTAATTTTATATGTAAATTACTTTAATTTTGGTTTTAGTTAATTCATTTCAAAGCGGTTTCCTTTCGATGCAGACGATGAAACAATTACAGTCGCAATGACTTATTCCTTCAGTCCAAAGGATCCATTGAATCGGTTTGTTATATCGATTAAGAGATCATGTCTTTTAGAAATTAACGAAATCAGCACATTTGGGCAATTCCAAAAGTTTAAGTAATTTTGTTTAATTTTGAAATTTTCTAAATTTCATATATGCAAGTTTTCACTAAAATTTGTATATTTAGACCGGCAAATATGACTGTATTAAAATATCCCACTGTGTAATTCGTAGGATGTACTTCTGCCAAGTTAATATGTATACACATTTAAACTTTTTAATCGCAGTAGTTAAAAGGGCAACAAAAAGAAATGATATAAAAAAAAGACATTTTAAAAAATGTAAAAAGAGGTATCGGGTCCAACAAAAAGTGATGATATTCACAGAGTCGGCTTTCCTTCTATTAAATATTTCCACTTACGTTTGTATACAAATTTGTGATATTCATTTTCTCAAGAAACCCGACAATCGCTCGAAGAAATATCACCCTCCAAATTTTCCAGATTAAAAGCAACCAAAAAGTAAACTTTGCACATCATCATTTTGCTATACGACGAGCGATTGTCGCGTTTCTAGGGAAAATGAATATCACAAATTTGTATACAAACGTAAGTGGAAATATTTAATAGAAAGAAAGCCGACTCTGTGAATATCATCACTTTTTGTTGGACCCGACACCTCTTTTTACATTTCTTAAAATGTACTATTTACTTCATCCTCAGCTACAATATAAATCGGAGCTCTGAATCATCTAGAATATTATACGATTGGCTTGCAGCCGATCGAGACTGCAGTATGTTTTACTTTATTATTTTAATAATTAAGTATTGTGATTGATTTTTAAAAAAAAAAAATTTGCTACCCCCAAAATTTTTATTTTCACGTTTCATAGTAGACGCGAAAAAAGCAATAAAAATTTTCAGTCCGTCTGTCCGCCGTACGCTGTCCGCCGTACGCCGTACGAGCCTCCAAACGATCTTGCGTACGGTGGACGCCGTACCGCGTACGGCGTACGGCGTAGCTGCCAAACGATTTGAGATATTAAATTGAAATTTTTTTAACGAATAGACGGGGTAGGCTCCTTGAAGTGACCAAATTTTTAGGGGTGGGGGTGTGAGGGGGAAGGAGGGGAAGTGTTTTAGTGAAGTGTTTTGGTTTCTAGATCTCAGTAACCCCTAATGATACGAAGCTGAAACTTGGACTTTCTATAGAGCTCTGATAGTAGACCCATTTGCAGAAAAATTGTCAATATTGATCAAGGGGTGTGGGAGTGGGGGGAAATGTAATGCGTCCGAAACCCAAAAAAGGCGAGATAGACACATTCTAAAATCCATATCTCCTAAACCATTAATGGCACACTATTCAAACTTAACAAATATTTGTAGTTATACTAGGAGAACAGAATCAAGAAAAATTTTGGGTGGGGGAAGTTGTGTATGGGGGTGGGGGGTGAAAAACTTTAGATTACGATATCTCATGAACCAATTGCTCTAGAAAAATAAAATTCGGTTTGGGTATAAAGGTCGATAAATAAAGATTGATCAAAGTAAAATTTTTTAAGTGGGAGTTGGAGCATAGAAGTGGAGGGGATGAGAATTTTTCAAATCAAACACATTTCATATCTCAAGAACAGTGTAAGATAGATGCATAGAATTTTTACCAGAAGTAGTGCTAATTAAACCCTAGCAGGGAAAAAAGTTTTGGGGTTGTGGGTGTAGAGGGGAAGGGTGGGGGAGGGTGAAAAGGAAAAAGTTCCGATGCTTATACCTTGAGAACCTGTAATGATATAAGCCTTAAACTTGGTATTTAGATAGAGCTATAGTAGTGGAATGTTGGAAAAATATATATTTTTTCTTAGGGGTAGTATGCTATGGGGGTAGGGGGTGTTTTTCCTAACTATTAAACGATTCATGCTAGAAAGTTGAAACTCTTTGTGTATATGTAAATCAACTAGAAAAGTAGTTGTGATAAGAAAAAATTTAAATATTCATTGGCGTTCAGAAAGGGGGGCAAAAAAAATTATTTCTAAATATAATAGATATAAAATGCATATATTTTTACGATTTTCGTCATATCTTCTAGGTCTTTCCAAATATTGAATTCATTTTGATTCTACGGATTTTTCGTACGAATACCTAGAAAATGTTTTCAAGGTTTCTTGAAATTCGACCCCTAAGGGTAGTGTGGTACAAGTGGGGGTGTTTTTCCTATATATGGAACGGCTTAAGCTACAATGTTGAAACTCGGTGTGTATATGTAAATCAACTAGAAAAGTAATTGTGAAAAGAAAAAATTTGAATATTTATTGGCGTTCAGAAAGGGGGGCAAAAAAATTATTTGTAAATATAATAAATATAAAATGCATATATTTTTCTATCAGATTTCGTTACGATTTTTCTTTCCTGAATCGTGTCAACTGTTCCATACATTTTTCGCCACGAAATCGGTACGAAGTCGTGTCTGATGTCGGTGCGTTTTGCCAACAAACCGTACCGAATTCGTAACGATGTCGGACTTTTTTGTTTGCTGGTTGATATGGGAGTTAAGTCGTGAGTCGTATATTCAGGCCCATGCGCACGGGGGGCTTTGGGGGTTCAACCCCCATCGCCCCCATTGTCCGAAGTTCACGAGGGAAGTGAGAACCTTTTTTTTAGCTCATCACATTCAGTCTGGCGGGTAAATAGTTTTTTAAAAAACCCCCCTCCCCCCCCCCCCCCTTCCTTCATACAACCATGCACACAGGTCTGCGTATATTGCACGCATATCAGTTAATATCAAGTTAATGTTACTCAGCCTACGGTTATAAGTTGCATATAAGTAGCAACTCCCGTAAAGGTCGTACGGCATGAAGACATCATTTCATGTTAAATATTTGTTTTTGTAATGTTAAACTTAAAAAAAAAATTATTTAATAATAGAGTATATCATTACAAGTAGAGAATATATAAAATAATTTAACCTTATATATACTATCAGAAGAATACTTTATTTCAAATTTTGTAATATAATCTAATTTGATATCTAAAAAAAGAAAACAATGACCGCTACGTATATTCACAGTCGTCATAAAGTTGGCTTTAAGTTAAAGCTGACTTAAGTGCCTTATTATTATTTTAATAAGCTGACTTAAGTGTCGTATTATTAATAAGATACTAAAGTCAGCTTTAGGTTAAAGCCAACTTTATGACGACTGTGAATAGCGTCCAATGTTTTTTAGGGATACTTTTTTAAAGGCGCTATAGCATGACTACTACAAATAGACTACAGCACAGCAGCACTCAATCACAATAGACTCATCATGGTAGCAGTCAACTCATCAAATACGCACAGCATACGCACACATTCATCATACAACGTCTGCACCTATTCACCACAGCGTGGGAGCTAATTCCAAGAAGGACCCAATAAATAGTGTGGCCGATCTTCTTAGAAGTCAGACGATCACAAGCACCCTAGGGTATTGTATCGTCGTAGAGTGCCAAGCATCTAGAGTCTTACGCCGTCTCCATCTACATGGAAGTGGAAAATATCTCCGATGTCAGCGCCATCAAGGGACTAACGTTGCTTTTAAAAGGCATCGCAGCAACCTGGTGGCAAGGCGTAAAGCGCAGGTCTCCACATGGGAAGGAGCAACGAATCTTCTGCGTAGCGTTTTCTCTCCAGCGAAGATTCCGTATCAAATCTACATAGAGATCTTCGACACTTGCCAAGATGAAGCAACGCCAACGGATCTGTTCATTTGCCAGAAACGGGCCCTGCTTGTTCAGCTCCCGGCAAACTGGTGGGGTGTCGGCTACTTGTGGGCAACACAAATTGCAAACACCCCACACAAACCGAAAATCAAGTAATCGGGCATTTTAAAAAATTAAAAAATAAAATTGAAAAAAGGCAGTTCAAAAAAAGATACTGAATAGAGCACTTTAAAATTAAAGCGAATATTGAATAGCAGATAATTAAATTGGATTGATAAAAATTATAAATAATTAAATACAAATTAAATCAACTTATTTCAATTGACAAATGCGATAAATAAAATATTTATATAAATAATAAAGTCGTGTTATCAAATATACAAACGCATTGTAATAACACGACAATTGGTGACCCACGACTACAAACTACGGTTCTGACGCAACGCACAATAGCAGAGACACCAACGAACATTAACGGTTCTGCCGCAACGCCCAAGCAATAGCAGACACGAAAACAATCATCGTACATCATTTCAAGATTACCGCAAGCTTTATCCTTTCAAGTCCGAAGCAACAAACTCATCATTCGCAAACTTATTCTTTCAAGTCCGAAGCAAAAAAATCTGCCAACAGTCTGGGCGCAACTTTATTATTTTTCCGGCAGAAGTTCAGAACGCGTTCAATTCGGGGATGCGGTGTATGTTACTATGTGACTGAAAACCTAACAAAAAATTCGGGAAGCGGTTAGAAAAGGGTGTAACATATGAATTAAATAATTGGGTCATATTCCGGGATGCGGTCTAGAGGTTAAAAGATAAAAAACTTAAAAATAGGTGATTATTAAACAAGCCTGGGGAAGTGAACAGATATTCGATATCTGATCAGACCTGAGAAACATGGTGGAATTCATGAAAAAGTATACAACCAGTTTACACCCTCTTAGGGGTCGAATTTCAAAAAATCTTGAAAACGCATTCTAGGTATTCATATGAAGAATCCGTAGAATAAAAATGAATTCAATATTTCGAAAGACCTAGTAGATATGACGAAAATCGTGAAAATATATGCATTTTATATATACTGATCATTTTTTTTGCCCCCCCCCCCTTCTGAACGCCAATGAATATTCCAATTTTTTTTTATTAGAATTACTTTTCTGGTTAATTTACATATACGTAACGAGTTTCAACTTCCTAGCATAAGCCCTTCTGAAGTTAGGAAAAACACCCCCCACCACCGTACCATACTACCCTTAAAAAAAAATTATTTTTCCACCATACCACTACTATAGCTCTATCTAAATACCAAGTTTCAGCTTCTTATCATTATAGATTCTTAAGATATAAGCATCGGAACTTTTTCTTTCTCACCCTTCCCCACCCTCACCCTCTACACCCACACCCCCAAATTTTTTTCCCTACTAGGGTTTTATTATGCCTACTTCTGGTAAGAATTTGAAGCATCCATCTTACACTGTTATTGAGATATGAAACGTGTTATATTTGAAAAAAAAAAAAGATTTTACTTTGAGCAATCTTTATTTATCAAGTTTTATATCCAAACCGAATTTTGTTTTTCTAGTGCCACTGGTTTGGGAGATATCGTAATGTTAAGTATTTCAAACCCCACCCCCGTACGCCACTACCCCCACCCAAAAATTTTGTTTCAATCTACTCTCCTAGTATAACTACAGATATTTGTTAAGTTTAAATTGCTTGCTATTAACGGCTTAGGAGATATAGATTTTAGAATGTGTAGATCTCGACTTTCTTGCGTTTCGGACGCATTGATTCCCCCTCCACTCCCACACCCCTTCACCCATATCATCAATTTTTTTTGCAAATGGGTCCACTATCAAAGCTTTATAGAAATTCCAAGTTTCAGTCTCCTAACATAAGCGGTTGCTGAGATCTATAAACCAAAACTTTTCGTCTAAAAGGCTTCCCCCACCTTCCCCCTCACACCCACACCCCTGAAAATAATGTCAATTCAAGGGGTCTACCCAGTCTATTCCTAGAAAAAATTTTAATTTAATAGCTCCACTGGTTTGAGAGCTACGAGCCTTCAAAGGATATTGGCGGTCGACGTACGGCGTACGGCGTACGGCGTACGGCGGACAGACGGAGTGAAAATTTTTATTGCTTTTTTCGTGTCTACTAGTCATGAAATGTACACAAAAAAATTTTGAAGTTAGCAAATTTTTTTTTTTTAAAATCATTAACAATACTGTATTATTACTAATAAAGTAAAACTCATCATTCGCATTCTAAAGGAACATACCTATATATATAATAGGTATAGGATTATATTTTCTTTGTTATAAAAAAATTATGTGAATTGTGGTGTTAACAATCATTGAAAGTGTACTATCACATTTTTATTTATTTTTCTGCTACGGTAATTCCTCGAGTTATTTTCATCACTTTTAATTAATTTTAATTTTTGACAATATGTCTAACGAGGACATAATAAATCCGTTGGCACGAACTAATGATGATACAGCAATCCAACTTGATATCGGAACATCAGTTAATCTTATTCCGTGACTGGCTGTGGTCGCGATCCAAAAGTTGCCCTTTTGGACCTCGGACCCAGCCGAATGGTCCCGCATTATGGATGCACAGTTTGCAGCTGCATCTATAGTGGCAGAGTCAACAAAGTTTAACCACGCGTTAAGTATGTTAACTTCGGCGGAATGTGAGCAGGCAATGGATATTATCGAAAATATTTCAGCAGACACTCCATACACATATTTTAAAGACTCGATGATTAAGCGATACAGGGAATCCGAGGACGCCAAATTGAAACGTTTGGTTAGTGGTTTGGATTTGGGCGATTACAAACCATCTAAATGGCAATCTAATCGATCCACTCACCAACGTCAGTTCTACCATAGGTCAAGTTTTAAAGGGACCTTCTACGGAATTATCTGTTCTAGCAGCCTCGCACGAAAACCCTCGGGTTTCAGCACTTCTTAACAAGCACCAAAACATTTTACACTCAAGCACAGAAAACACACTTAAGATGCATACAGTCCGGCATTTCATTACCACAGAAGGGTGACCAACATTTTCTAAACCACGACGTCTTTCGCCCAATCGTTTATCGATTGCTAAAGCTGAGTTTGGCAAAATGCTGGATCGCGGCATCTGCAGACCATCTGATAGTCCTTGGGCTTCACCACTTCATATGGGCCGCAAAAAGGACGGAAGTTGGCGACCTTGCGGGGATTATCGGGCGCTCAACGCGCAAACAGTACCTGATAAATATCCGATCCCACATATACAGGACTTCGCTCAACAACTAGATGGTTCTTCTGTATTTTCAACTGTCGATTTGGAACGTGCGTATCACCAGATACCTCTAAACGAGGATGACGTTCCAAAAATGGCAATCACGACACCTTTTGGACTGTATGAGTTCGTTCAAATGACTTTTGGATTGCGCAATGCTGCACAAACCTTTAAAAGGTTCATCTTTTCAATTTTGAGGGATCTAGATTTTTGTTTCGTCTACATTGACGACATCTTGATCGCCTCAAAATCAGAAGAGGAGCATTTCGTTCACCTCGATACACTTTTTCTAAGTCTTGAAAACCACGGTTTGGTGATCAATTTCGCGAAATGCCACTTCGTTAAGAATCAGGTTGACTTTTTGGGGCATTCCATTGGTTGGTTGGTTGGTTTACGTGGCGGCCCATCCGCCGAGGACAGGGCCCAATTAGCACAGGAAGCGTCGTTTTGATACCACAACTCGTTTAACCTGGTCGTCTTAGGGTTAATGGAGTGTGTACAAAGGTTTAACAGAGACCTGGGACTCCGATGAATTATCATATCCATCCGGAGCTGTTCAGGAAGGTGATCAGCTCACCGATCTTGTTCTTCGAGATCTCACCAAGGTCATTGAAGAATGGTTTGCCCAGTACGCGAAGTCTGGCCCGAGCTATGTCTGGACACTCGCAGAGAAGGTGTATGACAGTTTCCCTCTTATTTGCTTCCCCACAACTGCGGCAATTGACGTTGAAGGGAATACCCAGTTTGGCCGCGTGGTCGCCAATCGGCCAATGCCCCGTGCTGACTGCCGTTACTCTGGAGACGTCCACGCGGCTTCTGCTCAGGAGTTCATCTGTTCTTCTCCGGCAGTAGGATGGCATTTCTTGCTAGATATGACGCAGTTGGTCAGTCCTCTCCATCTGAGAAAGTGGGTGGATATTTGGCACTTAACAGTACCTAATGGGACACGAATGGGTTCTGTGTGTGAGCCCTGAAGAGCAGAGCCTTGCCTAGCTAGTTCGTCTGCCCGCTCGTTACCCTTTATCTTGCTGTGGCGTGGGACAGAGTAACTTTGACCTGGCTTCCCAGGAGGATTAGCTCTTCACGGCACTGTTCGACGAGTTTAGAGGACGTGATTGCCGAGTCTAAGGCCTTGATTGCGGCTTGGCTGTCAGTGAGTATTACAACATTACGCTTTGGCGTAGCGTCTTGCTGCAAAGACCGACAGGCCTCCCGAATACCCAGTATCTCCGCCTGGAAAACGCTGGCGTAATCCGGTAGGTGGTAGGACTTTTCGAAAAAGTGTGTGTCTGAGAAAACTCCCACTCCATTGACTCGAGCGGAGTTCGTCCAATCGCTTCTAAAGTCAATGCAATTATCTCCTATCCGCAACCAACTACTGTTCACGAGTTGAGACGTTTTCTAGGTATGATCAACTTCTACCGAAGATTCATACCTCATGCTGCCACATCTCAGTCCATTTTAGATAAGTTTACTGAGGGTAGCAAGAAAAAAAGAGATAAGACGGAACTTAAATGGAGTCCTGATTCATTGGAAGCTTTCGACAGTTGTAAAAAGCAATTAGCGCAGGCTGCGATTCTAGCCTTTCCTTCTTCCAATGCAGCACTTTCGCTTGTGGTTCACGCTTCTGACACAGCCATCGGAGCTGTGTTGCAGCAGAAAGTTTCGGGTGCCTCGCGACCTTTGGCATTCTTTTCAAAGAAACTTTCTGCGGCACAGCAAAAAAATAGTGCATACGATCGCGAGCTTTTAGCAGCTTACATTGCTATAAGACACTTCAAATTCATGCTGGAAGGCAGAACTTTCACTCTTGTATTTTTACCGACCACAAACCATTGATTTTCGCTTTCAGACAAAAATCTGAAAAGCATCTTCACGTCAGCTTAGACATCTAGATCTCATCGGTCAGCTCACAACGGATATTCGACACATATCTGGCACAGACAATGTTGTCGCTGATGCATTATCTCGTTTCGATGAACTTGTAATTCTATCAACTGTGGATTACGTTCAGATAGCGAATGTACAACTAATCGATGATGAATAAGCTACCGTTAAAAAGTTAACCAGCCTTAAAATGTTACCTATTAACATTGAAAACTCTTCCCAGCAACTTTGGTGTGACGCTTCGCAAAGTACTTTGCGGCCTTACATACCTGCAACGTTGCGTAGGAAGATTTTCGATGTGGTTTATGGTACGGCTCATCCATGTGCTAAAGCAACAACTAGGCCTCTAGCTCGGAAGTTCATCTGGCCATCCATCAACAAAGATTCTCACAGATGGTGCAGAGAATGCATAGCTTGTGGTAAGGTCAAAATTTCACGTCATGTAAAAAGCCATCTCGGCAAGTTCGAACCAGTAACTGAAAAATTCACCACTATACATATTGATTTGGTTGGTCCACTGCCTACATCGGAAGGTTTTTCTTACTGTCTTACGGTCATTGACCGCTCCACAAGATGGCCAGAAGCATATCCAATTGCGGCCATTCGTGCAACAACCGTTGCAACCTCGCTGGTCAGAGAGTTCATTCCTCGTTACGGAACTCCTCTCACAGTTGTGGCTGATCAAGGAGCGCAATTCGAAGCTCAACTGTTCGCAGAGTTGGGCAGGGTTTTGGGTTTTAAGCGTAGCAGAACGACTGCATACAATCCTAAAGCAAATGGTATGCTCAAACGATGGCATAGGGTGCTCAAAAGCTCTTTGATGTGCAAAGCTTCAGAAGCATGGACCCGCGAACTACCGTTCATTCTTCTAGGGCTTTGTTCCATCAGAGAAGATGCTGATGCTACATCGGCTGAACTAGTTTACAGTCAAAATCTACGTTTCCTGTACGAACTCATACATTCAGACATTAACACATCTCACACGATATCACCCAGTGACTATGTGCAAAGGCTGCGAGAGGTCATGCGTTCGGTGAAACCTCAATCACCCTCTCCACACACATCTATGAACAAATTTGTTTTCAACTCGCTTAAAGATTGTGATCATGTATTTGTACGTCAGGACCAAGTGAGGAAATCTTTACAACCGCCTTATGAAGGTCCGTTCAAAGTAATAAAACGACATGAAAAGTTCTTCACACTGGCTATAAATGGCAAAGATAAGAACGTTTCGATCGACCGTTTGAAACCTTCTTTTAACTTTCTTAATGATCAGTCTTAAAACTCCACGAATTGATCCAAACGCGTACAGTTTGCACAGAATTCAACAAAAACACACATAATGCAAACCAGGTCGCATAAGGGATGACGACAAAACGATATCGAGAAGGATAAATAACCTCCCTCTAGGAAGGGGGTGTGTGGGGTGTCGGCTACTTGTGGGCAACACAAGTTGCAAACACCCCACACAAACCGAAAATCAAGTAATCGGGCATTTTAAAAAATTAAAAAATAAATTTGAAAAAAGGCAGTTAAAAAAAAGATACTGAATAGAGCACTTTAAAATTAAAGCGAATATTGAATAGCAGATAATTAAATTGGATTGATAAATATTATAAATAATTAAATACAAATTAAATAAACTTATTTCAATTGTCAAATTCGATAAATAAAATATTTATAAAAATAATAAAGTCGTGTTATCAAATGTATAAACGCATTGTAGTAACAAGACAAACTCTCATGCCGAGAAACAACAAATAGACCTTACAATAGGACTGCTCAACCTCAACATAAGGAAGCATGGGTCTCGCTCCAACATAGCAACCTTTGCACAGCTTCTTCAGGACAACTTTATGATGAGGGCCAGTGCTGTGAAGGAAGTCAAAAGAGAGCGAATGCTAAGGCACCCACAGCGTAAGCCACAGCAGCCAAAACTGGAAGCCAAAAACGACAACAGAAAGAAAGCAAGGTGTGACTTCTGCCGCGGTTTCGGGCATACTATAGACGTGTGCCACAAGAAACAACGATCGCAACTGATAATCGCGGAAAGCAGCGGAAAGCAGCGGACAGCATAGTACATAGTCTCCTGGGGTTGTGGAAAACCAGGGACTGTACGAAGCCGTTGCCCGAATTGCAGCAAACCGAAGGAACCACCAGCCGCAGGCTTCTGCTCCATTGAAGCCAGCCAGACTTTGAATCTGAGAAGCAGACCCGTTGTGGAGATACGGTTTGATCGACACAGCTGCCAGAGTAAGCGTTGCCAGCTTTCAACTGTATCAGCAACTAAGAGATACCTGATGCAGCTGTCACGCTCAGAAGACTTATATAGTCTTAGCAGACGGAATCCGAAGAGAGAAGGACATTCTTCTAACAACAGTCGAAGTCAATCTACAAGGCCGTACACTAATGTTTACATTCTTAATTCTTCCAGATTCCGTAGGCAACCGAACCTTATTGGGTGTAGACTTCATCGAGCTAGCCAACATCGTTCTCAATGTTCCTCAACGATCCTGGCACTTCGGTGACAAACCCAAGCAGAAGTTCAACCTTCTGCAAAAGGAGAACTAAGAACCAACAACAATCCAGACACTGGGTCTGCTGTCAAGGCAAGCCACTCCAGAGAGACCTTCCTCTCAGGAGAATCTGGACTCACTATGCACGCAACTTGGAATTCAAGGAATAATTCCATGTTCATCAGATGAGCTCGACTACCTAGAAATCATAAGTTCACCTCAGGATCGTTTTTGAGTCAGAATTCCGCAACCCATCAGCCCACTTGCTGGTACACCAAAGCGTTGGAACAATTCGAGAATGAGTATGGCCCGACCTTTCGACGATGTCGATTTATCCGAAATCAACATAGCAACATGCCTCAGCGAAGATGAAGAATTGGAAATCACCGACTACAAGAAGACACTGCAGCTTCCGTCACAGACTACGGAAAGCCTTCCGCAGCTTCCGTCCCAGACTAGAAGAAGACACTGCAACTAACGTCACCAACTAGAAGAAGATACTGCAACTTCCGTCACCGACTACAAGAAGACATTGCAGCTTCCGTCACAGACTACAAGAAGCCTTCTGCAGATTCCGTCACCGACTAGAAGAAGACACTACAACTTCCGCCACCGACTACAAGAAGACACTGCAACTTCTGTTACGACTACACGAGGTTATACCCCCATCCGTCATAGCTACACGAGGTTATACCCACATCCGTCACGAATACATGAGGCTTCAACCATATCCGTCACGACTACACGAGATTACAACATCATCATCATCAATGGTGCGACAGCCCAAATCGGGCCAGGGCCTGCAGGATACATTGTCTGAAGTCATCTCGGTTCAGCGCCAGCGTCGTCCAATTTGTGCATCTAAGAAGCGATTTGCAATTACAACAGCCTCCGTCAAAACACGAAGCCACTGATGCTTCTGATCCGACAGACAGCAAAATAGTTTCGAAGAATTAAAGGACCCACAGCACCGATATTGCATCAAGCTGATGAAAGCCCTTTACAAAACGAAAGCCATTGGAGCAGCTCTACTGCAAGGGGAGGGTCAAAATGAAAAACCCATCGAGTACGACAATTCGCAAGAGAGGCCGACCAAAGAAAACTGTCTCCTCGTCGTAGGCAGAAGGGGGGACTATTGCACGACTACTACAAGTAGACTATTGCACGGCACAATAGACTTATCACGGTAACACTCAACCCATCAAATACTCATTTATTCACCCCATAGTATACTCACACATTCACCATACAACGTCTGCCTGAGGAGGCTAGGACCAGGAGGTCGGCGGTGGATCTAACGTTCGCTCACAATTCGTTCGCACGAAACGCTACAAGGAGCGTCGGAGATTTTTACTCGCACAGTGATCATCCAACTACTGTCATCGAGCTGCAGCAAGCAAGATGTCAGAGGCGAACATCTGTTGCACAAGTCAAGAGATGGAAACAGCGTGCCTTTGACGCAGAAATTTTTGAGTTAGTGTGGGACGAGGCACAAACAATAGACGACGAAGCCACAATTATGGTGACAAATATCAAACAGCGATTAAGCGAGGCATGCGACGCAGCAATGCCAAGAAGGACGGGTCCACCAACAAAAACCCCAGTCTACTGGTGGAATGAGAATATTGCCGAATGCATAAGGCGGTGCAACCATGAGCGCAGGAAAGCGCAGCGTGCGCGAAATCACACCACGTGGCAATCATTGCATTCTAGCTTCAAATATCCCGACTACAGCTTAAGAAAGCGGTTCAAGACGCCAAGGACTTATCATTCCGCGACCTGCGTGATAGCTCGGGTATCGACCCCTGGGGCAAGGCGTACAAGGTAGTGATGAGCAAGAACTACGACGTCTCACGAGGAGTCCCTCAGGGCTCAGTGCCTGGCCCCACGATTGACGGCGCAGCATTCAGAAATAGCAAGGACGCTGGGACAGAGCGAACAAAGGGAGATGGACATTTACTTTGATTCCAAACATCGATAGTTGGATAAGCCGCAAGCACGAAGAAGTTGATTTTTATGTGACTCAGCTGTTGAGCGGATACGGTTGTTTTAAGCAGTATCTTCACCGCTTCAAGAATGGGGAAGACCCGTTCTGTCCCAACTGCCTCACGAGATCGAGGGCGCGCGACATATCTTACTGCACTGCCCACTTTGACATCGTCCGAACCAAGATTGCGGAGGCTTCCGGAGAAGCCCCGACCGCAGAAACCTTTGTAAGACACATTTGTGACACAGCCTTCAAGTGGCAAGCTTTCTAGCCTGCAGCAGCGCGGATTATGTCGACACTTCGCCGCCTTGAGCGATTAAGAAACATCCAACGAAACGTACCACAGGAGATAACTGACTAAGCTATACAGACAATAACTGACGATTTTAGCAGTATTGCTATGACGGCCTCCGGACGCAATACCTGACGGTGGTTCCGGGAGGATCCACCCGTACGAGTGATGAGGTTTTAGCGGGTTAAAGTCCCGCACTGACTTAGGCTTTCGATGTTTCCCTCCTCGATAAAAAAAAAAACCATACAACGTCTGCACCTGTTCACCACAGCGTGGGAACCAATTCCATGAAGGGCACTATAAAAAGTTCGGCCTATCTTCTTTGAAGTCAGACGATCACAAGCATCCTAGGGTATTGTATCGTCGTAGAGCGCCAGCTGTTTACGATAAAAATCAATTTGTTTGAAAAATGACCTTTTATATTTCGTATTATATTTCGTTTGCTATAATTGGTCATTCCATCATTTACGTAACTTGAAATTCTTTAATAGTTGAGAAATGCAAATGTGTGATACAATTATAATAATATTGAATATGTATACACTCATATTAAAAAACTCTAATACAAAAGTACCGAAAACTTCCTACACACTACACCAATGACAGAAATACGTACTAAAAGTTGCCATCAGTGGTAGCAATCACTTATGTACACCGTCGGCAGGACGCCGTTTATGAGTTATAAAAACCAGTACTATACAACCCAATATGACGTCGTGTTGACTTCCAAATTTTTTTCCACGAGGTCGCTAAAGGGTCGTCCGCACGTCGTTAACATATTGGATAATTATGACAGTCAGAAGTCATTACTTCAAGTCACGCCAACCGATAAATGCGGTAATAGCACCTATTTTGTGCCCAAATCGGGCGAAAGCCTTGAAATAATGTTAGAGTTACTTCATTACGAGACCAACGGAATACTAGTACGTAAATAGGTCAGCCACACACTCGTCCGTGATTATTAACCCGATTTTAAACTCAGGTACTCATTTACAGCTGAGTGAACTGGTAGTCCAGCACACAATCCCATTGTCGAAAATTACTTGTCGCCAAGCAAATTCGAAACAGGTGTCAGCTGCACCGAAGGCAAGTGCTCTTTCCACTAAGCCACCCAGACTACATACTTACATATATTTAAGATAAGAAGAAGGAAAGAAATTTTTTTTTCAACATTAGTTTTTTTTTTGTATTGAATATTGGATAGTGTCATCTGAATTTTTGGAATTTTAAGTATCTACTATTGTTGCCTTGCATTGCATTTAGTGTTTGAATAAACTTCAATTTACGAACCATTATTTTTGATATAGAGATGTAGCTCAGTTCTGTAACACATGAGTGAGAAATTTCCCACCAAAACGTCATAGTGAGAACGAACTCATGCAATTTTGTGTCTGTATCCTCACCTAATGAGAAATCAGCGTAATTGACGACATACACTGGAATAATGTTGGAAACACGTGAGAACAATGTTTCTGTAAGCAAGTGATTGCGAGTTGGTTCTCACATATAGTGAGCCGATTATCACGCTGTTTGTAGCTAGTGAAAATAACAATAGCTGAAAACTCTCCCAACAATCTGGGTGCAATTTTATTTTTTGGGTAGAAGCCCAGAACTCTGCGACGAGGTGTACGTTATTGTGTGACTGAAAACCTAAAAAAAATTCGGAAAGAGGTTTAAATGGTGTCGCGCTAGAATACTTGCGTCGCTGCCACATATAACATTTATGAATTACAAAATTGGATCATGTCATACTCTGGGACGAGGTCTATGGTATGGTGTGGTATAAGGGATGGTGATGCTCTCATTCTCCTTCACTTAGACGTTATTGTTCGTTCATTGTGCTCCCCGTGGTAGGAGGTGTCCAAGCCGTAGTATAATATCAGTTGTTAATTTTTTCTGATTTAACTGGTTCGTGAAACATCGCAATGCAATGTTTTTTACCACTTGCCCACGCCACTATCAACTTTAAAAAATTTATTTTCGATCTATTCGCCTAGTTTGTGACATTAACCATTCAGTAGATAAGGATTTTAGAATGTGTCGGATTAAGTAATGCGGACACATTGTTTTTCTCCAAACTCTAGACCCCCTTATATCATATAAAATTTGTTATTGCAAATGGGTACAATATCATAGATCTATGTAAGTTCCGAGTTTCAGCTTCCTAGCATGAGCGGTTCCTGAAATATAGAAACCAAAGCTTTTCGTCTTAAACGCCACCGCTCCCCTTAGCACTCTCTCTCCACGAAAAAGTCTTCTCTTGAAGGGGTCCATTTAATCTACACTACAAATAAATTTAAATTGAATAGCTGCAAGAGTTCGGTAGTTGAAAGTCTTCAATCGACTGTACGCACTGTAAAAGCACACACTTAGAAAACTATAGGAATCGAATGATTCTTGTTGAACGTGTAACCTGCGCATCATACACATAGTTTGTACTGCTCCTAGCTTGGCAACCATATTAAAATCGCTGGAAATAATGATAACTTTTCCTGAAATACAAATTTCAATTTTCACAGAAAAGAAAAATGTCACATTCTATAAATAACTAATAAATTTTTGACATTTGATCGGAAAAATAATGGAAAAATGGAAAACTAGCCGCTAAGATCCGACCTATGAGGGGAATAATACACATTTATACCCAGAGAAATTAACTAATGAAAAAAAGTTAATATCCCAGATAAGCTAATAGCTGGTTCAGGCGAAAATAACCTGAGGTAATAATACGGGTCTTAAATTTAAATTCTATGCAATTTAAATTCCATTGGAAGATTTCCACGGTAGATTGGAACAATGAGAACTATCATAATCGTTCTCAGGTGCGATTACAGAAACGGTTTTCATTTCCAGGTGAAAAGTACGTGCGAGAGTTTCGGACTACGTCATAGCCGATTCACTTCTCACTAAAAATTACAGAACTGAGCTACAGATATAGAGATCAGAATCAAAATCCATCTGCTACACTATACACACTAAAACTATGCCACTTAAGAAACCTGCGATTTTTTAAATTCGCAGGTTTTTAGACTACTAAATATGTACCAAAAGTGGTCATTGTCCGTACTCATGATAATGGATGTTGGTGTTAGTTCTTATACAGTGACTCTAGTTGAAATTAACGCTCTAAACTCTTCACAGCTATTATAATGTTTTTCTCTTATAAGGGGGAGTAATGAATCCTAAATGTTTTAAGTATCTACCATATTATTTTGCATTAATTTAAAAAAAAAATCTTAAGTCCACTGAATAATTTGTTAAGTTAGCGATTGTTGAAGTTTTATGGTAACAAATTTTAATAATAATGTTTTAGAAATCTGTAAAATGTTTAAGAGGCATAAAAATAAATCAAACATCTTCGAGCCGTTTATTTTGAAAGTGGCATAAGTCACTTTCGTTTTTAAAACGAATGTTGAAGGGTATTCGTTTTAACATGTTTATATATAGGTGTTCATGCCAGCTTTCGGGAAAATTTACTTGTGTTTGTTAAAAGTGTGCTGAAACAATTGCATCAATAGATTCTCAGAATGTTGATTCGTGTTTAAATCGATATAATCGCGTTTAAAACACTTTCCGATGTTGTTTACGAAAACACGTAGCTACGTACTGAAATCATTTAGATACAGCGGAAATCAAAGTAATTTTTGGAAGAACCTATTTAACGCTGCAGAAACTTAATTTTATGCTTGTGCAACGGCTGGATTTGCTAATAAGTAAGCTCTCTTTTCATTACTGCTATACAAACTAAATTGTTTCAAACAATTTTGCAGAAATAAATTTTGTACTGAAATATACCTACTTGTCAAAACAAATCACATGAAGCCATCATATATAAAAATAAAAGGAATTGCCTAGTCTGAACACTACTTTTACTTTATTATTTTATTAATAAAGAAGGTATTGTTATCGATTTAAAAAAAAAATTTGCTACGTGGGGGAAGCGTTTTAGACGAAAAATTTTGGTTTCCAGATCGTAGTAACCGCTTAGGCTAGGCGGCTGAAACTTGGAAAAAAATGATATACAATAGGTAAAAGGGTGTGGGAGGGGGGGTTATAATAATGCGTTCAAAATGCTCGAAAGCCGGGACATTGTAAAATCCATATCTCCTAATTGGTTAATGTCACGAAATTAACACTTAGTGATGTATGTGATTATACTAGGAGAATAGATTGGAAACAAATGCTTAAATGAGCAGTGCCGTACGGGAGTGGGGGTTGAAAAACTTTAGACCACGATATCTCACAAACCAATTGCACTAAAAAAATAAAATTTGGTTTGAGTATAAACCTTGACAAATTAAGATTGCTCGAAGTAAAATCTTTTAAGGGTGCAGGGGAGCATAGAAGTGGAGAGGTTAAAAATTTTTCAAAAAAAATCTCGTTTTATATCTCAAGAAGATTGATGCTTAGAATTTTTACCAGACGTAGTGCTAGTTGAAACCAAGTAGAGAAACAAATTTCGAGAGTGTGGGTGTAGAGGGTGAGAGTGGAGGAGGGTTAAGGGAGCAGGCCACAGTAGCGGGCCTTTTTTACGGGTCATTTTGTGATAGGATAATTGGAGAAACTTTAAAGCATATCGAAATTTGGTAAAAGGCACTTTATTATATAAGTCTTGAAGAATGTTTTTGCATATAACTGAAAGTCCATATAAACAAAATGGCGGATTCCCAGCTGTTTCCAATGGACGCCTTTTTTTTAGTGCTCCACGGCCGGTAGTTTTTCTCCTGCAATTTAAAAAAAAAATGGTGGGTCAATGAAATTTTCGATATATCATAATAAAAGCTAGAGAAGCACGTAGGATTTTTTTTTAAATTTTTTTTGTTAAAATGTTAAACTTTTGAAAAAAAACTAAAAAAAAACGAAAAAAATCGCTAGAAAATTGCTTATAACTTTTTGAATATGCAATGTATCGCAAAAATCCTACGTACTTCTCTGGAAAAAACAGTTATCAATAGCCTGTTAAAACCTCAAGTCCAAAATTTGAAAATTGTGTAAATAAAACGACCAGTCAGCTCAAAAAACCTTGTTTCGGGAAAAACGCATTTAAAGTTTTAAGTACGCTCTCTTTCACCAGTAGGGTAGGCCCCGCAACATTCGAATTTCAGGTACTTACAGGTTACGTACGTACCTGTAACTATAGGACAACATTTTTGGGACCCTCAAGAGCCTTCTGAGAAATTTTTTTTTTGCGATATTTCGAAGCCGCTACTGTGGCCTGCTCCCTTAAGAGGAAAAAGATCCGATGCTCATATCTTAAGAGCCTATAATGATATAAAGCTGAAACTTGGTACTTAGATAGAGCTATAGTAGAAGTAGAGGCATGTTAGAAAAATATAATTTTATTAGGGTACGGGGGTGGGATGTTTTTCTAACTATAGAACGGCTTATGCTAGAAAGTTGAAACTCTGTATTTATATGTATGAAACAACTAGAGAAGTAATTTTGATAAAAAAAATCGGTTATCGGTTATGGCGATCAGAAGCGGGGGGAGGGCGAAATGATAGGTGAAAATTGAATGCATGTATTTTCACGATTTTCGTCATATCTCCTAGGTTTTTCAAAATATTGAATTCATTTTTATTCTACGGATTCTTCATATGAATACCTAGAATGTGTTTTCAAGATCTCTAAGGAGGTGTAACGTGGTTGTATACTTTTTCATGAATTCTGCCATATCTCTCACGTCTGACCAGAAATCGAAAATGTTTTTAATTCCACGGGCTTGCTTAATAATCACCTATTTTTAAGTTTTTTCCTTTTTTAACCCCTAGACCATATCCTGGAATATGACCCAATTATGGTACTCATATATTTTCCCTATTCTAACCGCTTCCCGAACTATTTTTTAGGTTTTCAGTCACATAGTAACCTACACCGCGTCTCAGAATTGAACGCGTTCTGAACTTCTGCCAGAAAAATAATAAAGTTGCGCTAAGATAAGTTTGAGCTCCCTACCATAAGCGATTCCTCCTCTTTCCCTTAAAAGAGCCTACCCCGTCTATTCGTAAAAAAAATTCAATCTAATATCTCAAAGCGTTTGGGAGCCACGAACCTTCAAACTATATTGCTTAAGGTAGACGCCGTGCCGTACGACGGACGGTGGACAGACAAACTGAAAATTTTTATTGTTTTACTGTATTATTTATAATACACTATTGTTATCGATTTTTAAAAAAAAAAAAATTTGCTGCCCTCAAAATTTTTTTTTCCACGTTTCATGACTAGTAGACGCGAAAAAAGCAATAAAAATGTTCACTCCGTCTGTACGCCGTACCCCGTACGCCGTACGCCGTACGCCGTACGTCGACCGCCCCAAAATCTTTGAAGGCTTGTAGCTCTCAAACCAGTGGAGCTATTAAATTAAAATTTTTTCTAGGAATAGACTTGGTGGACCCCTTGAATTGACATTATTTTCAGGGGAGGAGGTGTAAGGGGGAAGGCGGGGTAAGCGTTTTAGACGAAAAATTTAGGTTTCTAGATCTCAGGAACCGCTTGTGCTAGGAAGCTGAAACTTAAAATTTCTATAGAGCTTTGATAGTGGACCCATTTGCAAAAAAAAACAGATATGGGTGAAGGGGTGTGGGAGTGGAGGGGGAAATAATGCGTCCGAAACGCAAAAATGCCGAGATCGACAAATTCTAAAATCCATATCTCCTAAACCATTAATAGCAAGCAATTAAAACTTAACAAATATCTGTATTTATACTAGGAGAGTAGATTGAAACAAAATTTTTGGGTGGGGGTACTGGCGTACGGGGGTGGGGGGTGAAAAACTTTAGATTGCGATATCTCACAAACTAATTGGACCAGAAAAACAAAATTCGGTTTTATTATAAAGATTGATAAATAAAAATTGCTCAAAGTAAAATCTTTGAAGGGGGTGGTGGAGCACGGAAGTGGGAGGGATTAGAATTTTTCAAAAATAACACGATTCATATCTCAATAACAGTGTAAGATGGATGTTTCAAATTCTTACCAGAAGTAGGCCTAATATAACCCTAGTAGGCAAAAAAAGTTTGGGGGTCTGGGTGTAGAGGGTGAGGGTGGGGAAGGGTGAGAAAGAAAAAGTTCCGATGCTTATATCTTAAGAATCTATAATGATAGGAAGCTGAAACTTGGTATTTAGATAAAGCTATAGTAGTGACATGGTGGAAAAATTCATTTTCAAAAATACGTTTTCAGTCACATAGTAACATACACCGCATCCCCGAATTGAACGCGTTCTGAACTTCTGCCGGAAAAATAATACAGTTGCGCCCAGACTGTTGGCAGATTTTTTTTCGTGTCTACTAGTTATGAAACGTGAAAAAATATTTCAGGGTATCAAATTTTTTTTAAAAAAAAAAAACGATCACAATACTTAACTATTAAAATAATAATAATAATAATCAATGGCGCAACAGCCCAAATCGGGACTAGGCCTTGAAGTAATGCTCGAGCTACTTCATTACGAGACCAACGGAACACTGGGAGGTGAAGTGGTCAGCTACGCACTCGTCCGTGATTATTACCCCGATTTTAACTCAGGTACTCATTTACGGCTGAGGGAACTGGTAGTCCAGCACCCAATCTTATTCTGGAAAATTACTTGTCGCCAAGCAGATTTGAACTTGGTACCAGGTGCATCGAACGCAAACCACTGAGCCACACACTATATTATTAAAATAATAAAGTAAAATATAGTCACATTATCATGAGCTGAAATATTTCAATTCTAATATTTGTTGTTTGTCCAACACTTTTATCGTCCCAAGACACAAATTTTCTTTGTAATACCTATATACGAGTACATAGAATGTATATTCAAAGATAATATAAAGTAAACTAAGTGGCTCAAATGTTAACAAACCAATGTAGGTATAATAAAGACTTGAGATATATTATATTTAAATCAAATTCAAGATCATTTCATAGTCACCTCAAATGCTGGTTTCTCGGTTCTCTTAGACTGCGCGCTCTATATAGCGTTCAATTAGCAAACCCATGTCTCCCATTAGCTCTTAATTAGAACAAATTATCCACGCCTTGAATTAGTTAGAAATATTTTTCGGGGCTAAATTATACAGACTATGAAAAAAATATCCAAGAGTAGGTATCTACTCGAAGAATTATCTACGCCTTGGGCAGCATTAAAATTCAAGCGTAAATAAAAATGTTAAACTTTCGATCATAAGTATCTACTCATACGTTTATCTGTCAATCGTTTGTTTTCTTGTGAAATTAGATTTGAATTTTGTATGGGACAGTGTAGTTACCGTGTAGTTGTGGCTTGTGCGCAACTTTATTATTTTATGGGTTGAAGTCCGAAATGTTTTTAAGGGCGTAAGGCGTTCGCAGCAAATCTTCGCAGGCGTTTCGAAAAAAGGTTGTTTTGCGATGTACGCTACAACTCGTGACTAGATCATGCAAAACAAAAAAATCTAATTGCGTTTATTAGGTGAGATGTTTCTCGAGGTAATGACGTCGAGTTTTTTTTTTTAACCGATTTTTCCATATTTGGTAGCACTTGGAAGTCAAAAACGCAATTTTTGAAGAAAAAAAAAATTGTTTAGTTTTTTATTGTAAATAAAAACTAATTGTAAAATGAACAAAAAACTTGACGTCATTACCTGGTCGCTTAGGTGTAGAAATAGTAAAAAAAATTCAAAATTTTGCACACTAAGGGCCGTATTATTCACCTCGGGTTATTTTCGCCTTATCCAGCTGATAACTTATCTGGGGTATTAAATTAAATCACTGATTAATTTCTCTGTGTGAAAAATTGTATTATTCACCTCTGGTTAGCAATTTAATAGGTCGGGTAATTTTATCGGCTGGTTTTCCATTATTTTTCCAGTCAAACGTCAAAAATTTTATTAACTATTTACAGAATGTGACATATTTCTTTTTTGTGAATATAAAAATTTTGTGTATTTCAGGAAAAATAGTAATTATTGGCTTCAATTTTTGCATGGTTGCGGACCTGGGAGCAGTACAAACGTTATGTGTGGTGCACGATTTACATTGTAATGTACGCAGAGCGTTTTTAAACTAAAATGTTGCAATCAGTTTGGGGCGCCATTTCGAACATGGTATCCGTCCAGCCAAACCAAAATATTACAACACTGTAGCCTAAGTAATTGTCATCGCCACGAGTGTATATTAACTGGTGTTCCATCTTGAAACATATAGAGGGAGTTGGTCTCCATCACCATTTGTTCAAGACGGCTAGGATCATATAGACTGGCGAAGGCAATTGTCGACTGGTGACAAAGTCACAATTGGGTGACTTATGCCCTATGGATTGCCTGAAGGTAGCGTGCATCTAGCATATAGCACGTGCGTAGCTCGTCGGAAGGGGCGTGGGGTGCTACCTGTATCCATAGACATCTTATATATTATGCACGATATGGGCTGAGAAGTACGGTTTGAGAAGTACCATATCGATGTTATTTTGCTGCATATATTTTATATGTATTTATATATAATTATATATATATATATATATATATACATATTTACATAAGTTCCATATTCTTTCGTGGTAGAGCGACAGACGAAGTGTGATCTCCACTAATATGCTTATATGCATGCTGAATATGCATGTATAATTGGGGTAGGTGGTATTTCATCGTCGAAGGATGATACTAGACCCCGTAGCCACGCGAGTACCACAAAATGGAACTAAATTTTCTCGTAGACGAAGTTCGACCCAAAGGTATATACGTGATAAATATGCAAGAATTTCGCAAGCGCGATGTAATCACTAGATATTAAGCTAGATTTTCCAAAAAAAAAAAAAAATATGGTTTCAGATTCAAAGATATCAGGAGATAGGACGCCCCTCTTATAGGACTCCCTTTTTGTCTGAACCGAGTACCGAATATATTTTCCATGCAAAGAAAATGCCGCGTGTGTTGGGGCATCCAATCGAACCAAAAGAAGAGTAAACTTCTTTGCCTCGAATTTTCTCGAACCCGAATATTAATGTATTTTTATTTTGGCTTCGCCTCGTGGCACAAGCGTTTATTTTAGGACAATCAGCGGCGTAGACGAATTTCTTCCACCCCTTCGGTATCCACCGTTACTTCCAGGATCTGCTATTCTGAAATTTCTAAAAAAAAAGAAACTAACCGGATATCCATCCCAAGTCGGCTCCGGTGTGTAAGTATTCATGCTCTTTTGGTAAAAAAAACTTGCTGCGCTCGATGTGCTCATTCTTCCAAAATTGATGATCGCTGAAAAATTTGCCCAGACAAAATAAAATATGGAAGGGGCATATATCGGTCGGAGAAGTTGTACCCACGCGGTAACGCGTCACCCACGCCGCGTGGAAAATCAAACGGTACCTGTGGGTAAGAACCCGTTTCTTTTCATACCGAATACCGATAATGTAACGGTATGAACACTTTGCAACACCGCGTGTTCTTAGAATTTTCCATTCGAAAATGCCTTGAGATGTCGAACATTTTAGCACACAAATTCGAAATTTCAACGAAAAGGGGACTTTCTATAATTAACCTAACCACTAGATTTCACTTTCTACCCAAGCAAAAGGCCTTTTAAGGCTCCGTGGTCGAAGCACGGAACTCATACATGCTTTTCATGCGAAAATGGAAAATATTTTATCCGGCCAAAATTCATTTGGAGCACACCAAATTAATCGCGAAAAAAGGGTCTTAAGATCTATCACTCACGAAAAAAAACGCATGAATCCTTCTCGGGCGATTCGCTCCCACACAAACCACGCAGTTTCCTTGAGGCTACAAGAAGGGGCCCTCGGACGCCACCAATCTTTTGACACTCGACACGCGCTAAAACTGACCGAACAAATCAAAAAGGGGCCTTAGGGGCACCGTGGACGAAGCACGGACACGGCAAGGCAAAAACTGCCAGGGCTCTCTTAGCCATTTAATAAGAAAAAAGATGCCCTGACACGAAAACGAATAGTACGACACACACAAAAAAAAATCATTGAAATTCACTTCATTGTGCTGATCGGCTAACAAGCCTTTATTATAATTTTAGATACTTAAGGTAAAAAGACATACCAAATTATTTCGGTGTAATCATCGAAAACGGTTGGCAGGGGCTGCCCTCAAGACTTCCGGATCCTCCCAGCGAACCTCTTGGAAGAAATTTTCGCCAAATCGGCCTCTGGCAGGCGGGAGCAGCCTTCGCCCTACTTGGGTCCTCCCAGCGAGCACTGTTCACCATATCAGCAAATGAAAAAACTTACTTTTTACTTAAGAAAAAAGATTCTACGACCAGCTCGGTCAGAAGGCGAAATTCAACTCTGACCTGCTTGGTCTGTGATCAAAAATGGACTCCTCGATCTTTTACTTTTCTGCTTCCTTGTCACTTCTCACAGATCGATTCTTCACCTTTCGATATTCGATTCTGTGGTGAATATCTGTGTCAAAAGTACCTACCAGTAGGCAAATTGTAATTGTTACTTGGCCTTCCATTACAACCTGTTCAACGAAAACCATCCCATTTGAACCCGATAGTTTTCTGGGTGGTAGAAAACTTTGCATTGCAATATCTCACAAACCAGTTCAGTTCGACGTTCAACCGTGCTTAACATCGCTATTAACTTTTGCTTTTGTAATTGCATATTAATACTAGTAAAAGGTATTTTCTTGTTTAAAATTATTCTTGCCATACCTGCGTGCCTAGCCGCGACCGCTGTGTTGATAAATTTGCTAAGGGATTCTTCAGAAATTAGTTTTTCACTTTTTTTTCTGTGATTACTTACTGCTATTGACAGTTTTTATTAGTTCAACAATCGAACGAATCTACCACATACATACAATACCAGTTTACGTTCGTGTGACGCAGTTATCAAACCTATAATTATGCAGTGCGGTATATGTCACAGTGCTATTTGAGGAGACTCCGCGCTCTGCTCAGGTATTTGCGGGTTGCACTTTTATTTCGACTGCATCAACATTAAACCTTCACTCTTTGCGGCGGCGATCTGCTTGCCGGGAATCGCCTGGTCATGCTCAACTTGCAACATCACCAGTATCGCTGCTGTTCATCTCAAACTGGACGAGTTACACACTTCGTTGTCGGATTTGCGTAAAATCGTGATGCCCAGTACAAACTTCAGAGCGTGATCCTCATAACTTTCAAAAGCTCTGCTTCATAAAACGTCTTCACAATCAGCTAATCCGATTACTGATCGTCGCAGCGCTGCACTTAAAAAAGGTAATCAGAATCGGAAGAATGCATGGGTGAGTGGCAGTCCCTCGCTAACAACAAATGTGGGACTGAAGTCAGTGAAAGATGCCTCATCCGCCGTTGACCCAAACATTGGTGCCAGACTGGCGAAGGAACTCGCTCCTGGCGTTACTTATGCGACCGTTGCGAATATGGGTTCCAGCACCAATTATGGCAAAGGAGGATGTGATAGACATGCTGCGATACCAGAACTATAAGATCCCTTCCAATTGTGCGTAGTGTACCTCAGGGATCAATATTAGGTCCACTACTTTTTACTCTTTACATTAATGATTTGCCTGAGGTACTTGTTGACTCTAGAGTGAACTTATGGTGCCTCAACTTTTTGATCACATGTTAGACTAACCTGGTTTATTTTGTTTTTTACTGATTATAACTTGTTTAATTTGAGTAAATTCGTTTTACTTTATTATTTTAATAATTAAGTATTGTGATTGATTTTTTAAAAAAAAAAATTGCTACCCTCAAAATTTTTATTTTCACGTTTCATAACTAGTAGACGCGAAAAAAGCAATAAAAATTTTCAGTCCGTCTGTCCGCCGTACGCCGTACGCAAGATCGTTTGGAGGCTTGTAGCTGCCAAACGCTTTGAGATATTAAATTGAAATTTTTTTAACGAATAGACGGGGTAAGCGCCTTGACCAAATTTTTAAAGGTGGGGGTGTGAGGGGGAAGGAGGGGGAAGTGTTTTAGACCGAAAATTTTGGTTTCCAGATCTCAGTAACCCCTAATGTTAGGAAGCTGAAACTTGAAATTTCTATAGAGCTCTGATAGTAGACCCATTTGCAGAAAAATTGTGGAGGGTGAAAAGGAAAAAGTTCTGATGCTTATATCTTAAGAACCTGTAATGATATAAGCCTTAAACTTGGTATTTAGATAGAGCTATAGTAGCGGAAAGTTGGAAAAGTAAATTTTTTTTTAGGGGTAGTATGCTACGGGGGTTGGGGGTGTTTTTCCTAACTATTAAACGGTTCATGCTAGAAAGTTGAAACTCGGTGTGTATATGTAAATCAACTAGAAAAGTAATTGTTATAGAAAAAAATTTGAATATTCATTGGCGTTTAGAAAGGAGGGCAAAAAAAATTATTTGTAAATATAATAAAGGGTTTTCCAATAAGGACTTGACAACTTTTTTTCAAAATAATATAATATAATTTGCAGACGTTGTTTCTTCGTGTACTTTACCATGATAAAAATGTTAAGTTTACTGAATAAATTGACAGTGACAGTTTGATGATTAGTGAAAGGGTGCGTTCACAAATTAAATTCAAAGTTGTCAAGTCCTTATTGGAAAACCCTTTATATATAAAATGCATATATTTTCACGATTTTCTTCATATCTACTAGGTCTTTCCAAATATTGAATTCATTTTTATTCTACTGATTCTTCGTATAAATACCTAGAATGTGTGTTCAAGGTTTTTTGAAATTCGACCCCTAAGGGTAGTGTGGTACAAGTGGGGGTGTTTTTCCTATATATGGAACGGCTTAAGCTACAATGTTGAAACTCGGTGTGTATATGTAAATCAACTAGAAAAGTAATTGTGATAAAAAAAAATTTGAATATTTATTGGCGTTCAGAAGGGGGGGGGGCAAAAAAAAATATTTGTAAATATAATAGATATAAAATGCATATATTTTCACGATTTTCGTCATATCTACTAGGTCTTTCCAAATATTGAATTCATTTTTATTCTACGGATTCTTCGTATGCATACCTAGAAAGAGTTTTCAAGGTTTTTTGAAATTCGACCCCTAAGGGTAGTGTGGTACAAGTGGAAGTGTTTTTCCTATATATAGAACGGCTTAAGCTACAATGTTGAAACTCGGTGTGTATATCTAAATCAACTAGAAAAATAATTTTGAATAAAAAAAACGAATACCTATTGGCGTTCAGAAGGGGGGCAAAAAAAATTATCTGTGAAAATAGAATGCATATTTTACCACGATTTTCGACATATCTACTACCTCGTCCCAAATAATGAATTTAATTTTATTCTATGTATTCTCCATATGAATACCAAGAAAGTGTTTTCAAGATTTTCTGAAAATTGACCCCTAAGGGGGTGTAAAGTGATTGTGTACTTTTTCATAAACTATTCCATATCTCTCAGATCCAATCAGATTTTCACTTCCATGATCTTGTTCTTTTTGATAGGCTTTCAGTCACATAGTAGCCTACACCGCATTTCAGAATTGAACGCGTTCCTATCTTCTGCCGGAAAAATAATAAAGTTACGCCCAGATTGTTGGCAGATTTTTTATTATTATTATTTATACATACATAAATAAAATGAAAACACAAAAAAATTAAGTTCACTTTTGTTTTATTTATTTTTTTAGTTTTACGTTTAAAATGCATTTGATCAATTAGTTGACATAAAATTTTCGGAAGTTTTTTCATTGTTTAATATTTCGTGTAGCCACCTTTTGCTTTTAATACAGCTTGAATACGTCTTGGCATGCAGTCAATAAGGTTTTTACAGGTTTCGGGTGTAATTTTATTACTTTCACTGCTTTGAGATTTTGGCCGTGTGTTTGGGATCATTATCCTGTTGGAATTGAACATCTTGAACACTTTTGTCCCATTTCTCCAGACTTCCCAACAATTTAGTATCCAGTATGTTGATATAATCCTGGGCTGTCATACGTCCTTCAATTTTTTCAATCATTCCAACCCCTGCGGTTATCATGCAACCCCATATCATAATTGAACCCCCGCCAAATTTTAAATTAGGGCATACATGTCGTTCCATCAAAGGTTCATTCGCTTTTTTCCACGTCCATTGATGCCCGGTTGATCTAAACCGATTAATTTTTGTTTCATCCGACCAAATAACATTATTCTTCAAACGCCAATCTCAATTTCCGGTGCCGCTTAGTAAGTAGTGTTTTTTTTACTTTTGCTCGACCTTCATGGCCAGCCTTTCGCAAGTGTTTTCGAATAGCCTCATTACTAACGACAAAATTTTCAGATTGGCGAAGGGACTTGTTTATTTAGGCTGCGTTGTCATGAACACCATGGCGGATTTCACTTAAAATTCGGCGCTTATGATGCTCCATAATAATGGGTTTGCGTCCTGGCTTATTTGGTGGAGTTCATATTTCCATGTTTTTATGGACATTACCCACACTTCTAACCGAGCAGCCTACTTTAGCACCAATTTTAGGATGCGCTCAGCCATAAGCAACCAATTTCTTGATTTCTTTCTTGACATAAGCACTTAATGGGCGCATTTTCGTTATTTAATTTAATTAATTTAACTTAATCTACAAAAACCATAAATTACTCTAAAAAATTTTCATAATAAATTTATTTCTTACCGAGTATTAAGAAAAACCCAAACATGTAAAAAAATTAGACACAACAACTCCTTTTTTGTTTTATCGCCGCAAGTCACTTAAATCAACTAATTGATCAAATGCAATTTTTGACAGACTGCGCATTTTCTGACTCAAAATCTCGTTAAATTGCGAAATGTATGTTATGTTATAAATATGCATACATTCTTACTATACATAGTGTAGATGTAAGCAAAAGAGACTAAAACAATCATGTTTAATCGTGATTACAATTCAAACAATACATTTATTTGATCAAAAAGTTGAGGTACTGTATATGCGGATGATGTCTAACTTTACTTAGGTCGTCCAATCGGACTTGTTGAGGATTGCGCGAGTGGTATCAATGACTACTTGGAGCGAGTTTTCAATTGGTCTGTTTGCAATAGTTTAAAACTAAATGAGATGAAGTCACAGTGCATTGCTTTTTTTATTAAGATTGCCACCTTCTAGAGGAGTGCCTTCCAAGAGTTGTCTTGAATGAATTATCGCTACGAAGAACTGTTAACTCCACTGTCAAAAAAATTTTATAAAATTTATATCTGCACCAATACCAAAATTCAGGCAAACACTGGCATCCCAAAGCATAAACTGTGGGTCCCGTGTCCAGCGACTGCGGATCTTATTGCGAAGGCGCATGATGACCCAATCTCATCTCATTGTGGGGTACACAAAACAGTAGAACTCCTACAGAGGTACTGTAGCGGATGTTCAAGCATCGAATTGAAATATTATAATATCACGAACAAGAAAATTAAAATTGTTCAAATCGGAAATATTCGTTTGCACAAATAAAACCTATTGTCATTTGCCGTTAAATAAAACGTCTAAAAATAGAATCTCGATGTAAACCGATGTTTGAAACCGGTACCGCATTGTAGTCTTTCAATTTAGAATTTTAAAACCAAAAACCAAAAACTGTAAAATCGTTTTTTAAACTTAGTTATAAGAGTAGATATAATAATTTTTTTTAGTCTAGTACCAACCAACGACGACACTAGTCGTGCCTTTTATTTTAACACAAGTTATAAGACTCCAAGTATATAATATAATAATATGGTGTATATATATATATACATATACATGCCCCATAAGTGGTGACCCCGAAAACGAACATCGTTAAAATTATAAAATTAATTAAAATATAAAACCCCATAGTGGTATTAAAGTGGTAATAAAAACCCGACAAGCGAACAAAGTTACATGCCATGGTGAAAGAGTTGAAATCTTTCGTCCCATGCAACGCTTTTACATTGACTTCTTAGGTCCTTACCCGAGAGAGGGGGGGCCTGTCCCCGTTTCTAGTGGCCTCGGCTTACATGGCACACGGTCGCTGCGCTACGCCAAACGAACTGAAGACACTTTTAGAGTACGCTAGTAGGCAAGGAGACAGCCTTTTGGTAGGTGCGGATGCTAACGCTCACCACATCCAGTGGGGCAGCTCGGATATTAACGATAGGGGTGAGTCTCTTTTTGATTTCATAATTAATTCCAATCTAGCAATCTGCAATACTTAAGCGGAGCCAACCTTCGTAACAAAGGTCAAGAGGGAAGTGCTGGACATCACACTTGTCTCGGACTCCTATGTTATCAGGGTAAATAAATGGAGAGTGTCTAGTCGCGCATAGTTCTCTGATCACTGTTTGATCAGGTTTGATGTGATAGACAAGGCCCCCCAAGGCGCCGTTCAGAAATCCACGCAAGACAGATTGGACCAGATTTTCCAGACAGGTCTCCAAAAACTTGGCAAAACCACCAACAAGCCCTATAGAATCCGGGCCAGAGTTGGACAAAGAAGTCGATATGCTGACAGGTAAGTTGGTTGACGCTTTTAACAGGTCATGCCCCATCAGTAAACCCCCAAGGAAGACATACCCTCCATGGTGGGATGCTGACGTTAGGCTGTACAGGACCATCTCTCGCAAAATGTTCAACTTAGCAAAGGATAGTAATCTGCGGGAGGACTGAACGGCGTACAGAAATAGTCTCAAAGATTTTAAGAAGACAGTCAAATAGGCCAAGCGAAAGTCTTGGGGGCGCTTCTGTAAGTCAATCGAGGAGACGAGCGAAGCTGCTAGGCTGAGAAGAATTATATCCACAGATCCTGTCGCACCTGGCTACCTCCGGGACTCGGCGGGGGACCAAATCCAGCAGCCAAACGTTGGAACTGCTAATGAGCGTGCATTTTCCAGACTGCTCCAAGGTACTACAGGACTGCACAGACAGTCCATTGAACGAGTACGTCGGGTAAGAATCGTGCAACTCCATTGTCAGCCCGGAGAAGATAGTTTGGGCAATCAAGTCTTTTATGCCTTATAAGTCGCCAGGAGTAGACGGGGTGTTTCCAGCTATGACGCAAAATACGCTGCCCTGGCTAATACCCTGGCTACTGGTGATTTTTAGGGGATGCCTTGCTCTCGGCCACATTCCCTGCAAATGGAGGGAAGCACTAGGTTTCTTCATACCCAAAGCGGGAAGACCAAGCCACATTTTAGCGAAGGACTTCAGACCCATAAGTTTGACCTCCTTCTTACTTAAAACCCTCGAAAGGTTGCTGGAGATACACATCCGTGACAAAGCGGGTGTTATGGCCCTGTCGGGCTCACAACCTACACCAAAGGTAGATCGACCGAAACGGCACTACACCAGGTAGATCTGGTGATTGAAAAGTCTCTGTCTTTTAAAGAATTCACTCTTGCAGCCTTCCTGGATATCGAGGGTGCCTTTAACAACGTAAAAGTTGAAGCGATCAGTTATGCACTGAGGGATGTAGGGGTGGAAAGGGGGCTCTGTAACTGGATAACCGTAATGCTGAGCAGCCGTGTCATTGAATCGACACTGGGCAGTATCAAAGTACGCAGGTACACGGCCCGGGGTACGCCACAGGGAGGTGTAATTTCACCACTGCTGTGGCTCGTGGTAGTCAACACGATTTTAACTTCACTTACCCGTCAGGGTGCCAAGGTGGTCGCATACGCAGACGACTTAGCAATTTTGATATCTGGTAGGTTTCTCCCCACTATAAGTGACCTGCTCGAAAGGGCACTCGCACTAGTGAGCGCGTGGGCGGATGGCTGTGGACTGGGGTCAACGCCTCAAAGACAGAGCTAGTTCTATTCACGCGTAAAACCAAAGTCCCAGATTTCACACTTCCTAAATTGGGTGGTCTCACTCTACAACTCAAGGACAATGCTAGGTACTTAGGTATAATTCTGGACCGGAAACTTACCTGGGGTAAAAACATCGACGAGTGACTGAGACAGGCTCTATGTGCTCTCTACGCTTGCAGAAAGATGTTCGGAAAAAGGTGGGGGATTCTGCCAGGGATGGCTCACTGGATGTACACGGCCATAGTCAGGCCTATACTAACCTACGGGATTCTAGTGTGGTGGGTAGCTCTGGAGAAATCCACCTACCTAAGTAAACTCACCAAGGTTCAGCGTCTTGCTTCCACAGGAGCAATGGGCGTACTTAGCACCACACCTACAGCGGCACTAGAAATGATACTTCATCTTCTTCAGCTGGATATCTATGGGAAAAGTGTAGCAGCGAAAAGTGCTGTGCGCCTAGGACAGTCAGGCAGCTGGGTATCCAAACCTGGGGCACAGCAGCATACTCGGACGATTTAGTGACTGCAACCCGTTAGAGGATACAGACTACCTGATTCCGCAGCTAGAACTCTCTAGAAGATTTTCAACGAGGATCCCTAGGATATCTACACAGACGGGTCGAAGACAGACGCGGGTACGGGAGTAGGGGTATTCTCCGCCGACTTGAACTATAGCAAGGAATTCAGAATACCGGACTGTTGTAGCGTTTTTCAGGCGGAGATGATGGGAATCGTTCAGGCTTGCAATCTGCTAGAAGCCTGTGCAATGAGAAACAAATCCGTCGTTACACTAACAGACAGTCAGGCGGCTATCGAGGCGCTTGACTCACACTGTATTAAATCCCACCTCGTGAGGCTATGTAGAGATAATATTAGTGCTTTGTGCAACCTTATGAACATTGCAGTTTGTTGGGTTCCGGGTCACAGCGGGATTCCTGGTGACGAGGCCGCAGATGAGCTCGCAAGGAGAGGTTCGGCGTTGAATCAAGCGCTAGCGCTTCCAGTGAGGAGGCCTATGGAAAACATAAAACATGCTATCGACTTGACAGCCATATCAGAAGCTAACACAAGATGGTCAAGCCTCACATCGTGTCTCGTGGCCAGACAGCTCTGGCCGACCCTAAAATCCAAGCATTACAAAGTACATCCTACTCGGAGACAGGAATACTCGTCGTATCCTAATTGGTGTACTGACGGGCCATTGCCTGATCGGCAGGCATGCCAGGAGACTGGGTGTTGCGGACGTCACGGATCTGTGCCGCAGCTGTGGTGAACCCGATGCCGAGGAAAGTATTTTCCACCTGCTCTGCGAATGCCCGGGTCTGGCCTGGAGACGAGAACGTACTTAAGGTACGTGCTTCGCCATAGATTTGGGCGAGTTTGCAAGTACTAAACTGGACAAGTTGCTCCAGTTTGTCAGGCAGGCGGGGTGCTTTACCTAATTGGTTGTCTTGGGCACACGGGTATTCCTCTCTCGTACATGTGGGATCACAACGGACCCTTTGGCGGTTTATGTGTCCCTGTGTGTATGTGTACTTATGTGCACCTTACCTAAACCTAAACCTACTATGTATTGAACCGATTCTGTGCAGATACTTGCCAATATTCCTTAATAAATACGGAAAATATTTATTGACGTTTGACAAATGTCAAATATCAGCTGTCAGTGCAGTTGAGTTGCAGGGCGGCAACAGTGCAAATGCGAAAATTTTGTTGAATTTAGAAGCAGCTTTAGTGATCCAACTATGATCCCATTTTGATTTTGGATCATCTCAATTGTTGTTGTTTTCAATGTAAAACGAATGATCTTGATCGTGATCCAGTTGAAAAAAACACACCTATTGTCAGCTTCGTCACGTCCAAACTTGGTTATCAACCGAAAAACATAAGTTGTAAAAAACTAACGCCGGACAACTTAGTTGATCGCATAACTGCTTCCTTCAGACTATCATACCATCCGGATGATCTTATCCTGGCAACACCCGAATTCTGGCCGCTAGGCACTTTCGTCAAAGACTTTGTGCACCGAAAGAGGTGCCACCAAATTTTCGTTCGCACGACCATCTCAATTCACATATATAAACATTTATTCAAAAAATTTAATAAACTTATTTTATCAAAATGTGCGTGGGCTCAGATCCAAGCTGGCTGATTTCCGTTTATCTGCTTTGGAGGCTAGCCATGACATTATCTGCATCACAGAATCCTGGCTAAACTGCTCCGTCTAGAATTCTGAGCTCTTACCAATCTCATACTCCGTATTCCGAAGCGATCGCGACCTAACGCGTTCTTGCAAAAAAGATGGTGGTGATGTTTTAATCGCGGTCAGGGACGATCTCATGTCGACACGTTGTGATGATCTAGATTCTTATCCCATTGAAAGTGTCATTATTAAGGTGAAAACATCAAATGTTCATTATTTATATATCTGTTGTGTGTATGTTCCATGTGGGTGTGATATCACATCATTAGATAATTTCTTTGACAATCTCTCTTGCTTTGTTAACTCGCTTTGTCAAAACTCTAGCCTTATGATCCTTGGCGATTTCAACTTTCCTACAATTATTTGGAGCCAATGCTACTCTCACCCTATGCCCTCCAGTGACTCCCTTTCCATGTGCCTGTCATCTTTTTTAAACGTCCGCTCCTTCTCTCAACACAACCGAGTTGTAAAACACAAAGGGAAACTTCTTGATTTGATTTTTTCTAACACTGACGCTTCAGGAGATATGTATTTTAGAATGTCTCGACCAAAGCTTTCAAGCTTTTCGAACACATTGTTTTCTCAGAACTCCCAAACCCTTTGACTTATATAAAAATTAAGCGAGTTAGTGGCTACATTATCATACATCTATGTAAATTCCGACTTTCAGCTTCCTAGCATAAGAGGTACCTGAAATATTAAAACCAAAGTTTTCGTCCAACATTCCACCCACATTCCCCTTCACCACTCCATTAGAAACTTATCAGTTGAAGGGGTCCACTCAATCTACCATACCAATAAACTTAAATGCAATAGCTTCAAGGATTTGGGAGATGCAAGCCTTCAATCGACTGTTCGCACTGCCGAAATCCCATCACTCGGTAGCACACACTCAGAAAACTATTGGGATCAAATGGGATGGTTCTGATTGAACGTGTAAGCCGCGCACCACACATAACGTTTGTACTGCTCCCATGTCCGCAACCACGAAAAAATTGCAGCCAATAATTGTTATTATTCCTGAAATAAACAAATTTTTTATATTCACAAAAATTTGTCACATTCTGTAAATAATTAATTAAATTTTTGACGTTTGAATAAAAAAATGATGGAAAAATGGAAAACCAGCCGATAAAATTACCCGACCTATTAAATTGCTAACCAGAAGTGAATAATACAATTTTTCACCCAAAGAAATTAATCAGTGATACAAATTTAATACCCCAGATAACTTATCAGCTAGATAAGGTGAAAATAACCCGAGGTGAATAATACGGGCCTAAGCGTCACATAAAACTGCGTACATCTCTAAACTGCTCATAACTCCGTTAATTTTGCTCCGATCGACTTGAAATTTTGACACAACATTTTTGCAATGTTATACATTGTTTACAAAGTTTAAAACCTTACCCCACCATTAATACTGTGATGCGGTTTAGGTTACCATGCAACTGACAACCTAAAAAATAACGTCCAAATAATAATAATAATAATCACGTTCCAAATAGCTTACTGGTTATTCTTTAGGCTGTCAGTTCTATAGCAACCCACACCGTATCTTGGCATTAAATACGTTTCGGACTTCAACCCATAAAATAATAAAGTTCCGTCCAGACTGTTGGATAATTTTTTAATCCCTTGATCACAAGCCGCAACTACACGGTAAATGCCCCATACAAAATTCAAGTCTACTTGCACAACAAAACAAACGTTTAGTTTTAATTATTCTAGAAGCATATCTACACATAGATACTAAGTTTCACCTTTCTAGCAGAAGCTGTTTTTGAGATATAAGAAAATATGAAACCGCTCCATTAAAACACGTTGTTTGTTAAATTTAGCTTTTCTTTTTATTTCATTCCATTTCTAATTCCACTCATCGAAAAAATACAATATTATTTTCTGTAAGGTAAGGTATTTAAAATCAAAATATGGATATTTATTAAAATTATAGTTTCGCTAGTCTTTTTAGGCAAAAAATCGTTTAAAAGTTCTATTTAAAAGAAACATCGCTAATGAAAAATTACAAACTACACTACAAAAACTACATTAATTTTTGTAATAATAGAAATTAAAGAACATTGAAATTATATTCTTTTACACATATCACTATCTTATTTTCGTTATGAAGTAGTGAAAAAAATGACAATTTTTGAGTGCTTTTGAGTCTCTTAAAAAATAATATAATAAGAAAATTAGTATATAATAATGTATTCAACTTATGCAATGCTACTTTCTAAAAAATGTATGTAAATATGTAATTAAATCAGATATATTATAAAAAATTGTAATAGCATTTTAATTGTTATTTGTATATTTTACTTAAACATAACAAAAATAATATGCTTCGTATATGTAATAAAAGTTCGGTTTATGCCTTTCTAAGTTGTTTTTTTAGTAATAATTTGTGCAAAGCTTACTAAAATTAAAATAGTTTCTAAATTTTATTTTCACTTTCAACAAAGATATTTTCTAGATAATATTATATAGAAGAAGTGTTTTTTGTGATTTTTTGTTTATAATATAATAAAATTCCTTATAAAAATACAGATTATATAAAAGATTTACGTAATATTATTTTTAATAAGAATATAAAATTGCTTAATTAATGATCACAACTCTTATAATATAATTTAATTTAGTTAAAATAATTTTATAAATTTTTCTTTTATTTTGTAATATAATATATAGTATTTTGTCTAAGAATACAATTAATAATTCTTATTAGGAACCAATTCCCTAATTTGCTCATCAATTTTCGTAAATTTAATTGGTGGTTGAGAAAAACTGCAACACATATTCATCGTGAGTATAATGGACTGGATTCTAATCGTAATTGACTTACTAATGGACCATTAAAATGCTGGTTTGATATTTTTGTTTTTGGGAAATATGTTGGTTTTAATGACTTGTTAGTTTATGTAATAAGTTTTAGATCCAGACATTTTAATTGAGTGTATTTAAAAAAGAAAACATTATCGGGCCTATTATGAAACTCAACTCACATTTGAATTTGACTCGAATTAAATTTGGTATTATGAAAATCGACAATTGGAAAGTCACTTCATTTCCAGCAGCCGAGTAAATTTGACAATTCTTTCAAGTAAATACTCACGATCGGCTGTTATTATACGCAGTTATCTTTACTCACGCTTTTTATTGGACTCAAAGTCTAGTGAAACTCGATAAGTAGGCACTCGCCGAGTTTCATAGTCGCAGAATGTGAGGTTTTTGGTCGAGTCGAGTTTCGTAATAGGTCCCGTATATATTGAAATTGTACTTTTTTAAATTAATTGATACCAATTTACTTCTAAAAATTGCATGTAACATTTTTAAAACAAAAAAAAAAGGACGTTGGAAAAATATTTTAACAGTAAAAATTAAGAAAATCGTTCATTAGATAAGATACACATAAAAAAAATAAATTCATTTTAAATAAAATCGGGCCAAGTTTCGGATAATTTATTAGCCTCAAATAATGCTTTGTGCTCGATTTGACAATAATTAGTTGATAAATTGTATTTGTCTTTTAGATGGTATAATTAATGGCATGTGTGAAATATTTGAAGAAATCTGCATGCGGCGATGGATTAAGTAGATGTTAATTTCATTGTTTAAGATTTGTTAAAGTCTCAAGAGTTTATTATATTTCCTGTGCAGAATGTAGTTATTGTTTCTTGGAAATTTTTTAATGTATTTATTGTAATTTAACTGCAAATGTTAGTCAATAGAGACGAGTTACGAAAAACATATTCGTTCCAAATATTTAATCTACATCTATCTAAACTGTTCAGTCGTCAAGATTCATTTGATGTATATTTTCTCACTTTCATTCCAATTTTACAAAAAGACTTATTATAATCTTTCCAAAAAGAATATATTTATTGTATCGTATATATGTATATACATATATATATTTAAATACGAGTATTATATCCGAATTCCGATCAACACTAATAAATCAAAATATGCTTAAGACAATCAATAAATTCCCTATCGCCTCTTTTTTAGACCCCAAATATTTTCCATAAGGTGTTGAACAAAAACACCATCAAAACTTTTTTTTTTAATTGTATGATTCTGATGATCGTTAAACAAGAACTATCGAGAGATATTCATTAAAACCCGACATTTCTTACGATCATAAATAGTAAATCGTCTTTGATGCTCGTCGTGTTTATGTTATGTTAATAAAAATATCGGCAATTTGTTCAATAACTCTTTTAATCTTTGTAACTCCAAATATTCCAAGGAACCTGTTCCCAAGTGTATGTATTTATTTTACATACATATCTTGCAATCTTGTATTGAATTTTGTACTAATAATTATCGAAAGTTGTGAACAAAATAGAATCTGTATAGTAATTCAGTCTCGAGCTGGGTTGGCTTTTTGTCAACCTTTCGACCACGTTATGTGCAACTAAATTTTTTGAGGGATCGGCATTTCCTATCCTATCGTTTTATGACAATACAAAAATGTTATGGCCGTAGATGCAAACATAAAGGAATACTAAAAACTGGCAAATATAAATAAAGGTTTTCGTAAATTTTTGCCGGCTATTGATATTCGTGAATTTGTACAAAATTTTTTTTTCCAGTAAACAGGAACCGTTAAGGTGACTTGTTTCGGTGATAGGCGAAAAACCTTTATATGAGAAATAAAAAGTCGCTGACCATTTTTTATGAAGGGAAATGTTAGAAATTTATGATTAAATTGTAACGCTGCTAGTGACAATCTCTAGGTAGTTCTGAGTACACTCACGACCTAGCCTATCGCTCAAATTAACCTTTTGAGCGTGCGCACCTTATAATTATTATCTTGCATCACGACTACACCGTATATCAATACTCGTTTATGTATTTCTTTTTCAGATACAAGACCAGAGCCAAACATGCAATTACGTCGTTTTGATAATCGAATTAAATTTAAATGAGTTGCTGCAACCACATGCCGGTATAATTGTATCATTACAAAGTGCATTACTGAGAATGATTGCAAATAGACTTGTAATTAAGTATGAGGATAGGTATACAGTATGTGACTTTTTGAATTGGAATATTGGCATAGATACCTTGTATATTATATTTTTCGATGTCCGATTTACACATTGAAGACTAAAAAAACGAAACCGCTGATTCTGAAAGAAGAATTCAAACATAAATTCTACGTAAGTTTACAATGAAAAAGTTGAAAAACCTTTTTTAAGAAAACTCACTGTAGAATTTTAACAGTCGACAAATAATTGATTGTAGTTAGGTGAGCAGTTTTTTTAATTGGACGGCAAAAAATTAAATAGTTAAAAAATGCATTATCTTCGTTGTCATTCTTTTATTGGTCCTCTCTCTCTCATCATCTTTCATTCAACCGTTTTGCGTTTATCCATCTTCTTCAAATTTATTTCAGACTGTCTGGCAGCCAATTTTCTCTTTTAGTTTTAAAAATAATTAATTTTGATGTCATGCAAATTACTCAGGTTGGCTCACTGTAATTCGTAGGTAAAAATAAATGTAGGTACAAGTTTAGATTGTTGGGTTTTATTTTGAACACAAGCAAAATTCATTAGGAAACTAGTGAAAGTTGTGGGGTAAATTTGTTTGCATCAATGAATCAATCAACCAATAGTGCAGCTGAAAACTGACTACAAATTTCAAACGTAAGATGTTGAAGATTGCAACAAAACCGCAATTACGAAATAACATTATGTAAAGTAAAGCATTCAGAAATTCACATAACAACATTGTGATCTTACCCAAAATTAGACTACGTATATGCGTGGTATAATTTTTAAAATAAAACTTACTCGTGATAATGCTAAATTATCGCTGTTAGTATCATCTACATCACAGATAACAGGTTTCATTTTTATTTTTTGAATGTACATATTTACTGTTGTTACAATGATGAGCACTTGACTTGTTATGCGTAGTCTACAATGGCCATTATTATCAAAAATTAACTACATTTTGCACAATGCGCGAGTATAGCATAGCCATTTATGCATACGCAACAATTTTCTCTAAGATTGCACTGACTCTCAGATTTCATCTAGAGGATAAAAAGCTTGTTTTCTTTTTGCTGAGTGTTGAGAGTGATATCATGTATAATTACGAGTATTCATTTTCATTCCCTAGATTATTTTGAGAAATTTATAACGAAGATTTCTTGTTCAAGGATGCAATGAGTACTCTTTGCCAAGTTTTTTCTACAATTCCTTCCTACTCTCTTCTCCTTCGCACTAAGGACCACGGAAAAATATCTGACAGAAAAATATAGCGCCCATTAAGGCTCAGTTTGTTTTTGAAAATTAGCCAAAACCATAGGCTCCGTGGACAAAAACCGTGGCCCGAAAGGTTCAGATCACCATGGTGCAGTTGGATCACAACGGACCCATACAGCAATCTATGTGCTAGCTATCTCTGATAATAGCACTAACCTAAATCTTTGCCAGAATGCATAATTGAGTAGTAGGGGAATGATTTCCTGGAAATGACACGAGTGGAGAAGTTCGTCAAGAAGTTCAGGAACTAAAGTATTACGCCTTTCGATAGGATTAAAACAATTGTGGTTCACTCTATTTAAGCAGCGATTTTTACTAATATGTTGATAGTCATTTTTTCGCTCTAACATGATACATACTGTTAATTCTGATTGATTACTTTGCGCTTCTTATCCTATAGATAGCTTTCATGTGTTAAACAAGTTACTACATCGCTCCTGTTATGCAGCTATAATATAATAATTATCTTTTGATCAAATAAATGATTCGTTGTGTTTATTTTACATATCCCACATACTTATATTGCAGTAATTTAGTTTAAAAGATTATTTACTTAATATCCAAATCGTGACAAAATTTATCGCTGTTTTTGTTAATCAGGGCGATAATGTTTCTTCAACTTCTACTAAATTTTTTATTTTTATCCCAAAAATATGTAATAATATGGTTGTTGCTCTGTAACTTCATGTCATCATGGAGTCAAGAAATTGTAAATTGAGCTACTATAACTAGAGATTATTTAAAAGTAATGGTATAACAACTTCCCTAAAGATCATTTTAGATTGTACAAAATCAAATTATATACCACTTTAGTTGTCCAACAAGCGGCAAAAAACAGGTAACTGTTACATCTTACCTTATCCTACATCAAGCCATAAAACCTCACAGTCTAAATAACTTCTATAAAATTCGGTTCATAGATTTAGTTCAACCTTTATCTCGTAAACATCTAAAATACCTGACTAAGAGAAAGTTCTCCTAGATACCTAATGAGTCAGCACAAAACTATCCGAGTTACCTGTGCTAATACCATTATATTATTTTGGATAGAATTTCGCTACCTCTGTGTCTATTTCATCGTAAAGTTCCAAACGGATAGTGTGTGGTTGACAAACAAAAACTTTGTCAAATAATTTTACTGTGTCAAATAATTTTACTGTCCTGGGACCAATATCAAAATTATTTTGTGTATTATTTTCATCGTTTAATTTAATTTTTTACAATAGAAAAACGAATTACTAGAGATTTTTTGTGTGAGGGGTGATATAATTTTATGAAAGAAAGAGATATTATAAGTGGTTGTATCGTTTCAAAATTCATAACAGCTGGTGTTTTGATTGTTTTTTTTTCTCGGAAATTCAAAAGTTTGTATTTTTGTATTGAAAAGCTATAGCTCAAAATGCCAACGTGTCTCAAATATAGTTTGTACGTTAAAATAAAACTTAAAGATCAATACCAACTTCTTAAAGCACACAAAAAACATTTTTTACTCCGAAATTGAACTCAAAGTGCATGCATAAAATTTTATTTTTAGGTATATAAAAGATAATAAATGTCTATTTCGTTAGAAAAATTTAATCGCTAAGTTAACGGAAGTACTTTTTTGTTACAGAAAGCCTTAAATGGGAACAATGAAAAAAAAAATGATAGTGAATGAATTTCAGTTCAGATGTACGAGTATTTTGTGGTTTCTTTATTTTTGAGTCACGAAATTTACTTTAGACATTTGATCACGAACTAAGTCAAGGGTTCAATTTAGTAAAAGATTGAAAAGATGTCCAGACAAATTGATGGATTTTTTTAAATGAACTATGTTCCTTTTTAAACTATTATCCTACGGGCTTCAATGGGTGGTAATTTATTGTTATTTATTCACTTTGAATTTTAATTAGGGTTTAGAGTCAATTAGCAGATCGGAAATTTTAGTAGTTTAAATTTAAAAAAAAAAGTGTTTGATCACTAATTTTCATATGAAATTAAAATTAGAACGGGATTTGTGAAAATTCCATAAATATGAAAGTTTTGTCAGAAAAAAACTTTATGACTGTTACTTTTTAAGATATGTACTAAATTCCGTTTTTAATGCGGAAGATATTGGAGAACGAAGGAAAGGTCATAGATATATACCTATATCTACTGGAGATGACAAGCAGCGGTTCAGTTGAAGGCGAACATTGTCACATTCACTTGCACGCAAAACAACAACAAATTGACATAACGCACCTATTCTATCTCACTCACTCACACGTTAAGACAACAACAATTTGATAAAACGACCATGTTTTGTCTCAATTCTCATCGTGTTTTTGGCTTCAAAGCTCTTTTTCAAAACCGGTGGCTTGTCATTTTCACTATCTCTATGGGAAAGGTCATTAATTTCCAACACAACATATATTATTCGTGAGAAATTCCTTAAATTAAATATTTATGATATGATTTCAAACAACTGAATTTTAAACCAAACATTTCTTCCAATCTTTATATCAATATTACTGATTCGATTTAAATTAAGAAAAGTTATTTATTTTTTTGTTTATACACTTTAACGTCTTCTCGTTATGTTTTTGTTTTTTTATTACAATTTTTTAAATAATATCTTATTATTAATTACTTAATTTCGTTTCTACATAAATATCATCGCCACTTTTATTATTCTCATAATTTTCTTTTCTCATAACTAATAAAAAGTTAAAAAATAAATTGGTATCATTAAAAACATAAATTTATACTAAGAAAAAAATTTAAAAACATTGAACATATAGTTATATTTAGTTCTTGATAATTCTTTCTCGTGTTTTACAATTTAAACGTCTCTTTCTGTCTTTTTTTCTAAAAAAAATCACTATAAAATTTATTTATCTCTCTAATATATGGCAGACAATCTACATATACATACTTTATAAAGCAGAAATTTGTAATTATATTTCTGTACTTTGTCTTTTTTAAATTGTTTAATGTTATTGTCTTTCAGGTGGTTTTATACAAAAATATGGAATTATTCTTTTTTATTTTATAATTTGTTTTTATATTTATTTTAAAAGTAAACTGAAATGTTGTTTTCTTGTCATCTTTTTCTACAAAATATTCCGCCAGTAAATTGGATGTTTCTTATTATTTTTCATTTTCATTTAATTGAATTACTTAAAAAATACGTAATCAGGAATGTCTTTTGAAACGTATCATATTCATATTATAAAAATATATTTTACAATTAAGTTTTGTTTTGAGTGTCATAAAAATTCTGAACACTTTTAAAATTTGGAGCTTTTACATAATGAGTTAATTGAAAATTGGTTCTGAAAATTAAATAAAGTTGAATTTTCGATGTTCAGACCAGAAAATAAAACGACAATGGGACATTAAAATGACATTTCTTTCTCTAATTTTTTTTAACGATTCATTAAAATTAATTACCGATTTGAATAGAACACGTGACAAAATAAAACAATAGAATATCTGGTCAGTATTTTGAATTGATAGCTTAATTTTATCAAAAATTCATTTGAATAATTCGACACAATTTAATTGATACATCATTCTTAACGACCCATTAAATCAGGAAATCATAACTATCCAGTTTAAAGGACTACTAGAAATAAGTTCTCATTCAAAATTCATAAATATATAATAATTGCACTTTCCAATATTGTATTATGAAGCAGAATATACATGCGTAAGTTGAATGCAATCCTTGCGATCGAAATAGAAAGAAGAACAATTAGACTAAGGGTATATTTGGAACCAGTTTTACCAAATGTGAATTTAGAGAATGCAGTCTACGGATAGGTTCCGACTCTATGCCTCTACCTGGAAACAAATGGTGAAATGGTTGCTTTATTACTCCACCCAGTAAACAAATTGTGATATCTGTCTAAGAGAGTTGGATTTATGTATAGGAAAATTTGTAGCAGCCAGCACTGAAAAAACTAAGGTACTATAAAAAAAAAACCCCGACCTTTTAAGTATGAGAAGAAGCTAGAATTTTATGCAGGGGTTCGAATTCCTCATAAGCCTTGGGATTATCATCCTTGGCTGATGTAAAAATAGACAGAAGCTTTGCCGGTTCCCCAGAAGAACGCTGTTACTACTCTAAAAGAAATCAGAAAGATGTGCAGCAAAATTCATTCGTATTTAGAAGAAGTTACGTGATTAAAAATTAGCTGATATAATTTTGCACACCTAACAGTGTGCTTAAGACATAAAAATGTGTAAGCAAGTTTTGATTCGGCATGTTATAGTTATGTATCCAAGATATTTTTGAAATGCAGAGATTCACCAGTTTTGAAGTACACAATAGTAGAGTTTTCATTGCTTGCCTAGAACGATTTTATGTCATTTTCGTCGAAACCAGAGAATGTCATGTAAATGTGGCAACAGCATTCATTTCACTAATACAAAAACGAACACGCTTAGATGTTCAGGGAAACAAATCAAAACAAATTTTGACTATCCAAAGATATGATAGTGTGCGTCATATGTGTAAATTCTTATCCTCCGGTTCAAATTAAAAATGCGTATACGGACAGTAGTAAGACGGGAGAGTTGAATTTTGGGAAGTATTGGAATGCAGGAGGATATTTCCTGAATAGAAAGAGAACAGTGATGGCTGTGATACCACCCCTTCTTGGAATGCATTGCATACACATGGTAAATTTATAAACAGGGGAGTGCAACTATAAATGTTTGATAAAATATTGGCTTAATGGTGTATGTAGTCTGTTTTTCTTTATCAGGAAAGTGAAAGGGTATCCCTTTTTCTTTACGTGGAAAGTGAAAGGATATTGTTGGAATTCATGCGGGAAGGATTATTTTTTTCGTTCTTGTTTATCACTATTATGCTTGATAGGGTACTACTTTCTTACGCATCGATAAAAATTAAAAAAACGGGAATTACATAAAAATCAGACCATATCTTTTCCTTCGAACTTGGACACTAGATCCTTGAGAACTTCTTTATATATTAATGGATCGATATTTTTAGCCAATTGATACAGTACAAACCAATCGCCAATCTGGCACCGATTGGCGATGTTTTCGATATCTTCTTGGCGTGAAATTCGCGAACGGGCACGCAACAGGAGCATTCGTAGTTTGGGTCCAACGAAGATGGCCAACCTGTAGACTAATGAAATTCCAGACAGGATACTCAAAATGATAAACCAGAACCACAAAAATACGTAGATTTTCTCGTTGACGATGTTGAGTGGCAGAACGCAAAGGCCATCGAACTTCTGAATCGAGCCGGACGGACCGTATTTACGGAACGTGCATTTTGTTACTTTCGGAAAAACTCGAGCCATTGGATCGTGTCGTTCGTCCGGTTCCATTTCCGTGAATTTGAGTACATCGCTACCATACGTTGAGAATTCACCATCTAGAAAGAAGTCCATGAAGTAGATCTGACCGACGACATTGATGAAGTTGAGAACTTCGCACAGGACGAAGCGGTAGGCATAGAAGTTGTGTCGATTGATGTTCTCTACGAAGTAGTCAACAAGTATCTTCTTGCGGTCGTTCTTGCACCCCTCGTTCATGATTGGGCAGTTCAAATCAAGGACAAGCATTTTGATTCGCCCCCCCTCCCATGACTTCCATAGGTAGCGTGGTATGTAGAATAGAATCGCTTGGAAGAATAGCACGAAACAAACCCACTGGTAGTACTTGTGGTATTTCACTTCGTCTCCTTCAACATGGGTACCGACGCCTGGCTGGACAACATCATGTCCTACCACTCCAGTCAAGTGCTCAGGCACGGTGAACGTCGAGTAGATCCAGCAGTAAGTGTCCATGACACTTAGCGGGATTTCATCTACAATACAATCGATCGGATCGCCGATGTATTGACGCGAGGTCACCAATAATGAGAACACGACCAGGATAATGACCGTGGCCTTGTAGTGCATCCGAAATATGTTGTTATCGATGCATATTTGGTCGATCTTAAGCAGCCCCTTAACAGAGCCGAACACATCAAACATATTGTTGCTTTTCTATAACGCAAACAAAAATATTTTTTTTTTCAATTAAAAAACTATCACTTCTTCCGATTCGTTGCACTACCAAAGTGAGCACTATTTCAATCAAATTCGTATCTTTTCTATAAATTCAAAAAAATTGCGCTTTCTTTTACACACTTTTCTTGCCGAAACTCAAGACTGATCAATCATCTCTCACTGATAGCACTGAAGATTGCATTCAGGCTGGATGCGCACTGCTTCGAAATTTTCACAGCAGATTCCAATGCCCTCAATCGAAGACATGAACCACGCACGGTTTGGTAATATTCCTAGATTCTTAATGTCGTTAGTGCGATCATGGAAAAGTTGTTCTGCAGCGTTATCTCTGGTCTACACAAATTCGCGAATTTTCGTAATTAATTGAGTAATTAAAAAGCGCACTATTGCATTAATTTCTTATTTTGTTTTATTATTTGTTTGCCTGTCAGTTTTTTCTTTATATTTCTTGAAGGAATTCCAGCGCACTATAATTCACTCCACGCACGCTCACACCACTTAACCGGAGCGTTCGGTTCGAAAACAAATTCGTGACTACTTAGTAGCCGAACATACTGAGAAATTACCCCAAGAGTATCTTTGGGCCTGGCTGCAATCGCCATACAACTATCGGATTTCCAGTTATAGAATTAAAATCGAGTGGAAGTGGTTACACACCTCTGTAAATTTACCTCACATGTACGATATATGGATAGGGAATACGAAAATCGAATGCAAGTGTGAAAAGTTGCCATGCAACTTTAGTAACTTTAACAATTTCCCCTACGCGTTTTGTTTCCCAACAACGCGGAGTACCACCAGGCCAAAGTAAGCGAGCATTCTTACGAAAAAATTTCGTTTTAGGGATGAGAGAGCAGCAATTTCTCATTTCATAGTAATTCGTAACTCAAAGGCCAGCAAAGGTTGGGGTCTTTCTTCTTTAGGTAACAACAATTTTTGTTATTAAGCTTTAATCTATTTGTCTCTCTTCTTCAGATTCTTCTTTTACGGGCACTTACATGCCATTATTATAATTTTTTTTTCAAGAAGAATAGAAATAATCTGCATAATATTTAAATACATTGCTTGGAATTTGATTACCTAAAGACGCTGGCTTCTGTGATAAAGAAGGCGCGAACCCAGATATAGTGAAAATTAATCATTGAAATTAAAAAATATGATTATAATATAACAAGTGAAAGATAACAACTTAAAGCAACTTCGATTTAAATTTTTCATAATTTCTAATACATACATATTTGTGATTAATGACGAGTAAACCTAGTAATAGACGGTCACTCAAAACCGTCAATGCATTGACACTCTGACGTCAAAATTACGTAGAATGTGGTCACAAAGTTGTCAATTCAGTGTCAATCCATGTGATCGTCATTTTTGTGACAGTCAGTGCATTGATTGTAGAATTGACTACCGAATTGACACATTTTTGTGTTAATACATTGACAATTTTGAATGACCGTGTGATGACCCTGTCAATGCGTTTGGACTAATTGACAAATATTTTGGATGGGTCGTCAATGCATTGACTCTGTCCCATGGATTGACACGACACAAAATTCTGCCGTGTCCTTTCTCTACAAATTGACACATTGGCAACTAGTTCGAACGAAAATGATTTAATTGTGGGACTTCTCTTGTATTTATTTTTACTTTATTATTTTTAAATAATAAAGTTTTGTGATCAACTGGAAATTTATAAATAATTTGCTACACTAAATATTAGTATTTTCATATTTTGGCAATGGTTATTCCCAAAAAGCAAAACCAAATTTTTCCTCCCGCTGTAAGGAAAAGCGTTTGAATATGCTTAGCTATTAAACGTGTTGAGATATTAAGTTCACTTTTTTTTTGTAAATTGGGTAAGCCCCTACTAGAGTCACTGTATAAGAACTAACACAAACATCCACTATCTTGAGTACGGACAATGACCGCTTTTGGTACCTTTTTAGTACTCTTAAACCCTGCGAACTCCAAAGTTCGCAGGTTTTTTAAATGGCATAGTTTTAGAGTGTATACGTGTAGCAGATGGATTTTGATTAACGTTTCACGGAATCGAGATACAAATGTCTCATGAAATGTCAACTAAATACAGCGTTTATCCACTTTAGTGGAGATAAAAATGAAAAATCGGACAACTGCAAGAAAATTTCAAATGTACTAGTTTCAAATGAAACACACATTGTCCGTACTCAAGATAATGGATGTTTGTGTTAGTTCTTATACAGTGACTCTAGCCCCTACGAGTTGTATCTTTTGGTGTGTGAGTTGTGAGGGAGGAGCGTTTTACTCTAGAAGGCTGAAACTTGAAGCTTGTATAGAACTGGGTTGCAGAGGAGTGTAGGAGTATGCAGTATGCGTCCGAAACGCTCGATAGCTGAAATTGAAGTATTCTAATCTCCTAAACGGTTGAAGTCGAAAGGTGAAAACTTTGTGGTTGGTTGTCTTAAGAGATACTAGCAGCCTAAACAAGAACTAAAATTCTGAAGATGGATCTCCACCTTCCTGGTGGGTAAGAAGGTTCTCAAGTTGTCTCAACATTTGACTGTATTTCATATGATTTAGCGGCAGTTCGTTCGTTTTCGGTGTGTTAGTTATGCGTTCCTGTTACTAAATGGTAAAGTTGGACGATGCATGGTGGATGGTGGATGTTAGATAGTGTATGGAGGATGGAGTACAGAGTATGTATGATGGTAGATGGTGGATAGAGAATGGAAATGCAGGATGTTCGATGTGGATGATGGATGGGAATGGTGGATAGAGGATGGAGGATAGGGATTGTACCAAGAAGTCAATATTTGGTTTTACAGTATTATAAGTGAGCTCTATTTAATGTAAGATTTATGACGGGTGACGTGGGGTACGGAAGTGAGGAATACCAATTTTTTTTAAAAAAAAATCTTACTTTTTAAGAACCACTTCGCATATGAACTATTGGTGAGGGGTGGCAGAGGGAGAAAGAAAAAAATTCGGAGTCTAATTTCTCAAAAACTGGGAACTGTAGACAGATAAAAATTTACGGCAAAATTCCTGCAGGTACAAGTCCGTTTCGCCAGCACGTAATTCGAGCAGCAACTAAGCACAAAGGCTATGCTTTTCGCGAAGCCTTAGCCGATATTTCCTCTAAACGCTGCGCTTTCGTGACACTGTCTAGTCCGGAAGGTCTTCATCATCGATCGCTCTCCAGCAAAAACGCCACTAAAATTGCCATCTCTAAATGAGTCATTTTCTTTAAAAAAAATCTTGAAAATTACTTATATTTTCAAACAATTCTGACAATTAAAATTAAAAAACTACAATTCGTGGCTTGCTGTAAATTTCGAATGAAATTAAAAGAGAGATGTGTCAATTCCATGTGATATCATATTTTTAAATGCCATTCATTGACAACTTAGGCGACAAATCGAATTGACTACCAGCTTCGTCAATCTGATTATCAATTTAGTTTTGGGACAGATATGACCATTTTGGTCATACCGTCTGATCGTCAATTCGTCAAGAATTGACACAATGACGATTGACACTCCATTGACAGTGAAACGACGCATTTTTACGTGACGTCAGAGTGTCAATGCATTGACGGTTTTGAGTGACCGTCTATTACTAGCTTAAGCTTTTGTTCGGCTTTCATAAAAGTATATTACAGAATACTTTTTTAGATTACGACTGTGGCTTTGGTCAAATATTCTGCATTTCCTCTAATGACATAATCAAAGGTTAACCTTCCTTAGTTGCATGTTATATCAATAAAAAAAATTCGTTACATGAACATTTTTAAACACCTCTCCGATTGGTTCATATTCTTCCGATACTTTTCCCACTAAAAGTCCGGTGTCAAGCCAATCCATAAGATTGTGATTGTTCAGACTCACTACTGTCTTAACAGTGGCGGTCATGGCCCCCCTAACAGAATTGTCACCCGTGATTACTTTATCAAAATTATATGAGACTATTAGATTTAGATACACTTAATAAAGTATAATGCGCTTAATAAAGTATAATGCAATTCCTCTTATGCCTTTCTTAAATCTTCTTTTGTCTTTATCTCCTAATTGAAAAGAAGACTGTACTAATTTAATTAAAAATATTTCAATCGGAATGTAATAAAATTTCGAACATATGGTAAATATATAATCAATATTTGGGTTATGTTAAGGATTTAGTTTTTAAGTACTGCTTGAAACTAATTTTGAAAAATTTGGATTTGGATTATGCTTGAACAACTTTCATTATGTGTTCTAATAATTTTCCTTTATTTGGAGGAATTTTAAATCTACTCAGGTAAAAGGGGTAGTTCAAATCCTAATTAAAGCTAATCACTCAGTTTAAAATATTTTAATTTTTTCACAGCACCGTAACTAGAGATGATTCTTGAGAATTCCTTTTCTCGATTTCTCGAGATTTCTCGGGCAGAATATTTTTCTCGATTCTCGAGAAATCTATTGTAGATTTCTCGAGAAATTCGAGAACAGATAAAGTTTAAATTTTTTAGTGAAAAATGTTTGTGTATCTTTCTTTAAAATAATAACTCAAGAATTCTACTACGATTTTTTGGTATTTGCATCTTACTTCACGTTAGTTATTGTGAATGTATCAAGATTTGTTAGACATTTGCTCGAAACAAAATTGATTGTTGTCGGCCAACTGGTTCTGACTGAACGTGGTTCTTTCTGCTTTGCTGAATTGGTTTTGGTATGTAAACATTTTAATAGTGAATATAATTATGTGTAACTTACAATTAAAATAATTTGTATGTGGTTTTAAAATGTAGATGGAGAACTACAGTGATTGCTGGAAATATTTCAAAAAGGAAAATAGGAAAATGTTCAAAGCAAATATCATGCAAAGGCTCTTCCACAACAGGTATACATCGGCACTTGGAACATATCCATTCAATGACTCGTATGCTTGCCGTAAATGAAAATGAATGTTGTACATCAACCAAACGAGTAAAAACTAACTCAGAACAAAAAAAACCATTGATAACTTCTTTCTCAGAAATCGTCCAACTTTGAGAGAAATAGTTGCTAAGCTAGCAGCGATAGATGGACTTTCTATATCACAAATATGTAAAATCGAATTTATAAGGTGCAGTATAAAGGCTCTGGGACTTAGATTTTCACCACAGCGAGGAGATGTAATGAAGTTAATTCTAGAATTTTATGAAGAAGTTAAAGCTCAAACCATCAACAAAACTAAGAACATGGTGATGGAGAACAAGAGAGCAACTATTTCAATTGATGAATGGACAAGCGTAAAAAACTGTAGGTATTTAAATATTCATATTTATTACAACGATGGCGATTCTGACAACCTAGGCTTATTAAAAATTATTGGTAGTTGTACATCAGATATACTACTACAGATGGTTGAAGTCAAGCTAAAGGTTTTCAAGCTAAATTTTTCGAAAGATATTGTAGCAACAACAAGCGATGGAGCAAGTGTAATGCTTAAATTTGGAAGATTATCACCGGCCGAATTGCAGCAATGTTACAATCACGCTATACATTTGTCTGTCATGTCCGTGTTGTACATTAAAAAATCGAGAGGAACAGATCGAGAAGAAAACAATGATTTTGACGTGGAAGATTTATATGAGCAGGACGAAAATGATTATAAGGATAATCAAGAAGATATTTCTGTTGACGATGAAGATCTAAATGAAAATGAGCTCGTAGTTGAAGAAAACAATTTCAAAAATCCGAAAAATAGTAAAGTTATTTAGAAGCTCGCCAGTAAGAAATTCTATTTTGCAAAGATATATAGTTGAGGCAGAAAATTATGAACTGTCATTGCTTTTAGACTGTCGCATACGATGGAACAGCTTAGAAACTATGGTAGCACGGTTTTTGCGGGTAATTAATCCCATACAAAAAACTTTGTTAGATTTGAATATGAGCAACTTGTGGAGCTCACAGAACACAATTACTGCCAAATGTAAAATTAGTTCATAGAAACTCGTAAAGATTGCTGGTGAAGCTTTGAGTCGCAAAGATGCTAACCTTCTCACAAGCGAAGGAATATTAAAATTTTTATTTATCGCCCTACAACAACAAACCGAAAATTCAATATCAAGTGAACTGTTGGAAGAATTGAAAACCCAAATATCGAAAAGGAGAAATAAGTCAATGGTTTCATTAACGAAATTTCTGCAAAATCCAAATAGTTTGCGTGACAGAGATGATGAATTCTTTAACTCTACATCGAAATCAGATTTAATTAAACTGGCTAAAACATATATGCAACGGCTTTTCTTTTTTTGTGAATGACTTAGAAATCGATGGCAATCTATCTGATTTGGGTTCAGATTCTGAAGTTAATGTTCTAAATTCCAGTTCTACAAATAATACAGAAGTTTTAAGCAAACAATTGGACAATTTTATTTAAGCTAGTTTGAGAAAATCTCAACCTGTTGTTGGAGCAAATGATGTTATGTTGACAGTAACAAAGGAATTCAATCTGTACGAAGCAGCCGGGAATTTAACATCCAATTTGATTAATTTAAAAACAGCGTTACAAACAATTCAACCTACGTCCACACAAAATGAAAGGAATTTTTCTATATCCGGCCATATTGTCAGTAAAAAAGAACTCGACTTAACGATTCTTCAATCGACTGTCTATGTTTTCTGAAACATTATTTTTCAAAATAAAATTTAAATTTTACTAATATTGATTTATTTAGTATAAGCATATGTGAAATGAATGACTAATTTTTGTTAATTTACTGTTACTTGTTTTGGTCTTATTGGATATATTTTATGTTGGAATCAAAAGCATTAAATTATTTTTAACATTAAAGTTGTTTTTATTCCGTTCTCGGGAATTTCCGGGAATTCTCGAGAACGTAAAAAAAATTCTCGATTTCTCGAGAACGAAAAATTGTCGAGAAATCATACATCTCTAACCGTAACACCATCGTAATGGCTCGAACTAGTGTAAAAAAAACACGTTTTAAGTTTCATCTCGGTAATATGTGGGTAGTACGTGCCTCAAGAACCCTAAAGAAACCGAAATTGTATATGTCTAAGATTTCATAAACTCCCAAGATATCGACATAGGGCCTATAAAGTATTTAGTTAATTTTTGAGCGTAACTTAGTAACGGTAAACGATACGAAGCTAGTGACATCAGTATAGATGCACAATGTTATGAGAAAAAGAAAAAAGTCCTTCAGCAAGGTCGAAAATGATGATTTTTAACATTTGATCACTAATCCATAATAGCTTTTATGTCGTACTTAGTGAAGGACTTTCTGAACCGTTGTCTCTTTCTATAACATAATATTGAGCATTAGAAAACCAATATTTTTGTCCACGATACTAGCTTCGTATTATTAACCATTACCAAAATACAGTAGAAACCTATTTAACATGAAAAACTCCACTTTCTCATTACGACCATAAGATGGTATTACCAATGGTAGATAACTCATATACGAGTATTTAAAATTACAATCATCCCCAGACTAATATTATTTAGCTGTTTTGTCAATACATCGGGACTCATTTTTCGGAATCTTAAATTTTTATTTTCGTTTTTTTTTTTTTGTCGGAGTGAAACTAAAAACACATATTTTTTACACTAATTAGGACCATACTAAGAGGTAGTACTGCGAAAAAAATCTCTTGACCAAAAATTTTTCAATAAAAATAATAGTCTAAACTAAACAGCTCTAAAATTATCTATCCACATCCTTGGAAGAGCAATATGACCGCCACTGTGTCTTAAACATCATAACCATCCCATCACAACAAGGAAGAATTTTGAAGGTGCAGTAGACCAGATTTCAGATGGCAGTGAGCGGCGGTCAGAAAGTATCCTCACATCACATGTTACATGTGGCCTACTAAATGGTTCGATTACCTTTTAAATGAAACAAGAGAAAAATGATTTTCTAACAAGTTGATAAGAAGAGAACGAGAAAAAAGCGCTCTTTTAAAAAAGCCGAAGCATGTATCGCGATTTTGCGACAAAGTGATTACGACACAGCTCTAGTTGCTTCCGTTGTTCTCGTTAGATAAGAATCTCTGATAAGAATGTAAACAAAACTTATCTGCTCAGTTTTAAATTCTTTAGTAGTGATCCTCTTAAACATTCCGCACTGTTCACTATTTATAGTAATAATTTCAAAGTCAATAGCTACTGAAAAATTCTTATTAAAAAATGCATGCGTAGAGTGGGAATCGACATCGCGTTTACAAGCCTAGTACGCTACCTCTGGACTACACCCGGTCCTCCTCACGAATTGGAAAAGGTCAGGTAGGGAGCGAGAATGGAGTTCTTTCATCCTTATGATTACTTCGATCCAGCCTTTGCTAATGCATAATATTAATACTGAGGGCTGCACCCGAAGGTCTCAGTCAGCATAAAGATGAGTCACACCCGGGACTCTGACTCCATCACCTCAATAGGTCCTCTAAATAGAAGGGTGAAATATGTTTATAAGTAATCATTTACCACATTTGTATCAATGATGTACAGATTAATCGAGTCACCAATGACGAACTAACTGGAGTCCATGGAGGACTTTATAAAATTCAATGACATTTGTCTACGCTCCGCAGGGAAAACATGGAAGATCTGGGGAATTGCAAGTGGAATTTACAATAAATTACGAACATGAGCAACTCAGCAAATCGAGACGGACGCAGTAGGATCCTCAGAAGAGTCTTTTCAACGTCGGCACATACAGAGCCCACCGGAACGAACTACCCCTCCATCGTATCCTATTACCGTTATGCCACGTGATCAACAAGCGCCATTTTGGGGCGCTCGTGCTTCCATCGGATTTTCTCGTCGTTTTCCGCAATACCTCAAGGCACTTTCCTACAGGAATTCCTGAATAGTGCACTGAAAGAAAAATCCTTGGTAACATTGACAAAAAGTATTTGTTGAACTTCAACAGTGCACTTTTGTCGTAATGATAAAAAATTTGTCATCATAACAAAAAAAATTGTTCAGTTTGATAAATTTTTGTTGAATTGACAAAAATTCGGCGAAACTCCAGTTCGTTCTTTTAACAAAACATGTTTTATCGAAATGACAAAATTTTCTTTCATATTGACAAATATTTCTGTTAAATCAACAAAGTTTTTGTTGCATTGGAAGAAACGACTTCTGACAAAAATTTTGTCAGATTGACCAAAAGTAAATTGTAACATTTTGTTATATTGACAAAACTTTTTATTATATCAACAAAAATTTTTGTAAGAAAGATGATCACGCTTCCATACCGCAAATGGTGTGGGAATTGCAGTGCGCAGATTTCTAGTTCGATTGCGTCATTCGTGATTGATAGCTCAAAAGTGATAGTGGCCTTTGTGAAAATTCTAAATTCTAAATTCACTTTATAAGTATAAGTATAAGTATTATCTGGAACTTGATATAAGGTCTTATTGCCATCTGCAAGGTAAGTTTTTCAAATTATTTATCTATATAAAGAATTTAGGAAAGTTTAATGAAATATGTTTCAGACGTACCATTATAACACATTCGGTATAGCTGCAGCCATTCGAAACGATAAAGTTTTTTCTAGTTTAAATTAATTTTAATTTCTAAAATTTAAGATATGTATATATAATAAAATATGAAGTGTTTTTTATGCAAAACCCCCACAGAAACTTCTACAGGTAGCGTTTCGGAATCAGTGTTAGGTATTTTAAAATAGAGCGTGGATGAAATTAAAGGAACTAATTATACTCTTTCTTAATAGTACCAGAAGAAAATATTGATGAGCACCTCGAACCATTACTTCTGGATAACTGCTCTTGGGTTGAAATTGAGAACCATTTGAAATGCACCACCAATTATAGACTGACAGAGATATCCAAGTTCAACAGCAGAAATTTTAAAAAAGTGGGAAGCATACAAGCGTCCATTGGGGTATAAACTTGTAAGCTTTATATATTACACTATATATTTAAAAAATTCAACATTTGATTTGTGTTATAATTATTTTTATTTATACAGATTAACACAGATTTCAACGCAATGTATCCCGATGCAAAAAACTTTGTTTTAAGATGTCCTGACATCACAAATAAGTTAATAGAATTAATAACGAAAAAAATAAAAGATAAATAATAAATGTAGAAATTTTAAATGGGATGAAGAATGCGGAGTCAATATCTGACAGTAAGCCTGTATTTAAATGCATCATGCGATACTTAAATTTTTTTTTCACAGATGGCAGGTTTGCAACAATGTTTTATGTTTTACATGCGGTCTTCATTCCAACTGGGAAATCAAGCCAATTGCAAAATGGCAAAAGGTTGCATGTAAGACATTCCATTAAAGACTCCCAAAACTCCTTCATGCTTGTTGGTAAAACTTTACAAGAGGTAGAAGACACACTAAAAAGATTGAAAGAAAAAAAAGAAGCCATTCAGCCTCTGGTTATAATTACTGGTAGTATTTTTGAACCAAGGTATATTTTGGTTTATTTCGATGACATCAAATATAAATTCTTTTATATTTTGCAAGCAATAGACACTTGCTTCAAAATATTTAATATATTCAATTTGCAATATCCATTGCCAGCATCTTTAGTGTGACGTTTCTTGCAAAAAAAATTTTATTGTATTGCAACGACTTATGATAAAAGTCATCCGTTTATAAGTTCAATATGTAATGAACTTAACAGTAATAATTAAAATAGTTTTATTTTTCTTATGTAATACCTATATTATCTACTATTTTTCTTTTTCTCTATGAATAAATTTTTTTTTAATATTTTTAATCTATACAGGACATTTTTAATTATTGTTTTTTAATAACATTGTAATATTGTACCTGCACAAAACCTTGGTAACATCGACAAAAATGCTGTTCAATTCGACGAAAATCACTCAGAGAAAAACCTTGGTAGTATTGACAAAAATTCAGGTCAATTCGACAGAAATTGTGTCAATATACGTCCAACAACACTCTGACAAAAACCTTGGTAGCATTGATAAAAATGCAGGTCGATTCGACAAAAATTTTGTCAATATACGTCCAACAAAACACTTTGTCGTATTGACCAATTTCATACATTCTTCGACAAAAACACACTGTCGAAACAACAAAAATTTTTGTTGAATTTTAAAAAAATTGTGCCGTAAAAATTTTTTAGTTTTTGTAGTATTTTAACTACTCACAGACTTGATCGTAAGCACCTGAGCCCTCGAGTGTTAGGTTATGGTAGCGTTCTGGAACCTCCCATTCCGTCTTGTTTATGGCCAATGCTAGTATTTCGGTGTTGCAATTCCGTGTTTTTTTGTTTTCCTTTCTGTGCACGAAACAAAACGAGACACAAATTGTGTGAATTTATTTACAACACCGAACCGATCGTGGGAAACGCACGGAGAATGACAGCCCGAACATTTTTAAAGCTTTAGAATTTTTCCCACCCGTCCCGCGTGTCTATTTTCTACTTCCGGCCTTGTTCCGAATATTGTTTCGACTCGTTCCACTTAAGTGTCGCTGCGGTTGGCGGCATTTCTCTGTGGATCCACCCGTTCCTCGAATGACACTTCGACGATCGACTGGATCCACAGAAATGTCAACGATATTGGTGTTACCAGCCAGCAGTAACCCAACACCATTAGACGGTTCGCTGTTGGTTTCCCAGCGCCGAACAGACTAAAAAAGGTTGTCGCTCCAGAGTCTCGTGCGCACGACTGAGTGCCGGGCAATAGGTGTTGTACCCCCCGGATCACTGCCTAAGATCCTTGGAGTTATCGGAGAGGATCGTCTCGAGTGTTCTAAACGTATGGAAGACCTGCCCCTCCAAATAGTTGGTGATCTCTTCAGCAGTGATCCGCCCCAAAGGATGCAGAAGTGGAAACTTGGTGAAGTGATCCAAGACGATCAAGATAGCGATCTTACCCCGTTTTTATAAAGATGTTGGAAAGGCTGATCAGTCTGGAACGGTTCTCCCATTGGAGCTCGTAGAGGTCTGTTCGGGGACTTTGTCTCTTTACAAGTGTCACACGCCAGAACGTAGGTGCGTACTTGTGTTGCCATTCCGGGCCAGTACAAAAATCGCCTGACTCGCTCTAGCGTTTTGGCATAACCACCATGGACCGTGGTGTCTGCCTCGTGCGCCTGAGCAATCGCAGCTGACGTAAGACTTGATGGAATCCATAACTTCCAGGCCCTGTCTTCAGCAATCGGGTCACCGTTGTGAGGCTCTGTGCGCTTGTACACGAAACCATCCCTCACGCATACGTCAGGAAGCTGATTGGCGTTCGCATCGACAGTGGACACTAATTCTTTATATTCGTTGCCAGAGAATTCTGGAGAATCCATGTCCACCATCGGTGCCACGTCGATCAGCGCATTTAATCCCTCTTCGTATACATGAGAGAGAGCGTCGGGTACAACGTTCAGGCTCCCTCGTTGGTGCTCGATTATAAAGTCGTAACCCTGAAGTTTTAAACTCCATCTTGCCAACCGTCCTTGTAGGTCTTTCTGTGACATGAACCATTTGAGACTTGCGTGATCCGTAATGACTTTGAACGCAGTCCCTTCTACATAGGCTCGAAATTTTTTCACGCTCAACACAGCTGCATAGCACTCGAGTTCGGTTACGCTGTAGTTGCGTTAAGCGGAAGTGAGCTTCTGCGACATATACGCCACCGGAGATTCCGATCCGTTGTCGTTTTCTTGGAAGAGAACGCTACCCACACCTGACCTACTGGCATCGCATTGAATTACTAAAGACCTCTTAAAATCTGGGTTGATTAGTAAGGGGGCTTTCGTCAACAAGTCTTTCACTAACAGGAAGGAAGTTTGTGCCTCTGTAGTCCAAGCAAACTGGTTGGACTTCTTTAGAGTGTCTGAAATTGGTGAAACAGTAGCAGCCAAGTTGGGAACGAATCGTCAATACCAGCCTGCCATGCCAAGGAAGCGTCGAACTTGACGTGCGGACCTAGGCGAAGGGTAATCGACGATGGCTGAAACTTTGTTGGGATCAGTTTTCAAGCCTCCTTCTCCAACGATGTATCCGACATATTTCACCTCTCTCAGACAAAACTTGCTCTTGTTGACGTTAATTGTCAGGCCAGCCTTTCGCAAACAATCTGCGACTTCAGCCAATAACATCAAATGCGAATCGAAATCCTCAGAAATTAACAGCAGATCGTCCAAATATACGAATACCTGCTCCTTCAGCTCGGGTAGGATGACTTTGTCCATCAAACGACACATCCTTTGCGCGTGTTGCATAACCCAAAAGGCATGCGAGTGTAGTGATATAGAGGCCGGCCAGGAATAGTAAACGCAGTATACTTCCTGGATTTGTTCTCGAGAGAAATCTGCCAAAAGGCGTCTTTGAGGTCTAGGCTGGTAATAGAATTGGCTCGCGGCAAACGACTTAAGATACCGTCAATGTGTGGTAATGGATATGCATTCTTCTTCGTCACACTATTGACTTTGCGCGAATCTCACGAGAACCACAGGCGAGCTCCATGCACTCTGGCTGGTCTCTATAACGCCAAGTGCTCTCATGCGATCGATCTCGTCATATAAGAGTTTTTGGATCGCAGGAGACACAGGATAATGTCGCTGTTTGATGGGACTTGCATCACCAACGTCTATACTGTGTTGTTCGACGTTGGTTTTCGACGAGTTGCATTCAAGGTTGGGACATTTTTGGCGTTGACGTTCGGGCGAAAATGTCAAACGGAGGGTTGGGGTCGAGCTCGACGATGACGACGACTCCAACGTGGTTGATTTTTTTTTTTTTTTTTTTCTTCTGCCGGCAAGAATTACTCGTATTTCTTTTTCGTTTACCGACGTTCTGTCACACCTGTCTTCACAGGTAGTTCACGCTTTTCCTCGCGAAATTCGCGACCTTTGTTTCGACTTTGCGTTTAATTTACAGCCAAATTTCGATTTACGCAATGCGCGATTCATGCAAATGCTCGTAACCTGCACATGGAAAAATATTTGTTCTAACTTCTCGATTTGCACACAAATTGTGCGGAATTAGAGCCTTATAGTTTGAGTGTGACATTTTATCTTAGAAGATGCAAGAATCCTGAAATGGAAAAGCGTTTATATGACTAGTTTTTGTTAAATCGAGCTCGCAATGTTGAGTGGTCCACTTTTGAAAGAGAAAGCTAAATTGCTTGTTAAAAAAATTGTAGGAAATGAAAATGTTCAGTTTAATGCGAGTGATGGTTGGTTTTCCTATTTTCGGCGACGTTATAGAATTAGGCATTTGTCAATAGCAGGTGAAAGGTCTTGTCCCGAAAATGTCGCTCCTTTTAAGTACAGACTCGAACAAAGGATTCAAGAAATGAGGATAACTAACGATCAACTGTATAGCGCTGATGAGTCCGGACTTTATTGGAAATTTCTTCCGACGAAAACTCTCGTTCATGCTGATGAAAAAACTGCACCAGGACGAAAGTTAGCGAAAGATCGGCTAACCATTATGGTTTGCACAAATGCGTCAGGAACGCACAAACTGGATTTATTAGTCATTGGGAAGGCAAAAAATCCTAGATGTTTTAATAAAGATTTTGCTGTTTCTGTTATCTATCGTCATTCCAGATCTGCTTGGATGAATGCCTTTATATTCAAAGAAATGGTTTCACAATTGTTTTGTCCAAGAGGTAATTATGCTAACATATTTTATTTATTTATTATGTCGGACTACTGCCAAATGTATTTGGGAGAGCCTATGGTAGTCGCACTCGAGACTTAGAAGCCCATATGGCGTTTAAGCATTTTACATTTTAACAATAAATCGAGAATAAATGAGTTTAAATAATAATAAAAAAGGGACATGATATAGAAGGGAGGTAAGTTTTATATTTGTTTAAGAAGGTTAAGGTTGCTTAGGAGTTGGAATAGGGGAGAGTTAGAGTGCTGTGAAGGATCAAGAAGTTCTGTCAATGGAGGGACATCGTGTTTAAAGAAGGAAAGAGTAAAATGACATTGAGTTAGGATATGTAGGACAGTTAACGGAGAAGCGCAGTGCGGGCAGGAGGGAGGGTCTGTTCGTAGTATGTGGTATCCTTTGGTGAGCCAGGTGTGTCCTAACCTTATCCTGACGAGCTTTGTTGTAAGACCTCGAGACAGGTCCGGGTTGTAGTTAGGATGAGTGGAGTTCTTCCAGTGTGTATTGAGGAAGGTGTTACTAGCGGTCCAGGAGACACGTTTGACTTCCTCAATCTTGACCGAGATCAGTTTTAGGAGGCTGTTCTCTGAAGGTGGAGTGATAACGGTTTCTTGCGGTGTAGGAGGTCGGTTGGATAGAGTTCCTGCTGCGCGATCTGCGGCTTCGTTTCCTCTGATCCCTACGTGACCGGGGACCCAACAGATTTTTATAGACTTAGTCAGAGCCACGGTGTTTCTGATGTACATTGGCAGGTAGTCCCGGTTTTTTGGGTTTCTAACAGTATCTACTGAAGCCTTGGAGTCCGTGAAAATTATTCCTTTCTCATTGTTTGTTTTTAATAGGATATTAACAGCGCGGGCAATGGCCCACATTTCAGCTGCTTGAATGCTGGTGTGGAGGTCAAGGTAACCACTTTCAAATGTCGTTAGAGTGGAAATTGAGCTCTCTACGACTGCGTAGGATGTGGATGTGCTGGATTTTGATGCATCAGTGTAGATCTTTCGGCATCTGTTCTCGTTGGAAAGCAGGTCTCTGTGGATCATGACGTGTTCGGCGTGGGTGGCTTCGTTCTTTCTTCGGCGTTCGTGTTTGCTTATGAAATAGCTGTCTCCGAAGGAATACCACTGGGGGATTAAGGGAGGCTGAGGTTGTTCTGGGGGGATTGGGATTGAAAAGTTTTGGAAGAGAGTTAAGGACTTATGAAGAGAAGAGGGACGTCGGGCTAAAAGAGGGTTTGCGATGAGGGCTCTTAAGGATTTATAGTGGGGTTTGTAAGGATTGAGTACATTTTTTGCGACTAGTTCTAGCTGACGTTTCTGGATGAACTGATTGAGAGGCAATGTTCCGCTTTCTATTCTTAGCGCTTCGATGGGAGTAGTTCGTATTGCACCAATCGTTGTTCGGCAGATGTTATTCCAAGTTGTTTGGAGAGTGTGTAGGCTGGTTTTGCATCCTGAGCCATAAAGACTGATTCCGTAATTGAGGAGACCTTCTGTGAGTGATTTGGCGATTTCCCTAGAGGCTTGTATAGAAGGCCCGTAAACATGACCGGCGATGCAGCGGACAAGTTGGTAGATGTTGATCATTTTCGGCCTCAGGTGTTTGATGTGCGCATTCCACGTAGGATTTTTGGAGAAAACTATTCCCAAAATTTTGATTGTATCAACGGCTTTAATTTCTGACCACGGTTTGATGTGAGGAACAGTGGATTTTCCTGCATACAGGAAGGAGTTCCGCTTTATTCTCCGGGATGATAGCACCAGTTAAAGTGCACCACGATTTGACTTCTTGGATGGCCAAGTCAAGCGATGTTTGGACTGTAATTTTAAGTCCGGTGGAGTAGACTAGAACGTTGTCAACGTAAATTAAGTGGTTTGTTTGAGGAATTTCGGAGAGTACAGTTGAGAGAGAGTGTATGTATGAGTTAAAGAGAACGGGAGAGAGAGGGGATCCTTGTGGTAATCCATTTTGGAGGGAGAATGGGTTAGATGAGGTTCCATTTACTGAGACAGTAATGGTGCGGTTCGTTAGGAATTTAAGTATAACAGAGATGAATTTAAGGTCAATACCCCAGGCGGCAAGTTGTTGGGCTATAATATGGCTACCCACCCTGTCGAAGGCTTTTTCAAGGTCTAGACTTAAAATACAAGAGTGGAGTCTTTGCGAGAGTCCGTTGGCCATTGCATGTTCTAGGGAGTGCTGGAGGGAGATGGTGCCGCGCCCCGGTCGAAAACCATGTTGTTCATTCGTAAGGAGCCGTTCCTGTATGTGACTTAGTAGGGATCCTAGTATCTTCTCCAGCACTTTGGACATACAGGGGATGAGGGAGATTGGACGGAAGTCATTAGTTGATTGGCTGGCACCTTTTTTTGGGATTGGTCGTAGTTCTGTAATCTTCCACTCGTTTGGGAAAGTACTTGTCTCCAAAATCTTATTATATAAGTCCAGAAGTCTGCATAGGAAGGAGGCTGGACTGTTTTTCAGCATCTGGTACGAGATTTTGTCCCTTCCAGGCGTTCTGCCCTTGAGCAGAGTTAATGCGGTATTGAGTTCTGCGAACGTTATTTTTTGTGAGATATTGTTTTGTGGAATAGGGTTGACAGAGATGTTGAAGAGAGAGAATGAGGCTTTACTAGTAGTCTGCTGAGGAGAGAAGTTGGAATCGGCTGAGTATGTTGACCAAGTTTTAGCAAATTCATTGGCAATATCTTTCGAGCAGATTAGGCTACCACTTGGGGTTACAAGAATGCCAAGAGCTTTGTGACGGCTATTTCTAGAGAGCGTTTTGATTTTACTCCATGCGTCTCTTGCATTAGAGGTGGGTTTAATTGCTGAGACAAAGGAGTCCCAAGAACGTCTTTTTGCAGCTTTGATGAGGCGTTTTGTGAGTGCTGTCTCTCTTCTGAGTGTAGTCAGGTGAACTTGGCAGGGGTGGCGCTGAAATTGTTTCCACGCTCTATTCTTTGATCTGATTTGGTCTAATATTTCAGTATTCATCCAGACTGGATGTGAATTGATATGGGGGGTGGAAGAAGGAATAGTTTGCGCTGCTGCTGTCCGTACGATTTTTCGGAGTTGGGCGGCTTCACGGTGAATATGTGCGGTTTGAGGAAAGTCATTGCACAACCCGATGAGAGTAAGATTGAGTAACATATGTAAAGTGGGCAGATGTCTAACTGCATATTCTCTAGGTTACGAAATTTCAACGCAGCAATAACTTACCCATTGGCAGTCTATTGCTCTTAGATAATGCTCCTAGCCACCCCTCAGAAACCGAATTGATAAGCACGGATGGTAAATTTTCTGTCATGTTTATGCCACCAAACGTCACTCCACTAATCCAGCCCATGGACCAAAACATAATCAAATTAACGAAATTGTGCTATCGCAGCGCGCTACTCACATGTATTATCGCTAGAAGACATCGGAGTAAGCGAGTTTTTTAAAAAAAAAATGACTGTTAAAGATGCCATTGTAAACTTAGTCGCTGCTTGGAATAAAATAGAAGAAGGAGTGATACTGTCTTGCTGGAGGAAAGTTATAGATCTCTAATAATTTTCGTGAAAATGAAGACGATTTTTCATCCGAAGATGAAATACCTTTGGCCTTGTTATCATCAAATCTACGACAACATATACCACCAAACAAGGTCGAGGAATCAATACCCACAGAAATCAGGGAAATAATAGCCGAAAACCTCAACCTCTTAAATGAAGTCGGTACAACTGTAAGAATCCACTTTTAATTTGAAAAATAGCATATGCCTAAACTTTGCTTTTTACATTCAAAAATCATCTTTTACAGAATTTGCGTGAAGCAGCCGTTAAAAAAAAATTTAATTCCAAATTTAAACAAACGCGAATAGATGATTATTTTAATGGCCAATGAAATAAATGAACGTTGTAATCAATAATTTTGTTTTGAATTCCACCAAATTTTAAAAACACGCAATCTCTATGGGCCGGTTTCACAGTACGAACTTAAGCTTTGGCCCAGTTGAACCTGAGCAAAGACAATAGACTTTATAAGATGTCTCAAGGCATTTCAAGCAAACAAAAGAGCTTTCAGATCAGTTACAGAATCAGCGATTATTGAAAAAAAACTTTCGCAAACTGCCTAGCTACCCTGTTCACAAAGCTGCCAAATGCGGTTTCCTTGGAGACCGTAAAAGGGGAAGTTTGTTTGCATTGTTGCCTTTTTCCACATATTTTCATTTTGATTTGCTGTTCTAGATTGCATTGGAATTGAATATTTTGCGACTTTAGAAAATATTTAGGATTTTTTTTTTAGTTTTCCGATAATCGAAGTAAAAAAACTGATTTTGTCAATCAAGTCGATAGTATCGCAAACTAAATTACTCGGAGGTCGCTAGTATAACATAGAAGAAAAAAATCTACCAGTGGTCGTGTTAGACGATGGATGGAGGATAGAAAATAGTGGATGAAAGATGGAGGATGGAAGATGGTGGATAGAGAATGGATGATGGTGGTTGGAGGATGGTGGATGGACGAAGGTGGATAGAGGATGGTGGATGGAGGTTGGAGAATGGAGGGTGAGGGATGGAAGACAGAGGATGGAAGATGATGGATAGAGGATGATGGATGGAGGATGGGGGATGGAGAATGTATTACAGTTTAAATTCGCGTCGACGGTCTTAGTACCGCAACTACCCGGTAAAACAAAATTAACCGCAATGAAACCCCCGTAGCAGCACGGGGGCGAACAGACCTTTGTCCGACTAAAACCCAGAGACGGGTTGTGGGCGCCCGCGATCCTTTTCGAAAGGTCTACTCTCCTTCCCTAGCCCGGATCACTGATCTAGAGAAGTTTCGTACTAAAAATAACGTCCGTCGCGACACTACGATACAAAAACTCGCGACCCACTGGAGGAATTGCTGCGAACACGGCACAAAAGTTGACACTCAAGTAAAAGAAATATATGAATTTGGAATATAATGTAATATATGTAAAGGTAATGCACAAATCAAAAAAACTTACACTAACTGGTCCCTAAACAAGTCTACTTAACAATTAGGGCGCCTCTGGTGCAATCTTAATCTTCCCACGACGATCGCTTGATTTCTCTAGTTCTTCTCGCCTACTATTCGTTTGACCGCCTCGGCAATTATCTTCCGTCTTCCCAATACAGCGTTATCCTCTTGTGTCACTCAAAAATTCGTCCCGTAGACTCGGAACCTCGAACTCGCTCGCTTCGCTGCCAATCCAAAAGAGACCGTTTCATTTTTTAGTTGCTCTGACGAAAACTCCCAGCGGTTCTTTCATCCAACGGTTAGCTTCAACCAGCTTTTCAAACTTAATTTTGGGTTTAACGGTCTTCCACTCCCATGACAATTTTCTACTCGCATGAAAGCTTCGTACAGACTTCCAGCATTCCATTCGGGTATCTAGCCGAGATTCATAACATTTCTCATATTCTACAGTTCGCCGTCGTATTGAATTCGCTCGCTCAGTGTCTGATCGCCAAATGACAGTTCGTTTGTTTACGTTTGGATTTACGCGTATTTGTTTTGGTGTTGTGATCCCGATTGCGCGTTCCGTGATGTTTCCGTTCGGGAGACTTCCGCTCCGTAAGTGTTGTCCAAGCGGTTTGTGGTGTTATACGTGCGGAAGCGTAGTGATCAGTAAGTGATGTGTTTCATTTTTCAGCATAATTTTGCCGCACCACCCGGACGCCCGCAGGATGGAGTAGCTCGTCTGGCAGGACGGAATAACCAGACGGGGTAGAGGCACTGATGTCGGTAAGTGCGATTCGCTCGCGCTGTCCCCATGACGTGACAATTGTTAACAGTACTGTAATAGCTTTTGAATAAATCCACCGACCACACTTCTGTGTTGGCAGTCAAACTTACCAGACGTGTTTGCCTTTTAGCTCCGATGGAATTGTACCATCAACTGTATTTTCGACTGTAATACTACAACAGGTTATGGGCCCAGAACGCAGTGAAAATACAAATGACGGTCGTTGTTATAGTTCAAGTGCTGAATACAAACAGAATTAGAGAAAGAAAAATTGTTTTCTACGTGTTTTTCACACGGTTGATTTCCTCGAAAATACGGGTAAACGTTTCGCGAGTGCTAAGAACTGTCTAAAAGACGTTTTCGGGCAAAGTTGCGAGAAGTTTTTTTTTTTTTTTTAAAAAAAAAGGCATGGGTGACGCATCGAATTCGACAACTGGTTCTTCAGGTTGAAAATTGCGTTAGAAGAAAAGGGCATCGACAAATGGCTGGAAAGCGATGCTGCAGCTGCAATCTTGGAAGAGACGGTAAAAGACAAGCTGTTAGAATTAGAAGCGATTTGGAAAGCCGACCGCATGTGCAAGACACAGATTATTCGCCGCGTTGCAGACTCACATCTCGAGTACGTGAAAGACAAAGACACAGCATATCGAATGATTCAGTTATTGCGTTCGACTTTCGAACGCACGAGTATTGCCAGTGAAATTGGTATACGAAAAAGAATGTTAATGATGAAATGCTCGGAATCGGAAAATTTACAAGAACATTTTCTACGTTTTGACAAGTTAGTTTGCGAATTGAAAGCGTGCGGAGGTGAAACAAATGAACGGATGTTGTGGCTTTAATGATAACATTGCCAAAGAAATATGACATGGTTGTGACCGCTTTGGAGACGATTGAACCATCAAAATTGTCAATGCAATTAGTGCGATGCCGGTTACTGGATGAAGAAAACAAGTTTAATGACGAATCGTATAGTTCGAATGATATGACAGACACGGGAAGTGTAGCTATGTATGGCAATACAGGAAAAATTAAGTGTTATCACTGTAAACAGTTTGGCCATAAGAGGTACAGTTGTCCCAAGCTGCAGAAGCAAGAAAGCATTAGTTCACATCAGTCCAATAGTGGAATGTCGCAGAAATCCAAATCGCATTTAGCATCGAGTGACAGTGGTGACAATAATGTTATGTTTTTCGCTGATGCGTCCGGTTTTGCATTTGAATGTCATACGGAGACCACGATGCGATGGCTTATTGATAGCGGATGTAGTGAACACATGACAAATGATGAATCCCTTTTCTACGAAATTTGTGTACTAAAAACTCCAATCATTATTGGCATTGCGAAAGATGGAGAATCAATCAAAGCAACGAAATGCGGATCAATCCGCGGAATCGCTATCGTGGATGGTAACGAAAAATTGTGTACTCTCGAAAACGTTTTGTTCATTAAGAATTTAAAATACAATTTGTTTTCGGTAAGTCGGCTTGAGAATGCCGGTTTCAAGATAATTTTTGCTGATGGTGCTGTTCGTGTGATGAAAGGCAATGCATCGGTTCTGGTTGGTGTAAGACGCGGCAAATTATATGGATTCGATTTGAGGCGAACTGATTCTGAGAAGGTGAACTCGAATGCGAATAATTCATCGAATTGTAATATTATTTTGGCAAAGTCGAATGGAGAGAAATCGACGGAAAAGTTGCCGAAACTCAGTTTGAAATTATGGCATCGGCGGCTTGGCCACCTCAATTTTTCTGATTTAAAACGCTTGCCTTCGATGGTTAATGGAATGGGTGACTTGGTGGACGACTCAAATGGAATTTGTGAGCCATGCATCCTTGGAAAACAATCCCAAAATTCGTTTGGTTCAGGCGGAGTACGATCGAGTCGTGTCTTAGAGATCATTCATAGCGACGTCTGCGGACCCGTGTCTCCTAATACTTGTAATGGAAGAAAGTATATGGTAACTTTCATATACACATTTCGCAGTAGTTTATTTAATTGAGCGAAAATCTGAAGTTTTTGAAATGTTTCAAAAGTATAAATCTATGGTCGAGTCGCAGTTTCAGAAGCGCATTGCAAAATTTCGTTGTGACAACGGCGGCGAGTATAGTTCAAATAAATTCAAGTTCATCTGCCAGGAGGCTGGAATTCAAATACAATATACGATACCACACACACCAGAGTTGAATGGCGTTGCTGAACGCATGAACAGGACACTGATGGAAAAGGCACGATCAATAATTGCTAGTGCGAACATGGGCAAGGAATTTTGGGGCGAAGCTATATTTTGTGCAGCTCACGTTTTGAACCACAGCCCAACGCGCGCAATTAAGTTAGATGTTACACCGTTTGAGCTCTGGGCAGGAAAGAAGCCAAATTTATCGAAGCTGCGTGTATTTGGGTCGACGGCTTATGCTCATGTTCCCGATCAACTTCGAAAGAAACTGGATCCAAAATCAATTAAGATGAAAATGGTCGGCTATGGTATCAACGGCTATCGACTGTGGGATGTGGATTCAAGAACTATTGTAGTGCGACGCGACGTCGTTTTTGATGAATCACAACCGGACGTTCAACCAATCACTTATAAGATGCAGTCAATCGCAGACGGTGTTAACGAGGCGGAGGATTCGAGCGGCGACGACGAGGCGGAGAACGGTGGTCTGAATGGAGTGAAGAAAAACAATGAGCCGTGCAACTTAGCGGTTACATCCTCATCCCGACCACAGCGAGAGCGTCGTCCGCCTGCTCGATTTGGTGACTGCATAAACAGCTCAATCATTGATACGTTAGATGATGATGGTAAGGCTTTAATGGTTTTTGCATTGAATGCTGAGGCGTATGTCAACGATATTCCGCATTCATTTAAAGACATTGAAGGAAGAGATGATGCTGACGAATAGATGAATGCAGTTAATCGAGAAATGAACTCACTCATCAAGAATGAAACATGGAAGTTGGTTAATCCTCCATCCGGTAGATCTATCGTGGGTTCGAAATGGGTGTTTTCAAGAAAGCACGATGAGTTTGGTAGACCAACGGACTGCAAGGCCAGACTGGTGGCCTGAGGTTTTTCACAAAAGCCGGGTCTTGATTTTACTGAGACTTATTCACCAGTGGCACGCATTGTCACGGTGCGAACACTGTTGGCAATGGCGGTTCAACGAAATTTGGAAGTTCATCAGATGGATGTGTGCACTGCATTTTTAAATGGCGAGTTGAAGGAAGAAATCTTCATGAGGCAACCGGACGGGTTCGCCAAGAAGGGTTTTGTATGCAGACTCTTGAAATCGTTGTATGGTCTGAAACAAGCCTCTAGAGTATGGAATGAGCGTTTTCATACGCTTATCACAAGTATTGACTTTGTACAGTCAAAATATGACCAATGTTTATATGTTCATGGAACTGGAGGCGAAGCGGTGTATCTACTGTTATACGTTGACGACCTGATCCTGGTTGGGAAGTCAATCAATGAAATCAACGCCATCAAAGAGATTACATCACAGGAGTTCCAAATGAAGGATTTGGGCGAAGTGCATCATTTCCTGGGCATTGCATTCACCGTGATCGACAGGAGGGATTGTTGCAACTGAGCCAGAAGGCATATCTCGAAAATGTGCTAACACGTTTCGGCATGGAGAACAGTAATGGAGTTTCAACGCCCATCGAATGCAAGTTAAAGTTACGGAGGGCGGAGGAAGGAGTAACATTGACTAAACAGCCATACAGAGAGCTAATTGGATGTTTAATGTATGCTGCTACAATAACGAGACCGGACCTATGCGCAGCTGTCGGTTATTTCAGTCAATTCCAAGCAGGAGCAACAGATGAACACTGGACACATTTGAAGAGAATACTGAGATACGTTAAGGCAACATTGGGGCTGAAACTGACGTATTCACAAAGAGATAATGGAGCTGTGTTGACGGGATACGCTGATGCAGATTGGGGTGGCGACATAGTCGATCGAAAATCGATCTCGGGCTATGTGTTCTTATTATTTGGAAATGCTATCTCATGGTCAACGAAAGAACAGACAATGACGGCTCTATCATCAACGGAGGCTGAATATGTCTCATTGAGTTTTACAGCATGTGAAGCTATATGGTTACGAGGATTGTTAAAAGAACTAGGAGAAACTATCAAAGAGCCAACAATTATTCGAGAAGATAATCAAGGATGTATAACCATCGCATTAAGTGAAAAAGAATCTCGGAGACTCAAACATATCGACATTCGATATCATTTTGTCCGTGATGTGATTGAACGTGGCGATATCGAAGTGATCCACATTGGAACCAAGGAGCAGTTAGCAGATATAATGACGAAAGGGTTACCAGCTGCTGCACATGCGAAATTACGAGAGAAATTGGGATTGGCCTAACCAATACAATTATTCTGATTAAAAGTAATAATTAATTTGATATTGATTTAAATTATCTAATTAATGAATCTTTCTAATGAATTCCTTATATGACTTTCTGTACATAAATTGAATTGAAGTAGCGATTCTTTGATTGAAAAAAATTTTGAATTGTTAAACTATTTTTAAATCTAAGATCGAGGCGGAGTGTTAACAGTACTGTAATAGCTTTTGAATAAATCCAGCGACCACACTTCTGTGTTGGCAGTCAAACTTACCAGACGTGTTTGCCTTTTAGCTCCGATGGAATTGTACCATCAACTGTATCTTCGACTGTAATACTACAACAACAATGTTTTCAGGTACATTGCCCACAATTTTCGATGACTATCAAATCTTCGTATTTCAATACAAAAAACTCTAACTTAAATAATAACCTAACCTATTCTATAATTCAAATGATAACGTTAATTCTAATACTAAACCTACATACTAACTAGCAAAAACTAACTAACGTAGTACATATAAATAAACAATGCTATTATCGCATTTTCAGCCTTTCCTCCAATCCAGTGATACTTACTAATGCATTACTTTACATTTACTTTTAGGAAAGCGTAACCAGGCTGAGAGGCGTCGCCAGCACATCGGAGGAATTTACTGTGCATAAAAGGTAATTCTTTCTACGATTTGATTCCTATCAATCCCGAAATTAACGATTGTTCTCTCTTGTCTTTACAGGAAATAGACACATTACGAGTCAAACTCGTAATACTCCCCCCTTACGAGGAAAAGAATTTTACGAAATTCTAAGTGGGTTGAGTCGGATGGAAGAGATTCGGACCAGGAGTAAGATTAGGTGAATATTTTCACTGTGTTATTTAAAAATTCCGGGTCGCCCTGTGAAGTCCTATCGAAGTAGCTCACTCACGTTCCTTCCTGAGCTCCTATATAGGGTTTTAGGTCCTTTGCATGCCACACACCACCGCGCTTCCCCCCTTCGCCCTCCAGCTCGTAGGTCCATGGCGACACTCGTTTCCGCACAACAAACGGCCCAATATACTTCGGTGCCAGATTCGCGGATAAATATTTGACCGCATCCGATAGGACATAGTTCTTTCTCCAAACACGATCGTTTGGATAGTAACTCGTGTCTCGTCGTCGAAGGTCATATCGATTTTTAGTTTGATTTGTTGCGTGTTCAAAACGCTTCTTAATGTCCTCCCGCACGCTCTCCAGAGCTTTGGCTCGCTCCAAAGGGTTCTGACAGGTCAAGTGGTGTTTGAGGCGAATTGAGTATGGTCAACCATCCGAGGAAGAGGTGGGCCGAAAGGCAGTGATTAAAGCGGAATTATTGATTCATCAAAAATCGGGTCATAGTTTTCCGGACGAAGAGGAGGACACGGTACCAACGCGAACAGCACCTACAGCAAATGTGAAAGTGAGTACAAATGTAGCAGATGCTGGGAATACGGCGGTGTATAAGTGGAACATTAAATTCTCAGGTGAGCCGAACACACTATGTTCGTTCCTAGAGCGGATCGAGGAGTTGAGGGAGGCTCGAGAAGTTCCAAAATTAGTGCTTTTCCGATCAGCGATAGATTTATTTGAGGGGAAAGGTTTGATTTGGTTGAGAGCAAATAAAGGGTGGTGCAACTCTTGGGATGAGTTAGTGGTGGAGCTAAGGGAGGAGTTTTTGCCACCAGACTACGACGACCGTTTAAAGGAGGAGATTCTTTGTCGCACTCAGGGCAGTGGTGAATCTATTGGGGTATACACAGCCATTATGGAAAGTTTGTTCCGTCGTCTGACGGTTACTCCTACAGAGTCGGAAAAAGTCAAGATTTTGCGCAGGAACATCTGACCTTTTTACCAGACGCAGTTGGGTCTGACCACGGTAAAATCGGTTCAGGAATTAGTGAACCTAGGTCGTACTTTAGACGCCACGAGACTGTCTGTGGAAAACTTTGTACCACCCACGAAGCGGTCAAATTTGTTGGAGCCAGATATGGCTTATGTTTCCGCGATCGACAATAGTAAACCAAACGAATGGCGTGAGAGCGGCAATACACAGTATAGGGAGCAAGATCGTAAACGCACTGTGACGTGTTACAATTGTAAAAAACCAGGCCATATAGCCAGTGAATATAGCGAATCTCGTCGTTGTTTCGGTTGCGAAAAGGTGGGAGTATATCGGTCGAATTGCCCGGTGTGCAATCCGGAGGCGTGTCTTAATTAGGGAAGCACTTGAACGTCCCAGTCGGGAAACGAACCAAGTGCTCACTAGAATGCGGGGTAGTGAGTGCGGAGGTCAAAGCGACAAAACCCGTACATCTGGACTTTGTTTTGACTCCGATGTGCGGCGACAATCACCCACATTTACTAGTGGATGTTTTTGGAGTACAGTTCATTGGTTTGTTGGACTCAGGGGCTTCAAAAACAATATGGGGAGGTAAAGGGTGGGATAGCCTGAAGACATTGAGGGTTGAACTGCAGCCATCATCCGCGCATGAAATTCGCCTGGCGAATAATGATGTCTGTGGGGTGGATGGATTGGTATGTATACCTTTCGGAGTCGATGGTTGTACGCGCTGGATGCAGTGCTTAGTAGTAAAGAAACTTCCACATACGATCATTTTGGGTGCCGATTTTTGGAAGGAGTTCGGTATAGTTCTGGATCTGAGATGGGGGCAGGTGGACCTAAGTAGTATGTCCGACGTAGCCACGGTTGAGTTTTTGCAGCCTAGATCCAAATTGGGAGAGGTGGAATTGAAGGAATTGAAGATTCTACTAGAAAAAGAATTTGCGAGTATGGGGGATGGTCTCGGCAGGACATCGGAGGTAGAGCATACCATCAAAACAAACTCTCCTCCGATCAAACAGCGTTATTATCCGGTGTCTCCAGTAAGGCAAAAGGATATTGACCAAGAATTAAAAGATATGCTAGAGGCAGAGATAGTACAACCGTCAAAAAGTCCGTGGTCATCGCCCATATTACTTGTTCAAAAGAAAAATGGTTCTTTTCGCTTTTGTGTAGATTTTCATAAGGTCGACAAAGTATCAGAGCGCTATGCATACCCCATTCCTTACGTGTCGGCGATACTAGATAAATTGCGGGATGCCAAGTACCTGTCTTCTTTGGATATTAAATCCGCATAATGGCAAGTTCCAAAGGCCGAAGATTCAAAAAAATATACGGCTTTCACAGTTCCGAGTAGAGGTTTGTTCGAATTCAACCGGATGCCTTTCGGACTAAAGAATGCCCCAGCTACTTGGCAACGGTTGATCGACCAAGTGTTGGGTGCTGATTTGGAACCATATGTGTTTGTGTACCTTGACGACATAGTCCTGGTGACTCAAACTTTCGAGAAACATACGGAAATCCTGCGTGAAATGTTCCGTCGGCTTAGAGAGGCTGGTTTGAAAGTGTCAAAGGAAAAGTGTGAGTTTTGTAGGTCGGAACAACGCTACCTAGGCTATGTCGTCGATGAGTACGGACTATATGTGGACCCGGATAAGGTGAAAAGTTTGGTTCGATTCCCGGCGCCTAAAAACATAAAGGAAGTTCGACAATTCTTGGGAATGGTATCGTGGTACAGACGTTTCATACCGGATTTTGCAACATTAGTTGCACCTTTGACTTCGCTGTTGAGGAAGGGTCGCAAATTCGCGTGGGAGGCAGATTGCGAGAGGGCCTTCTCGGAAGCGAAAGTTAAACTATCCACGGCACCCATATTAACCTGTCCTGATTATGATCTGCCATTTACAATCCAGACCGACGCTTCCGATTTCGGGTTGGGAGCAGTGCTCACGCAACAACAGTCAGATGGGGAGAAAGTGATCTGCTATCTGAGTCGTTCGTTGACAAAGTCGGAACGTAAATTCTCCACGACGGAGAAGAAATGTTAAGTCGTCCTGTGGGCAGGGGAGAAGTTGAGGCCTTATATTGAGGGGACACGATTTACCGTGATAACGGATCATCATTCTCTTATCTGGTTGGATAACTTGAAGGATCCTACAGGTAGACTAGCGCGTTGGGCTGTTCGACTACAACAATACGATTATGAAACTATACACCGAAAAGGTAAGGAGCACTTTGTTCCGGATGCTTTGTCAAGGTCTGTGCCATTGGTGGAGTCGTTGTTTGCAATCACACAGTCTGACCGGTGGTATAACAGCATGTTGGATAAAGTACAAAATCAATCTGGTGGATAGAGAATGGATGATGGTGGTTGGAGGATAGTGGATGGACGAAGGTGGATAGAGGATGGTGGATGGAGGTTGGAGAATGGAGGGTGGGAAATGGTAGACAGAGGATGGAAGATGATGGATAGAGGATGATGGATGGAGGATGGGGGATGGAGAATGGTATAAAAAACGCGATATGATATTCGCTGTCCAAATACCGGATTACAATAAAATTTTGAAACTTAACAAAAAAGATAAGATCTTGAAAAAAATTAAGAAACACAAAGTGCCGAAAAGATTAAATACGACGAATGTGGCAGTGGCAGTGGCGTACGAAGGTTGGTGCTTAACAATCTTAGATTACGATTTTTCACGAAGTGATTGCATTAGCCAAATAAAATTCGGTTTGTGTGTGAGATAGAATTTTAAATGGGTACGAAAGCGGGTATTGAAGTTGATCTCAGATCGGGTATCTCTCGCCGGCACTTACTACTGTCGTCCGCTATCTTGAGTGGATCCCTTGGACGAGTACCCCTTCGAAGTCAAATCTTGAGGTGCTCCGTACCCGGGTTCTCACGAGTTATGTTTCCGTATGTGAATCCGGAAGCTCGGGACCGGCTCAAGCATCCAAGGAAAATTAAAAGCGAGTTCCCCTTCCTGTTCCCTTCAAAGTTTAAAACTTTGGAAGAAATTTCTCATTAGAGACGTGTTGGAGCGAAATCGCCGACGATAGCCGAGGAAGTTCGAAACAACTGGTAGAGTCTGCCCGCTCGAACTCTTTATTTATGCAAACTAGACGAGAATTAAGAAACGTCACTCGAAGATAGCTCATTAACCTTGCGCCTGTCACAAGCTTTGAACATGTTTATTCAACACGAGATCTGTCCTATGTCTCAAAAATGCCGGACGTATTTTGTCAAGGAAAGAGGAAGTGGTCACGGCGAAGCCAGGGCTAGCCGAACGTACGGCGAAAACCTATAAAGGAGACAAACCGCGATTACGCTGGTCTCATTGTTGTCGGAACATGGAGTTGAAGTAAGAAAGAAAAAGTTAAAAACGAAGTGTGATCGTTACAATATTGTGAGAAGCTGAAAACGAAGTGGTATCGGAACACGGAGTGAATGAAAGGAAGGAAAACTGAAAACTAAGGTGGCGTAGTCGCGGAATTCTTGAGATTACGGACGGCTGCGGCAGCTCGTTAAAGTCGCAGGTAAAACTGGACCCCATTTTCTTTGCTTTTCCTTACAGGTAGAACCGCTGGAGTCGAAGTCTCCCGGGTGGCGTAAAAGCGAGCAAGAAGGTTCGCTACGCTAGAAGTGAAAGATCGGTAGCGCCGGAAAACAATCATTTCCATACTTGTTCCATGTTCATTGAATAAAGAATTTCATAATTTAAAACCGTTTAAAGAGTGTCTCAATTTATGGTACCTCGACAAAGCTTCGATAAGGTCTTACCAAACTAATCTGGCACACATTTCCCCATTTTTCAACAGTAACAGAACAGTCAAGCACCAACAGTTGGTATAAAGCCTTATCGAAGCTATTCTTGCTTTGGAAGTACGGAAGCAAAAAAACCAAAAAATTATATTCACAATAGGCCAATCTGAAACATTCTCGTAATAGGGTTAAAGCCGAATCACTTGGAATTAAACATGTCGAGCGAAGCTCACTTCGAAACCAAGTATTGCGGAAGCTTAAAGTCAAAAGTCCACAATTCTCCATAATACTGTTGCTATTTCCATAAGGCCTTATAGAGGGTTTTACCTAAGCTATTGATAGTTCAAACTCCGCTCGCAAGTCTTACGGAAGCCTTAACAAATTTAAAATTTTACAACCTGCGCTCAACAGTCTTACCGAAGTCTTATCTTTATAGCCTCCGGAAAATAAAAATGCGAATTTTGTGTGCTAGTTGGGCCTTTACACCATCATCTTAAAAAAAAAAATTCTGGTCTATTAGGCATACTACTGGTAAAAATTTAAAAATCTATCTCACACTGTTCTTGAAATATGAGACGGATTGTGTAGAAAAGTTCTTATCCCCTCCACATTCATGCTCCACTGCCCTCATAAAAAATGCTACTTTCCGCAAACTTTATTAGTCAGCCCTTATACACAAACTGATGGATGGATGCGATTATTAAAGATTATAAAAACACTGAGAGCACTATTAGTTTATTCCACGGCTGTCAGAAGAGGAAGGAACGTGTTGTAGAAAAACAAGCAAAAATGTAATATAAAGTTTTAGTAATGAAAACGTAATAGAGTTTTAGTAATGAGACGTGCTAAAGTTAAGAAGGTTGGGTTTACACTATTTCAACACCACAACTTATTGAAAATTCAAAAATATTTTAAGCCCTTTGTTTTTAATTCATATTTTTAGCGTTACTCTAATATAATATAATCAAAAAGGATTAATTCATTATGGATCTAAGTGTTTTTAATTTTTAATACTGTAAAAGACCCATTTTCGATGTACAATACTGGTGTTTAATATTTGACAAGGCCTTAGTCAAATTATCTGCTACCATATTTTCCGTTGGTATATAATGAAGTTCAATTGTTGCATCTTCTATTTTGTCTCGAATATAGTGATGCCGAATGTGTTTTGATCTTGCTCTGAAACAGTCCGTTTCAGCTAGTACAATTGCACTCTGGTTGTCGCATGCAATTTGTATTGGGTTGTTCTTCAACGCTGGATCAAAATCTTGCAGAAACTGTTTTATCCAAATGGCTTCTTGAACTGTTGATGATAAAGCCATGTACTCCGCTTCAGTACTGGACAAGGCGACTGTGGGTTGTCTCTTACTACCCCAACTCACTGCAGCACCACATAGAGAGAAAACGAAGCCCGTACATGAACGACGTTTGTCTACATCAGACGCCCAGTCAGCATCAGAAAAACCAGCAAGTGAATCAGTACCTGAATAAATAAGCTTTAAGTCAATTGTTCCTTTCAAGTACCTTAATATACGCTTGACGGCGACCCAATGTGCTTTGCTGTAGTTGTTGTTGAATCGGCTAACATCATTTACCGCATATGCTATGTCTGGTCTAGTTCCTTGAACCAGATATAGCAAACTGCCGACTACTTCTTGATATGGAACATTTTCAAACGGCTCCGCGTCTTGATTTTCCGTCTTAATTTTAACCGATAATTTTTGGTTCGCGTCACTTGGAGTTGATACCGGTTTACAATCTGCCATTTCAAATTTAGCCAGAATTGTTTTTATGTAGTCTGATTGGTCCAATGAAATATTATTTGATGCATGGTCATACGTAATATTTAGACCAACGCAGCTTCTTGCAGCTCCTAAATCCTTCATTTTAAAAGCATCACACAGAGCTTCTTTTAGTTTTTGGCGAACATCTGGATTTTTCCAGAAAATCAGGAAGTCATCCACGTAGATGGCAACAATAAGTTGTGAATCCTTCGAAAAATAAACGCAAGGATCAACCCTAGATTTGGAAAGTCCGAAAGATTTCAAGGTAAATACCAATTTCTTGTTCCATTGACGACCACTCTGCTTTAGTACATCGCCTTGTTCAATTTGCAAACTCTACTGGATTCGTCATCAAAACCTTCGGGCTGAGTTATGTAGATATCATCTTGTAAGTCCCCTTGTAGAAATGCGGTAACTGCATCCATTTGATCGATCTTCATTTGAAACTTTGTTGCTAGTGCAACCAGTATTCGAATTGACGTATAACGCACTACTGGAGAATAGGTTTCAGTATAGTCTATTCCATATTTCTGTCCACAACCTTTCACTACCAAACGCGCCTTATACCGAATTACTTTTCCATTGTTGTCCCGCTTTGTTTTAAAAACCCACTTCGTTTTTAAAGGTTTTTTGTTCAACGGCAAATCAACGAGTGTCCATGTAGAATTCTCAGCTAGCGAACTCATTTCGCTGTTCATGGTAATTCTCCACTCTTGCTTGTCCCTTCGAGACAAGGCCTCCTCAACAGTCAACGGATCAACATCCATATTGCACACAGCAACTAAGTATGTAGTGATTCGCGGCTTTGGTTGCCGAGATGATTTCCGCAAAGTTTCCGCAATTGTTATTTCACCTTCTGGTATGTACGAAGGGTCGTTGTCAGTATCTTCGAAAGATGACTCTACCTCATTGGTTACTTCGTTTCTACTGTTCTGAAATTCGAGCAACTGATCTTCAGAACTTGCATCCCCAACTGAAACGTCATCATCTTCCATATTTATAACAGTATTATCATTTACCTTGGCGTCTTGCTCCATGAATGACACATCTCGACTGATAGTGATTTTCTTTGTATTTGGATCAATGCATCGGTAACCTTTTACCGTATCGCTGTATCCGACGAATAATAATTTTCTTGATTTAGGATCCCATTTTTTACGACGTTGTTTAGGTACGTGCACCATAACAGGTGATCCAAATATTCGAAGAACCGACAAATTTACTCTCGATCCAGTCCATATCTCTTCTGGAGTCTTGTCTATTAATCTCGTGTTGACAGATCGATTTATTATATAAACAGCTGTATGCCCAGTAGAATTTGTCTAATTCCGCATCAAAAATCATACACTTAGCTTTTTCGCCAATTGTGCGGTTCATGCGCTCTGCAACACCGTTTTGTTCCGGGTATAGGTGCAACTGGTTTGGTGCATAATTCCAAGTTGCTTGCAGTATGCAGTAAAATCTTTGCTACAATATTCAGAGCCATTATCTGACCGAATTGCTTTGATTTTACGTTCGCATTGTCTTTCCACTAGCTGCTTAAACTCTTTTAGCTTTGTAAGAACTTCCGATTTGGACTTCAAAAAATAGGCAAAAACCTTTCTTGAAAAGTCGTCAATGAACGATAAAAAATATCTCGCTCCACTGATGGATTGATTCTCCATTGGACCGCATAAATCGGTGTGTATTAATTCCAGCAAATTCTTGGATTTTACCTCGTGTTGCGCTTGTCTTAACGGTTGACGAGTTTGCTTTCCGAGCATGCAAGTAATACAGTGTTTGATTGCATCTTTACCTTCACTGAATTCAATACCTTCAACAGCCCCGTTTTTCATCTTACACAGATCAGAGTAATTTAAATTACCTAATCGTCGATGCCATCGCATCGCATTTGCGGAATAAGCAATGCATTCCGAGTCGTCATTTTGAATGTGATAAACTCCAGCCTTTGGTTTCGAGGTTACTAGAACGTCGTCAAATCTGTTGTAAATCTTACAATGATCTTTATCGAACACAACTCTATTGTCTTTTTGTATCAATTGATTTACAGATAGCAAATTACTAGATAAGTCTGGTACGTGTAGGACGTCCTTCACTTGTATAGTATTTTTAGCAATTGTCAACATCGCGGAACCCGAACTTAGCACTTTAATTTTATTATTGTTCGCGGCTAAAATTTCGGTGATGGGCGTAGTTTTGCAGTCTGATAACAAATTTTTTTTAGGGGTCATGTGCATTGATGCACCAATCCAATCACTAGCACTTTTACTTAAGTCACGAGAAAGAAATGACGTTGTTGCAGTAAATGCATTCTGACAAAGTCGTGCGTTACTTGTCCCACTGGATTTTTGACGATCGTCAAACGGTTTACTTTTAGCGAAACATTCAGCACTTTTATGGCCTTTTTTACTGCACGAATAACATTTGAAATTTCGAACAGATTTTTTATCGCGCGTACCGGCTTTATTTTTTACGTGAAATGCACTTTGAGTTTGCTTCGTCTAGCAATTTCGACTTGATAGTGTCACCTGAAATTTCAGTTCTACTACTCTAAATGCCCATTATGAGTGGCTTGAAATCACCTAGACCAGCCAACATGATGGCGCCTATCCAGTCAACTTACTTGCCGTTCAAGTGATCTGGTTTATGTACTCCTACTCTTATGTACTTCCTTCGAGACCAGCGAACTTCATAATGTGTGTCATGGCAAAGGACGAAGTATGGTAATTCTGGCTTCCCTCCAGCTTCACGATGTTTCCGTAACTTAATTCCGGATCTTTGGACATTTCGTATGAAACAAATTCTACACGAATGCCAAATATTTTCAAACTGAGTGCAGAATAACTAAAAAACGAAATAATACTGTCACCAATTTTCAAATTGAATAATATTATCCTCAATAATAATCTAGGACCATTCCTGGGCCCATAACCTGATGGATGGATGCGATTATTAAAGATTATAAAAACACCGAGAGCTATTTTAAAATACACGACTTTATTCCACGGCTGTCAGAAGAGGAAGGAACGCGTTGTAGAAAAACAAGCAAAAGTGTAATATAAAGTTTTAGTAATGAAAACGTACTAGAGTTTTAGTAATGAGACGTACTAAAGTTAAGAAGGTTGGGTTTACACTATTTCAACACAAACCGAATTTTATTTGTCTAATGCAATCACTTCGTGAAAAACCGTAATCTAAAATTGTTAACCCCCAACCTCCGTAAGCCACTGCCACACTCCAAAAATTGTTTCCTATCTATTCGCCTAGTACACCGACAATAAAAGTCTTACAATAAAATGTCTGTTTCACTCTCGTCGTATTCAGTCTTTTCAACACCATTCCACATACATATCTATATGTATGCTCACAAATTACTAAGATACAAATTTTTTGAACAAGCAAAGATTAATTATTAAGAATTCCTATACTTTCTTGCTTCCATTTTCTTCAGCGGTTATGTAAGCCGAGGAAACAATAATAGAGCAATGTAAAATTGAAAGAAATATGTAAATACGCTTCACATTTGTCCGATGGCAATTTTAAGTTTTAAGATAAAGCGTTCTCGAATTATCGTGCAATGGGCTGAATCACGAGTTCTGTTGACTTTCGTATGTAGAATCCGAATGAATGAGAGATCTAATAAACTACCAACGAGCAGTAAGGATTTCCAAGCATTGCAAATTTCTCGGCTTGAATTAAACTTATAATAGTGATTCACTTCGGAGTACAAGTACATAAATGTATATATTGTTCAAACTCTATTAACCGAATAGACCAAGATAGCTATTATTTTCCGATCGGTCATTTCTGGATCAAAACCTCTCAAAATTCAGAAGGAAGGCGTAGACTGGGTCATCCAAGAAACATATGCAGATGAAAAATCCAGAAGAAAATACGAGGAGTACATAAGTCCGGCGAGAGGTAATGGCTATCATAATCGCCCATAGCACGACTTTCGGAAGAGAACTGTTGCTGCTCTATTACCCATCGTCATACTGAAACTGAACATACATAGGTACATATAACATACAAAACAGATAAGAAGTCATACTGAGAAATGTTTGTAAATTGCGGTTATTTGAATAACATATCTATTTTAGTGAAACCATCGGGTTGATTTACTATATCAGTCGAAAAACCATTTTTTTAATTCGATTGTTCGATTAACGGAATATTAAAAAAAAAGATTCCTAAGTATTTTCTGAAGTCGCAAAATATTCATTGGAATTGAATATCAATCTAAAACAGGAAATTAAGATGAAAATGTGTGAAAAAAGGCAGCAACGCAAATAAACTTCCCCTTATACCGACTCCAAGCAAATTGCATTCGGCATTTTGTTGATTTTTGCGAGCAGGGTAGCTAGGCAGTTTGCGAAAGTTTTTTTCAATAACCGCTCATCGTGTCACTGATCTGAAAGCTCTTTTGATAGTTTTTAAAGCCTTGAGACATCTTATAGAGTCTATTGTCTTTGACCTGAGCCAGTAACTAAAGCTTTAGCTCAAGACAATACTGTTTCACACTGCTTAATGAATTGTGTAGACCACTGTTTTGAGAGTTATGTCAAAATGATATTAAAATTTAAAAAAAATATCGTTAAAAACTAGAAAGCGATTACATTTAAAATTGAGTCAACATATTATTGCTTATGAGGTGAACATTCTCGCCAGTCTTGTATTGATATATATATTAAAAAATCTGCCAACAATCTGGGCGTAACTTTAATATTTTTCCGGCAGAAGTAAGGAACGCGTTCAATTCTGAAATGCGGTGTAGGCTACTATGTGACTGAAAACCTATCAAAAAGAAAAGAACAAGTTCATGGAAGTGAAAATTTGATTGGATCTGAGAGATATGGAATAGTTTATGAAAAAGTACACAATCACTTTACACCCCCTTAGGGGTCAATTTTCAGAAAATCTTGAAAACACTTTCTTGGTATTCATATGGAGAATACATAGAATAAAATTAAATTCATTATTTGGGACGAGGAAGTAGATATGTCGAAAATCGTGGGAAAATATGCATTCTATTTTCACAGATAATTTTTCTTGCCCCACTTCTGAACGCCAAAAGATATTGGTTTTTTTAATCAAAATTATTTTTTTAGTTGATTTAGATATACACACCGAGTTTCAACATTGTAGCTTAAGCCGTTCTATATATAGGAAAAACACCTACCACTTGTACCACACTACCCTTAGGGGTCAAATTTCAAAAAACCTTGAAAACACTTTCTAGGTATTCATACGAAGAATCCGTAGAATAAAAATGAATTTAATATTTGGAAAGACCTAGTAGATATGACGAAAATCGTGAAAATATATGCATTTTATATTTATTATATTTCCAAATATTTTTTTTTGCCCCCCCCCCCTTCTGAACGCCAATGAATATTCAAATTTTTTTTTTATCACAATTACTTTTCTAGTTGATTTACATATACACACCGAGTTTCAACATTGTAGCGTAAGCCGTTCTACATATAGGAAAAACACCCCCACTTGTACCACACTACCCTTAGGGGTCGAATTTCAAAAAGCCTTGAAAACGCTTTCTAGGTATTCATACGAAGAATCCGGAAAATAAAAATGAATTCAATATTTGGAAAGACCTAGTAGATATGACGAAAATCGTGAAAATATATGCATTTTATATTTATTATTTTTACAAATATTTTTTTTTGCCCCCCCCCCCTTCTGAACGACAATGAATATTCAAATTTTTTTTTATGACAATTACCTTTTTAGTTGATTTACATATACACACCGAGTTTCAACATTGTAGCTTAAGCCGTTCCATATATAAGAAAAACACCCCCACTTGTACCACACTACCCTTAGGGGTCGAATTTCAAAAAACCTTGAAAACGCTTTCTAGGTATTCATACGAAGAATCCGTAGAATAAAAATGAATTCAATATTTGGAAAGACCTAGTAGATATGACGAAAATCGTGAAAATATTTGCATTTTATATTTATTACATTTACAAATATTTTTTTTTTGCCCCCCCCCCCCTTCTAAACGCCAATGAATATTCAACTTTTTTTTTATCACAATTTCCTTTCTAGTTGATTTACATATACACACCGAGTTTCAACATTGTAGCTTAAGCCGTCCCTTATATAGGAAAAACACCTTCACTTGTACCACACTAACCTTAGGGGTCGAATTTCAAGAAACCGTGAAAACGCATTCTAGGTATTCATACGAAGAATCCGTAGAATAAAAATGAATTCAATATTTGGAAAGACCTAGTAGAAAGGACGAAAATCGTGAAAATATATGAATTTTATATCTATTATATTTTCAAATAATTTTGTTTGCCCCCCTTTCTAAACGCCAATGAATATTCAAATTTTTTTTTATCACAATTACTTTTCTAGTTGATTTACATATACACACCGAGTTTCAACTTTCTAGCATAAACCGTTTAATAGTTAGGAAAAACACCCCCTACCCCCGTAGCACCCTACCCCTAAAAAAAATTTTATTTTTCCAACATTCCGCTACTATAGCTTTATCTAAATACCAAGTTTAAGGCTTATATCATTACAGGTTCTCAAGATATAAGCATCGGAGCTTCTTCCTGTTCACCCTCCCCCACCCTCCCCCTCTTCACCCTCAACCCCAAAACTTTTTTCCCTACTAGGGTTTAATTAGCGCTACTTCTGGTAAAAATTCTAAGCATCTATCTTAAACTGTTCTTGAGATATGAAATGTGTTTGATTTGAAAAATTCTCATCCCCTCCACTTCTATGCTCCACCTCCCACTTAAAAAATTTTACTTTGATCAATCTTTTTTTGTCAACCTTCACACCCAAACCAAATTTTATTTTTCTAGAGCAATTGGTTCATGAGATATCGTAATCTTAAGTATTTCAACCCCCCACCCCCATACACAACTTCCCCCACCCAAAATTTTTCTTGATTCTGTTCTCCTAGTATAACTACAAATATGTTTTAAGTTTGAATAGTGTGCCATTAACGGTTTAGGAGATATGGATTTTAGAATGTGTCTATCTCACCTTTTTTGGGTTTCGGACGCATTACATTTCCCCCCACTCCCACACCCCTTAATCAATATTGAAAATTTTTCTGCAAATGGGTCTACTATCAGAGCTCTATAGAAATTCCAAGTTTCAGCTTCCTAACATAAGGGGTTACTGAGATCTGGAAACCAAAATTTTCGGTCTAAAACACTTCCCCCTCCTTCCCCCTCACACCCCTACCCCTAAAAATTTGGTCACTTCAAGGCGCCTACCCCATCTATTCGTTAAAAAAATTTCAATTTAATATCTCAAAGCGTTTGGCAGCTACGAGCCTCCAAACGATCTTGCGTACGGCGTACGGCGTACGGCGGACAGACGGACTGAAAATTTTTATTGCTTTTTTCGCGTCTACTAGTTATGAAACGTGAAAATAAAAATTTTGAGGGTAGCAAATTTTTTTTTTTTAATAATAAATCACAATACTTAATTATTAAAATAATAAAGTAAAATTGAATGAAAATTTCAACAGGAAAATTACACTTGCCATTTGACAATTCGCCTGCTTGAAATCCGACTCAAACTCAAAGTTTGGAGTTGAACTCTACTCAAGCCTTAAAATACTACTGTGAAACAGTGATTCCATTTGAGCAATGGCTTAACTTGAAATTGAAACTAAAGCTCGCACTGTGAAACCGGCCCTATATAATTTTATAACTTTTTTATATACATTCGAATTGTGCAATTTTTCGATTCCCGAAAATCGTCCAAATTTTACTTTGTGCACAAATCGAGCTTCTACTGTAATTGAATTTATTAGTCCGTGGAGATTCCGTTTAACGGGAGCAAGAAGGAAACTGTTCTACACATATTCCGTATTCTGGACGGACAATGCACAATGCAGACAGAAGGTGCTGGTCAGCCAAATTAGCCCGGAACCTCAACAAAAAAATTCCCCGCAGATTTCCGACAAAATGTAAGTCTTCGACGACGTTTACCGACCCATCGACCTCCCAACAATCATCAATCGCTCATCTTAATCTTGTAGATTCTTATCACACGGCGACGATTGGGTGATTGTCGCATAAATTTACAAAATTTTAAACAAGATTACCAGGAAATTTAAGCGTTCCCGAGTTCGAACTATATGCACTCTTGACACTTTGACCTAGCTTCGCAGCTCGCGTCCACGAAAATCTAAACTTGCTACTTTCGAGCTTGTTGTCGGATGAATTCTACCGTCGGAACTAAAACACTTTGCTGGCATTCCTTTCGGAAGTATTTAAGCTACTCACAGACTTGATCGTAAGCACCTGAGCCCTCGAGTGTTAGGTTATGGTAGCGTTCTGGAACCTCGCATTCCGTCTTGTTTATGGCCAATGTTAGTATTTCGGTGTCGCAATTCCGTTTTTTTTTTTGTTTTCCTTTCTGTGCACGACACAAAACGAGACACAAATTGTTTGAATTTATTTACAACACCGAACCGATCATGGGAAACGCACGGAGAATGACAGCCCGAAAATTTTTAAAGCTTTAGAATTTTTCCCACCCGTCCCGCGTGTCTCTTTTCTACTTCCGGCCTTGTTCGGAATATTGTTCCGACTCGTTCCACTTAAGTGTCGCTTCGGTTGGCGGCATTTCTCTGTGGATCCACACGTTCCTCGAATGACACTTCGACGATCGACTGGATCCACAGAAATGTCAACGATATTGGTGTTACCAGCCAGCGGTAACCCAACACCATTAGTCGGTTCGCCGTTGGTTTGCCAGCACCGAACAGACTAAAAAAGGTTGTCGCTCCAGAGTCTCGTGCACACGACTGAGTGCCGGGCAATAGGTGTTGTAGCCCTCGGATCACTGCCTAAGATCCTTGGAGTGGTAAGTCTCCAGACGTTTGCCGCTTAAATCCTTCAATTCGTATCGTGAGTTTCCCAGCACACGACGAATCCTGCACTTGAGGAACTTCTTCGCCAGCTTGGCGTTATAGTTCTGCGCGGCTGTGGACAAGGAAAAATTTCTTCGGAATACTTCTTGTCCTTCACAAAATTGTGTTTGAGCAGCACGCAGATTATAACGCCTGCTACTGTCCTCATGTGCGACCCTTATTTTCGTCTGCGCCAGTTGTCTCACGATAGGAATTCCCTCGTGAGGTCGAAGCTGTACATTTGACGCTCCCACCGCTCGCAAATGCTTCAGCAGTTCGTAGTCCTTCCCGTGCAACATCATGTGATTTCCAAACAAAACCTGATAAGCAGAAAATCCAGTGGCTTGGTGGAGTGAGCTCCGAAGGGCACATCCAATTTTGCTTAGACTCTCATCCCATCGTGTTTGGTCATCAGTGATGAATGCTCGAATTCCGGCCAGGATGGACTGGTTTACACGTTCCGAAGCATTCGCTTGCGGTGAGTAGCTCGGGGGTTACAGGTGTTTAACTCCGTATTTGTTCAGCATGGTGTTAAACACATTCGACCTAAATTGAGAGCCGTTATCGGAGAGGATAGTCTCGGGTGTTCCAAACGTATGGAAGACCTGCCCTTCCAAATAGTTGGTGATCTCTTCAGCAGTGATCCGCCCCAAAGGATGCAGAAGTGGAAACTTGGTGAAGTGATCCAAGACGATCAAGATAGCGATCTTACTCCGTTTGGTACGCGGATATGGTCCAAGTACTTCGATATAAAGATGTTGGAAAGGCTGATCAGTCTGGAACGGTTTTCCCATTGGCGCTCGTAGAGGTCTGTTCGGGGACTTTGTCTCTTTACAAGTGTCACACGCCAGAACGTAGGTGCGTACTTGTGTAGCCATTCCGGGCCAGTACAAAAATCGCCTGACTCGCTCTAGCGTTTTGGCATAACCACCATGGACCGTGGTGTCTGCCTCGTGCGCCTGAGCAATCGCAGCTGACGTAAGACTTGATGAAATCCATAGCTTCCAGGCCCTGTCTTCAGCAATCGGGTCACCGTTGTGAGGCTCTGTGCGCTTGTACACGAAACCATCCCTCACGCATACGTCTGGAAGCAGATTGGCGTTCGCATCAACAGTGGACACTAATTCTTTATATTCGTTGCCAGAGAATTCTGGAGAATCCATGTCCACCATCGGTGCCACGTCGGTCAGCGCGTTTAATCCCTCTTCGTATACACGAGAGAGAGCGTCGGGTACAACGTTCAGGCTCCCTCGTCGTTGCTCGATTGTAAAGTCTTAACCCTGAAGTTTCAAACTCCATCTTGCCAACCGTCCTTGTAGGTCTTTCTGTGACATGAGCCATTTGAGACTTGCGTGATCCGTAATGACTTTGAACGCAGTCTCTTCTACATAGGCTCGAAATTTTTTCACGCTCAACACAGCTGCATAACACTCGAGTTCGGTTACGCTGTAGTTGCGTTGAGCGGAAGTGAGCTTCTGCGACATATACGCCACCGGAGATTCCGATCCGTTGTCGTTTTCTTGGAAGAGAACGCTACCCACACCTGACCTACTGGCATCGCATTGAATTACGAAAGACCTCTTAAAATCTGGGTTGATTAGTAAGGGGGCTTTCGTCAACAAGTCTTTCACTAACAGGAAGGAAGTTTGTGCCTCTGTAGTCCAAGCAAACTGGTTGGACTTCTTTAGAGTGTCTGAAATTGGTGAAACAGTAGCAGCAAAGTTGGGAACGAGTCGTCAATACCAGCCTGCCATGCCAAGGAAGCGTCGAACTTGACGTGCGGACCTAGGCGAAGGGTAATCGACGATGGCTGAAACTTTGTTGGGATCAGTTTTCAAGCCTCCTTCTCCAACGATGTATCCGACATATTTCACCTCTCTCAGACAAAACTTGCTCTTGTTGACGTTAATTGTCAGGCCAGCCTTTCGCAAACAATCTGCGACTTCAGCCAATAACATCAAATGCGAATCGAAATCCTCAGAAATTAACAGCAGATCGTCCAAATATACGAATACCTGCTCCTTCAGCTCGGGTAGGATGACTTTGTCCATCAAACGACACATCCTTTGCGCGTGTTGCATAACCCAAAAGGCATGCGAGTGTAGTGATATAGAGGCCGGCCAGGAATAGTAAACGCAGTATACTTCCTGGATTTGTTCTCGAGAGAAATCTGCCAAAAGGCGTCTTTGAGGTCTAGGCTGGTAATAGAATTGGCTCGCGGCAAACGACTTAAGATACCGTCAATGTGTGGTAATGGATATGCATTCTTCTTCGTCACACTATTGACTTTGCGCGAATCTCACGAGAACCACAGGCGAGCTCCATGCACTCTGGCTGGTCTCTATAACGCCAAGTGCTTTCATGCGATCGATCTCGTCATATAAGAGTTTTTGGATCGCAGGAGACACAGGATAATGTCGCTGTTTGATGGGACTTGCATCACCAACGTCTATACTGTGTTGTTCGACGTTAGTCACACCGAGTCTGTATACTTCGCATGATGGAAATTTGGACTTTACCATTTCCAACCTCTTTACATCTATAGGCATTGAATGGTGGGCATCCGGAGCTATCAGTTGCGACGCAGTATCGGGAGTATCGACCGCGCTGATGATACTAGGAGCAAACTGAAAGGATTGCCTGAAATCTACCCCTAGGTACAATTCCTGTGATAGGCTCGGTACGATGTAAAGTGTAATGGGTTTGGTAATACCACGAAAAGTAATATCGGCAATTACCGTGCCCAAAACTTTCTGTGCAGCCCCATCAGCAGTCTTCACCTCTTGACAGACCGGTCGATAATTCACCTGTGCATCTTGGAGGCGTTGTAGGGAGTTTGCCCCCAGGCAACTGATGCTCGCCCCACTATCGAGGAGTCCTTTAACGTCCACTCCGTACAAAGATACCCCCGCGTATGGACGTACATCAAACGGCTCGGTGATGATGGTAGAGAAAATCGCTTTCTTTTTTTCACGCACCATCCTCCAGAATATACGAAGGCGCGCGATTGATTTTCTGCGACCGAATCCACTCGTCAGTGCTGATGCTTGATCAACACTTGCGACTGGAGTAGGTGAGAAATTTCGCTCTCGAGCCTCCATATATTCCTTCAGCCGAAGATGGTATGGCTTGAGAGGATGGTGGGAATATCGTCTTGGATGTTCTTCTTCAAGAAGGTCATCTTCAGGCTGGGAAACAGCCGGTTCCGTCTTATCGCTTTCTCGTTTTAAAACTATAACGTGCGAAGTATTTACTGTCGAGGAATTGGGTTGGGATGATTTTACGCTAAAAGGATGGGAATTAGGTTCAGAGAGTGTTGTAGGTAGGGTATTAAAATTTGGAGGAGTGTTTGTAGGGGTAGAAATTTTGGTTGAAATTTGATTATTTGGGAGTTCTAGATGAAATTGGGAGTTGGAATTGGGGTGTCGAGTGGATCTTCCTACTGCTGTCGGGATGCAGTGTTCGGACGGGAGAGACCCGCTGTCCTTCCGTCCCTTCGGCCGTTTCCCGCCTTGCAATGGATGCAGTTGGGCTTTAGAACGTCAGCCCGCCCACATCCAAAGCAGAAGATGCCTTTTTCTGGTTCCGCATATTCGTGGTACCCATGTCCTTCCTTGCCACAATTCCAGCAGATCCAGGGGTTCGATAGTCCAGCCAAGTCGACGGAAGAAGTCGTACCCGAATGTTCTTCCACGATTGACTCCTGTATCTCATGGACTCTGGCCTGGTTCCAAGGGGATGGTCTGGTGGCTTTGCGCGTGTCCTCCACTTGTACTACGAGCCGACGTAATTTGCCCATGGTACGGACGGAGTGGAAACACAGTTGCTGCTGTGTGCTGCCCACCAGATTTCCACGCACCAGAGCCACGAATTCGGACTCCATCATGGGAGTGCTCAGCAAGGAACGAAGCTCCGTCATGTCTTGCTCAAAGGACATGAAGGGCTCGTTTGGCGCTTGGCGTCTGCCAAGCATCTGCTTCCGCAACTCTCAATCAGTACTGCGCTCTCCCCAGACCTGCAGGAAGGCTACTCTCAGGGTATCCCACGAAGAATTGTCATTTGAACGACGCCACAACCAATACCACTTGTTGGGCCGACCATCCAGCAGCAGATGGAAGCCCTGCGTCAACAGATCGAAGTTGCCGCTCAAATCGCTCATCGTAAGAGTCTCGGCCCTGAAAATCAGCTCCTCTGCGCGTAGGAGATGGCTGTCTCCATTAAAACGGAGACGCCAATGTCTTAATGGGCTGCAAGTATTTCTTTGGCGATAGTTAGGTCCGTGTCTTGCGTGATCGCTGGCCGAAGCGGCCGCCTCAACCCGCTGAACTCCCCTTCCGGCACGCGAGCCTCCATCTGCGGCCGAGTAGTGGGCCCGCCATGGTTGGAAAACCGTTCTCATCAACTCTACCAGTTGATCTACACCAAATCCAGTTCGTACCAAGGGTTGATTCGTGCGCGCTGGCGCTGGATTTATCGCAGCCGGAATACCTGCGTCATGTACATCGGACCACCGTGGCCGTTCACCTATTACCCTTTCTGGCGATTGCGGGATTGGATCCGCGAGCTGGTCCACACCTTGTTCTTGACCAATCGAACCATCAGGGGCGTAAAAGACACCACCGCTGACTGTTTCCAGCGGAAAATCTAGATTAACCCGCCTTGGTGAAATTCCGCCGACCGCCGACTTGTTTTTACTGCGTGACACGGCTCCGGTTCTAGCGGTGGCGCCCTCCACGCCCCTAACCTACCAATAATCTCTGGCGCCCAGATGTCCACGACAATTCGGACACGTGTGGCTTAACACAACCCATGACTCTAGACATGCTTCATGAAACCGGTGTCCACATTTTGTAAGCACGTCCTGCTCAGGATTTATGTCCTCTTGACACGCCGTACATATCAACTCCGCTCCCGTAGTTGGTGAATGCGTAATCGGTATAATGAGAAAGTTTGAAGGTGATGTTTCCGATCAGAGAGGGAACGGGTGATTAATTAGATGAATGAGTGATCAGATGTAAATGTGGTTGTTGTGATCGAATATTTGGTACAAAGTTACGACAGAATTAAAATGAATGTACCAGGTACCTCGTTGAATGACTGCCTCGATGAGTGAATGAGCGATTGAATGAACTGTGAGTGTAGTATTGAGTGAATCGGATATTATGATTGAATGCGACTGATTGAGTGTGTAATTCAGTGTAAGCGGATGAATTTTTAATTTAAACGAATGAATTTAATTTTTAATATTTAAGGATAAACGTCTAAGTGAATGCGTGGTTAAATGACAGAGTGAATGGACTACTGAACGAATACGTTATGAATGGATGATTGGATTAACTCTATAATAATAAGAAAAAATGTAGGCGTGCTTGAGTAAATATATGTGTAATTGCAGAAGAATGTTCGAACGTCTATTCAATTTGGAAAAAAACGCGCGATTCACGAACGAGTGACTGACCGTAATCAAACTAATGCGTCATAAAAGAATGAAATTCTGAATGAATGTCTGTACGAAGAAAGGAAACGAATGAATTTCTGAGTGAATCCTTGAACAAAGTAATGACAGTATGATGTGTATTATTGTTAATGCTGAACAAATTGTTGAATGATCGAATGATTGTACGGAAATGTGCTGGCGATAGAGTGTAACTGCATGTACGGCAAACAATTGAATGTGTGAATGAGTGTATGTGTGCGGTATCTGAATAAAAAAAATAAAAAAATTGAATGAATGCTTTGACGACTGTGTACTTAACTTGTATTTCTGAATGAATTAAAAAACTGCGTGAATATGGCGCAATGGAATGAACTATTGTGTGAACCACTTTTCTTGCATATGCCCGAACGATTGTTTGTATAAGCGCAACGAATGAACGAACAAATGAATGATTAATTGCAAAAAAAAAAATGAATGTGTGTATGCTTCAAAATTAATGAACCACATGAATGATATGTATTTGTGTAAATTCAAAAGAAATGAACCCTCACGTTCCGCAACCTTTCCCCTCTCCTCTATGCAGAACAAATCGCGAAGCCGATCTTGTCCTTTCCCGACTCACTGGGAAAATCTGGAACGCGATAAAATTTGCAAAAGAAAAAAATTGGGGAAAATTTAGCAAACAAAATCAAAAATCAGCAATAAAACAAAATTCTACGTTAAGATTTTAGTCAAAAGAAAAAATTTAAGAGTACAAAAAACAACTCTACGTTATATCAAAAAATATGTGTAAACTAATTTATAAGGTACTCTAAAAGAAAGGATAAGGAAATAAGGTACCTAACAAATTTTCGACAAAATTTCCTATCATCGAACTCACCAATATTTTACAAGTATTAGTCCCGATTGTCTGATGACACGCCCGCCAAGACAGAGCATGCCCAGCACTCAAAAGGGTACTTGCAAAATAAAAATGGAGTAAATTAGGAAAATTAAGTTCGTCACAACTTACATCCATCTATTCTGCATGCAGACAATGTTTCCCTTTCCTATGGAACCGAGTTGGCGCCTGAAGGTTGCCAAAACGGTTCGTCAATAGCATCGTTCCACACTGACCACATACAAAATTTTCAGGATGGTTTGCTGTTAAAATTTGAAAAGCTTGAACACTTGGACTGTTGCCGTTCAGGCGAAAAAAATTCTGCTGTCGCAAAACGACAAGATTAAGTCCTTTTGCCCACCAACTTTTTGCACGAAATTTTTCCGAACTCGCGCGTGTTGCTGGGCTATGCTTTGTGCTCGAAGCGTAGCTTAGGCTAGCCCCACGTTGGGCGCCATTTGTTGTTTGAGGCCTTGGTAAAATTATTTGGACTTGAAAAAGTCAAAATAATTGAAGGATGGGTAAGGTTCAGGACAGAATGCGCCAATTCCTCCTACGTCTGAATTGGTGGCTGAAGTAGAACGGAAGCGACACGCTTGCTGGTGGCCGAGACTAGCTACGGCAGTGTGGGGTGGTTCTTGTTGTACCTCAGACATTAAACCCTAGGCCTAGACAACAAAAATTTCGTGTCGGCTTACTCCAGGGTATTTAAAATGGGACTATTTTCCCAATAGGTCGTGAAAGACCAAGAAGCGGTGGAGTTGCGCGACTTCGTGACTTGTCAGGGCGCTCTGGTGTTGTTGGCGCCCTGCTCTGCCCACCCTACCTCAGCCACGACTGTCCTTAAAACATTTTAGCGTCGTGGCCCCTTTTAGAGGTTTGGGGCGAAGGAGCTAGACGCTCGGGTTCATTTTCAAACAATGGGGTTTAGCCGATAAACATCGTAAAACAAAAAAAAATTAAATCCACCCCAAGAGAAAAAAAAATTATACGAGCCAAAACAGGAAAGGAATACTGAAAACCGCCTCAACAAAACAGGTAAACATTATGTAAATTTATTACAAATTAATATAAAAAAATTTACTCACCCCGTTAAATTTGCTGCTTTTCTATACTTCAAGATCCTCATTATAATTCATTTTTTTTTTGTTTTTTTGTAAATTTTAATTTTATTTTTTTCTTTATTTTTAATTTATTCGTTACAGTCTATCTGTCCAGTCATGTCCGTATTATATTATTTAAATTAATTTTAAGCTTTATTTAATTTTAGTTGAATTTTAATTCCTGTTTATTTATTTGTTTTCTTTTTTTTTTGATTTAATGATTTATTATTTGAAATTCAAATTCTCATTATTCACGTTGTTTAATCCCTTCGTGGCATTCATATACTTTTTCTTTTTCTTCTTCTAAATACGTTCGTTCATTCGAATTGTGATACTTTATATTTTTTTTTTTTAAAACAATTTTAAATTCCGGCTCATTTTCCAACTTCAAATTGTTAGCTGGCAAAGTTTGGCGCTTCTGACCTGCAGAAGATTGCGATGGACTAAAAAAAAAGGAAATGTTTTCGACGAGTTGTATTCAAGGTTGAGACATTTTTGGCGTTGACGTTCGGGCGAAAATGTCAAACGGGGGGTTGGGGTCAAGCTCGACGATGACGACGACGCTAACCGATTCGTGGTTGATTTTTCTTTTTTTTTCATTACTTCTGTCGGCAAAAATTACTCGTATTTCTTTTTCGTTTACCGTCGTTCTGTCACACCTGTCTTCACAGGTAGTTAACGCTTTTCCTCGCGAAATTCGCGACCTTTGTTTCGACTTTGCGTTTAATTTAATTGAATTTATTAGTCCGCGTAGATTCCGTTTAACGGGAGCAAGAAGGAAACTGTTCTACACATGCTCCGTATTCTGGACGGACAATGCACACTGCAGACAGAAGGTGCTGATCTGCCAAATTAGCCCGGCCGATGACTCTTCTTCGCACTTTTCAAAGGGGCACGGAACCTCAACAAAAAAATTCCCCGCAGATTTCCGACAAAATGCAAGTCTTCGACGACGTTTACCGACCCATCGACCTCCCAACAATCATCAATCGCTCATCTTAATCTTGTAAATTCTTATCACACGGCGATGATTGGGAGATTGTCACACAAATTTACAAAATTTTAAACAAGATTACCAGGAAATTTAAGCGTTCCCGAGTTCGAACTATATGCACTCTTGACACTTTAACCTAGCTTCGCAGCTCGCGTCCACGAAAATCAAAACTTGCTTCTTTAGAGTTTGTTGTCGGATGAATTCTACCGTAGGAACTAAAACACTTTTCTGGCATTCCTTTCGGGAGTATTTAAACTACTCACAGACTTGATCGTTAGCACCTGAGCCCACGAGTGTAAGGTTATGGTAGCGTTCTGGAACCTCCCATTCCGTCTTGTTTATGACCAATGTTAGTATTTCGGTGTTGCAATTCCGTTTTTTTTTTGTTTTCCTTTCTGTGCACGACACAAAATGAGACACAAATTGTGTGAATTTATTTACAACACTGAACCGATCATGGGAAACGCACGGAGAATGACAGCCCGAAAATTTTTAAAGCTTTAGAATCTTTCTTACCCGTCCCGCGTGTCTCTTTTCTACTTCCGGCCTTGTTCGGAATATTGTTCCGACTCGTTCCACTTAAGTGTCGCTGCGGTTGGCGGCATTTCTCTGTGGATCCACCCGTTCCTCGAATGACACTTCGACGATCGACTGGATCCACAGAAATGTCAACGATATTGGTGTTACCAGCCAGCGGCAACCCAACAATACAGCAAAATTAATTCAACGAATTGCATTTTCTTAACTGTCATTTCTAAGAAATTTGAAAACTGTTGGTTGTATTGCTTTTTTGTATTTCACTTTATTTGTTTTGAGTAAGTTTCGATAAGCGATTGCATTGAAGTAGTGGAAAAAATCTGCCAACAGTCTGGGCGCAACTTTATTATTTTTCCGGCAGAAGTTTGGAACGTGTTTTATTCGGGGATGCGGCATATGTTACTATGTGACTGAAAACCTAACAAAAAGTTCGGGAATCCGTTAGAATAGAGTATAACATATGAATTATATAATGGGGCCATATTCCGGGATGCGGTCTAGAGGTTGAAAAAGAATATACTTAAAAATAGGTGATTATTAAACAAGCCCGTGGAAGTGAAAAGATATTTGATATCTGATCAGACCTGAGAGATATGGTGGAATTTATGAAAAAGTATGCAACCGCTTTACACCCCCTTAGGGGTCGAATTTCAAAAAATCGTGAAAATACAAGTCCGTCTGTCCGCCGTACGCAAGATCGTTTGGAGGCTCGTAGCTGCCAAACGATTTGAGATATTAAATTGAAATTTTTTTAACGAATAGACGGGGTAGGCTCCTTGAAGTGACCAAATTTTTAAGGGGTGCGGGTGTGAGGGGGGAGGAGGGGAAAGTGTTTTAAACCGAAAATTTTGGTTTCTAGATCTCAGTAACCCCTAATGATAGGAAGCTGAAACTTGGAATTTCTATAGAGCTCTGATAGTAGACCCATTTGCAGAAAAATTGTCGATATTGATCAAGGGGTGTGGGAGTGGGGGGAAACGTAATGCGTCCGAACCACAAAAAAGGCGAGATAGACACATTCTCAAATCCATATCTCCTAAACCGTTAATGGCACACTAGTCAAACTTAAAAAATATTTGTAGTTATACTAGGAGAACAGAATGAAGAAAAATTTTGGGTGGGGGAAGTTGTGTATGGGGGTGGGGGTGGGGGGTGAAAAACTTTAGATTACGATATCTCACGAACCAATTGCTCTAGAAAAATTAAATTCGGCTTGGGTATAAAGGTCGACATATAAAGATTGATCAAAGTAAAATTTTTTAAGTGGGAGGTGGAGCATAGAAGTGGAGGGGATGAGAATTTTTCAAATCAAACATATTTCATATCTCAAGAACAGTTTAAGATAGATGCTTAGAATTTTTACCAGAAGTAGCGCTAATTAAACCCTAGTAGGGAAAAAAGTTTTGTGGTTGTGGGTGTAGAGGGGGAGGGTCGGGGAGGGTGAAATGGAAAAAGTTCCGGTGCTTATATCTTGAGAACTCCTAATGATATAAGCCTTAAACTTGGTATTTAGATAGAGCTATAGTAGCGGAATGTAGCGATTGATTTTCTGCGACCGAATCCACTCGTCAGTGCTGATGCTTGATCAACACTTGCGACTGGAGTAGGTGAGAAATTTCGCTCTCGAGCCTCCACATATTCCTTCAGCCGAAGATGGTATGGCTTGAGAGGATGGTGGGAATATCGTCTTGGATGTTCTTCTTCGAGAAGGTCATCTTCAGGCTGGGAAACAGCCGGTTCCGTCTTATCGCTTTCTCGTTTTAAAACTATAACGTGCGAAGTATTTACTGTCGAGGAATTGGGTTGGGATGATTTTACGCTAAAAGGATGGGAATTAGGTTCAGAGAGTGTTGTAGGTAGGGTATTAAAATTTGGAGGAGTGTTTGTAGGGGTAGAAATTTTGGTTGAAATTTGATTATTTGGGAGTTCTAGATGAAATTGGGAGTTGGAATTGGGGTGTCGAGTGGATCTTCCTACTGCTGTCGGGATGCAGTGTTCGGACGGGAGAGACCCGCTGTCCCTTCGGCCGTTTCCCGCCATGCAATGGATGCAGTTGGGCTTTAGAACGTCAGCCCGCCCACATCCAAAGCAGAAGATGCCTTTTTCTGGTTCCGCACATTCGTGGTACCCATGTCCTTCCTTGCCACAATTCCAGCAGATCCAGGGGTTCGATAGTCCAGCCAAGTCGACGGAAGAAGTCGTACCCGAATGTTCTTCCACGATTGACTCCTGTATCTCATGGACTCTGGCCTGGTTCCAAGGGGATGGTCTGGTGGCTTTGCGCGTGTCCTCCACTTGTACTACGAGCCGACGTAATTTGCCCATGGTACGGACGGAGTGGAAACACAGTTGCTGCTGTGTGCTGCCCACCAGATTTCCACGCACCAGAGCCACGAATTCGGACTCCATCATGGGAGTGCTCAGCAAGGAACGAAACTCCGTCATGTCTTGCTCAAAGGACATGAAGGGCTCGTTTGGCGCTTGGCGTCTGCCAAGCATCTGCTTCCGCAACTCCCAATCCGTACTGCGCTCTCCCCAGACCTGCAGGAAGGCTACTCTCAGGGTATCCCACGAAGAATTGTCATTTGAACGACGCCACAACCAATACCACTTGTTGGGCCGACCATCCAGCAGCAGATGGAAGCCCTGCGTCAACAGATCGAAGTTGCTGCTCAAATCGCTCATCGTAAGAGTCTCGGCCCTGAAAATCAGCTCCTCTGCGCGTAGGAGATGGCTGTCTCCATTAAAACGGAGACGCTAATGTCTTAATGGGCTGCAAGTATTTCTTTGGCGATAGTTAGGTCCGTGTCTAGCGTGATCGCTGGCCGAAGCGGCCGCCTCAACCCGCTGAACTCCCCTTCCGGCACGCGAGCCTACATCTGCGGCCGAGTAGTGGGCCCGCCATGGTTGGAAAACCGTTCTCATCAACTCTACCAGTTGATCTACACCCAATTCAGTTCGTACCAAGGGTTGATTCGTGCGCGCTGGCGCTGGATTTATCGCAGCCGGAATACCTGCGTCATGTACATCAGACCACCGTGGCCGTTCACCTATTACCCTTTCTGGCGATTGCGGGATTGGATCCGCGAGCTGGTCCACACCTTGTTCTTGACCAATCGAACCATCAGGGGCGTAAAAGACACCACCGCTGACTGTTTCCAGCGGAAAATCTAAATTAACCCGCCTTGGTGAAATTCCGCCGACCGCCGACTTGTTTTTACTGCGTGACACGGCTCCGGTTTCGGTGTGGTTGTTGTGATCGAATATTTGGTACAAAGTTACGACAGAATTAAAATGAATGTACCAGGTACCTCGTTGAATGACTGCCTCGATGAGTGAATGAGCGATTGAATGAACTGTGAGTGTAGTATTGAGTGAATCGGATATTATGATTGAATGCGACTGATTGAGTGTGTAATTCAGTGTAAGCGGATGAATTTTTAATTTAAACGAATGAATTTAATTTTTAATATTTAAGGATAAACGTCTAAGTGAATGCGTGGTTAAATGACAGAGTGAATGGACTACTGAACGAATACGTTATGAATGGATGATTGGATTAACTCTATAATAATAAGAAAAAATGTAGGCGTGCTTGAGTAAATATATGTGTAATTGCAGAAGAATGTTCGAACGTCTATTCAATTTGGAAAAAAACGCGCGATTCACGAACGAGTGACTGACCGTAATCAAACTAATGCGTCATAAAAGAATGAAATTCTGAATGAATGTCTGTACGAAGAAAGGAAACGAATGAATTTCTGAGTGAATCCTTGAACAAAGTAATGACAGTATGATGTGTATTATTGTTAATGCTGAACAAATTGTTGAATGATCGAATGATTGTACGGAAATGTGCTGGCGATAGAGTGTAACTGCATGTACGGCAAACAATTGAATGTGTGAATGAGTGTATGTGTGCGGTATCTGAATAAAAAAAATAAAAAAATTGAATGAATGCTTTGACGACTGTGTACTTAACTTGTATTTCTGAATGAATTAAAAAACTGCGTGAATATGGCGCAATGGAATGAACTATTGTGTGAACCACTTTTCTTGCATATGCCCGAACGATTGTTTGTATAAGCGCAACGAATGAACGAACAAATGAATGATTAATTGCAAAAAAAAAAATGAATGTGTGTATGCTTCAAAATTAATGAACCACATGAATGATATGTATTTGTGTAAATTCAAAAGAAATGAACCCTCACGTTCCGCAACCTTTCCCCTCTCCTCTATGCAGAACAAATCGCGAAGCCGATCTTGTCCTTTCCCGACTCACTGGGAAAATCTGGAACGCGATAAAATTTGCAAAAGAAAAAAATTGGGGAAAATTTAGCAAACAAAATCAAAAATCAGCAATAAAACAAAATTCTACGTTAAGATTTTAGTCAAAAGAAAAAATTTAAGAGTACAAAAAACAACTCTACGTTATATCAAAAAATATGTGTAAACTAATTTATAAGGTACTCTAAAAGAAAGGATAAGGAAATAAGGTACCTAACAAATTTTCGACAAAATTTCCTATCATCGAACTCACCAATATTTTACAAGTATTAGTCCCGATTGTCTGATGACACGCCCACCAAGACAGAGCATGCCCAGCACTCAAAAGGGTACTTGCAAAATAAAAATGGAATAAATCAGGAAAATTAAGTTCGTCACAACTTACATCCATCTATTCTGCATGCAGACAATGTTTCCCTTTCCTATGGAACCGAGTTGGCGCCTGAAGGTTGCCAAAACGGTTCGTCAATAGCATCGTTCCACACTGACCACATACAAAATTTTCAGGATGGTTTGCTGTTAAAATTTGAAAAGCTTGAACACTTGGACTGTTGCCGTTCAGGCGAAAAAAATTCTGCTGTCGCAAAACGACAAGATTAAGTCCTTTTGCCCACCAACTTTTTGCACGAAATTTTTCCGAACTCGCGCGTGTTGCTGGGCTATGCTTTGTGCTCGAAGCGTAGCTTAGGCTAGCCCCACGTTGGGCGCCATTTGTTGTTTGAGGCCTTGGTAAAATTATTTGGACTTGAAAAAGTCAAAATAATTGAAGGATGGGTAAGGTTCAGGACAGAATGGGCCAATTCCTCCTACGTCTGAATTGGTGGCTGAAGTAGAACGGAAGCGACACGCTTGCTGGTGGCCGAGACTAGCTACGGCAGTGTGGGGTGGTTCTTGTTGTACCTCAGACATTAAACCCTAGGCCTAGACAACAAAAATTTCGTGTCGGCTTACTCCAGGGTATTTAAAATGGGACTATTTTCCCAATAGGTCGTGAAAGACCAAGAAGCGGTGGAGTTGCGCGACTTCGTGACTTGTCAGGGCGCTCTGGTGTTGTTGGCGCCCTGCTCTGCCCACCCTACCTCAGCCACGACTGTCCTTAAAACATTTTAGCGTCGTGGCCCCTTTTAGAGGTTTGGGGCGAAGGAGCTAGACGCTCGGGTTCATTTTCAAACAATGGGGTTTAGCCGATAAACATCGTAAAACAAAAAAAAATTAAATCCACCCCAAGAGAAAAAAAAATTATACGAGCCAAAACAGGAAAAGAATACTGAAAACCGCCTCAACAAAACAGGTAAACATTATGTAAATTTATTACAAATTAATATAAAAAAATTTACTCACCCCGTTAAATTTGCTGCTTTTCTATACTTCAAGATCCTCATTATAGTTCATTTTTTTTTTGTTTTTTTGTAAATTTTAATTTTATTTTTTTCTTTATTTTTAATTTATTCGTTACAGTCTATCTGTCCAGTCATGTCCGTATTATATTATTTAAATTAATTTTAAGCTTTATTTAATTTTAGTTGAATTTTAATTCCTGTTTATTTATTTGTTTTCTTTTTTTTTTGATTTAATGATTTATTATTTGAAATTCAAATTCTCATTATTCACGTTGTTTAATCCCTTCGTGGCATTCATATACTTTTTCTTTTTCTTCTTCTAAATACGTTCGTTCATTCGAATTGTGATACTTTATATTTTTTTTTTTTAAAACAATTTTAAATTCCGGCTCATTTTCCAACTTCAAATTGTTAGCTGGCAATGTTTGGCGCTTCTGACCTGCAGAAGATTGCGATGGACTAAAAAAAAAAGGAGATGTTTTCGACGAGTTGTATTCAAGGTTGAGACATTTTTGGCGTTGACGTTCGGGCGAAAATGTCCAACGGGGGGTTGGGGTCAAGCTCGACGATGACGACGACGCTAACCGATTCGTGGTTGATTTTTCTTTTTTTTTCATTACTTCTGTCGGCAAAAATTACTCGTATTTCTTTTTCGTTTACCGTCGTTCTGTCACACCTGTCTTCACAGGTAGTTAACGCTTTTCCTCGCGAAATTCGCGACCTTTGTTTCGACTTTGCGTTTAATTTAATTGAATTTATTAGTCCGCGTAGATTCCGTTTAACGGGAGCAAGAAGGAAACTGTTCTACACATGCTCCGTATTCTGGACGGACAATGCACACTGCAGACAGAAGGTGCTGATCTGCCAAATTAGCCCGGCCGATGACTCTTCTTCGCACTTTTCAAAGGGGCACGGAACCTCAACAAAAAAATTCCCCGCAGATTTCCGACAAAATGCAAGTCTTCGACGACGTTTACCGACCCATCGACCTCCCAACAATCATCAATCGCTCATCTTAATCTTGTAAATTCTTATCACACGGCGATGATTGGGAGATTGTCACACAAATTTACAAAATTTTAAACAAGATTACCAGGAAATTTAAGCGTTCCCGAGTTCGAACTATATGCACTCTTGACACTTTAACCTAGCTTCGCAGCTCGCGTCCACGAAAATCAAAACTTGCTTCTTTAGAGTTTGTTGTCGGATGAATTCTACCGTAGGAACTAAAACACTTTTCTGGCATTCCTTTCGGGAGTATTTAAACTACTCACAGACTTGATCGTTAGCACCTGAGCCCACGAGTGTAAGGTTATGGTAGCGTTCTGGAACCTCCCATTCCGTCTTGTTTATGACCAATGTTAGTATTTCGGTGTTGCAATTCCGTTTTTTTTTTGTTTTCCTTTCTGTGCACGACACAAAATGAGACACAAATTGTGTGAATTTATTTACAACACTGAACCGATCATGGGAAACGCACGGAGAATGACAGCCCGAAAATTTTTAAAGCTTTAGAATCTTTCTTACCCGTCCCGCGTGTCTCTTTTCTACTTCCGGCCTTGTTCGGAATATTGTTCCGACTCGTTCCACTTAAGTGTCGCTGCGGTTGGCGGCATTTCTCTGTGGATCCACCCGTTCCTCGAATGACACTTCGACGATCGACTGGATCCACAGAAATGTCAACGATATTGGTGTTACCAGCCAGCGGCAACCCAACAATACAGCAAAATTAATTCAACGAATTGCATTTTCTTAACTGTCATTTCTAAGAAATTTGAAAACTGTTGGTTGTATTGCTTTTTTGTATTTCACTTTATTTGTTTTGAGTAAGTTTCGATAAGCGATTGCATTGAAGTAGTGGAAAAAATCTGCCAACAGTCTGGGCGCAACTTTATTATTTTTCCGGCAGAAGTTTGGAACGTGTTTTATTCGGGGATGCGGCATATGTTACTATGTGACTGAAAACCTAACAAAAAGTTCGGGAATCCGTTAGAATAGAGTATAACATATGAATTATATAATGGGGCCATATTCCGGGATGCGGTCTAGAGGTTGAAAAAGAATATACTTAAAAATAGGTGATTATTAAACAAGCCCGTGGAAGTGAAAAGATATTTGATATCTGATCAGACCTGAGAGATATGGTGGAATTTATGAAAAAGTATGCAACCGCTTTACACCCCCTTAGGGGTCGAATTTCAAAAAATCGTGAAAATACAAGTCCGTCTGTCCGCCGTACGCAAGATCGTTTGGAGGCTCGTAGCTGCCAAACGATTTGAGATATTAAATTGAAATTTTTTTAACGAATAGACGGGGTAGGCTCCTTGAAGTGACCAAATTTTTAAGGGGTGCGGGTGTGAGGGGGGAGGAGGGGAAAGTGTTTTAAACCGAAAATTTTGGTTTCTAGATCTCAGTAACCCCTAATGATAGGAAGCTGAAACTTGGAGTTTCTATAGAGCTCTGATAGTAGACCCATTTGCAGAAAAATTGTCGATATTGATCAAGGGGTGTGGGAGTGGGGGGAAACGTAATGCGTCCGAACCACAAAAAAGGCGAGATAGACACATTCTCAAATCCATATCTCCTAAACCGTTAATGGCACACTAGTCAAACTTAAAAAATATTTGTAGTTATACTAGGAGAACAGAATGAAGAAAAATTTTGGGTGGGGGAAGTTGTGTATGGGGGTGGGGGTGGGGGGTGAAAAACTTTAGATTACGATATCTCATGAACCAATTGCTCTAGAAAAATTAAATTCGGTTTGGGTATAAAGGTCGACATATAAAGATTGATCAAAGTAAAATTTTTTAAGTGGGAGGTGGAGCATAGAAGTGGAGGGGATGAGAATTTTTCAAATCAAACATATTTCATATCTCAAGAACAGTTTAAGATAGATGCTTAGAATTTTTACCAGAAGTAGCGCTAATTAAACCCTAGTAGGGAAAAAAGTTTTGTGGTTGTGGGTGTAGAGGGGGAGGGTCGGGGAGGGTGAAATGGAAAAAGTTCCGGTGCTTATATCTTGAGAACTCCTAATGATATAAGCCTTAAACTTGGTATTTAGATAGAGCTATAGTAGCGGAATGTTGGAAAAATATTATTTTTTTAGGGGTAGTATGCTACGGGGGTAGGGGGTGTTTTTCCTAACTATTAAACGGTTTATGCTAGAAAATTGAAACTCGGTGTGTATATGTAAATCAACTAGAAAAGTAATTGTGATAAAAAAAAATTTGAATATTCATTGGCGTTCAGAAAGGGGGGCAAACAAAATTATTTGTAAATATAATACATATAAAATGCATATATTTTCACGATTTTCTTCATATCTACTAGGTCTTTCCAAATATTGAATTCATTTTTATTCTACTGATTCTTCGTATAAATACCTAGAATGATTTTTCAAGGTTTTTTGAAATTCGACCCCATAGGGTAGTGTGGTACAAGTGGTTGGTGTTTTTCCTATATATAGAACGGCTTTAGCTGCAATGTTGAAACTCGGTGTGTATATGTAAATAAACTAGAAAAACAATTCTGATTAAAAAAAAATTCAAATATGTATTGGCATTCAGAAGGGGGGCAAAAAAAATTATCTATGAAAATAGAATGCATATTTTTTCACGATTTTCGTCATATATACTAGCTCTTCCCAAATATTCAATTTAATTTTATTCTACGGATTCTTCGTATGAATACCTAGAAAGTGTTTTCAAGGTTTTTTGAAATTCGACCCCTAAGGGTAGTGTGGTACAAGTGGGGGTGTTTTTCCTATATATAGAACGGCTTAAGCTACAACGTTGAAACTCGGTGTGTATATCTAAAGCAACTAGAAATGTAATTTTGAATAAAGAAAAAACAAATATCTATTGGCGTTCAGAAGGGGGGCAAAAAAAATATCTGTTAAAATAGAATGCATATTTTCCCACGATTTTCGACATATCTACTACCTCGTCCCAAATATTGAATTTAATTTTATTCTATGTATTCTCCATAATTGACCCCTAAGGGGGTGTTAAGTGATTGTGTAATTTTTTATAAACTATTCCATATCTCTCAGATCCAATCAGATTTTCACTTCCACGATCTTGTTCTTTTTGATAGGTTTTCAGTCACATAGTAACCTCCACTGCATTTCAGAATTGAACGCGTTCCTAACTTCTACCGGAAAAATAATAAAGTTACGCCCAGATTGTTGGCTGATTTTTTTTATTAAGGTTTATAGTCAAACCAAATTTTGTTTTTGGGGTGCGATTGGCTTGTGAGATATCGTAATCTAAAGCTTTTCACCCCCCACCCCCGTACGCCTTTACCCCCACCAAAAAATTTTGTTTCAATCTACTCTTCTATTATAACTACAGATATTTGTCAAGTTTTAATTACTTGCCATTCACGGTTTAGGAGATATGAGTTTTAAAATGTGGCGATTTCCACTTTTTTGCGTTTCGGACGCATTATTTCCCCTCCACTCCCACACCCCTTCACCCATATCCCCAATTTTTTTGCAAATGGGTCCACTATCAAAGCTCTATAGAAATTCTAAGTTTCAGCCTCCTACCATAAGCGGTTGCTGAGATCTAGAAACCAAAACTTTTCGTCTAAAACGCTTCCCCACCTTCCACCTCACACCCTCACCCCTCAAAAAAATCTGACTTCAAGGGGTATATCATGTCTATTTATTAAAAAAAATAAAATTTAATAGCTCATAGGGTTTGGGAACTATAATTCCTCAATTGAGTTTGCGTACGGAGTACGGCGTACGGCGTACGGCGCACAGACGGACTGAAAAATTTTATTGCTTTTTTTTGGTGTTTATTAGTAATAAAACGTGTAAAAAAAATTTCATGACAGCAAATTTTTTTTTTAAAAAAAGTCAATAACAATACTTTATTACTAAAAAAATAAAGTAAAATGATAATAAGCCAAGATCTGGGCGACCAAGAGTGCTAAGTGAGCGTAATACTCGATCAGTATTAGAAAAAGTGAGAAAAAGTCCTAAGATAACTGCACCTGAACTGGCGAAATATATTGAGAATGACTTCGGTAAAGTCTTACATCCTGAATCCGTGCGAAGAACATTACGATCTGTTGGCTATCATGGACGAATCGCTAGGAAGAAACCGTTTATATCTACTGTAAATCAGCAAAAGCGACTTGATTTCGCTAAGATGCCACTTAAGTTAAATTTTTTTACAATGCTTTGGACGGTGGGACGACTCACTTTAACTATTCCGGCGATTTCGCCCAAAGATTTTCCTTCCTGTCGCAATCTAACAACTAAAAGGCGTATATCCTTCGAAATTTCTTTTCTAGAGCTCATTTTTCCACTATTTCAATGCAATCGCCTATCGAAACTAACTCTAAACAATATAGTGAAATAAAAAAAAAACAATACAATCAAGAGTTTTCATTTTTCGGAGAAATGACAGTTAAGAAAATTCAATTCGTTGCCTTAATTTTGCTGTATGTAGACTTTTGTGGTGTGCTCATCGCTCCTTTTTTCGTTTTTCTAAAGAAATAACGGATTTTTTTGGTATTTTTTGTTACTTTATTGTTTGTTTTATATTATTGCATATTCTAGCTGTTTTGATTTGAATCAAGTGTTTGTTGTTTTCTTAATACCTATAACATTATTAAGCGGTGGATGTAAACTTTTGTGACCGAGTGTAGATATGTATCAAGAAAAACTAAGGGCCTTAGAAATTCGGTTTTTCCATAAGTAAAACTGGATCTATCCAACCCTAAAAATGAGAAGGACTTCCTGGAAATGGTTCCTTAACTGCGTTTAAAATACAAAAAAAAACCAAAACACTGAGCACTGAGCACGGAAACTGCATCATCGCTAGAGCCCTTCATGGTTGCGAATTTCAACCATCTATCACATGAAATTCAATCTCCGCAGAGAAATTCCTCGAAAAAAGAGTCATGTCAGGTACTCACAACAGCGTTTCATTTTCTGGTTCTGTCCGTAGGTAGTAGTGACTGTTAAGAGTTGTAAAAAAAAAAAAAACTGTCATACGTTTTCTTAAACTTTAACCTTGCCGATACCTATCATATTTCAGAAGAATAAGACTGATGTATAGCGCACCTCTAATCTGAAATCATCGTTTTACATTAACAAATCTCAAAATCGCATTGTTGAGAAATGAAGCTATAGCCTATAATCGAATAGTGAAAGAGGCATAAAGTTTTTTCTCACCTCTTTGTACTTAGCACCCCCTTTAACCAAATTGAATAAAAAAAATCTGCCAACAGTCTGGGTGCAACTTTATTATTTTTCCGGCAGAAGTTCAGAACGCGTTCAATTCGGGGATGCGGTGTATGTTACTATGTGACTGAAACCCTAACAAAAAGTTCGGGAAGCGAATATGAATTATATAGTTTTGTCATATTCCAGGATGCGGTCTAGAGGTTTGAAAAAGACAAAACTTAAAAATAGGTGATTGTTAAACAAACCTGGGGAAGTGAAAAGATATTCGATATCTGATCAGACCTGAGAGATATGGTGGAATTAATGAAAAAGTATACAACCACTTAACACCCCCTTAGGGATGGAATTTCAAAAAATCTTGAAAACACATTCTAGGTATTCATATGAAAAATCCGTAGAATAAAATTGAATTCAATATTTGGAAAGACCTAGTAGATATGACGAAAATCGTGAAAATATATGCATTTTATACTTACTGAAATTTTTTTCAGCCTCCCCTTCTGGACCCCAATGAATATTGAATTTTTTTTTTATCGGAACTACTTTTCTAGTTCATTTACACATACGTACCGAGTTTCAACTTTCTAGCATAAGCCGTTCAAAAGTTAGGAAAAACAACCCCCACCCTCGCACCATGCTACCCCTAAAAAAAAATTTATTTTTCCACTATGCCACTAATATAGTTCTATCTAAATACGAAGTTTAAGGTTTTATATCATTACAAGTTCTTAAGATATAAGCATCGGAACTTTTTTCCTTCTCACCCTTCCCCACCCTCACCCTCTACACCCACAACTTTAAATTTATTTTTCCCTACTAGGGTTCTATTGGGCCTAGTTCTAGTTCAAATTTGAACCATCTATCTTTTACTGTTATTGAGATATGAAAAGTGATATTTTTGAAAAATTCTTATCCACCCCATTTCTATGCTTCCCCGCCCCCTTCAAAGATTTTACTTTGAGCAATCTTTATTTATCAAGCTTTATACCCAAACCGAATTTTGTTTTTCTGGTGCAATTGGTTTGTGAGATATCGTAATCTTTACTATTTTAACCCCCACCCCCATACGCCACCACCCCTAATATAAATACAAATATAAATACAGATATTTGTTAAGTTTTAATTGCTTGCCGTTAATGGTTTAAGAGATATGGATTTTAGAATGTGTCGATATCGGCATTTTTGCGTTTCGGACGCATTATTTCCCTCTCCACTCCCACACCCCTTCACCCATATCAGCAATTTTCTTGCAAATGGGTCCACTATCAAAGCTCTACAGAAATTCTAAGTTTCAGCCTCCTACCATAAGCGGTTGCTGAGATCTAGAAACCAAAATTTTTCGTCTAAAACGCTTCCCCCACCTTCCCCCTCGCACCCTCACCCCTGAAAAATTCTGACTTCAAGGGGTCTACCATGTCTATTCAGAAAAAAAAACTAATTTAATAGCTTATAGGGCTTGGGAACTATAATTCCTCAAACGAGTTTGCGTACGGCGTACGGCGTACGGCGTACGGCGTACGGAGCACAGACGGACTGAAAATTTTTATTGCTTTCTTGGCGTTTATTAGTCATAAAACGTATAAAAAAAATTTTCAGGGTAGAAAATTACTTATTATTATTATTACTTTATTATTAAAATAATAAAGTAAAAAAGAGTGATAAAATTCGAAAGACGATCCTCCGAGAACACTTTGTAAATCGATGAGCGGAGTATAGGCCGATTTTCAAAATTCGAAAAACCAAAGGTGCTTAAATATTCTAAAGGGACTACAATTGATTGTACCAAGAAATTTTAAAAAGTCTTAATTATTTCATCAAAAAATAGCTATAAGCCAATAATTCACCCTTAGAGTAAAATAATTCGAGCGGCGAATCCTCTGACAACACTTTGTAAATCGATGAGCGAAGTATAGGCCGATTTTCAAAATTCGAGAAACCAAAAGGTGCTAAAATATTCTAAACGATCTGCAATTGATTGTACCTCCAAGAAATTTTCAAAATATTAATTATTTCATCAAAAAATAGCTATCTAAATCAGCCCATAATTCATTAAGAGTGAAATAATTCGGACTTACGACCAATAAGACTCTCGTATACAGTATAGTGTTGCTTGTGCTCCTGCATGTTGTAGTCTGATATATGTTCTTCGCGTATGATTGTTTTGCTTTATGATAATATCGTAATAAAACGATAGGATGTTTTTGAGAATAGGGTAAGTTGGCATTTTGGAGTATTCCACCAACCCTAATAATTCTCTGATTTAGGAATAGATTTGAGCATAATAGACAGATTTTGGGGAAAGGGTCATTCCATGAAAAATCGCAGAAAAAGGCCAATTTTGTGACCTTACCATCGCCAATTGTTTTGAAATTTTTTTTGCTTGAAGAACTAGTGAAAAAAAAATATGATTTCAACTGTTTTTTTCTATCTCATTTTTTTTGTTAGTTATAGTATGTTAAAGATTTCGCAAAAGTGGTGTCAAAGCCCTCTTTGAAAATTCATATCTCTGTTAATTTTTATCATAGAATAATGAAATAGAACTTATTTTAATGGGGAAGGTTGTCGCAAAATAAGAAAAATACCAATAAAATTTATTCTTTATTTTACTTCATTATTTTAATAATTAAGTATTGTGATTGATTTTTAAAAAAAAAAAAATTTGCTGCCCTCAAAATTTTTATTTTCACGTTTCATAACTAGTAGACGCGAAAAAAGCAATAAAAATTTTCAATCCGTCTGTCCGCCGTACGCAAGATCGTTTGGAGGCTCGTAGCTGCCAAACGCTTTGAGATATTACATTGAAAGGCGCCTTGAAGTGACCAAATTTTTAGGGGTGGGGGTGTGAGGGGGAAGGAGGGGGAAGTGTTTTTGATCGAAAATTTTGGTTTCTAGATCTCAGTAACCCCTAATGTTAGGAAGCTGAAACTTGAAATTTCTATAGAGCTCTGATAGTAGACCCATTTGCAGAAAAATTGTCAATATTGATCAAGGGGTGTGGGAGTGGGGGAAATGTAATGCGTCCGAAACCCAAAAAAGGCGAGATGGACACATTCTAAAATCCATATCTCCTAAACCGTTGATAGCACACTATTCAAACTTGAAAAATATTTGTTATAGTTATACTAGTTATACTAGGAGAACAGAATGAAGAAAAATTTTGGGTGGGGGAAGTTGTGTATGGGGGTGGGGGGTGAAAAACTTAAGATTACGATATCTCATGAACCAATTGCTCTAGAAAAATAAAATTTGGTTTGGGTATAAAGGTTGACAAATAGAGATTGATCAAAGTAAAATTTTTTAAGTGGGAGGTGGAGCATAGAAGTGGAGGGGATGAGAATTTTTCAAATCAAACACATTTCATATCTCAAGAGCAGTTTAAGATAGATGCTTAGAATTTTTACCAGAAGTAGCGCTAATTAAACCCTAGTAGGAAAAAAAGTTTTGGGGCTGAGGGCGTAGAGGGGGAGGGTGGGGGAGGGTGAAAAGGAAAAAGTTCCGATGCTTATATCTTGAGAACCTGTAATGATATAAGCCTTAAACTTGGTATTTAGATAGAGCTATAGTAGCGGAATGTTGGAAAAATATAATTTTTTTTTGGGGTAGTATGCTACGGGGGTAGGGGGTGTTTTTCTTAACTATTAAACGGTTCATGCTAGAAAATTAAAACTCGGTGTGTATATGTAAATCAACTAGAAAAGTAATTGTGATAAGAAAAAAATTGAATATTCATTGGCGTTTAGAAAGGGGGGCAAACAAAATTATTTGTATATATAATAAATATAAAATGCATATATTTTCACGATTTTCGTCATATCTACTAGCTCGTCCCAAATATTGAATTTAATTTTATTCTACGGATTCTTCGTATGAATACCTAGAAAGTGTTTTCAAGGTTTTTTTGAAATTCGACCCCTAAGGTTAGTGTGGTACAAGTGGGAGGTGTTTTTCCTATATATAGAACAGCTTAAGCTACAATGTTGAAACTCGGTGTGTATATCTAAATCAACTACAAAAATAATTTTGAAAAAAAAACGAAAACTTATTGGCGTTCAGAAGGGGGCAAAAAAAATTATCTGTGAAAATAGAATGCATATTTTATCACGATTTTCGACATATCTACTACCTCGTCCCAAATAATGAATTTAATTTTATTCTATGTACTCTCCATATGAATACCAAGAAAGTGTTTCAAGATTTTCTGAAAATTGACCCCTAAAAGGGTGTAAAGTGATTGTGTACTTTTTCATAAACTATTCCATATCTCTCAAATCCAATCAGATTTTAACTTCCATGATCTTGTTCTTTTTGATAGGTTTTCAGTCACATACAGTCACGCGTTCAATTTTGAAATGCGGTGTAGGCTACGCATTTCAAAATTGAACGCGTTCAATTTTGAAATGCGGTGTAGGCTACGCATTTCAAAATTGAACGCGTTCCTAACTTCTGCCGGAAAAATAATAAAGATACGCCCAGATTGTTGGCAGATTTTTTTTTTTTCATGGATAACGATTTTGTCCTTTATCCTTGAATATCTCATATTACCGTTTTACTTTATTATTTTAATAATTAAGTATTGTGATTGATTTAAAAAAAAAAAAATTTGCTACCCTCAAAATTTTTATTTTCACGTTTCATAACTAGTAGACGCGAAAAAAACAATAAAAATTTTCAGTCCATCTGTCCGCCGTACGCAAGATCGCTTGGAGGCTCGTAGCTGCCAAACGATTTGAGATATTAAATTGAAATTTTTTTAACGAATAGACGGGGTAGGCTCCTTGAAGTGACCAAATTTTTAGGGGTGTGGGTGTGAGGGGGAAGGAGGGGGAAGTGTTTTAGACCGAAAATTTTGGTTTCTAGATCTCAGTAACCCCTAATGATAGGAAACTGAAACTTGGAATTTCTATAGAGCTCTGATAGTAGACCCATTTGCAGAAAAATTGTCAATATTGATCAAGGGGTGTGGGATTGGGGGAAATGTAATGCGTCCGAAACCCAAAAAAGGCGAGATAGACACATTCTCAAATCCATATCTCCTAAACCGTTAATGGCACACCATTCAAACTTAACAAATATTTGTAGTTATACTAGGAGAACAGAATGAAGAAAAATTTTGGGTGAAGGAAGTTGTGTATGAGGGTGGGGGGGGGGGGGGGGTGAAAAACTTAAGATTACGATATCTCATGAACCAATTGCTCTAGAAAAATAAAATTTGGTTTTGGTATAAAGGTTGACAAATAAAGATTGATCAAAAGTAAAATTGTTTAAGTGGGAGGTGTAGCATAGAAGTGGAGGGGATGAGAATTTTTCAAATCAAGCACATTTCAAATCTCAAGAACAGTGTAAGATAGATGCTTAGAATTTTTACCAGAAGTAGCGCTAATTAAACCCTAGTAGGAAAAAAAGTTTTGGGGCTGAGGGCGTAGAGGGGGAGGGTGGGGGAGGGTGAAAAGGAAAAAGTTCCGATGCTTATATCTTGAGAACCTGTAATGATATAAGCCTTTAACTTGGCATTTAGATAGAGCTATAGTAGCGGAATGTTAAAAAAATATATTTTGTTTTAGGGGTAGTATGCTACGGAGGTGGGTGTGTTTCTCCTAACTATTAAACGGTTCATGCTAGAAAGTTGAAACTCGGTGTGTATATGTAAATAACTAGAAAAGTAATTGTGATAAAAAAAAATTTGAATATTCATTGGCGTTCAGAAAGGGGGGCAAACAAAATTATTTGTAAATATAATATATATAAAATGCATATATTTTCACGATTTTCTTCATATCTACTAGGTCTTTCCAAATATTGAATTCATTTTTATTCTACTGATTCTTCGTATAAATACCTAGAATGATTTTTCAAGGTTTTTTGAAATTCGACCCCATAGGGTAGTGTGGTACAAGTGGTTGGTGTTTTTCCTATATATAGAACGGCTTTAGCTGCAATGTTGAAACTCGGTGTGTATATGTAAATAAACTAGAAAAACAATTCTGATTAAAAAAAAATTCAAATATGTATTGACATTCAGAAGGGGGGCAAAAAAAATTATCTATGAAAATAGAATGCATATTTTTTCACGATTTTCGTCATATATACTAGCTCTTCCCAAATATTCAATTTAATTTTATTCTACGGATTCTTCGTATGAATACCTAGAAAGTGTTTTCAAGGTTTTTTGAAATTCGACCCCTAAGGGTAGTGTGGTACAAGTGGGGGTGTTTTTCCTATATATAGAACGGCTTAAGCTACAACGTTGAAACTCGGTGTGTATATCTAGAGCAACTAGAAATGTAATTTTGAATAAAGAAAAAACGAATATCTTTTGGCGTTCAGAAGGGGGGCAAAAAAAATATCTGTGAAAATAGAATGCATATTTTCCCACGATTTTCGACATATCTACTACCTCGTCCCAAATATTGAATTTAACTTTATTCTATGTATTCTCCATAATTGACCCCTAAGGGGGTGTTAAGTGATTGTGTAATTTTTTATAAACTATTCCATATCTCTCAGATCCAATCAGATTTTCACTTCCACGATCTTGTTCTTTTTGATAGGTTTTCAGGCACATAGTAACCTCCACTGCATTTCAGAATTGAACGCGTTCCTAACTTCTACCGGAAAAATAATAAAGTTACGCCCAGATTGTTGGCAGATTTTCTTTATTAAGGTTTATAGTCAAACCAAATTTTGTTTTTGGGGTGCAATTGGTTTGTGAGATATCGTAATCTAAAGTTTTTCACCCCACACCCCCGTACGCCTTTACCCCCACCAAAAAATGTTGTTTCAATCTACTCTTCTATTATAACTACAGATATTTGTCAAGTTTTAATTACTTGCCATTCACGGTTTAGGAGATATGAGTTTTAAAATGTGGCGATTTCCACTTTTTTGCGTTTCGGACACATTATTTCCCCTCCACTCCCACACCCCTTCACCCATATCCCCAATTTTTTGCAAATGGGTCCACTATCAAAGCTCTATAGAAATTCTAAGTTTCAGCATCCTACCATAAGCGGTTGCTGAGATCTAGAAACCAAAACTTTTCGTCTAAAACGCTTCCCCACCTTCCACCTCACACCCTCACCCCTCAAAAAAATCTGACTTCAAGGGGTATATCATGTCTATTTATTAAAAAAAAAAAAATTGAATAGCTCATAGGGTTTGGGAACTATAATTCCTCAATTGAGTTTGCGTACGGAGTACGGCGTACGGCGTACGGCGCACAGACGGACTGAAAAATTTTATTGCTTTTTTTTGGTGTTTATTAGTAATAAAACGTGTAAAAAAAAATTTCATGACAGCAAATTTTTTTTTAAAAAAAGTCGATAACAATACTTTATTATTAAAAAAATAAAGTAAAATGATAATAAGCGAAGATTTGGGCGACCTAGAGTGCTAAGTGAGCGTAATACTCGATCAGTATTAGAAAAAGTGAGAAAAAATCCTAAGATAACTGCACCTGAACTGGCGAAATATATTGAGAATGACTTCGGTAAAGTCTTACATCCTGAATCCGTGCGAAGAACATTACGATCTGCTGGCTATCATGGACGAATCGCTAGGAAGAAACCGTTTATATCTACAGTAAATCAGCAAAAGCGACTTGATTTCGCTAAGATGCCACTTAAGTTAAATTTTTTTACAATGTTTTGGACGGTGGGACGACTCACTTTAACTATTCCGGCGATTTCGCCCAAAGATTTTCCTTCCTGTCGCAATCTAACAACTAAAAGGCGTATATCCTTCGAAATTTCTTTTCTAGAGCTCATTTTTCCACTATTTCAATGCAATCGCCTATCGAAACTAACTCTAAACAATATAGTGAAATAAAAAAAAAACAATACAATCAAGAGTTTTAATTTTTCGGAGAAATGACAGTTAAGAAAATTCAATTCGTTGCATTAATTTTGCTGTATGTAGACTTTTGTGGTGTGCTCATCGCTCCTTTTTTCGTTTTTCTAAAGAAATAACGGATTTTTTTGGTATTTTTTGTTACTTTATTGTTTGTTTTATATTATTGCATATTCTAGCTGTTTTGATTTGAATCAAGTGTTTGTTGTTTTCTTAATACCTATAACATTATTAAGCGGTGGATGTAAACTTTTGTGACCGAGTGTAGATATGTATCAAGAAAAACTAGGGGCCTTAGAAATTCGGTTTTTCCATAAGTAAAACTGGATCTATCCAACCCTAAAAATGAGAAGGACTTCCTGGAAATGGTTCCTTAACTGCGTTTAAAATACAAAAAAAACCAAAACACTGAGCACTGAGCACGGAAACTGCATCATCGCTAGAGCCCTTCATGGTTGCGAATTTCAACCATCTATCACATGAAATTCAATCTCCGCAGAGAAATTCCTCGAAAAAAGAGTCATGTCAGGTACTCACAACAGCGTTTCATTTTTTGGTTCTGTCCGTAGGTAGTAGTGACTGTTAAGAGTTGTAAAAAAAAAAAAACTGTCATACGTTTTCTTAAACTTTGACCTTGCCGATACCTATCATATTTCAGAAGAATAAGACTATAGCGCACCTGTAATCTGAAATCATCGTTTTACATTAACAAATCTCAAAATCGCATTGTTGAGAAATGAAGCTATAGCCTATAATCGAATAGTGAAAGAGGCATAAAGTTTTTTCTCACCTCTTTGTACTTAGCACCCCCTTTAACCAAATTGAATAAAAAAAATCTGCCAACAGTCTGGGTGCAACTTTATTATTTTTCCGGCAGAAGTTCAGAACGCGTTCAATTCGGGGATGCGGTGTATGTTACTATGTGACTGAAACCCTAACAAAAAGTTCGGGAAGCAGTTAGAATGTAGTGTAACATATGAATTATATAGTTTTGTCATATTCCAGGATGCGGTCTAGAGGTTTGAAAAAGACAAAACTTAAAAATAGGTGATTGTTAAGCAAACCTGGGGAAGTGAAAAGATATTCGATATCTGATCAGACCTGAGAGATATGGTGGAATTAATGAAAAAGTATACAACCACTTAACACCCCCTTAGGGATGGAATTTCAAAAAATCTTGAAAACACATTCTAGGTATTCATATGAAAAATCAGTAGAATAAAATTGAATTCAATATTTGGAAATACCTAGTAGATATGACGAAAATCGTGAAAATATATGCATTTTATACTTACTGAAATTTTTTTCAGCCTCCCCTTCTGGACCCCAATGAATATTGAAATTTTTTTTTATCGGAATTACTTTTCTAGTTCATTTACACATACGTACCGAGTTTCAACTTTCTAGCATAAGCCGTTCAAAAGTTAGGAAAAACACCCCCACCCTCGCACCATGCTACCCCTAAAAAAAATTTTATTTTTCCACTATGCCACTAATATAGTTCTATCTAAATACGAAGTTTAAGGTTTTATATCATTACAAGTTCTTAAGATATAAGCATCGGAACTTTTTTCCTTCTCACCCTTCCCCACCCTCACCCTCTACACCCACAACTTTAAATTTATTTTTCCCTACTAGGGTTCTATTGGGCCTAGTTCTAGTTCCAATTTGAACCATCTATCTTTTACTGTTATTGAGATATGAAAAGTGAAATTTTTTGCAAAATTCTTGTCCCCCCCATTTCTATGCTTCCCCGCCCCCTTCAAAGATTTTACTTTGAGCAATCTTTATTTATCAAGCTTTATACCCAAACCGAATTTTGTTTTTCTGGTGCAATTGGTTCGTGAGATATCGTAATCTTTACTATTTTAACCCCCACCCCCATACGCCACCACCCCTAATATAAATACAAATATAAATATAGATATTTGTTAAGTTTTAATTGCTTGCCGTTAATGGTTTAAGAGATATGGATTTTAGAATGTGTCGATATCGGCATTTTTGCGTTTCGGACGCATTATATCCCTCTCCACTCCCACACCCCTTCACCCATATCAGCAATTTTTTTGCAAATGGGTCCACTATCAAAGCTCTATAGAAATTCTAAGTTTCAGCCTCCTACCATAAGCGGTTGCTGAGATCTAGAAACCAAAATTTTTCGTCTAAAACGCTTCCCCCACCTTCCCCCTCGCACCCTCACCCCTGAAAAATTCTGACTTCAAGGGGTCTACCATGTCTATTCAGAAAAAAAAAACTAATTTAATAGCTTATAGGGCTTGGGAACTATAATTCCTCAAACGAGTTTGCGTACGGCGTACGGCGTACGGCGTACGGAGCACAGACGGACTGAAAATTTTTATTGCTTTCTTGGCGTTTATTAGTCATAAAACGTATAAAAAAAAATTAAAAGTCGATAACAATACTTTATTATTAAAATAATAAAGTAAAAAAGAGTGATAAAATTCGAAAGACGATCCTCCGAGAACAGTTTGTAAATCGATGAGCGGAGTATAGGCCGATTTTCAAAATTCGAAAAACCAAAGGGCTTAAATATTCTAAAGGGACTACAATTGATTGTACCAAGAAATTTTAAAAAGTCTTAATTATTTCATCAAAAAATAGCTATAAGCCAATAATTCACCCTTAGAGTAAAATAATTCGAGCGGCGAATCCTCTGACAACACTTTGTAAGTCGATGAGCGAAGTATAGGCCGATTTTCAAAATTCGAGAAACCAAAAGGTGCTAAAATATTCTAAACGATCTGCAATTGATTGTACCTCCAAGAAATTTTCAAAATATTAATTATTTCATCAAAAAATAGCTATCTAAATCAGCCCATAATTCATTAAGAGTGAAATAATTCGGACTTACGACCAATAAGACTCTCGTATACAGTATAGTATTGCTTGTGCTCCTGCATGTTGTAGTCTGATATATGTTCTTCGCGTATGATTGTTTTGCTTTATGATAATATCGTAATAAAACGATAGGATGTTTTTGAGAATAGGGTAAGTTGGCACTTTGGAGTATTCCACCAACCCTAATAATTCTCTGATTTAGGAATAGATTTGAGCATAATAGACAGATTTTGGGGAAAGGGTCATTCCATGAAAAATCGCAAAAAAAGGCCAATTTTGTGACCTTACCATCGCCAATTGTTTTGAAAATTTTTTTGCTTGAAGAACTAGTGAAAAAAAAATATGATTTCAACTGTTTTTTTCTATCTCATTTTTTTTGTTAGTTATAGTATGTTAAAGATTTCGCAAAAGTGGTGTCAAAGCCCTCTTTGAAAATTCATATCTCTGTTAATTTTTATCATAGAATAATGAAATAGAACTTATTTTAATGGGGAAGGTTGTCGCAAAATAAGAAAAGTACCAATAAAATTTATTCTTGATTTTACTTTATTATTTTAATAATTAAGTATTGTGCTTGATTTTTAAAAAAAAAAAATTTGCTGCCCTCAAAATTTTTATTTTCACGTTTCATAACTAGTACATGCGAAAAAAGCAATAAAAATTTTCAGTCCGTCTGTCCGCCGTACGGCGTCCGCCGTACGCAAGATCGTTTGGAGGCTCGTAGCTGCCAAACGCTTTGAGATATTACATTGAAATTTTTTTAACGAATAGACGGGAAAGGTTCCTTGAAGTGACCAAATTTTTAGAGGTGGGGTTGTGAGGGGGAAGGAGGGGGAAGGAGGGGGAAGTGTTTTAGATCGAAAATTTTGGTTTCTAGATCTCACTAACCCCTAATGTTAGGAAGCTGAAACCTGAAATTTCTATAGAGCTCTAATAGTAAACCCATTTGCAGAAAAATTGTCAATATTGATCAAGGGGTGTGGGAGTGGGGGGAAATGTAATGCGTCCGAAACCCAAAAAAGGCGAGATAAACACATTCTAAAATCCATATCTCCTAAACCGTTGATAGCACGCTATTCAAACTTGAAAAATATTTGTAGTTATACTAGGAGAACAGAATGAAGAAAAATTTTGGGTGGGGGAAGTTGTGTATGGGGGTGGGGGGTGAAAAACTTAAGATTACGATATCTCATGAACCAATTGCTCTAGAAAAATAAAATTTGGTTTGGGTATAAAGGTTGACAAATAGAGATTGATCAAAGTAAAATTTTTTAAGTGGGAGGTGGAGCATAGAAGTGGAGGGGATGAGAATTTTTCAAATCAAACACATTTCATATCTCAAGAACAGTTTAAGATAGATGCTTAGAATTTTTACCAGAAGTAGCGCTAATTAAACCCTAGTAGGAAAAAAAGTTTTGGGGCTGAGGGCGTAGAGGGGGAGGGTGGGGGAGGGTGAAAAGGAAAAAGTTCCGATGCTTATATCTTGAGAACCTGTAATGATATAAGCCTTAAACTTGGTATTTAGATAGAGCTATAGTAGCGGAATGTTGAAAAAATATAAATTTTTTTTGGGGTAGTATGCTACGGGGGTAGGGGGTGTTTTTCTTAACTATTAAACGGTTCATGCTAGAAAATTAAAACTCGGTGTGTATATGTAAATCAACTAGAAAAGTAATTGTGATAAGAAAAAAATTGAATATTCATTGGCGTTTAGAAAGGGGGGCAAACAAAATTATTTGTATATATAATAAATATAAAATGCATATATTTTCACGATTTTCGTCATATCTACTAGCTCGTCCCAAATATTGAATTTAATTTTATTCTACGGATTCTTCGTATGAATACCTAGAAAGTGTTTTCAAGGTTTTTTTGAAATTCGACCCCTAAGGGTAGTGTGGTACAAGTGGGAGGTGTTTTTCCTATATATAGAACAGCTTAAGCTACAATGTTGAAACTCGGTGTGTATATCTAAATCAACTAGAAAAATAATTTTGAATAAAAAAAACGAATACCTATTGGCGTTCAGAAGGGGGGCAAAAAAAATTATCTGTGAAAATAGAATGCATATTTTACCACGATTTTCGACATATCTACTACCTCGTCCCAAATAATGAATTTAATTTTATTCTATGTACTCTCCATATGAATACCAAGAAAGTGTTTCAAGATTTTCTGAAAATTGACCCCTAAGGGGGTGTAAAGTGATTGTGTACTTTTTCATAAACTAATCCATATCTCTCAGATCCAATCAGATTTTCACTTCCATGATCTTGTTCTTTTTGATAGGTTTCAGTCACATACAGTCACGCGTTCAATTTTGAAATGCGGTGTAGGCTACGCATTTCAAAATTGAACGCGTTCCTAACTTCTGCCGGAAAAATAATAAAGTTACGCCCAGATTGTTGGCAGATTTATTTTTTTTCATGGATAACGATTTTGTCCTTTATCCTTGAATATCTCATATTACCGTTTTACTTTATTATTTTAATAATAAAGTATTGTGATTTTTTTGATTCAAAATTATTTTTCTAGTGGATTTAGATATACACACCGAGTTTAAACATTGTAGCTTAAGCTGTTCTATATATAGGAAAAACACCTCCCACTTGTACCACACTACCCTTAGGGGTCGAATTTCAAAAAATCTTAAAAAAATTTTTCTAGGTATTCATACGAAGAATCCGTAGAATAAAAATGAATTCAATATTTGGAAAGACCTAGTAGATATGACGAAAATCGTGAAAATATATGCATTTTATATTTATTATATATACAAATATTTTTTTTTGCCCCCCCCCCCCCCTTCTGAACTCCAATGAATATTAAAATTTTTTTTTATCACTATTACTTTTCTAGTTGAGTTACATATACACACCGAGTCTCAACATTGTAGCTTAAGCCGTTCCATATATAAGAAAAACACCCCCACTTGTACCACACTACCCTTAGGGGTCGAATTTCAAAAAACCTTGAAAATCCTTTCTAGGTATTCATACGAAGACTCCGTAGAATAAAAATGAATTCAATATTTGGGACGAGCTAGTAGATATGACGAAAATCGTGAAAATATAAGAATTTTATATCTTTTATATTTACAAATAATTTTTTTTGCCCCCCTTTCTAAACGCCAATGAATATTCAAATTTTTTTTTATTACAATTACTTTTCTAGTTGATTTACATATACACACCGAGTTTCAACTTTCTAGCATGAACCGTTTAATAGTTAGGAAAAACACCCCCTAACCCCGTAGCATACTACCCCAAAAAAAAATTATATTATTATCTAAAACACTTCCCCCTCCTTCCCCCTCACACCCCTACCCCTAAAAATTTGGTCACTTCAAGGCGCCTACCCCATCTATTCGTTCAAAAAAATTTCAATTTAATATCTCAAATCGTTTGGCAGCTACGAGCCTCCAAACGATCTTGCGTACGGCGGACAGACGGACTGAAAATTTTTATTGTTTTTTTCGCGTCTACTAGTTATGAAACGTGAAAATAAAAATTTTGAGGGTAGCAAATTTTTTTTTTTTAAAAAATCAATCACAATACTTAATTATTAAAATAATAAAGTAAAACGAATATCTATTGGCGTTCAGAAGGGGGGCAAAAAAAATATCTGTGAAAATAGAATGCATATTTTCCCACGATTTTCGACATATCCACTACCTCGTCCCAAATATTGAATTTAATTTTATTCTATGCATTCTCCATAATTGACCCCTAAGGGGGTGTAAAGTGATTGTGTACTTTTTCATAAATTATTCCATATCTCTCAGATCCAATCAGATTTTCACTTCCACGATCTTGTTCTTTTTGATAGTTTTTCAGTCACATAGTAGCCTCCACCGCATTTCAGAATTGAACGCGTTCCTAACTTCTACCGGAAAAATAATAAAGTTACTTCTGAACCCCAATGAATATTGAATTTTTTTTTATCGGAATTACTTTTCTAGTTGACTTACATGTATGTACCGAGTTTCAACTTTCTAGCATAAGCCGTTCAAAAGTTAGGAAAAACACCCCCACCCTCGCACCATGCTACCCCTAAAAAAAATGTTATTTCTCCACTATGCCACTAATATAGTTCTATCTAAATACGAAGTTTAAGGTTTATTTCATTACAAGTTCTTAAGATATAAACATCGAAACTTTTTCCTTCTCACCCTTCCCCACCCTCACCCTCTACACCCACAACTTTAAATTTATTTTTCCCTACTAAGGTTTTATTGGGCCTAGTTCTAGTTCAAATTTGAACCATCTATCTTACACTGTTATTGAGATATGAGAGGTGATATTTTTAAACAATTCTTATCCCCCCCACTTCTATGCTCCCCCGCCCCCTTCAAAGATTTTACTTTGAGCAATCTTTATTTATCAAGCTTTATACCCAAACCGAATTTTGTTTTTCTGGTGCAATTGGTTCGTGAGATATCGTAATCTTTACTATTTCAACCCCCACCCCCACACGCCACCACCCCTACCAAACAATTTTATTTCAATCTACTCTCCTAGTATAACTACAGATATTTGTTAAGTTTTAATTGCTTGCCGTTAACGGTTTAAGAGATATGGATTTTAGAATGTGTCGATATCGGCATTTTTGCGTTTCGGACGCATTATTTCCCCCTCCACTCCCACACTCCTTCACCCATATCTGTTTTTTTTTTGCAAATGGGTCCACTATCAAAGCTCTATAGAAATTCTAAGTTTCAGCCTCCTACCAGTAGCGGTTGCTGAGATCTAGGAACCAAAATTTTTCGTCTAAAACGCTTCCCCCACCTTCCCCCTCGCACCCTCACCCCTGAAAAAATTCTCACTTCAAGAGGTCTACCATGTCTATTCAAAAAAAAAAACAATTTAATAGCTCATAGGGTTTGGGAACTATAATTCCTAAAAAGAGTTTGCGTACGGCGTACGGAGCACAGACGGACTGAAAATTTTTATTGCTTTCTTGGCGTTTATTAGTCATAAAACGTATAAAAAAAATTTTTCAGGGTAGCAAATTCTTTTTTTAAAAGTCGATATAAAGTATTGTTATTAAACTCAAATTTATGGTCTCTCTTCTTTTTCCTCCATATTTTACCGCAAATATTACTTTCGAAAATGTTAAATTTCGACTCATCGGTAAAACGGACTCGATTCCAAAAACCAATGTCCTTGTAAACATGGATAAGGTATGGAAGAAAAAGAATACGGCTTTAGAGACCATAAATTTGATTCATACTCTCAAACACGGTGGAGGTAATGTTATGGTTTGGGGAGCCATAGCTGCATTTGGGGTGGTAGATTGGCTTTTGTTGAAACTACTATGGACCGCTATGTTTAGGAGAACCTGTCGGAACAACATTTGATCCCATCAGTTGAGAAGTTGTGCCTTGGAGGCAGTTGGATTTTCCAACAAGGCAATGACCCAAATCAAACAGCCATTTTAGTCAAGAACTGGTTGTTGTCCTACGCTCCAAGGCTGCTTAATACTCCCCAAAACCCAGATTTAAACCCAATAGAACATGTATGGGAGCTACTGGAGTGCAAAATTCGGAAATGTTGCATACAAAACAATAATTTGTTTAAGGAAACGCTCATTACATAATGGGAGAAAATTACATTCGCAGAAACTGGTAATTTAGTCGCCTTTAAGTCCCGAAGTCTGGAAAAAGTAATTGATGCTACTAAAATGGGTTCCAGTCAAGTATTAAGGGGTTATATACAGTTGTGATGGACGAAAAAATCAATTTTTCTGTTATTGCATATTCTTTCAGTATATTCTCTCAAGAATACTCTCACCAAATTGCACAACGATCGGAGCATTAGAGCCGAAGCTGTAGCTTTTTATAGCACACTACCTGCACAGCGAGAGGAACAAACATGAAACTTTAAACGCGATTATCTCAGAATCTTATTTTTTCGAAAGTACCTTTGCGGTGGACAGGATTACTAGAAAACTATCAAACCGATCAACACCAAACTTATACCACTTATTTATTATGTTAATAGCTAGTAGATGAACGAAGGATTTTCAATTATTTGCAAATTTTTTTTTTTAGAGCAAAAAATCTAGAATGTTTTACATTGAAAAAGTACGTTTTTTGTTACAACCGTCGCCATTTTTTTTAAATCAAAATTTTTACAAATCCTTCGTTCATCTACTAGACAATACAATATACTAACGGATTTTTCTAAAATTTTTGATTTTCGATGAACCGTTCTCAAGATATGATGTCCACCGCAAGTCACGTCGAAAAAAAGGCATTCCTGGAATTCGCCTAAAAGTGAAAATATATTCGATATCTGATCAGACCTGAGAGATATGATGAAATTTATGAAAAAGTATACAACCACTTTACACCCCCTTAGGGGTCGAATTTCAAAAAATCTTGAAAACACATTCTAGGTATTCATATGAAGAATCCGTAGAATAAAAATGAATTCAATATTTCGAAAGACCTAGTAGATATGACGAAAATCGTGAAAATATATGCATTTTATATAAACTGAAATTTTTTTCTGCGCCCCCCCCCCCTTCTGAACCCCAATGAATATTGAATTTTTTCTTATCGGAATTACTTTTCTAGTTGACTTACATGTATGTACCGAGTTTCAACTTTCTAGCATAAGCCGTTCAAAAGTTAGGAAAAACACCCCCACCCTCGCACCATGCTACCCCTAAAAAAAATGTTATTTCTCCACTATGCCACTAATATAGTTCTATCTGTTGAGAACGCACTCCAACTTCACCACGACGTTTCGCTAATATCCAACTTCACCACGGCGTGTCGATACAACAAGAACGCTGGACAGACACAAGCGTCATGGCGGACATGAAGGATCCGACAACGAAGTATTGTGACGCTAATAGTGCTGTTTGAATTAATAAATACACATAGTTACATTGAACGAGGCCTTTTATTCTACATACTGGCGACAAGGATTCGGAGAAACCTACAGTGCGAAAATCAAGTGTTGAAACTATAAGATAAGAAAAAAAGCAGACAAAATGGACGCCGAGCAATTTGCAGAATTCTTGAAAGTGCAAAGAGAGCTCGTCACAAATCTAATTGGCTCGAGACCTCCAAGCGGGGATACTAGCAACAATCAAGAGTTGGAAAATATAGTGCGGAGCTTTAAATGTGAAACGTATGACATGAACATTCCGGCGGAAACCTTCGTCGATTGCTTTGAGGCCAGGTGCCGTATGTTCGGTTTGAATAAGAAGCCGGAGGACACCGGATACTTGGACGCAAAAAAGGAACTTTTCCTATCCACACTCAAGCCCGAAACGTTCAAAGAATTGAAGGTGGCTTTCGCTGACTCCAATATAAAATTTGAACAACAGCCGTACGAACAGATCAAGCTGAAATTCATCCGTCTATACCAGACAAAGGTCACGCGGTTCAAAGCGCTCACCAACTTTTGGAACTGTGTGAGAGAAAAGACACAAACGTTCGAGGCTTACGCCAACCGGCTAAAAGAGATAAGCCGGGATTGCGGCTATGACGGTAACCTGCTGGATCGACAGCTGCGGGACCGTTTCGCAACAGGTCTGCTACACAAACGGTTTGAAGTGGAGTTAAAACAACGGTGGCCAGATCTTAAAACAATGGACAAAACTGTTGAGCGAGAAGTCACATTCGCAGAAGTACTCACAATCGCGCAGACATAGACATAGACGCAAGACATAGACATAGACAGTGATACAGAGACTGTCAAACGCGTAAGTAAAGGCAATAAACGAAACACAAATAAGTGTTCAAACCCCGGGAGTGAAAAGTACAATAAAAACGTTCGCACACTTAAACGAAATCAATGGAAGCGTTGCGGATACAAAGAAATACATCCACTAAATGAGTGTCGCGCACGTAACCACACATGTGAAGCTTGTGGCAAAATCGGACACTACGGGTCGTGTTGTTTTAACAAAGGCCGCGCGAAAATGGATAATGCCAGGGAAAACAAAAAACAAACAAACCGCGTTAGTGAACAAAGTGACAGTTCGGATAGTGACAGTGACAGTGACTTATTCCACATATCTCACGTGCACGGAGGCAAAAAAATAGACATTATAATAAACGCAGTGAAGTGTACGCTAGACTGGGATCCCGGCGCAGCGTTTTCCATAATAAGCACAGAATTCTGGAAGCGAATTGGATCGCCACCATTACGAAAAGGTCCCACACTAAAAGCATATGGCAATTTCAAACTGAAATCAAGAGGAAAAACCGACGTTACAGTAGTGCTAGGGCATAGAAAAAAAACTTTACCCGTTGTAGTGGTAGATAACGCGAAGCCAATGTTGTGGGGTCTACCGTGGTGCGAAGCATTTGAAATGGAATTTCCGGCAGCAGTTTACGCGGTGAATTCTACAGACGGCGGGAAGGAGGCGGATGAATCATTGGAAAGGCTGCTCAACAAAAACGCGACGCTGTTCGAAGATTCGAGCGGGCTAATAAAAAATTTCCAAGTAAACATACACGTAAAGAGTGATGCCGAGCCAGTACACAGTCCAGCCAGACCAGTAAAGTTTGGCATTCAGCGTAATGTGGAACGCGAGATCATCAGACTCGTCACAGATGGCATAATTTCACCAGTCGACCCAAATCAAACACCTGTGGAGTGGGCCACACCAACAGTGAACGTTCCAAAGAAAAATGGAAACATCAGAATTTGCGGTGATTTTAGAACAACGATAAATCCAGTACTGATCGCAGACACACATCCAGTTCCATTGTTTGATCAACTTAGACGACATCTCGCGGGTGGAAAAAAATTTTCGAAGATCGACCTCAAGGACGCATACCTGCAATTTGAAATTGCACCGAATTCGAGGAAATACTTGGTGATTTCGACCCACATGGGTTACTTCAGGTACAATAGATTGCCGTTTGGATTGGCAAACGCCCCGGCGATCTTCCAAATGTTCTTAGAAACACTATTACAAGGCATTCCACACACAGCAGTCTATTTTGACGATATCGCAGTTACAGGCGCTAGCGACAAGGAACATCTTGACAACTTAGAGAAAATTTTCAAGCGGCTGAAGGAAGCAGGGTTCTCCATTAAACGCAGTAAATGTGTGTTTCTCGCTAAATCTATTAGCTATCTGGGACACAGGATAAGCAAAGCGGGCATAAGTCCATGTGAAGAGAAACTCTGCGCTATTAAAAATGCGGCGACCCCAACTAACAAGACAGAGCTGCGCTCATTCTTGGGACTCGTCAATTTTTACGAGAAGTTCATCCCGAACTTGCACGGAATATGCGCTGACTTGCATGCAGCGACCAGGGATAAGATCAAATGGAAGTGGAATGAACGAGAACAGCGAGCATTCAATAATGTCAAACATGAGTTACTGCAAGTGCCATCACTAGTAGCATTTGATGCATCGAAAAAATTGTTTCTAGCGTGCGACGCATCGGAGAAGGGACTCGGAGCAGTTCTTTTTCATAAAGACAAGCAAGGGAACGAGTTACCAATTGCATTCGCGTCACGAAAACTCTCGGAAGCGGAGCAAAAATATTCGGTTATCGACAGGGAAGCGATGGCAATATTTTTTGCAGTTCAAAAATTTGACCAGTACCTCAGAGGGACGCATTTCATACTACAGACGGATCACAAGCCGTTGCAGCATTTGCTAGGAAGGAAACGGAATCTGCCAAAGCTTGTCAACAACAGATTAACACGTTGGGCGCTGTATGTGGGACAGTACAGCTATGACATTGAATACAGAAAAGGGTCTACGAACTCGGTAGCAGACTGCCTTTCGCGACTTCCTAATACAAAGGAACCACCAACGAAGGGGGAAGAGCGAGTGCACTGGATAGCAAATAATCAGCACTACGAGAAACTGAATGACGTTCGATTATTGGAAACCAATATAAAGCGCGCAACGAAAGAAGACAATACGTTGAAACAAGTTCTGTGGCATATAAGAGCAAATTGGAAAACAACTGTGACAACAGAAGTGAAGCCGTATTACGACAAACGAGACGAGATATCGGTAGAAAATAACATACTTATGTGGCAAGGACGAATCATAATCCCGGAGGGACTCCGCCAAAAAGTTCTAGCACAGCTCCACGAGGGGCATCCAGGAATAGTTGCTATGCGAGCGTTAGCACGATACTATGTTTGGTGGACGAAAATCGACGCAGATATCGAAAAATTTGTGAAGAGCTGTCGCAGCTGTCAGGAGAATCGACCGAATTTACCAGATCTTCCTTTGTATTCTTGGGCAGTACCGGAACGTGCCTGGGAACGTTTACATGTGGACTTCGCAGGACCATTCCTAGACAAGTCATGGCTCATTGTCGTGGACGCCTTTTCAAAGTGGGTGGAAGTCAAGCCTTTGAGGAAGATGACGGCCGACAACTTGTGTGACGCCCTGGATGAGATTTTCACCACTTTTGGACTACCAGCTGTTATCGTATCAGACAACGGAGCACAATTCACGTCTGACAGATTCAAGAACTTTTGTGAGGTGCGAGCTATCAAACATATTACGGCGTCTCCATACCATCCAAAAACTAATGGATTGGCAGAAAGATTCGTGAAAACATTCAAGAATAGAATGGCAAATAGCAACATCGATAAAGGAGGACATAAACAGCAACTCCGAAGTTTCTTAGCGTCATATAGAAATACGCCGCACGCAACTACAGGCAAACCGCCAGCAGAAATGATGTTCAGGAGACGTACATCATGTATTTTTGACAACATCAAACCCAACACTAGAGCCGCGCTGCAGTTTAAGAATGTTAAGTACCAACTCCAACATGGTGAAACCAGACTGAGGGAGTTCAAACCAGAACAAATGGTTTTTTGCAAAACAAAATTGGAAGACAAATGGAGTCCGGCAAAGATAGTTGAACGCACCAACAAATATTCGTATATCGTGGAAACACCCGACGGAGCACGTAGGAGAAGACATGCAGAACACATCCGTGACAGAGTTGTGGCGGACACGTCCCATGAAGGCAGCGCCTTAACCCAAAACGTCGAACCGACTACAAACTACAATGGGAAAGTAAGGCACAACGACAACGATAGAATGACCGAAACTGAACAACATCATCAAGATCAAGCAACGACAGTTCCAGTGGCAACACCGGCAGTTCCAGTGGCAACACCGGCAGTATTAGAAGGAACGGATGACGATAAAGGGTGCAGCGGTACAGACACCAACCAGCAGGGAACGTCTCCAGAAGTAATTGTACGGCGAAGTGCGAGACAACGTAGAGCACCCCAGCGGTTCGGAATCTCGACCTTAGTGTAGGTGGGGAGGAATGTTGAGAACGCACTCCAACTTCACCACGACGTTTCGCTAATATCCAACTTCACCACGGCGTGTCGATACAACAAGAACGCTGGACAGACACAAGCGTCATGGCGGACATGAAGGATCCGACAACGAAGTATTGTGACGCTAATAGTGCTGTTTGAATTAATAAATACACATAGTTACATTGAACGAGGCCTTTTATTCTAAATACGAAGTTTAAGGTTTATTTCATTACAAGTTCTTAAGATATAAACATCGAAACTTTTTCCTTCTCACCCTTCCCCACCCTCACCCTCTACACCCACAACTTTAAATTTATTTTTCCCTACTAAGGTTTTATTGGGCCTAGTTCTAGTTCAAATTTGAACCATCTATCTTACACTGTTATTGAGATATGAGAAGTGATATTTTTGAAAAATTCTTATCCCCCCCACTTCTATGCTCCCCCGCCCCCTTCAAAGATTTTACTTTGAGCAATCTTTATTTATCAAGCTTTATACCCAAACCGAATTTTGTTTTTCTGGTGCAATTGGTTCGTGAGATATCGTAATCTTTACTATTTCAACCCCCACCCCCGCACGCCACCACCCCTACCAAACAATTTTATTTCAATCTACTCTCCTAGTATAACTACAGATATTTGTTAAGTTTTAATTGCTTGCCGTTAACGGTTTAAGAGATATGGATTTTAGAATGTGTCGATATCGGCATTTTTGCGTTTCGGACGCATTATTTCCCCCTCCACTCCCACACCCTTCACCCATATCTGTTTTTTTTTGCAAATGGGTCCACTATCAAAGCTCTATAGAAATTCTAAGTTTCAGCCTCCTACCAGTAGCGGTTGCTGAGATCTAGGAACCAAAATTTTTCGTCTAAAACGCTTCCCCCACCTTCCCCCTCGCACCCTCACCCCTGAAAAAATTCTCACTTCAAGAGGTCTACCATGTCTATTCAAAAAAAAAAACAATTTAATAGCTCATAGGGTTTGGGAACTATAATTCCTAAAAAGAGTTTGCGTACGGCGTACGGAGCACAGACGGACTGAAAATTTTTATTGCTTTCTTGGCGTTTATTAGTCATAAAACGTATAAAAAAAATTTTTCAGGGTAGCAAATTCTTTTTTTAAAAGTCGATATAAAGTATTGTTATGAAACTCAAATTTATGGTCTCTCTTCTTTTTCCTCCATATTTTACCGCAAATATTACTTTCGAAAATGTTAAATTTCGACTCATCGGTAAAACGGACTCGATTCCAAAAACCAATGTCCTTGTAAACATGGATAAGGTATGGAAGAAAAAGAATACGGCTTTAGAGACCATAAATTTGATTCATACTCTCAAACACGGTGGAGGTAATGTTATGGTTTGGGGAGCCATAGCTGCATTTGGGGTGGTAGATTGGCTTTTGTTGAAACTACTATGGACCGCTATGTTTAGGAGAACCTGTCGGAACAACATTTGATCCCATCAGTTGAGAAGTTGTGCCTTGGAGGCAGTTGGATTTTCCAACAAGGCAATGACCCAAATCAAACAGCCATTTTAGTCAAGAACTGGTTGTTGTCCTACGCTCCAAGGCTGCTTAATACTCCCCAAAACCCAGATTTCAACCCAATAGAACATGTATGGGAGCTACTGGAGTGCAAAATTCGGAAATGTTGCATACAAAACAATAATTTGTTTAAGGAAACGCTCATTACATAATGGGAGAAAATTACATTCGCAGAAACTGGTAATTTAGTCGCCTTTAAGTCCCGAAGTCTGGAAAAAGTAATTGATGCTACTAAAATGGGTTCCAGTCAAGTATTAAGGGGTTATATACAGTTGTGATGGACGAAAAAATCAATTTTTCTGTTATTGCATATTCTTTCAGTATATTCTCTCAAGAATACTCTCACCAAATTGCATAACGATCGGAGCATTAGAACCGAAGCTGTAGCTTTTTATAGCACACTACCTGCACAGCGAGAGGAACAAACATGAAACTTTAAACGCGATTATCTCAGAATCTTATTTTTTCGAAAGTACCTTTGCGGTGGACAGGATTACTAGAAAACTATCAAACCGATCAACACCAAACTTATACCACTTATTTATTATGTTAATAGCTAGTAGATGAACGAAGGATTTTCAATTATTTGCAAATTTTTTTTTTTAGAGCAAAAAATCTAGAATGTTTTACATTGAAAAAGTACGTTTTTTGTAACAACCGTCGCCATTTTTTTTAAATCAAAATTTTTACAAATCCTTCGTTCATCTACTAGACAATACAATATACTAACGGATTTTTCTAAAATTTTTGATTTTCGATGAACCGTTCTCAAGATATGATGTCCACCGCAAGTCACGTCGAAAAAAAGGCATTCCTGGAATTCGCCTAAAAGTGAAAAGATATTCGATAACTGATCAGACCTGAGAGATATGATGAAATTTATGAAAAAGTATACAACCACTTTACACCCCCTTAGGGGTCGAATTTCAAAAAATCTTGAAAACACATTCTAGGTATTCATATGAAGAATCCGTAGAATAAAAATGAATTCAATATTTCGAAAGACCTAGTAGATATGACGAAAATCGTGAAAATATATGCATTTTATATAAACTGAAATTTTTTTCTGCGCCCCCCCCCCTTCTGAACCCCAATGAATATTGAATTTTTTTTTATTGGAATTACTTTTCTAGTTGACTTACATGTATGTACCGAGTTTCAACTTTCTAGCATAAGCCGTTCAAAAGTTAGGAAAAACACCCCCACCCTCGCACCATGCTACCCCTAAAAAAAATGTTATTTCTCCACTATGCCACTAATATAGTTCTATCTAAATACGAAGTTTAAGGTTTATTTCATTACAAGTTCTTAAGATATAAACATCGAAACTTTTTCCTTCTCACCCTTCCCCACCCTCACCCTCTACACCCACAACTTTAAATTTATTTTTCCCTACTAAGGATTTATTGGGCCTAGTTCTAGTTCAAATTTGAACCATCTATCTTACACTGTTATTGAGATATGAGAAGTGATATTTTTGAAAAATTCTTATCCCCCCCACTTCTATGCTCCCCCGCCCCCTTCAAAGATTTTACTTTGAGCAATCTTTATTTATCAAGCTTTATACCCAAACCGAATTTTGTTTTTCTGGTGCAATTGGTTCGTGAGATATCGTAATCTTTACTATTTCAACCCCCACCCCCGCACGCCACCACCCCTACCAAACAATTTTATTTCAATCTACTCTCCTAGTATAACTACAGATATTTGTTAAGTTTTAATTGCTTGCCGTTAACGGTTTAAGAGATATGGATTTTAGAATGTGTCGATATCGGCATTTTTGCGTTTCGGACGCATTATTTCCCCCTCCACTCCCACACTCCTTCACCCATATCTGTTTTTTTTTTGCAAATGGGTCCACTATCAAAGCTCTATAGAAATTCTAAGTTTCAGCCTCCTACCAGTAGCGGTTGCTGAGATCTAGGAACCAAAATTTTTCGTCTAAAACGCTTCCCCCACCTTCCCCCTCGCACCCTCACCCCTGAAAAAATTCTCACTTCAAGAGGTCTACCATGTCTATTAAAAAAAAAAAAACAATTTAATAGCTCATAGGGTTTGGGAACTATAATTCCTAAAAAGAGTTTGCGTACGGCGTACGGAGCACAGACGGACTGAAAATTTTTATTGCTTTCTTGGCGTTTATTAGTCATAAAACGTATAAAAAAAATTTTTCAGGGTAGCAAATTCTTTTTTTAAAAGTCGATATAAAGTATTGTTATTAAACTCAAATTTATGGTCTCTCTTCTTTTTCCTCCATATTTTACCGCAAATATTACTTTCGAAAATGTTAAATTTCGACTCATCGGTAAAACGGACTCGATTCCAAAAACCAATGTCCTTGTAAACATGGATAAGGTATGGAAGAAAAAGAATACGGCTTTAGAGACCATAAATTTGATTCATACTCTCAAACACGGTGGAGGTAATGTTATGGTTTGGGGAGCCATAGCTGCATTTGGGGTGGTAGATTGGCTTTTGTTGAAACTACTATGGACCGCTATGTTTAGGAGAACCTGTCGGAACAACATTTGATCCCATCAGTTGAGAAGTTGTGCCTTGGAGGCAGTTGGATTTTCCAACAAGGCAATGACCCAAATCAAACAGCCATTTTAGTCAAGAACTGGTTGTTGTCCTACGCTCCAAGGCTGCTTAATACTCCCCAAAACCCAGATTTAAACCCAATAGAACATGTATGGGAGCTACTGGAGTGCAAAATTCGGAAATGTTGCATACAAAACAATAATTTGTTTAAGGAAACGCTCATTACATAATGGGAGAAAATTACATTCGCAGAAACTGGTAATTTAGTCGCCTTTAAGTTCCGAAGTCTGGAAAAAGTAATTGATGCTACTAAAATGGGTTCCAGTCAAGTATTAAGGGGTTATATACAGTTGCGATGAACGAAAAAATCAATTTTTCTGTTATTGCATATTCTTTCAGTATATTCTCTCAAGAATACTCTCACCAAATTGCATAACGATCAGAGCATTAGAACCGAAGCTGTAGCTTTTTATAGCACACTACCTGCACAGCGAGAGGAACAAACATGAAACTTTAAACGCGATTATCTCAGAATCTTATTTTTTCGAAAGTACCTTTGCGGTGGACAGGATTACTAGAAAACTATCAAACCGATCAACACCAAACTTATACCACTTATTTATTATGTTAATAGCTAGTAGATGAACGAAGGATTTTCAATTATTTGCAAATTTTTTTTTTTAGATCAAAAAATCTAGAATGTTTTACATTGAAAAAGTACGTTTTTTGTTACAACCGTCGCCATTTTTTTTAAATCAAAATTTTTACAAATCCTTCGTTCATCTACTAGACAATACAATATACTAACGGATTTTTCTAGAATTTTTGATTTTCGATGAACCGTTCTCAAGATATGATGTCAACCGCAAGTCACGTCGAAAAAAAGGCATTCCTGGAATTCGCCTATAACTTTTCTATTACGTAATATTTTTTGATGAACAAATTTCAACAAGTTCTTAAAAACATGTACTATTCGACGTCATTTTTATGGTGTAAAAAAAAAATCGAGAAAATTTCATCTTTTTGCGCGGTACAACTGTATATAACCCCTTAAGTCAGCAAATAATTTTAAAAATTTCAATACGTTTACTGACTGTCGTAGACTTTTGTCCATTCATTTTTTATGTTTTTATGAATTTACCTTTAAGTTTGTTATGAAAGGTTTTTGTTTTTGTTTTTTTCTAAATATATTTAAGTTACTGAAAAAATCGGAATCAATGGATTTTTGATTAAGGCTTCCAATTAACCAGAACCTCAATATAAAGGGTTGCCGTAGACTTTTGACCGTCACTGTACATACCTTCCAAAAAAGGACATTTAATTGGAATCAATTTTACTGTATTATTTATAATACAGTATTGTTATCGATTTTTTAAAAAAAAAAATTTGCTGCCCTCAAAATTTTTTTTTCCACGTTTCATGACTAGTAGACGCAAAAAAAGCAATAAAAATGTTCACTCCGTCTGTACGCCGTACCCAGTACGCCGTACGCCGTACGTCGACCGCCCCAAAATCTTTGAAGGTTCGTAGCTCTCAAACCAGTGGAGCTATTAAATTAAAACTTTTTCTAAGAATAGACTTGGTGGACCCCTTGAACTGACATTATTTTCAGGGGAGGAGGTGTAAGGGGGAAGGCGGGGTAAGCGTTTTAGACGAAAAATTTAGGTTTCTAGATCTCAGGAACCGCTTGTGTTAGGAGGCTGAAACGTAGAATTTCTATAGAGCTTTGATAGTGGACCCATTTGCAAAAAAAAAACAGATATGGGTGAAGGGGTGTGGGAGTGGAGGGGGAAATAATGCGTCCGAAACGCAAAAATGCCGAGATCGACAAATTCTAAAACCCATATCTCCTAAACCATTAATAGCAAGCAATTAAAACTTAACAAATATCTGAAGTTATACTAGGAGAGTAGATTGAAACAAAATTTTTGGGTAGGGGTAGTGGCGTACGGGGGTGGGGGGTGAAAAACTTTAGATTACGATATCTCACAAACTAATTGGACCAGAAAAACAAAATTCGGTTTTATTATAATGATTGATAAATAAAGGTTGTTTAAAGTAAAATATTTGAAGGGGGTGGAGGAGCACGGAAGTGGGAGGGATTAGAATTTTTCAAAAATAACACGATTCATATCTCAATAACAGTGTAAGATGGATGTTTCAAATTTTTACCAGAAGTAGGCCTAATAGAACCCTAGTAGGGAAAAAAAGTTTGGGGGTGTGGGTGTAAAGGGTGAGGGTGGGGAAGGGTGAGAAAGAAAAAGTTCCGATGCTTATATCTTAAGAATCTTTAATGATAGAAAGCTGAAACTTGGTATTAAGCTAGAGCTATAGTAGTGGCATGGTGGAAAAATACATTTTTTTTAGGGGTAGTATGGTACGGTGGGGGGGGGGGGTGTTTTCCCTAACTTCAGAACGGCTTATGCTAGGAAGTTGAAATTCGGTACGTATATGTAAATTAACTAGAAAAGTAATTCTAATAAAAAAAATTCAAATACTCATTGGCGTTCAGAAGGGGGGCAAAAAAAAAAATCGGTTAATATAAAATGCATATATTTTCACAATTTTCGTCATATCTACTAGGTCTTTCGATATATTGAATTCATTTTAATTCTACGTATTCTTCATGTGAATACCTAGAATGTGTTTTCAAGATTTTTCGAAATTCGACCCCTAAGAGGTTGTAAACTGGTTGTATACTTTTTCTTGAATTCCACCATGTTTCTCAGGTCTGATCAGATATCGAATATCTTTTCACTTCCCCAGGTTTGTTTAATAATCACCTATTTTTAAGTTTTGTTTTTTTCAACCTCTAGACCGCATCCCGGAATATGACCCAATTATTTAATTCATATGTTACACCCTTTTCTAACCGCTTCCCGAACTTTTTGTTAGGTTTTCAGTCACATAGTTACATACACCGCATCCCCGAATTGAACGCGTTCTGAACTTCTGCCGGAAAAATAATACAGTTGCGCCCAAACTGTTGGCAAATTTTTTTAATTGCCTTACCTGCCAACCTATTATTTTCTGGTTAGTAAGACGTTCCAAATGAGATAATTCTTGTTATTTTAAATTTAATGGTTTATGGGATAAATTTATTTAAACACTCACAATTAGTTGCTCAATTAAATTATTATTGAACCAAACTATCTTTAATTTATGATTTTAACAGCTGGCCATAAATCTAGTACCATAAAATTAAATCCTCTTTACATACGAGTAAGTAATCAAAATAATTGTAACTTTTCTATGTTCTTCTTTATTTTTTACCCCGATCCCATTGCGATTCCAAGTTGATTTCTTGATATGTTTTGAAGAACAGTATAATACACAAAACATAAAAATAGAAAAAAATAGAAAAAACTGTAATTTTAGATATTCAAGGATAAAGAACAAAATCGTTATCCTTGAAAAAAAAAATCAAGGATAAATTTTATTGGTATTTTTCTTATTTTGCGACAACCTTCCCCATTAAAATAAGTTCTATTTCATTATTCTATGATAAAAATTAACAGAGATATGAATTTTCAAAGCGGGCTTTGACACCATTTTTGCGAAATCTTTAACATACTATAACTAACAAAAAAAATGAGATAGAAAAAAACAATTGAAATCATATTTTTTTTTTCACTAGTTCTTCAAGCAAAAAATTTTCAAAAGAATCGGCGATGGTAAGGTCACAACTTTTGCGATTTTTCATGGAATGACCCGAAAGTAGAATTTTGTAAGGTTCTTACAATGGTTATCATCGCAACATCAAGTTCCTAAAAGAGGCCCTTTCGATCTATTGGATTCATTTTTTGTTCTGACATTTTTGATGAAACGGAGGCAATATGCCACTACGTTATTCAACGTTCTCACGCTATAGTATCTTTCGAGGACATTTTCATTACTGTTCAGCTAATTTGGTATTTGGGATTGCAAGCGTAAATAATAGAATGAGTTTCATTACTCGTTTTTCCAGAATATTTGTTTTAAATAGTTTAGTTTTAGGTCAAATGCTGAAATCTTGACGTATCCAAGTAGGAACGTTTTTCCAAATTTTTGATTACAAGAAAACATTTGGACAGCTGGATTGTCTTGAGTTGGTACATGTGGCTGAATTTATTTCCGTTTTTAGTGATGTGGCTATACAGAGTGTTTGGCACTTCGTGGGCCACCTTGTAAGGGATTATTCCTTGATATATGTATTTGAAGAAACAAATTTTTCTACAGGTTGGGTAAATTTTGAATATTAGTGCAAATACAGGGTGGTTAAGGAAAGTGTTTTTGACCGGTACCCTAACTCACTTAAAACGTTATGTCTTGAAAACGAACAATCACAAGGGCAAAGCGTTATAGTTCGTTTTTTAGGCAATCAAATTACCTTTCACCTTGCGCCAACGGAGTGCCAAACACCCTGCATGTTATACGTGTTAATCCAACTAAGCGTAATCGAAGAGTCTGACCAAAAGAATTGTAGAAGTGTATAATTTTGTTAATAAAACTGCCGCGCAAAGTTCTAACTTCGGTAATGTGGTAGATGTTAGCGGAGCGACTTGCGATTTAGAATATTCAAGAGTACAGTAATGTTTGTCTTGATTATTAGTAGATCGCAGATAGATGCCGACTCCGTATCCTTATTCCCTGGCGCCGCTGAAACCATGGATTTGAGTTTCAATAGTGTTTGGAATGGTGATGCATCGATCATAACTTACTTCACTTAGCAAAATCAGTTGAATGCTGAATTTTACCCATGTATTTTTAGTTTCTGTGGGCACTGGTTCATCCCAACATAGAGAAAGACCTAATAGAGAAACAAACACATACAGTTACTCCCATAATTATTGGGTCGAGGCCAAAAACAATGTTCGGGGCAAAATTGTGACTGAAACGAGGAGAAAATAAAAAAAAAATTCATTTGTTATTGTATGTACTATATACTGACGGAAATAAGTGTTTTTTTCAAAATATATATTACGCAAATATATGAAATAAACAAAACAATTCAAAAAAATGAAATCTTACATCACATAATTATTGGGTCCAACGAATTTTTTGTAGTTTTTTCAATTTAAACTGCCAAATTAATATTTGGTGGGATCTCCTTTCTTATTCAGGATCCACTTACATCTATTTCGCATTAATTCAATAAGTTTCCGGTTAGCTGATTCGAAGATTTCTGTCAATTCATCTTATGGAACCCTTTTGAACTCCGGTGTACTGCTAATTGGGTGAATCCTGCTTCTATCATCAAGCTCCTCCTGAAGATGTCTTCTGGAAGCAGATTGGTGGAAGGTGGAAGAGTGGTGGTCGGTTTTTTCCACTTTGTGACACTTGTAGTGTAGGAATTCTCGAATGATCTGTACCGAATGTTTAGAATCTTATCTTGATAGAATTGAAATGTTTCTAGAATTCACATTTCCTCTGAAGAAGTTTTCCATTTATTTCTTGAAAATGTGTAGCAATACAATATTGGTTATAGTGCCATCAATAAAAACCATGTTTTCAACTGCTGAGAACGATGTACAGCCCAAACCATTACTGATCCCATGCTATGCTATACAGTCATTTGAGTGGATTTTCTTTATTTAGTTCAATATTAGTCTTGCGCAGCACCATGGTGCATCCAACTGACCCAAAAACATTAAAACTACTCTCATCTGTAAGAATCTCCTGATTCCAAAAGTGTTGATCCTCTTTTAGATGGAGTTCACTAAACTCCATCATGTCTTTTTATTGACGCCGCTTACAATTTTTTTCTTTGTGAGATCAGTAGGTTACGGTTTGGGCTGTATATCGTTCTCAGCAGTTGAAAACATGGTTTTTATTGATGGCATTATGACCAAAAATGTATTGCTACACATTTTCAAGAAATAAATGGAAAATTTCTTCAGGGGAAATGTGAATTCTAGAAACATTTCAATTCTATCAAGATAAGATTCTAAACATTCGGTACAGATCATTCGAGAATTCCTACACTACAAGAGTCCCAAGTGGAAAAAACCGACCACCACTCTTCCACCTTCCACCAATCTGCTTCCAGAAGACATACAATAACAAATGAATTTTTTTTTTATTTCCTCCTCGTTTCAGTCACAACCATTGTTTTTGGTCTCGACCCAATATATATGGGAGTAACTGTAGCTGTTCTCTGCTGATTCGTTTTTCATACATTCGATTTGAAAGTTCTATCTTGGAAAGCTACTTTCATATAAAAAAAACTTTCCTACCCACTAGATGAAAAAGGTTCAGTTTTGACGAACAGGGAAAAAATTTTAAGTGACGATAAATTCAACGACAAAAAGTAGGTAAGAGATATTTAAGTTAATTATACTCGAGATGAACATATAGAGTATTATAAGTTTAATCCAGCCCGAAAAGTTTGTAACGCATAGAACCGAGCCTCGGACGAAAAAAAGTTCTATAATATTTTGTGTTTATTTTTGGCCAAAACCCCCAAATCCGTTTGCTGTCCGTCCATTTGCACGATAACTCCAGAACGCGTTGACCTAGGAAGTTGAAATTTTGTCACAACTTGTAAAATGGAAAAAGTAAGGCTAAGTTTGTTAATGGGTGGAAGGATATCCCACTCCTTCGGGTACCTCCCATACAAGAGTCCTTAAAACACGTTTTCACCATTATTGCTAGAATGCTTCAAGTTAGGAACTTGAAATTTTGCATACTTAAGGTTTACAATGTTTGAATCGAAAGTTTCGAATATGATGCAAATCGAATGAGTCCTTCGTATAGAAGCCTAGAAAAGTCCTTCAAAAATGTATGCTTGTTACTGAATCCACTATAACTCCAGAACGACTTAAAGCAGGAACTTAAAATTGTACAGGAATTAGTTTTATACCAAAACCAAGACTGAGTTCATTAATTAGCGCCATCCGTTGACTTCTTCAGGTAGATGCCATACAAAAGTCCTTATAAACCAGGTTCACCAATATTGAACGATAACTTAAGAACGCTTTAAGTTACGACTTTGAAATTTTATACTCATTAATTTTATAATAGTCGCCAGCTGAAACTATTAATATAAAAAATATCCCAAAAGTCCTTCATGTAGTTGCCATACAAAAATTCTGTAAAAGGTCCTAACTTACTTTATGGAACTCACTATAAATTAAAAAATCGAGTAGCCACTGTACAATAGTTTCTACCTGTAAGTAAAAGGTCATGTAATAATTGCTTGTGCTCTCCTCATTCTTTTGATATATTTCCAACTAAAATATAAATCAGAGTTCAGTATTTCATCTAGAGTATCATACGATTGGCTTGCAGCCGATCGTGACTGCGGTATGTTTTACTTTATTAGTAATAATACAGTATTGTTATTGATTTAAAAAAAAAAAAAATTTCCTGCCCTCAAAATTTTTTTTGTGTACATTTCATGACTGGTAGACACGAAAAAAGCAATAAAAATTTTCACTCCGTCTGTCCGCCGTACGCCGTACGCCGTACGCCGTCCGCCGTACGCCGTACGTCGACCGCCAAAATCCTTTGAAGGCTCGTAGCTCTCAAACCAGTGGAGCTATTAAATTTAATTTTTTTCTAGGAATAGACTGGGTAGACCCCTTGAATTGACATTATTTTCAGGGGTGTGGGTGTGAGGGGGAAGGTGGGGGAACCGTTTTAGACGAAATATTTTGGTTTATAGATCTCAGCAACCGCTTATGTTAGGAGACTGAAACTTGGAATTTCTATAAAGCTTTGATAGTGGACCCATTTGCAAAAAAATTGATGATATGGGTGAAGGGGTGTGGGAGTGGAGGGGGAAGCAATGCGTCCGAAACACAAAAAAGTGGAGATCTACACATTCAAAAATCTATATCTCCTAAACCGCTAACAGCAAGCAATTAAAACTTAACAAATATCTGTAGTTATACTAGGAGAGTAGATTGAAACAAAATTTTTGGGTGGGGGTGGTGGCGTACGGGGGTGGGAGGTGAAATACTTAACATTACAATATCTCCCAAACCAGAGGCACCAGAAAAATAAAATTCGGTTTGGATATATAGCTTGATAAATAAAGATTGCTCAAAGTAAAATCTTTGAAGGAGGGGAAAATAATCTTTCAAAAATAACACGTTTCATATCTTAATAACTGTGTAAGATGGATGCTTCAAATTTTTACGAGAAGTAGGCCTAATAGAACCCTAGAAGGGGGTGTGGGTGTAGAGGGTGTGGGTGGGGAAGGGTGAAAAAGAAAAAGTTCCGATGCTTATATCTTAAGAATCTATAGTGATAGAAAGCTGAAACTTGGTATTTAGATAGAGCTATAGTAGTAGCATGGTGGACAATTTTTGCCCAATTTTTTTTTTAACGGTAGTCTGGTACGGTGGTGGGGGGTGTTTTTCCCAGCTTTAGAATGGCTTATGCTACGAAGTTGAAACTCAGTACGTATATGTAAATTAACTAGAAAAGTAATTCTGATAAAAAAAAAAAATTTAGTATTCATTGGCGTTCAGAAGCTGGGGCAAAATAATTACCAGTATATATAAAATGCTTATATTTTCACGATTTTCGTCATATCTACTAGGTCTTTCCAAATATTGAGTTCATTTTTATTCTACGGATTCTTTATATGAATACTTAGAATGTGTTTTCAAGATTTTTTTTAAATTCGACCCCTAAGAGGGTGTAAACTGGTTGTATACTTTTTCGTGAATTCCACCATGTTTCTCAGGTCTGATCAGATATCGAATATCTTTTCACTTCCCCAGTCTTGTTTAATAATCACCTATTTTTAAGTTTTTTATTTTTCAACCTCTAGACCCCATTCCGGAATATGACCCAATTATTTAATTCATATGTTACACCCTTTTCTAACCGCTTTTTGTTAGGTTTTCAGTCACATAGTAACATATGCCGCATCCCCGAATAAACCACGTTCCGAACTTCTGCCGGAAAAATAATAAAGTTGCGCCCAGACTGTTGGCAGATTTTTTTTAAATTTTTGACATTACGTGGTACCAGTAATCTCATTACGATTGAAGTAAATGTTAGCTGATTTACGTTTGATAGTTTTTTATATAATTTCGTAATTCTTTTTTATTTCTATACATTTTGTTGTATCCGTGGTTTTGGATTAGTAATGTTCATATGGCACATTTCACGTTAAGGGCAACACACACTATAATTCTTGCATGTCATTAGGTGCGTTTTTTTCAACTGGATCAGATCACGATTGAAAAAAACCATGTGGCTCATCCCAAAAGCTAATTTAGCAGGGTTGACAATCCTGTTGTTAATGCCTCAGATAAATTGTCAGCAGGAAAAGTTTCGTATACTATACGGCGTAACGGAACTGTATAAAGGTCATATAACACCCATGTATAGTTTTTGGCTGCGAGATATGAAAAACTATCCCACCCCTGTACGTTGCTACCCCCTCAAACAAACCTGTTCTATCTGCTGGGTGCAAATATCTGCTACAAATGTTGCTGAGTTGCAGGCGCCATCTCTGACAATATTGAAATAGTGACAATTTAAATAAGCTTTAGAGGGGAAATCTTATCCAACATTTGATCCCATTTTGATGTTGGATCATCTCTTTGTTGTTGTTTTCAATGTAAAGCGAATGATTTTGATCTTGATCCAGTTGAAAAAAACACACCTATTCTTGCATGTCATATTTGCATGTCATTCTAGCATGTCATTCTTGCATGTCATTCTTGCATGAATATTTGAAATAATGCTAGATTTCATGCCATCATGCAGCCCCATACACGAGAGATTTTCGTGAAAAATTCAAATATTCATGCTAGAATGACATGCAAGAACGATAGTGTATGTTGGTCTTTACGTACATACAAAGAAGAAATATTAATATCTGGAACATATTGATATGGAACATTAAGCAGTGAATATGTATATAATCAAGGCCGTAGCCAAGGGGGGGGGGGGGGCTAACAGGGTCCAGAATCCCCACCCCCTCCCGAAATTCTCAAAGAATTTAGAGTACCGAAAATCAAGCTTATTTTTTGTCAACTGTTTTGAGAAACAATCAGTATACCTAGGTTTTTAGGTTTTAGGTAAGGTGGGCGGTCGCTTCGCGACCAAACACATAGACCGCCAAAGGGTCCGTTGTGATCTCACATACACGGGAAAGGAACACCCGTGTGCCCAAGACAACCAATAAGGTAAACCACACGCCTGCCTGTCAAACTGTTTAGTGCATGCAAATTCGCCCAAATCTATGGCGAAGCGCGTACCTAAAATACGTTCGCGCCTCTAAGCCAGACCCGGGCATTCGCAGAGCAGGTGGAAAATACTTTTCTCGGAATGGGGTTCCCCACAGCTGCGGCACAGATCCGTGACGTCCGCAGCACCCAGTCTTCTGGAGTGCCTGCCGATCAGGCAATTGCCCGTCAGTACACCAATTAGGACACGATGTGGTATAATAATACCAAAGTTCCAACTGAACACCACACTCCCCTATAACACATAATGTAACACAGCACTCCCGTATGCCAGGCCACACGATCTTGGCAGGTAAATAATGCACCTGAGTCAAGGTCGTGTGACCGCATAAACTATGAGGGAGAAATTGCTGCATAATATGCTAACGTTAGCATAATGACAATTCAACCCAGGCGCCATACGATCCCGAGGCAAATAATGCACCGGCCCAAGGTCATGCGTCAGCATAACTGCGAGAAAAAATTGCCGCAGGTATGCCGAATTGCTAACGTTAGCATAAGTAAACAATAAGAACAAGTAAAGTAAGTAATTTAGCATGGTAAGCATTCTGGTATTATGAATTAATTGGTAAGAGGAATAAACAAGGCAATTAGTCGTTAACCGTCACTCTCGTCTTTTCACTTACGGACTATAGCCCACTGGCTCCTCCACAGCAAAACCCTTAGGAGAATAGCCCATTGGCTCATCCACAAACAAATCCATAGGAGAATAGCCCACTGGATCCTCCACAACAAAACTCTTAGGAGAATAGCCCATCGGCTCATCCACAACCAAATTAATAGGAGAATAGCCCACCGGCTCCTCCAAAACTAATCTCTGGGAGTATAGCCCGCCGGCTCCTCCTCCAACCTGCAAATCATCGAAGTTTACGACAACGAAGAGTATTCCTGTCTCCGAGTGGGATGTACTTTGTAATGCTTGGATTTTAGGGTCGGCCAGAGCTGTCTGGCCACGAGACACGATGTGAGGCTTGACCATCTTTTGTCAGTCTCTAATATGGCTGTCACGTCTATAGCATGTTTTATGTTTTGTATGGGCCTCCTCACTGGAGCGCTAGCGCTTGATTCAGCGCCGAACCTCTCCTTGCGAGCTCATCTGCGGTCTCGTTGCCAGGAATCCCGCTATGACCCGGAACCCAACAAACTGCAATGTTCATAAGGGTGCACAAAGCACTAATATTATCCCTACATAGCCTCACGAGGTGGGATTTAATACAGTGTGAGTCAAGCGCCTTGATCGCCGCCTGACTGTCTGTTAGTGTAACGACGGATTTGTTTCTTATTGCACAGGCTTCTAGCAGATTGCAAGCCTGAACGATTGCCATCATCTCCGCCTGAAAAACGCTACAACAGTCCGGCATTTTGAATGCCTCACTATAGTTCAAGTCGGCGGAGAATACCCCTACTCCCATACCCGCGTCTGTCTTCGACCCGTCTGTGTAGATATGAAAGACCCCTTCGTGGGGCCGATCCACATTCCACCCCTCTTGAATTGTAGCTGCGGAATCATTTAGTCTGTATCGTTAGTATAGATCACTAAATCGTCCGAGTATACTGCTGTGCCCCCCAGGTCTGGGTACCCAGCTGTATGGTTGTCTTAGGCGCACGGCACTTTTCGCTGCTTCACTCTTCCCATAGATATCCAGCGGAAGAAAATGAAGGATCATCTCAAGTGCCGCTGTAGGTGTGGTGCTAAGTACGCCTGTTGCTCCTGTGGAAGCAAGACGCTGAACCTTGGGGAGTTTACTTATATAGGTAGGTGGAATTCTTCAGAGCTACCCACCACACTAGAATTCCGTAGGTAAGGATAAGCCTGACTATGGCCGTGAACATCCAGTGAGCCATCCCTGACTGAATTCCCCACTTTTTTCCGAACATCTTTCTGCAAGCGTAAAGAGAACATAGAGCCTTTCTCAGTCGCTCGTCGAAGTTCTTACTTCAGGTAAGTTTCCGGTCCAGAATTATACCTAAGTACCTAGTACTTAGTACCATTGTCCCTAAGTTGTAGAGTGAGACCACCCAGTTAAGGCAGTTTGAAATGTGCCCCTTGCCACCCCTACATCCCTCAGTGCATCGCTGATCGCCTCAACTTTTACGTTGTTAAAGACACCCTCGATTTCCAGAAAGGCTGCTAGAGTGAATTCTTTAAAAGACAGAGACTTTTCAATCTCCAGAACTACCTGGTGTAGCGCCGTTTCGGTCGATCTACCTTTGATGTAGGTTGTGAGCCCGACAGGGCCATAACCCCCGCTTTGTCACGGGTGTGTATCTCCAGCAACCTTTCAAGGGTTTTAAGTAAGAAGGAGTTCAAACTTATGGGTCTGAAGTCCTTCGCTAAAATGTGGCTTGGTCTTCCCACTTTGGGTATGAAGAAACCTAGTGCCTCCCTCAATTTGCAGGGAATGTGGCCGAGAGCAAGGTATCCCCTAAAAATCGCCAGTAGCCAGGATATTAACCAGGGCAGCGCATTTCGCATTATTGCTGGAAACACCCCGTGTACTCCTGGCGACTTATAAGGCATGAAAGACTTGATTTCCCAAACTATCATCTCCAGGCTGACAATGGAGTTGCACAATTCCTGCCCGGCGTACTCGTTTAATGGACTGTCTGTGTAGTACCTCGGAGCAGCCTGGAAAATGCTCGCTCACTAGCAGTTCCAACGTCTGGCTACTGGACTTGGTCCAAGCCCCCGCCGAGTCCCGGAGGTAGTAACTAGGTGCGACTGGATCTTTAGATATAATTCTTCTCAGTCTAGCAGCCTCACTCGTCTCCTCGATTGATTCACAGAAGCGCTCCCAAGACTTTCGCTTGGCCTGTTTGACTGTCTTCTTAAAACCTCTGAGATTATTTCTGTACGCCGCGCTGTTTAGTCCTCCCGCAGATTACTGTCCTTTGCTTAGTTGAACAGTTTGCGGGAGATGGTCCTGTACAGTCTAACGTCAGCATCGCACCACGGAGGGTATGCCTTCCTTGGGGATTATTAATAGAACATGACCGGTTGAAAGCGTCGACCAACTTACCTGTCAGCATATCGACTTCTTTGTCCAACTCTGGCCCGGATTCTATAGGGCTTGTTGGTGGTTATGCCAAGTTTTTGGAGACCTGTCTGGCAAATCTGGTCCAATCTGTCTTGCCCGGTTTTCTGAACGGCGCCTTGGGGGGGCCTTGTCTATCACATCAAACCTGATCAAACAGTGATGAGAGAACGATGCGCGACTAGACACTCTCCATTTATTTACCCTGATAACATTGGAGTCCGAGACAAGTGTGATGTCCAGCACTTCCCTCTTGACCTTTGCTACGAAGGTTAGCTCCGCTCCCGTATTTCAGATTGCTAGATTGGAATTAATTATGAAATCAAAAAGAGACTCACCCCTATCGTTAATATCCGAGCTGCCCCACTGGATGTGGTGAGCGTTAGCATCCGAACCTACCAAAAGGCTGTCTCCTTGCCTAATAGCGTACTCTGAAAGTGTCTTCAGTTCGTCTGGCGGAGCGCAGCGACCGTGTGCCATGTAAGCCGAGGCCACTAGAAATGGGGGCAGGCCCCCGCTCTCTCGCATCTGGCCACGACAAGGTCCTCCGAGCTATGTGAAGAAAGTAGGAACAGATGAGTATTGCGATTGGCGAGGATGCCTGCTCTTGGCCAATTGTGGCCGCGGGCGTGAAATAACACGAAGTTTTTCAACCTCAGGCCTTGGATCCTACCTCTGTTAATCCATGGCTCCTGGACAAGAGCAACGTTGACGCGTTCCTCGTTGAGAAACGCACCCAGGTTGGCAGAGGCTGCCTTAAAGTGCTGCAGGTTTATTTGCACTATCCTGAGCATTGGAAAGAGTGCATTCAACCTCGGCACCCCTGTTGCCTTCTTTGTCTTGCTGGTCGCAAGCGCCTGGGTTGGCACTTGATGACCCCACTTCCAGCATATTGCAAGCGCCTGAGTTGACGCTTACCGATCTCACTTCCGGGGTGTGAACCATGTTCTTTTTAAAGAACTTGATGGTCACCACCGCTACTCCAAAGACCAGTCGCCCACCGTTCTTCTTAATGGTGGAGACGCGTCGGGCCCTAGTCGTAGTACGAAGGGCTGTCCTTCCTCCGTAGGTTCCTCCGCCTTGAAGATCTCCAAGTCACCCGGCGGAATCTTGGTGTTCTGATATCGCAGCATGTCTATAACATCCTCCTTTGCCATAATTGGTGCTGGAACCCATATAATCGCGCTTTCAGCCTATCTGGTACACCCTCTCGTTGCACCACAGCCAGTCGTGCATTTGGCCACGGGTTGACCAATGACGATATCGTCGCCTTCACGAATCCCAGCGAGAACTCGTCTAGACACTCGATGGTCCTGAACCCTCTATGCCATCCTGTGGTGCTAAACTGTGGAGCTGGGAGACCCTGCGCACTTCTAAAGCGGGCTAACAGCGCGCTACGTAGGGCGGCTAACAGTAGCTTCCAGTTATTTTCGGAAACTCTACCTTCACTCTGGCCTAGGTCGACGATGGCCACCTTAAGGTGCTCCCTGACATCTGAGCTCAGTGTCTGCTGTTCGCCATCTTGAGCTGGAGCTGTCCTTGGCCTTTTCGGGACCCTGGGACTATCTTCCTCGGATCGGAGACTTTTGCTTACGAATCCTCTCTGGATTTCTCCACACACATTTGCGCATCGCCAACTGGCATAGCAGCTCCGACCCCCTTTCCTTTCTGTGGCTGTGACAACCTGGGTTGCCTCGTACTGCCCCGCTCGACGCCGCGCATTGCACTACTGCTAGTGCTTGCTATCGGTGTCCAATTTGCGTGCCGGACTACGCGCCTTGTACTATTGCTAGCACTGGCATACATTGGTCGATCCTTTGTCCGTTTGCTGCCAGAACGCTGAGCCACTGCGGGCTTAGCTGCTTCGTATTCGGTGATACGCGCCTTTAACCTCTCCATCGTTGTCGTATCTCACTCTGTCAGTGAAGTCGGATCCTTCGCCAGGATCTTCTTCAGCAAGAAATTGTTGGTGTTATATCGTCTAAGGGCCATTTTGACGTCCGAGTAGTGGCACCTGCCACGCATACGCGCGGGACTAGCCCTTGCATTCCCGGCATCATCATACCACTGCCGAGATGAATTGCCTTAAGTTGGCTGTGTGGCACCTTCTGCCGACTTCGTCTCATTGGCACTAGCTACTGCGCCGTTTCCGTCACTGGCCTCTTTCGCGGAGATTGCTGGCTCCAGTAGTCTCTCCACCATCTCAGCGTCGATGTTGAGCTGAGGACTCTTTAGGTCGAGCTCCTCGAGACTTCTCTCAAGTACCTCTTCCTGGAGTCTCTCCATCGTTTGCGTTGTTTTTCTTGTGTTGTTTTGTTGTTGTGTTACCTTCGGGAAGAGAGCGAAGGTGTTTCGGGGATGCACTGCGCGTAAACCTGGGGTCCTTCACACGTACTACGTGACGGCTGCTGCCGGCAAGGTAACATCGGGGGGGGGTTTCGTCCGGTCCAGAATTGTTCCGGGGTTGGGCCAGCAAAACAAGGCCGCCCTGGCATGGGGGCTTGGAGTGAAGGGAGGATGGAAGAGAAATCACAAAACAGCGAACAACCGCGGCACCTTGAACCCATTTTTTTTTATTTGGTTTCAGGCTACGGGTTGCTTTTATTTAATATTAATGGTTTTCTTTCTATATTGAGCCACGCTTGACGAAGTAAAGGGACGAACGACGACTAAGGTAGGTGGTCGGTTGAATCGGCTGAGGCTGAACACAATGAGCAACACATTGAAACAACAATCGTCTGAAACCGAAGTAACAAATCTCCTGCTAGAATCGGCACCGAATGTTGTTGCCTTGAAACTACATCGTCACATAAAAACCACGTTCGTCCGTAAACGAATTGGCTATTTTCCTGCTCGAGCTGACAACGAATGGCAATAACTTGCATCCGATGACTCCCCACGACGAGGAACGCCCCGCCTTTATGGAACGAAGCACGAGTTTCCAAGTCTAGAACCAACCACATGCGATCCACGCGACATCTCACCGAGTAGCGGCGGATAGCAGCAACAAAATGCGCGGATCCAAGAGCGCGGCACGCGCGAGCTTATTGGCTTCTAAAGCGGACATTCACCCAGGATCAACAGGGCCGCAAGACTTGGAAAGATTGTGCTGACCCCGGGAACAACTAAGGAAATGTTCAGAGGATGATCGCCCTCTCGAGTCTGGACAGTCGACGAATCAACAACGCTACACTGACCGCTGCGTCGCTTCTTTGGTTTTACCAAGTACCTTTTTTTGATTCGAGTAACGTAGAGTAATATACCATCGCCTAACGACAGGCTATATGTATCGTGGTTAATAGTTTATTGAACGAGAATAAAGTCGTGTTAAATTCAATCAAGTGTGGTTTCTCGCTGTTTTGAGACTCATTCTTTTCTGTTTTTCTTCCCCGGCTATCCCCAGGTCTCCATCACCTCCAGACGCGCACCCCATGAGAAGCTAGTGGTTTGGTATTTTAACCAGAGAAAAAATACCTGGTGCCCAAACTAAGAAGAATTCCGTTCCGGTAATCGCCTTCCGTCAGCCCGCGCCCACTCCGACAGCAGCTGGCCGGCCGCCGAATAATAGACGTAACATTTGGCGCCCAACGTGGGACCTGATTTCGGAAGATGCGTGAATCGAATTGAGCGAAGGTGAAGAACCCCAAGGAGGAATCGGTGAATCGTCTTTTTGGAAAAAAAAGAGATCAGAATCATCCGAGACACATTCGTTTTCTTTCACCGGGTACAAAAGTGTGATATAAACTCAGTGTAGAATCAGTTCGGGGAAGAACGGAAAAAAAGGTCATATCAGTGCGATTAGTTTAGTTTTGGTGGACTATCGTGTGGATTACTCTAACGGGGATCCGCTAACGGGAAATTCGCACGCGTTCATTGTGGTGGTTCTGCGGTACCGGTTCAATGGTCCGAAGAACTTCCCGACTAGATTACAGGATCCCAAATTAACTAAGAGGAAGCAACAACAATTTTTTTTTGTACCAATTAGTGAGTGTACAGCGATAGGGGAAAAAGAGATTTCTCAGGTTTTGGTTGGTTACCTGAGTGGCTTTTGGTGGTGTTCTCGACTAAGCCGTGAAAATTGCAGAATTGCATACTCTGTAGCGCATTATAGGTGACTCTTTTTACCGCAGACTCTCGGTAGAGCGCTGCGGTTGTTCTGTCTAAATAAAAGCTTCAACGCATTTTGATTGGCGTATTTTAAATTATTAGGATTCACCTGGACCAATAAACAACAAAGTGAGTGGCTTTTTTAAGCAAGTTAGGTACGGCGTACAATTCAAGTATCCACCAAATTCAAGTATCCCTTTGGTTTCAATTTTCTTTTTTCGCATTATTTCGGTTATCCAAAAGAGATCGAATTGTCTGTTTGGGTTTCCCCCCTCTGTAAGTTGTCTCAGGTGCACACAACGGTGAGATGGAAAAAAACCGACTGAACCAAGAGGAGTTGACCTACGAAATGGTAAGCAGAGCGTTGCCGGTGAGGAGTGTCGAGTCAATGAGGGCCGCTTTGCGTAGTGCGTTGAAACTTGAACAAGATGGAACCAGTCTCACTATACCCGATTATCCTTTCACAGTCGCAGATGATTTGAGTGAGGTTTCGGATAAACTGGTAGAAATTGAGGAACTCACATCTACGATGGTGGGAGGGGTAGGATCGGCGGACTATCGGAAAATCCGTACGAAAATTCATTGGTCTTTCAATAGACTGGAGCGCTGTGAAGCAAAAGGGGATGAAAAGAAGGCTGTACTAGAATTGAGAGCCAGAGTGCTAGCGGCGCTGACTAAGTTGGACGGGTTGGGTATGGACGAGGCAAATGATGAGTTCACCAACTCACAGGTGGGGCCATCTGCCGGATTGAATGTTCAACCCCAGTTGTCGAACGGAAAGCGGAATCGGTGATCGTCCGTGATGCCATTCCAGTCTCTAAATGGGGTATAAGTTTTTCAGGCGAAGCGAAGCGCCAATCAGTGACTTCATTCCTCGAAAGGGTTGATGAACTGCGAGTAGCGCGAGGGGTCTCAAAGCCGGATCTTCTTAAATCTGCTCTCGATCTTTTCTCGGGAGTTGCTTTAATTTGGTTCCGCTCTATTAGGGCTGACGTATCGAATTGGGACGAGCTTGTAAAAGAGGTGCGAGATCAATTGTTGCCGCCCAATTATGATGACCGCCTAATGGAGGAGATCAAACGTCGGACCCAAGGCGAGCATGAACCCATGGGGCTATATATTGCAGCCATGAAAGGGTTGTTCGCGCGACTATCCGAACCATGTACAGAAGGCCAGAAACTTAAAACTCTGAAAAGAAATATACACCCGGGGTTGCAGATGCATTTAGCTTTAGAGCTAGCCAAAATTACCAGCGTGGCTGAGTTGTTACGGTTGGGCCGTACACTGGAAACTATACGAGCTTCAGTACAAGCTTTCGCTCCCCCTATATCAAGGCGTACAACCAGCTTTTTAGAGCCTGATTCGGCATACGTGGAAGTAATCAACAGCAGGCCACCAATGGTTGCAGTCGCCGCCCCACAGTTGGGCCAAGATAAACGTGGGAATGGCTGCTGGAACTGCAACCAACCGGGTCATCTAATGATGGCATGCACTCGGCCGAAAAGTTGTTACAACTGTGGGAAAGAAGGGGTAATTTGGAGGAATTGCCCTAAGTGCACAGTCCAGTCAGGAAACGCCAGTGGGGTTTGCTAAGGTGCAGCCCAGCAACCCCCAAACAAGACGCCGCGAGCGGAAAGTCTTCCCAAGAGATACTCCGATGGATTGAGTCAATTCTCCATAACTCTGGAGCCAAGGTAGAAAATCTCTGTCACGGCACGATCTATTGCCAACTCATGAACATACTTTATGACTGAGGTGAAATTCAACGCCGAGGCGGATCATGACTTTACCAGTAATTGGAAGTTACTTCAGGCGGCTCTGAGCGTGACTAGAGTGGGGACGACAGTTCCGATTGCGCGGTTAGTTAGAGGAAGACCGAGGGACAATCTTCGGCTCCTGCGGTGGTTCAAATCATTTTTCGACAGCCATGAGTTAGAAACAGAGTCAAAAAATTAGACAGTAATAGGGAGTGAAACTCAGGTTGGGTCCATTGCAGCGTATCACCAGACACACAAGTTCGGGATGAAAATAAGGTCGAAGAGAACCTCAAAAGTTATTAACCCTCAGAAAGCAAAATTTTGGGAACCCGACAAAGCGGGAAGAAGCAGCATTACGACCCAGTATGGCCAATAAATTGCACGAGCGGATTTTATCGATAAACTCTCCCCCAATGGTAGATTATCTATTGGAACGTACTGGCGAGGATGAGCGACCATACATTCGGGTATCAGTCCTGGGAGCTGGTCTAATGGGTCTGTTGGACTCAGGAGCCTCCCGGACTATCCTGGGAGCCAAAGTTTGGGAACTGGTCCAGAAACTAGGATTCACGATGACGAAGTCCAGTTCGACACAGGTCGCAATGGCCGATGGTAAGAGAGTTGAATGGTTCCGTAGAGGTGCCCATCGCGCTAGAAGGGCGTATGTGAATCCTCCAAGTGCTGGTAGCTCCGACTGTGACGGTCGATCTTATACTTGGAGTTGATTTCTGGAAAGGTATGGAAGTCGTACCCAATTAAGGTACGGGTGAATGGCATTTTCATACAGCCAGTACGATGGAAGTGGAGTCTGTGGCTACGATCCATGATAGGTCTAGCTTAAACCCCCAGCAACAGGCGGGACTTGACGCGCTAGTGAAAGATGCTTTTGAAATGATGGGCGATAAGTTGGGACGTACGACCCTTGTCGAACATGTCATACGCGCTAAGGGGGAGCCAGTTAAGTAGCGATATTACCCCATAGCACCGCCTGTCCAGCGCCACATTGACGCCGAATTAAACGACATGCTAGAAAAAGGAGTGGTTGAGAAATCCTCCAGTCCATGGTCGTCACCGATTTTACTTAAAAAAAAGAAGGACAATAGTTTCCGATTTTGCATCGACTTCAAATGAATAAAGTGACAGAGAGGGATGCCTACCCGCTACCCTACGTGTCGGCTACCTTGGGCAAGCTGCGAGAAGCCCGATTCCTTTCGTCTCTAGACATTAAGTCAGCTTATTGGCAGGTGCCAGTAAAAGAAGCCTCCCGGAAATTCACGGCCTTCACTGTGCCTAACCGGAGCCTTTTCCAGTTCAAACGGATGCCATTTGGCCTGCACAACGCACCAGCGACTTGGCAACGTCTGATTGACAGGGTTTTGGGACCTGAATTAGAGCCTCATGTATTCATCTATCTCGACGATATAATCATTGTCACGCAATCGTTTGAGCAACACTTGGAGTCATTGCATGAAGAATTTCGCCGACTACACGCCACGGGGCTGGTACTCAGCAAAGAAAAGTGCTATTTTTGTAGACAGGAACTGAGATATCTTGGCTACGTGGTGGACCAAATGGGACTTCATGTGGATCCCGAAAAAGTAGAAGCAATCTTAAACATTCCAGCCCCAGAAAGTGTGTCAGAACTACGTCGGATTATAGAAATGGTCTCCTGGTACCGACGGTTCATCCCTACTTTTTCGACACTGATAGCGCCGATGACAGACCTCCTTCGGAAAAATAACAAGTTCGTGTGGAGCGAAGAATGTGCACAGGCTTTGGCCGAAACCAAAGAAAAGCTGACATCAGCACCCATCCTTTCCTGTCCAGATTTCGAGCTGCCATTCGTCATTCAAACCGATGCTTCTGGCTATGGACTCGGGGCAGTCCTCTCCCAACGACACCCCGAAGGCGAAAAGGTGGTAGCCTACTTAAGCCGATCTCTCACGCGCACGGAACGGAATTATTCCACCATGGAAAGGGAATGTCTGGCTGTAATATGGCCAGTCGAGAAGTTACGGCCGTATGTCGAAGGGTGTAAATTTCAGGTTGTGACGGACCATTATTCTTTAGTATGGTTGGCTAATCTGAGGGAGCCAAACGGTCGCTTGGCCCGGTGGCCCGTAAGGTTACAACAATTTGACTTCGAGATAGTTCACAGGAGGGGAAAAGAGCACCTCGTACCGGACGCGCTGTCAAGGGCAGTGCCGATAGCATCGGCCAACGCCACTACATCTACCGTCAAATGGTATGATCTGATGGTCGGGAGAGTCAAAGCTAAACCACAAAAATTTCCATCTTGGCGATTAGAAATGGGGGTTCTATACAAGCATCGTGAAGTAACGTACCCAGAACTGACCAGCGAGGAGGACTCCTGGGTGAGGGTCGTACCAAAATCCGAAAGAAGAACCATATTATCAATATTACACGATTTACCGACTGCAGGTCACTTGGGAGTAGCTAAAACATTGGACCGGGTTCAGAGAATATTATTGGCCAAAAATGCGAACCGATGTGACGCGTTTCGTAAAGAAATGCCAAATATGTCAAGCTACGAAACCACAACAACAGCTTCCGGCGGGTTTAATGGTAGCACGTCCACAGGTGCACCGACTGTGGGAGATGGTAAGCCCTGATCTTATCGGCCCACTTCCTAGATCAACCCAGGGCTATTTTTACATTCTCTCAGTACTAGATGTCTTTAGTACATTCCCCATGTTCTTCCCGCTGAGGACGGCCACCGCGAGCAAAGTAAGGGAATTATTGGAAAGGGATGTATTCCTAGTTTTTGAAATACCACGGATCTTAATCGTCGACAACGGCAAACAATTTCGTAGAAAAGAACTACAAGCCATGGCCCAGGAATATGGAATTAGCATTTCATACACAGCGTATTACCATCCCCAAGCAAACCCCACGGAAAGACTTAACCGCACAGTGAAAACTGCGCTGAGGGCATACGTTTCGGAGAACCATCGCAAATGGGATGTCAATCTGGTCAAGGTAGCTTGTGCTATACGAACGGTGAAGCACGATACCACAGGACTCACCCCATATTTCGTCAATTTCGGGAGGGATATGGTTATCCACCGCAACCCTGAACCCAGCATAACCCCACCGTCTGAAGATTTCATGGTTAAGGAACCCCAATTAAATCCGTCTCGGGAAGCGGAACTAACCTGAATGTTTGAGGACATCCGAACCAAAATGAGGGAGGCAGCAGGGAAAGCCACCAAGAGGTACAACCTACGACACCGAGATGTAGGATACCTCCTTAACGAGTTGGTTTGGCGAAGGAATTTTACGCTGTCAAAAGCAGCTAACTACTTTTCTGCAAAATTAGCGCCAAAGTTTTTCGGGCCCTGTGTGGTGCTCAAGAAGGTGTCATCTTGGACGTACGAACTAGGCAACGCAGACCGGAAACATGCTAAGGACCTAAAACCGTACACGCCAGATCCAGACTAACGGAAGGATTAACCCTTTTAAGCCTACACGTCAACCCGCCATTTGAAACCAGATCCACTTTAAAGTCAGGAATAAGTTTTAGACCGGAAAATTAGAGACAGCCTCAGATCTAGGACACGGGATCGAGATTTAACCCAGTTTCACAGTAATCCGTAATTAAGTTTAACAGAATTAAAAGTAGGTAGGTATCACATAATCACATAGGGAATCATAGCTGATGAATAAAATATTAACGGGGTAGGTAAGCGAACTTGATAGATTTGACAGGATTTAAGATAAACATAAGTAGAATTAGGTATAACATAATTATAGGGAGTGGAATAGAGTAATGAAATAACAAACAACGGGGTAAGTAAATAAATTTGATAGGACAAAGGGATAGACTAGCTTCCAGTCTTACTCGTATGAGGAGTTTACGGGTAAACTCCTGGAAGAAAGGGTGGGAATGTTACCTACGGGAAGAGAGCGAAGGTGTTTCGGGGATGCACTGTGCGTAAACCTGGGGTCCTTCACGCACGTACTACGCGACGGCTGCTGCCGGCAAGGTAACATCGGGCGGTCCAGGTCCAGGATTGTTCCGGGGTTGGGCCAGCAAGACAAGGCCGCCCTGGCATGGGCGCTTGGAGTGAAGGGAGGATGGAAGAGAAATCATAAAACAGCGAACAACCGCGGAACCTTGAAACCTTTTTTTTTTTTTATTTGGTTTCAGGCTACGGGTTTCTTTTATTTGATATTAATGATTTTCTTGCTATATTGAGCCGCGCTTGACGAAGTAAAGGGACGAACGACGACTAAGGTAGGTGGTCGGTTGAATCGGCTGAGGCCGAACACAACGAGCAACACATTGAGACAACAATCGTCTGAAACCGAAGTAACAAATCTCTTGCTAGAATCGGCACCGAATGTTGTTGCCTGAAACCACATCGTCACATAAAAACCACGATCGTCCGTAAACGAATTGGCTATTTTCATGCTCGAGCTGACAACGAATGGCAATAACTTGCATCCGATGACTCCCCACGACGAGGAACGCCCCGCCTTTATGGAACGAAGCACGAGTTTCCAAGTCTAGAACCAACCACATGCGATCCACGCGACATCTCACCGAGTAGCGGCGGATAGCAGCAACAAAATGCGCGGATCCAAGAGCGCGGCACGCGCGAGCTTATTGGCTTCTAAAGCGGACATTCACCAAGGATCAACGGGGCCGCAAGACTTGGAAAGATTGTGCTGACCCCGGGAACAACTAAGGAAATGTTCAGAGGACGATCGCCCTCTCGAGTCTGGACACTCGACGAATCAACACTGACCGCTGCGTCGCTTCTTTGGTTTTACCAAGTACCTTTTTTCGATTCGAGTAACGTAGAGTAATATACCGTCGCCTAACGACAGGCTAAATGTATCGTGGTAATTAGTTTATTGAACGAGAATAAAGTCGTGTTAAATTCAATCAAGTGTGATTTTTGACTGTTTTCAGACTCATTCTTTTCTCTTTTTCTTCCCCGGCTATCCCCAGATTTTCTTCCACTCGAGACGCGCACCACAGGAGTAGCTAGTGGTTTGGTATTTAAACCAGAGAAAAAATACCTGGCGCCCAAACTAAGAAGAATTCCGTTCCGGTAATCGCCTTCCGTCAGCCCGCGCCCACTCCGACAGCAGCTGGCCGGCCGCCGAATAATAGATGTAACAGTTGTTGTTGTTGTTTGTCTTCATTCATCTTTGTCTCACGAGTTCACGAGAGTTCACCCGGTATCTGGAGCCTATCGTTCGCGACTGAGCTCACCCTCAGCCATGCAGTCTTCGGCACGATGATTTCCAGCTTGACTGGGATATGGGAATATAGAGGTAATGGGAAGACGGTACGGGGGGTAATACACACAGTTGGGTACCTCACTCTTAATGACCACCAACACTCGATTGAAAACGTGTGTGTAAGTCTTAGCTGACTAATCGAGTGGAAACCAGATCCCTGTTTCTTTTTCCCGAAACTGATAACAGATATCAAGATGATTTTTTTTTGCTTAAAGATAGGAACATTAAACTGAATAAAGGAATTTTTAAAAACTTGATTCTAAATATTTTTATACTCTAGATGAACATATAGAGTATTTTAAGTTCAATCCAGCCCAAAAAGTTTGTAACGCATAGAACCGAGCCTCGGACGAAAAAAAGTTATACAGTGTTTTGTGTTTATTTTTGGTTAAAACCCCCAAATCCGTTTGCTGTCCGTCCGTCCGTCCGTCCGTCCGTTAGCACGATAGCTCAAGAACTTGATGACATAGGAAGTTAAAATTTTGTCACAACTTGTAAAACGGAAAAAGTAAAGATAAGTTCGTTAATGAGCGATATCCTTGTACTCCTTTGGGTACCTTCCATACAAGAGTCCTTGAAACACGTTTTCACAATTATTGCTCGAATGCTTCAAGTTCGGAACTTGAAGTTTTGCACACTTAAAGTTTACAATGTTTGAAGCGAAAGTTCCGAATATGATGCAAACCGTTTGAGTCCTTCGTGTAGCAGCCTCGAAAAAATCTTCAAAAATGTATGCTTGCTACTGAATCCACTATAACTCCAGAACGAGTTAAGGCAGGGATTTAAAATTTTATAGGAATTAGTCTTATATCAAAGCCAAGACGGAGTTCATTAATTAGTGCCATTCGTCGACTCGTTTGGGTAACTGTCATACAAAAGTCCATTAAACACGTGTTCACCAATATTGAACGATAACCTTAAGCCGCTTTAAGTTAAGACTTTTGTACACTTTAATTTTATAATAGACGCAGCTGAAACTATTAATATGAAAAATATCTCATAAGTCCTTCATGTAGTTGCCATACGAAAATTCTGTAAAATGTCCTAGCTTTCTTAATGGAACTCACTATAAATCAAAAAATCGTGTAGCCACTATACACTAGTTTCTACCTGTAAGTGAAAGGTCATGTAATAATTGTTTGTGCATTCTTCATTCTTTTGATGTATTTCCAACTAAAATATAAGTCGAAGTTCACTATTTCATCTAGAGTAGCATCCGATTGGCTTGCAGCCGATCGTGACTGCGTTATGTTTTTTTTTAAGTTTAAAAAATATGAAAAAGTTTTAAGCTTTCCAAGCTTATAAGTCAATTAGTTTTTAGTATTTTTGAAATTCCTTCATTCAGTAGCATAAGAATATGTAAAAAAAGGTGTCGGGCTCAACAAAAAGTGATGATATTCACAGAGTCGGCTTTTTTTCTATTAAATATTTCCACTTACGTTTGTATACAAATTTGTGATATTCATTTTCTCTAAAAACTCGACAATCGCTCGTCGTATCGCAACATGATGATGTACAAAGTTTACTTTTTGGTTGCTTTTAATCTGGAAAACTAGGAGGGTGATATTTCTCCAAATAAGTCTCCGGAATAAGTCATTGCGACTGTAATTGTTTCATTGTGTGCATCGAAAAGAAAGCGCTTTGAAATGAATTAACTTTAACCAAATTTAAATTAATTTACATATATATAAAATTACATTTGTCCTTGGCAATCGAACAATGTCTAATATACCCTCGTGCCATATGCTCTAAATCCCTATCCTAGAGCTGAATTTGAGGAAAAACCAAAAACAGGAGTTATTTTCAAAACACTATTCCACAAATACCAAGAGTAGCATATTTGCAATCATGTAACGAACAACAAATTTGTTTGAGACAATTTTTTATTCCTGGATTTAGCTATCGAGGAAATAGTTTTTCAAAACCAAATTTCATCAAATGCTGCATAGAGAAACAAACATTTCAAACATTTCCTCGCACGTAGTATTTAAGCAAAGATCGCTTAATTCTTTCCGAATTAAAACAAATTGATATCCTTCGAGATTTCGAATAACACTTAACAATAATATTGCTACTTTAAAAATTGTGGAAATTTTTAAATATTTTATGAATAGCTTTTCAATTACTTTTGAAAATTAACGTTGACGTATGTTCTGCATAAGTCTCGACTACTGCGGTTTTGAGGTAAGCTAAGAGCTTAATAGTCGGAAGAGCTATATTTTGATAAAAATCATCAAGTTTTTTCTCAGTTTTTTGATGTATTTTCTTGAATGTATGACGAGCTTTTAGAAAACTCTCGTGTACACAGAATACAAATAAGGCCCTCGTGTCCGTGTGAGATCCATACAGTACAGGTACGTAGTCGGGGCTGGGGGTTTTGAACTCGACATGCACTTTCTACCGAAAGTCCTGATTTACTAACATAATAAGTGTAAAAAACTTGATTAAAATCGGTAAAGTGGTTCCTGAGAAAAAGATACATGAATTTGGATGAAAACTCGTCAAGTTACTAGCCCCTTTAAAACCTGATATCTCCGTTTAAAAAAATCTCAGAGGGGTAGTATTTTTTTAACGGACCCCCCCCCCCCGAATTTTTTTTCTGGTTACGGCCTTGTATATAATAATTTGTATTTTACGACCTGTGCTTTGTTACGTGCAGCGAAACGTAGACATTAACGTGAAGGAAGGAACGAACTGGTCGAATAAGATACAACCATGAGCTGTATCAACTCTTAAGACCCAAACAGAACACGGACTTCGACTTCGAGCGCGCAGTCCCTTTTAGAGACTATATGGTAAAGCCAACAACACCGACTTCGCTCCCACCTACGGCAAGGTAGAGAAATGGCCTAGGACTGCCGCAACGTAGGCAAATCGAAGTCGAAGTCCGTGTTCTGTTTAGTACTTCAAGGGCCGTTAATACGACCTTCAGTTAAAATTTATTACCAGAACTTTGACTGTAAGTTTCGTATGAGTATCTGTAAGTTAAAATTTCAGTTAGAACGGTTCTGATGATCGTAGGAATGGGCCTAGGTCTGCTACAGACATAGCGCGTTTCGCCTATTTCGCTTCATTCTTTCTCTTTCGTTTTGAATGAAAAACCTCTATGTACAGAGAGATACGAATGACGTGAAATATGCGAAACGACTTCGACTTCGACTTGCCTACATTTGCCTCCATTTGCCTACCTTGCGGTAGTCCGCAGGCCATTTGCCTACTTGGCCGCAGTCGCAGACGTGGGCATCACCATATAATCCTGACCTGCGCGGTCGAAGTCGAAGTCCGTGTTATGTATTCCGAACTATAGAACGGCTTATGCCAGAAAGTTGAAACTCGGTGTGTAAATGAAGATCAACTAGAAAAGAAATTTTGATTAAAAAAAATTTAAATATCAAACAAGAAAGGGGGCAAGGGTTCGGAAGGGGGGCAAAAACAAATTATCTCGTAATGCATATATTTTCACGATTTTCGTCATATCTTCTAGGGTTTCCCCAATACTGAATTCTTTTTTCCTATGCATTCTTCATATGAATACCTAGAAAGTGTTTTCAAGATTTTTCGAATTCGACCCCTAACTGGGTGTAATGTGTAATGAGTTTTGTAATGTGTTAATACTTTTTCATGAACTCTGCCATATCTTTCAGGTCTTATCAGATATGGAATATCTTTTCACTTCCACGGGCTTGTTTAATAATCAACAATTTTTTTTTTTTTTTTAAGGATACTGAACTGGATTTAGGTGGTAACCCTTTAATACACTGTAGTGTACAATCCAGTCAGCTCAGGGATGGGAGGTCAGAAATCGGGCCGGGTATGGCAGTGTACTAGTTGATGTTAATAATTTTGAGTGCTGTTTTGGCTTTGATGTGATTTACCAGAACAGCAATGTTGCCTAGAACAAATCAACTACTGTCTGGTATCTCTGATGGTGTTAGTGAATCTGATAAGAATGTAAACAGAACTTATTTGCTCAGTGTTAAATCCTTAAGTGGTGATCCTCTTAAACATTTCGAACTGTTCACTATTTATATTAATAATTTCAAAGCTAATAGCAACTGAGAAAATTCTTATAAATAATTTATGCGTAGAGTGGGAATTGAACCCACGACATCGCGCTTATAAGCCTAGTACGGTACCACTGACTACACCCAGCCACCGAGTTTCCTAGTCCTGGTTTTTTCCTTTTTCAACCCCAGACCGCTTCCCGGAGTATGTCCCAATTATGTAAGTCATATGTTATTTGTGGCAGAGGCGTAAGTATTCTAGCGCGACCCTATTCGAACCGCTTCCTGAACGTTCTTTTACTATTGTAAAATTGAAACAGGGTACAAGTAGTTTATATACCCAAGGTGGGTAAACCTAGTCACACGACTACGAAAGACTTTAGACCGATAAGTCTCACGTCCTTCGTCCTCAAAACCTTTGAAAGGGTTCTGAATAACTACGTTCGCAACAAAATTCCGCGCAATCTACTGTCACAGTCACAACGTACCTATACAAAGAGCAATCGAAAATCGCTCTCATACAAGGAATATACACTCGCCGCATTCCTTGATATAGAAGGCGCCTTTAATAATGTTCATCTTTCGACTTTTAAAAGCGCACTACTAACGATGGAAGTGGAACCCGAGATTTGCAATTAGCTTGACCAAATGCTACACAACAGCATCATTGAATCCGAACTGGGGCACTGTCTTATTATAAAGTCTCCGCAAGGAGGAGTGATCTCGCCCTTACTTTGGCTTCTTGTAGTCAACGAGATCCTTTTTGAACTTGAGAACCTCGGAATCAAGGCATGTGGATACGCCGATGACGTGGTCATTCTTGTCTCAGGGAAACATTTACCGACAATTAGTAGTTTGATGGAGACAGAACTCAACAAACCACGAGAATGGGCTGGCAACTGCGGTTTAGGAGTTAGTCCCTCTAAAACTGTGCTGGTCCTCTTCACGAAGAAATAGAAAATTACAGTTTTTGCGTTACCAAAGATGGGAAGCGACTAGCGACAGCGCTAAATATCTACAACCAAAATTAGTATATTGGATGTCCACAGCCATAGTAAGACCAATCTTAAGCTATGGCGCGATAGAGTGGTGGGAGGTGACTAGAAAGTTCAAGTATCTTAGCAAGCTGACAAATGTACAGCCCTTGGCATGCATTGGGGTCACTATCGACTTCAGAACCACACCCACGGCAGCACTAGAAACTACCCTCCACCTGCTACCAATGGACATGCACATCAAAAGCATGGCTGCAAAAGGCGCTCTTAGACTTAAGGAGTTAGGTTACTGGAGAACTAGACCTGCTGGACACAGTACCATACTCAATGACTTCTTGGAGTGTGATATGAACAGGGAAACGGACTACATTATACCAGAATTAGATTTCAGTAGGGAATTTTCTGTTCAAATCCCACACAGGGTCGACTGGAATGTAGAACGCAACCTAGACAAGACAACAGGACCATAATGGTATATTCCGACGGTTCGAAAATGATTTCTAGTACAGGCGCAGGAATTCTTACAGGAACTCGATATTAATGAGTCCTTCAGGCTACCGGACCATGCCAGTGTATTTCAAGCGGAAGCCTTTACAACACTTCAAGCATGCAAAATTATTGAAGCAAAGGTGAATGCAACAGAAGACATCACTATTTGCATTGACAACCAGGCAGCCATTAAGGCGCTTAGCTCGAACACAACACGATCAAAACTAGTTAGACAATGTCGTGGTTTTCTTAACACCATTGGCACACGGCACAATATTACCTTACTCTGCTGGGTGTCGAGCCACTGTGAAATCCAGGTGAATGAGCAAGCTGATGAACTCGCTTGAGCAGGCTCCAGCCTAAGCTCACTAGTGATGGCCCAGCACATTGCTATTCCCATCGGATCCATAAATCAGTTTATCGACTCACTATGCTTGCAGCGGGCAGGCAATAGATGGTCAAACCTAACTACATGCTCAATGTCAAGAACTCTTTGGCCTGAATATGATAACGGGAAAACCAAGTACCGCTTATTGTAATCCCGGATAATGTTATAATCCGGATTTTGTTATCAAAACAGTTGGATGTTCGTTTTTCGTTCGTCTATTGTTATAAACCGGTTAATGAGATTGTTTTTGGCTGATCCCAAAGTGACTACAATAAGCGGTACGTACTGTATGTCCTGAGCCTGAGCAGGAAAGATGCTAGCACACTAATCGGAGTGCTCACAGGGCACTGCCTGATCGGTAGACATGCTAGACGACTGGGAGCCGACGCAAATGATCTTTGTTGTAGCTGCGATGACCCAGAAATGGAGGAGTCAATCTTTCACGTCCAATGGAGTGTCCCGCCCTATCGGAAACGAGAAGACGGATCTACGGCGCTTATTTCCTCCATGACCTCGGTGATATCGATAAGGGAAAGCTATGTAACATAGCAAACTTTATAAAATCCACTAAATGGTTTTAGGTTCCAGGAGTTCTTCAAACTCAAACGGGGAGCACAAAGGACGAACAATAACGTCTAAGTGAAGGAGGATGATAGCATCACCACCCCTTATACCATACCATACCATACCAAATAAAGTGCTAATTTCGCAATAGAAGAAGGGATTTTTCTAGATTTCGTGCATCAGTTCCTTTGGCACCCATTATTGTCTTTAAAGATTATCTTAAAAGAGAATAATTCTTCAGGTTTATTAATAGTTATGGTAGTGATATATATATATCTTATTGATAAATATTTATAGAAATTGCAACATGTCAGAAGATACCGCTTGCCGTTTTGAGAAAACAAAACATGAACATTGGATGTAGTGTAGTATATATTACACCTGCAGCTTCAAGAAAAGACAACAAGACATATTAAATAAGCCAAATTTAATTACTTTGTTTCCATTTAAAAATCGATTTTTTTTTTAAAAAAATTGAAGTTTCTGAAATAAAGTTTATACACACAATACACATTCGAACATGTTTTTAATTATAGGTACAGTCTTGATAATAATCAATGGCGCAATAGCCCAAATCGGGCCTAGGCCTTGAAGTAATGCTAGAGTTACTTCATTACTAGACCAACGGGACACATGGAGGGGAGGTGGTCAGCCACACGCTCGTCCGTGATTATTACTCTGATTTTAGCACAGGTACTCATTTACAGCTGAGTGAACTGGTAATCAACTTTTATAATTTTCGGATACGAAATATTTGAGGAATATTTCGTACAGGTATAAAATATAAAAATTTTAATTCCGTTCTTTTTGATTTTATTATGTATGTACATACGAATATGTACCCATATCTAAAGCTTTTATAGTTGTATGTACATAAAAAAAACAAAAAGAACGGAATTAAAATATTTATTCCAATCTAATTATAAAGCTTATTCAAAATTCGCATATATTGAGTGTGCGATTCTTATAAGTTTAATAGCCTTTTAGGTGCATAATTTTTTCTGATAAAAAGTATACTAAAATAAGTAGACTCTTCCTAGAGGATGCCAACACATAAATTTTATTTAAGATTTCGTTTGGACCTATATATGTAGATAATTAAATTTATTGAAATTACACCAAAAGTATTTATACTGGCTCTACCAATGAAATTGTATCTTTATCTCAATTCCGTTTTGATTAAGCTCTGGCCATTATATCACTTTAACTTAGCCGGGCAGTTCATGTGGTTGTGTCTCGTAAATAGTATAATTCAATTTAAAACCTAGGACAATTTTCTTGAATGTTATTATTCTAGCGAAATTAAAACATATTGGAATCAATTCAAAGTAATGTATTTATTCCATAGTTTAACTGAATTTATAAATAAGCAAATACATGAATATATTAAAAATATTTTTTAACCTAACAATAATAAGGCCATTACTTAAATGATACCTATACATAAATGAATAGGTGGGCCATCAAACGAAAACTTGTTGAATCTCCAATAATATCAGAAACGAAATGCTCAGAATATTTTATTATACAAGTCTATACAGCACCAAAGTCACAAGTCACAAAGTATTCTTTTCGTATTCTGTCCTTTGTCTTATTTTCCGCGATCTGAGAAAGAAAAAGCAAAAAAAAAAAAACAACGTTCAGATGTATCCAACTATGTTCAGAAATTATTGTGACCTTTCTAGTGACTGCAGCGCCAGAATGCGAAAAAACTATTCGATCACAAGCGCAGTCACAAAATTTTAGTCACATTAGGTTGTGACCTATGATAGGTCACAATTTCAGAATAGGGCCGAGAGTGTAGTATGCCAAATGCTGTTTTCTGTTATGATTACATTTGGAAATTTATCATTGTCACAGCTTTCAGAAAGATACTTTATAAGTCACACCTCGAAATACTAATATATTCACTCTTAGGTCATTTCCAAAAACCTTGCTTCGTCTACGTCTACAGTTAATCACGTCAGATGTAGCAAAGCTGTGTCTTAATTCCTTTTCGGTTTGTGTCTTGACTATTTTTACGACAACTGAGTTATCAGTCAATCTTGTTAGAGAATTTAATTTAATTTTTGATTTATGAAGTTTTAAATAAGTATTATCTTAACAATTTTGATGGTTTAGCCAAGATTTTTCTAAACTGTTTTAATAGCAGTGCTATGCTGTGACGTCAACATAGGCGTAGACGAAGCAAGGTATTCGAAAACGACCTTAGTACATCAGACGATATTACATTTTGTAAAACATCGGAAATGTCATGAAAATACAATAATTTTGATTTCTTAAATTAATAATGGTGCCGTTACTATTATATATAAAAGTTCTTCTTGAAAAAAATCATTCGAATGGAGTACATAGGTTACAGGAGATCCTCAGGTTGTTATTCATACCCACTATCTGTAATATTCTTTTACATTCTTCCACAAGCCTAGACTTAGTAATGTGCGTATTAACAGCTTTGATGGCAGCTTGGCTGTAACATAAATGGTTATTGTACCATTCGCACACTGTTTTCGCACAATAATTTCCGCTGCTTTTGTCTGCGCATAAATCTCGGCCTGAAACACGCTCGAGCTATCCGGTAGCCTAAACGATTCCATAATGTCGAGGTCACAAGAGTACACTCCCGCACCCGTACCACTTTCTGTCCTGAGGCGGTGATCCCAGATCGCCACTACAGCCTGGTGGGAATATTTACCACATAGGAATGTTCAAAGCTACAAGACGGTATCCTGTAGTCGGTGCGCTCCGGCATGGCGGAGCACAGCGAAATTGTCAAGATCCTAGAGTGACCCACACTGCCTCCCTACCAATAGCTTGCCTCGCGCAGACGCAAAGCCCCCTTTACCGCTATTTCCAGCGGGACTACGTGTAGCATTACTTCCAGAGCCTGCGTGGCCGTGGCACGTAAGGCCCCAGTGATACCAATGAGTGCCATTCTTTGAATTCTGTTCATTTCCCTATTGTTCCCAAGGTAAGAACAGGTCTAACTACCGTCATGTACAGCCAGTGGAATATCCTCGGGTTGAGGCCCCAGGTTTTCCCTATCACTTTCTGACAAGCATAGTAAGCATTCGATGCCTTCTTGATCCTCTCATTGATCGTGAATTTCCAGGTCAGCCTAGGATGAAGATAGATACCTAAGTACTTCACACTATGTGAGAGCGGGATCGTAGAGCCATTCAAGCGTGGGAGCCTGAAATCACGGCCTATTTTCCTCGTAAAGAGGATTAGGTTGGTTTTCTCCGGATTGATGTTGAGACCGCAGTTACCAGCCCACCTGCTCAATGATTTGAGCCCAACTTCTTGTAGATCGCTCAGGGTGTCCAGGAACTTGACTCTCACCATCAGAACGATATCATCTGCGTAGGCAACCACCTTGACCCCGGTCAAAGATAGAGCCCGCAAGATTTCGTCAACCATTAGGACCCACAGCAGAGGAGAAAGCACCCCGCCCGGTGGGGTTCCCCGTGTTGCTTTCATTCTGCTGAATCCATCCCCCAGAGAGGAGTTTATAATTCTACTCCCCAGCATCGACACAATCCAGCTCGAAATGAATGAGCCAGCACCCAATCTATTCAGTGCACTCGCGATCGCGCTTGTCTCCACATTATTGAAGGCGCCCTCAATATCCAGAAACGCTGCTAGAGTATTTTCCTTAACATCCACAGATTTTTCTACCGTGGAGACGACCTCATGCAAGGCCGTTTCGATAAATTTTCCCTTCATATAGGCGTGCTGAGAAGCGGAGAAGCCTCTCGCGTCCAGAATACATCTGAGATAGTAGTCCATTAATCTCTCCATTGTTTTTAGCAAAAACGATGAGAGACTAATGGAATGGAATACATAAGTAAAAGAATCTTAATGTAGCCTTTATGGATAATTATAATGGTATATTAATTCTTGAAGTTATGATAGGTGAGTACATTTTATGCATTTGATAGATAGATAGATAAATTTATTTCAATTTTTAAAAATAGTTCGTACATTTTTATACAATTTCAGTGATCAGATATATCTTTTCATCTGTAGTTACAATTTAGATTTTTACTAAAATTAATTCTTTGTTTATTATTTTATTTCAATCCAAGGAAAATTATGTAATAAAAACCTTGCTTGGTAGCTCCTAAATAACTTACACTCTAGCTTACAAACTAACTTAAAATAAAATAAAAATAATGAAAATAATTGGAAATTGTAGTTACTTACATTTCCAAATAGTGAAGTGTCGGGAAGAGGAAAGGATAATTAAAGTGTTTTGATTTAAGCGTGGACAAGAAAAGTTAGTAGTATAACTTAACTGCTATAAGAAACAGGAATAAAGGGCTCCTCTTGTGATCGCGAATAAAGTCGATCGTTCTCAATCCGACCATGTTATTTCACGCCCGAGTGTTAGATAAAAAGCCTTCTGAACCGTCCACACGAGCCTCTTAGTTTGACTACTTCAACTATACCGTATACGACTAGGACTTCTAGTTCAAAGGGAAATGGGTGCCTGGTACGTTTTGGTATACAGTGCAACCCGGTTATAACGTACCTTGAGGGGACCACAAAAATGGAACGTTATAACCAATATAAGAACCTTTCACATTTGTGAATGGAAAACAGGTACGTTATAACCGAAAGTACGTTATAAAAGTGCACTTTATAAGCGAGTTGCACTGTACTTGCATGGCACATTTACAACTTATTGGCCAGTTTTATGCGAAGCGTACAACAACTGAACCCAAGCCCATGCCAAGGAACAAATAAATGTTATATCAAGCCAAAAACTGGCAAGAGAAATACATTTGGCAAACAAATGGTTGTGGAACTAGCTGAAGCATCAAGTTTGCAGGATATGACTGCGTTCCTTGTTCAAATCATAAACCAAATATCGTGATACTGGCTGATGCGCTTTAGGAGAAAGGTAAAAATCCCTGAAGTAAAAAAAGTACTGACTCCTATTGCAACTTACTTACTTACGATGGCGCTACAGTCCAAATCGGACCTTGGCCTCCTGGATGTGCCGCCTCCAGCCTTCTCGGTTCAGTGACCGCGTCCTCCAGTTTCTACATCTTAGAAGAGATTTGCTGTCTGCGTCAATAGAGTCCTCCCAGCGCTTTCGTGGTTTCCCAACTGGTCTTTGTCCATAGACTTTTCCCTTTAGTGTGCGTTTGGGGATTCTTCCGTCATCCATACGCTCCACATGACCAGCCCATTGTAGCTTTTTAAATTTGATGAGGATCGATACTTCTGGATTGTCGAAGATGGCATACAATTCTCTATTGTATCGTATTCTCCAGATCGAGTCTTACCTCACAGGTCCGAGGATTCTTCTGAGGACTTTTCTTTCAAAGGCGTTTACTAATTTTTCGGACGCCTGAGTCAATGTCCACGTTTCGCTGCCATAGCATAGCACAGGTCTTATTATTGTTTTGTACAGTTTAAGCTTTGTTTTTCTGTGCACATTTTTGTTTTTAATTATTGGAAGTACCGAATAATACGTCTTGTTTGCCATCATTATTCTTCTTTTAATTTCGATGGGTTCGCTTCCATCCTTCGATATGTTTGCCCCGAGATATACAAAGTTGTCTACGTTTTCTAGGTTGAAGTCTCCTATTGTAATATTTTGTCTGATTGGCATGTTTTTCCTAGTTTGTGTCATAACTTTGGTTTTGTTTTCGTTAATACGTAGTCCAACTTCCCTTGCTACCGAATCAAGGTTAACAAATATTTCTTTGGCACTCTCCAGGGATCTTGCAAGTATATTTATGTCGTCGGCATATGCTACTAGTTGTGTGGATTTGAAGCATAGTGTTCCGTTGGTGTCAACGGGCAGTTTCCGAACAACATATTCGAGTGTCAAATTGAAAAGCATTGGTTCCAGGCCATCACCTTGTTTAAGCCCGTTGTCAGTTCTAAAGCTGGAAGTCAGATCATTTTCCACTCTGACTTGTGACAGAGAATCGGTCATTGTCATTTTTGTAAGCCGAACTAGTTTCGGTGGAACTTCAAAATCTGTCATTATTTTATACAGTACGCGCCTGTCGATACTGTCGTATGCCTGCTTGAAGTCCACAAATATCTGGTGCACATCAATGTTAAATTCCCAGCACTTTTCAAGCACCTGTCTAACTGAGAATATTTGGTCCGTGGTCGATCGCCCAGCTCTAAATCCGCCCTGGTATTCACCAATTACTTTGTCCGCAAAGGGCTTTATTCTCTTTTCTAGAATTTTCGTCAAGATCTTATAAGACGTACACAACAGGGATATTCCTCGGTAGTTGTCACAGCAGAGTTTGTCACCTTTTTTATAAATTGGGTATATGATACTCCTGCGCCAATCTTCAGGAAGTGTTTCTTGCATTCATATGTCCGAGATCAATCTGTGTAGGAGATGTGGTATGCAGGTGTCGCCTGTTTTCATGAGTTCAGCTGGAATTTGATCAGTGCCCGGCGCTTTGTTGTTTGGGTGGTTTCTCAGGGCTGTTTTTACTTCTTCGCGTGTGGGAGGACTCGAAGAGGATCCTTCCTCAGCTGTTACCTCGGCTGTTGTTATGTCTGCTGCTGCTGTTCGTGCGGATGATGGGCTCGGGTTGAGAAGGTGTTCAAAATATTGTGCCCATCTTAGTTTTATCTCTTCCGCATTACTTATAATGTTGCCTTCTGCATCCTTGCAGAGGCTCGTTTTCGGTTTGTATCCCTCTTTCATCCTTTTAACTAGGGAGTATGCGGCTCTTGTGTTGTATAATTTAAATTGTTCGTCCATGTTTTTAATTTCGTCATTATTGTACTTCCGTTTTTTCTGTCTGGAGATTTTGTTTGCAAATCGTCTAAGATCATTATATTTTTTTGATGAATGTTTTCACAGTACATTTTGAATTGAAAATACAAGGTTTTCCGGTAAATACTGTTAAATTTTTTTTTTTTTTTTTTTTATATTTGTCCTGTTTGGCTCGTGTCGGCCGTTCCGTTAATATTTTGTAAGCTTCGTCTTTTCTCTTTAATGCATCTTGGCATTCGTTGTCGAACCACTCATTTCTTTTGCGCCGGGGTTGTTGTCCTATCACCTCCTCTGCGACGGATGTTATGCCATCTTTGATGTTTTGCCACATTTCACCGATTGGTATGCAGGTGTTGTTTAGCATTGTCGCGAAATGCCTCTCCAAGGCTGAAGTGTATTTCGCAACTATTGTCTCATCTTTGAGCTTTCCAATATCGAATTTAGGGACCGGTTGTGTTCTTGGGTGTCCTCGATTTGCTATTCGACATCGGAACTTGGTCTTGACTAAGTAGTGGTCTGTGCCACAATTAGCACCTCGAAAGGTACGTACGTCGAGAATGCTGGAGGCCGCCCTTTTTTCTATTAGAACGTGGTCTATTTGGTTGAATGTTCGTCCGTCGGGAGACGCCCACGTTCTCTTATGAATGTTACGATGCGGGAAGCATGTCGAGCTTACAATTAGGTTTTTGCTGCTGGCGAAATCAGTCAGCCGTTGGCCGTTGTCGTTACTTATATCATGAAGACTGTGCCTTCCAATTGTCCCTATATAGGTTTCCTCTTTGCCCACTTTCGCGTTAAAGTCACCTAATACTATTTTTATATCGTTCGACGGGAAGGAGTCGAATGTTGATTCTAAGGTGCTGTAGAAATCATCTTTAACTTCGTCGTCTTTGTCTTCCGTTGGGGCGTGGACATTAACAAGCCAAACATTAAAGAATTTTGTCTTAATGCGGATTGCACACAATCGTTCATTAACGGGTTTGAAGTTGGTAACTTGATGTTTAAATTTGTTGTCGACGATGAACGCAACTCCAAACTCGCGGCTTCCCGAAGATTTCCCACTTTTGAAAATTGTGTGCGATCTAATGTCGGTAATCTCGCTACCTAACAATTTAGTTTCTTGGAGTGCGATGATGTTTATCTTGTATTTGTTCGCCTGTTCCAGGAGCGCTCTCACTGCTCCAGTTCTGTACAGGGAACGCACGTTCCAAGTTCCGAAAGAATAGTCAGTTTTTCGTTTGCGTGGTCGTTGCCGTTGAAACAATTCAGTCCGAGGCGGTGGATCAGGTTTCGAAACTAGATTGTTTTTCCAAGGATGAGTAGTTAACACATCGCTCAACCCCCTAGCCTGGAGGGCCGGTCCTACTTCTTTATTACACCCTGGTAGGCAAAGGGCGGGAGTTTTCAGCTGGATATGGTATGCTGGAGTTCTCGCAGCTATGCTGCGAGTCCAACTATATCATACATACTTATGCCTACTTCCTGAGACGCACTGGTGTTCCTGGCCATTCAGGATAACTCCATACCCCTCCTCCTTTCTCAACCGGGCTTGGGACCGTCTATGGCGGAGTTACCTCCTATTGCAAACAAAATATAATATTCATAGTTTGATGACAAACAACAATTTGTTTAATGAGAATTAATCCTTGATGAATGTTTTCACAGTACATTTTGAATTGAAAATACAAGGTTTTCCGGTGAATACTGTTAAATTTATTTTGTGTGTAGTTTCGGACTCGACTGAGTCCTTTATCAAACTCGATAAAGGACTCAGTCGAGTCCGAAACTACACACAAAATAAATTTAACAGTATTCACCGGAAAACCTTGTATTTTCGAGAATTAATCCAATTCTCATAAAATATTATGGAGTTTTTTCTTCAAGTTTTTAAACTAAAGAAGATTTGTTTTGAATGTTACCAGATTTTTTTGAGAATAGTTTTGAGTTTTACGAGAACTTAAGGCCCCGTGTGCATATTAAATGCGATTTTGTTGATGATTGTTCTCAGGAAAAGTATATAGATAACATATGGGTTGTAGGAAAGATGAAATTAGCGGGTTTTCTACCAACTGGGACCGTAACAAAAATGAGGAGAGTCTGGATTCGGCCAGTTCCTGTATAGTATAAACACCAGCAACAGCTTGTTGCATTCTAGTAGAGAAGTAGAAGGGTTTATTCGTAGCTATTTTAAGGCATTTATTTTGCCAGACCTGTAGTTTCTTTTTGTGAACGCTAGCGCATTGACTCCACATATGCATTTGATGTTTTGTTCTAAGCCAGAGCTTCTTCGTTTAACTTCGATTAACTACAATTAAGAACAAAACCTGTATTAAGAAGGAAACAAAAATATTATTATATACTTCATGTTAATATACCTGATAACTGCCTGGGCTGTAGGCTTTTACTCTCTTAATTAACGCTTTCAATTGAAGTAGAACTGACAGTTTCTAAACTTCTTTTGTACCTTTTTATTTGAAACTTTAAATTTCAGTAAAGATCATACAGCTTACCACAAGTTTTTTTTTTAAACTGTCTACACATTTTCAAGATATAAATTGGAAACTTCTTCAGTGGAATGGGAGTTCTAGAAACATTTCAGTTCTATCAAGATAGGATTCTAAACATACGGCTCATATCGTTCGAGAATTCCTACACAACAACTGTCCCAAAATGTAGAAAACCGAGCACTACTTTTCCCTCTTCCGTCAATCTGCTCCCAGATGACCATCTTTGGGAGTAGCTGTTGCGCAGTTTAATTAAAAGCAAATAAAAGGAAAACACGGCTTGTTAAGATAAGAAATATAGTTTTATTATCCTACGACTATAAAAAGAGCGCGTGCTTCGATCGAATACTGGCTGACGACTGACGTTCAACTTCAGTAGTCATGTGTATGTGTGTGTTCGTATGCGAACGTGAGGCGCGGTTATTTGAAAGTTGGACAATTCTCCAACAGTAGCTTCATTGAAGAAGCAGGATGCACCCAATTAGCAGTACACCGGAGTTGAAAACGGTTTTATAAGATGAAAGGACAGAAATCTTTAATTCAGTTATCCGGAAATTTGTAGAATCAATGCGAAATAGATACAAGATGATCTTGAATAAAAAAAAGATCCCACCAAATATTAATTATCCGCTTCCCGTCCTTCTACCTTGTCGTGGTGAGGGGGCTTAAGACACTTGAGTCGACTAAAAGAAAGACAAAACCATGATGAGTAAGCCTATGGACATAGACTCTCCAAGTGGTACCCAGACCATGTCTGGGAATCCACCCGCTGCGGCGGCCGGGGTTCGGATTTTGGAGGCCAAACCATCATGTATGACTGCAATGGGTGATCCAGGTTGTAGAGGGAGCACACTACTGGATCTCAGTAACTCCATGGAGGATTTACTGCTTGCCGAGGAAGATAGTACTGACTACACAAAAACGGTTAATCCACTACGGCCCATGGAGAATGAATGTGCTGCAACCATTTCGGAGGCGGACATTTTGACTCCAAGGTGATTGTGATTGTGACTTCCGTTAATCTCGGTCCATGAACAAGGAAAGTACCAGTCCCTCTGGTGTGGTTAATCCGTGTTCGATGGTTGCGGAGAGTACCTGTGCTAGTAGCGTGGGAGATCCGACATCGATGGTTGAGGACAGTACATATGCTTCAGGCACTGTTAATCTGAAACCGTTGATTGCGGAGATCACCGGTGTTACTATTGAGGTTAATCCGAAACCGGCATGCTCCTGTCCTCTTGAGGATAAGCTGAGCAAAAGCCAGAAGAAAAGAAGAAGGTGGGCCAGAGCCAAGGCAAGAGCTGGGGCTGCTACGACAGGTGTCATAGCGGTCAGTGGTAATGTCGTGGAGAAGCCAGCCGGTGAAAACGTTATTAAGCACAATCGATCCGTGGTTTTACTTCTGGCAGGCCGAGGAAGATGAGGTGGACGGAAGCCATTCAAGCCTATGGAGGTTCTGCGAACTAGATATGACATGCGTCCATATCTGTTCCTTGGGAGGATTAAATTTAATCTTCCTAAGTAGTAGTAGTATGTGGATGCATTGTGAGGGTGATTATCTTGTGATGGCGAACTGCGGCATCATATTTACCCAGATCAACTTGCAACATGCTAAGGCTGCTACCGGATTACTAAGTAGGAGACTTAACATACTGCATACATCTCCATATGTATCAATAATACAGGAATCATGGATTAACAACAGGCGAGTGTGTGGACTGGATTCGATTCAGGGAGGCCGGATCTTTTATGATGAAGGATCTGAAAGACATGCCTGTCTATTCATATCAATTTTGATAGAGGCGAAAATGTTGAGGCAGTTCACTTGTCAAGATGTTGTAGCGGTCTAAATGTCGAACGTTTTGGAGGGTAGAAGACAAGACATAATAGTAGTGTCGGCTTACCTTCCGTATGACTCGTTATTACCTTCCCTATCCAGGGAGCTGACCAGGCTCGTTAGATTCGTGGACACCAACAATTTACAGCTTGTCATTGGATGTGATGCTAATGCTCAACACACTGTTTGGGGCAGCAGTAAATGCAATCCTAGGGGTGAGCGATTATTGGAGTTCATTATGTCGTCGTGCCTCGTAGTAAACAACAGAGGCAACAAGCCGACGTTTGTTACGAGCAGGCAGACGGAAGTGATAGACATGACGATGTCTTCTTTTAAGATTGCAGGACCAATAAGAAATTGGCACGTCCTGGAAGAGGAAACTCTGTCTGATCACAGATATCTGGAATTCCAACTGGCGGCTGACAAACCTGTAATACCGGCTATACAGAATCCAGGGAATGCTGACTGGAATTTGTTCAGATCTCTCTTACAAGAGAGATTTCAAATACCACGAAAAATGAGAACGCCAGATATGATTGGGGAAGTGACTTCTCGTCTAAGTCTAACCTTAGGACAGTGTTTTGCGGAATCGTGTCCAGTCAGCAAGAGCCGATGTGGCACCACAGTTCCTTGGTGGACTGCGGACCTGCAGAAGCTCAGAAAAAGCTCCAGGAGGCTTCTGAGTCGAGCAGCGCAGAGGGAATAAAAGAAGCTGGTTAAGACATCTCAACTAGACTCTTTTAGGAACTACTGTGAGAGTTTGGAAGGAACCAGGGAAACGGTTAGGCTGCACAAAGTCTTTCAAAAAGACAACACGGCTAGGCTTGATTCCCTGCTAAGACCTGATGGTACATATACCACTTCGAGAATGGAGTCACTAAGAACCCTCTTTGAGGCAAATTTTCCTGGAAAATCAGGTGATTGAAAACGATCAATGCTTGGTTAAGACACTCTGCCCGACTAAAGACAGAGTGCCCAGGCGTAGCTGGTATATGGCGTCTGCTGTAGTGACAGTTGAGGCGGTGAAATTTGCTATTTCATCATTTGACAGCTATAAGTCACCAGGAGTGGACGGTGTTTATCCGATAATGCTAAAGGAGGGGGAAGATGTTCTAGTGCCTATCCTCAGAAAGATATTTTCTGCATGCTTGGCGCATGGATACGTCCCATCTTCGTGGCAACCGGTCAGAGTAGCGTTCATCCCGAAGCCAGGGAGAGGCGACTATACTTTGCCCAAAAGTTTTAGGCCGATCAGCATAACATCGTTTGCTCTGAAGAGTCTGGAATGACTGGTAGAGAAACACATTAGGGAAGTGGCTCCCAAGGAGCATCCTCTTTGTTCGCAAGAACATGCGTATCAGAGCGGAAAGTCTTGTGATTCAGCGCTTTATTCTCTGGTATCCAGAATAGAAGAGGCGCTGGACCAGAAAAAGTACGCGCTGGGCCTTTTTGTGAACATTGAGGGTGTGTTTGATAGTGCGCCCTTTGGTTCACTGTGTGATGCTGCCAATAGACATGGTGTGGATGTTACTTTAGTCAAGTGGATTCACTCCATGCTCACACAGAGAATGCTATTCGCGGAGACAGGGGATGGGCAGTACACTACGACGGAGGTCAGTAAGGGCTGTGCTCAGGGCGGGGTTCTTTCGCCACTGTTGTGGAGTATGCTAATCGACTCACTGCTCCTCGAACTGAAGGATCTGAATATTCACGTATAAGCTTACGCTGATGACGTGGCTGCACTAGCTGTCGGGCTATCACTAAGGGACGTTTGCAATAAAATGCAGAGAGTCCTTTGGGTAGTCGATGGCTGGTGCCATCGACACGGACTTTCTGTTAGTCCTAGCAAAACCGCTCTAGTTTTGTTTACCAGGAAAAGAAGAACTGAAGGTCTAGTGTTACCAATGCTGAAGGGAGAAACAATTCAGCTCTCGGAGAAAGTTATATATCTTGGAGTAATCCTGAATAGCAAGCTTCTCCGGATGGAACATGTTGATACAAAGGTGAACCGTGCGCTAGTAACTTTCTGGCAGTGCCGGAGAGCTTTTGGGCGAACATGGGGTCTTAGACCTTCAATGGTATATTGGCTATATACAGCCATTATAAGACCCATCCTAATCTATGCATCAGTGGTTTGGTGGACTAAGTAATTTAGCAGTTTAAATGCAAAGGGATAAAAAAAATCCTTTGACCCAATAATTAAGTGATGTTAGATTTCATTTATTTGAATTGTTTTAATTTATTTTCTATCCCCCATTCTCCATCCTACATCCACCATCTTCCATTCTTTGCTTACCATTCTCTATCCACCAACCTCTATCTACCATCCACCATCTTCCATCCTCCATCATTTAAAATTCTCCATCTTAAATCTCCATACCCCATCCACCATCCTTCATTCTCTATCCACCATCCTCCATACTTCATCCACTATCTTCTATTTACCTTCCATAGTTCAACTTTACCATTTAGTAATAGGAACGTGTAACTAATACACCGAAAACGAACAAACTGCCGCTAAATCATATGAAAAATTTCATCACAATCGTATTAGTGGTGTAGATTCCCATCGAACCCGACCCTTTACTGCTTGTATTTTTCATTTTTCACTTTTAATTTTTAATTTTTCGTTTTTCGTTTTTCGTTTTTCATTTTTCTTTTTTCATATTTCATTTTTGATTTTTGATTTTTCACTTTTAATTTTTTCATTTTTCACTTTTCATTTTTCACTTTTCATTTTTCATTTTTCACTTTCATTTTTCATTTTTCTCCATCCCCCATCCTCCATCCACCATCCTCCATCCACCATACTCCATTCCCTATCCACCATCCTCCATACTTCATCCACTAACCACTATCCCCTATCCACCCTCAACAAATCACCAAAATTTCATCATCTACCCACCATCCTCAATCCAGCATCCTCTATCCATCTTCTACCATCCTATATCTACCATCCCCCATCCCCTATCCAACATCCACCATCCCCTATCAATCATTCACCATAATCCATTTTCCATCCTACATCCTTTATCCACCATCCTCCATCCATCCCTCTTCCATCCATCATACTCTATCCGTAATCTACCATCCCCAAGCCTCTATCCACCATCCTCTATCCACGATCCACCATCCACCATTCTCAATCTTCTATCCTTCATCCTCTGCCTATCATCCTCTATCTACCATCCTCCACCCACCATCACCCATTCTTCATCCACCGTCCACCCTCCTCTATCTATCATCCTTCATCCGCCGTCCGTCCACCATTCTTTGTCTAACATCCACAATCCTCCATCTACTATCCTGCATCCTCTTTCTACCATCCTCCACCCACCATCCACCATCGTTCATCCACCATCCACCATACTTCATCCACTTCTCTCTATCCACCATCCATAGTCCATCTTTACCATTTAGTATAGGAACGCGTAACTAATACACCGAAAACGAACAAACTGCCGCTAAATCATATGAAAAAGACTTATATGTTGAAATAACTCGTGAACCACCAACTGTTAAATGATTTTTCTAACGCACGAACCATCACGGGCGTACCCTCAACAAACCACCAAAATTTCATCGCAATCAAATGAGTGGTTTAGGAGGCTATACCGGACTAACAAACAAACAATCAAACAAACAAACAAACAAACAAACAAACAAACAAACAAACAAACAAACAAACAAACAAACAAACAAACAAACAAACAAACAAACAAACAAACAAACAAACAAACAAACAAACAAACCGACAAACATCAATTTTATATATATATAGATATTTGCGTAATATATATTTTGAAAAAGCACTTATTTCCATAAGTACCTGTATAGTTGTAAAGACAACAACAAATGAAATTTAGTTTTTTTATTTTCTCCTCGTTTCAGTCATAATTTTGCCTCAAAAATTGTTTTTGACATCAACCCAATAATTATGTGAGTAACTGTATGTAGTTTTTTCCTATTGGAAAATAGCGATAAGGTTTGATCGGTTGAATAGTATTTTAATTGAACATATTCTTAACCCTTTTTCTGATGGAAAAGCTCAGTTTTTCTATAGCTTTAGCGACTGCTATGAAATAAGACGGTGGAGATTTTACTTCTAGCAAAATATATTCAACAACACAGTGTACCAAATCAGTTTGGGCGTGATTATTTAAGCAATTGTTTGTTTTTCAAAATATTCAAGGATTAAATGTCCCTTAACACTCTCCTGCAATAATTAGCGCAGATTTAAATTGAAATAAATACAACTGTCTTTTGGAATCAGAAGAAAGCGTTGGCGTTTTTGTGCCACGGTCACAAGTTCGGGTATTTGGCATCCATTCATAGACAAAGTGTCTTCTTGTACCAGATCAATTTATGGAATTCCCTGAAGGATAGAATCAACATGTAATTACTATCACCACACACTATGCAATTAAAAAAAAAAACTTACCAACGTAAGACGCAATGGCAGCTATTCACAGTCGTCATAAATTTGGCTTTAAGTTAAAGCTGACTTTAGTGTCTTATTAATAGGTGCGTTTTTTTCAACTGGATCAGATCAAATTGAAAAACATAACGCAGTCACGATCGGCTGCAAGCCAATCGTATGATACTCTAGATGAAATACTGAACTCTGATTTATATTTTAGTTGGAAATATATCAAAAGAATGAGGAGAGCACAAGTAATTATTACATGACCTTTTACTTACAGGTAGAAACTTTTGTATAGTGGTAGATTTTTTGATTAATAGTGAGTTCCATAAAGTAAGTTAGGACATTTTACAGAATTTTTGTATGGCAACTACATGAAGGACTCGTGGGATATTTTTCATATTGATAGTTTCAGCTGCGATAAAAATAATATAAAATTAATGTTTGTAAAATTTCAAAGTCGTAAATTAAAGCTTTCTAAACTTATCGTGCAATATTGGTGAATATGTTTATTAAGGACTTTTGTATGACAGCTACCCGATGGAGTCAACGGATGGCGCTAATTAATGAACTCCGTCTTGGTTTTGGTATAAAACTAATTCCTGTAAAATTTTAAATTCCTGCTCTAACTCGTTCTGGAGTTATATTGAATTCAGTAAAAAGCATACATTTTTGAAGGACTTTTCTAGGCTGCTACACGAAGGACTCATTCGATTTGCATCATATTCGGAACATTCAATTCAAACATTTTAAACCATACGTATGCAAAATTTCAAGTTCCTAACTTGAAGCATTCGAGCAATAACTGGGAAAACGTGTTTCAAGGACTCTTGTATGGGAGGTACCCGAAGGATTGGAAGGATATCGCCCATTAACGAACTTAGCCTTACTTTTTCCATTTTACAAGTTGTGACAAAATTTCAACTTCCTAGGTCAACGCGTTCTTGAGTTATCGTGCTAACGGACGGACGGACGGACGGACGGACGGACGGACAGCAAACGGACTTGGGGGTTTTGGCCAAAAATAATCACAAAATAATATACAACTTTTTTTCGTCCGAGGCTCGGTTCTATGCGTTACAAACTTTTCGGGCTGGATTAAACTTATAATACTCTATATGTTCATCTAGAGTATAAACATACTGCAGTCACGATCGGCTGCAAGCCAATCGTATAATACTCTAGATGATACTGAACTCCGATTTATATTGTAGTTGGGGCTAAAGTAGAACTACGTATTTGCATGTTGTATGTCCTTTATTAAGGACCTTCATTCAGTTGCTACTTGAAACTTAAAAACAATATCATCAATGTTTAAAATCATTTCTTGAACTGGGTTTGCCATCGGGAATAAAATTGCCTTTTTGAAGGACATTCACATGTGAGGTACCGGAAGGACTCACTCGATTTCTAATATATCTATCCCTTTCCTTGGAACCATCCACAAATCAATGTGTACAAAATTTCAAATTCGTAGTTTGACGCGTTCAAAAGTTATGGGAAAATATTGTTGATACGTATCTTAAGGATTTTTTGTATGGAAGGTACCAGAAGGAGTGAAAGGGTTTCGCTGACTAGTAAACTCGAAATTCGTTTTCACTCTAAACTGATTTGTACAAAATTCTAGATTTACAGCTCAAGTAATCGTGAGTTATAGTGAGTTCCATAAATTAAGTGAAGACATTTTGAAAGAATATTTGTATGGCTGTTACGCAAAGTCCTTCATTTTTTTCATTTAACTTCAACTATTTGAAAACAAACGTATACAAAATTTTAAACAAACAGCTAATATGGTTGTGAAGCCATCGACAAATTTTCTAGAACAAGGCTTTTTTTGTAAGGAAGCTACTCGAAGGAGTCAAGAAATTTCACTGACAAACGCAGTCTAACTTCCTTTTTGCTTAAATCTTATTTGTACAAAATTTAAACTTCGTGGTTAAACGATTTCTTGAGTTAATGTGAGTTTCATGAATTAAATGAAGATATTTTAACAAGATATTTGCATGGCAGCCACTCGAAGAACTAATAGGATTTTCTTCATTATCATACATTTAGCTTCAACTATTGCAAAATTAGCACATACACAATTTTAAAACCATAGCTTAAACCTGTCTGAAGTTATCGGTCAATATTCTTGAACACATGTCTTAAGGACATTTTATATGGCAGGTATCAGAAGGACCAAAAGGATTTATGTGCCTAGTAAACTCAAACTTTGTTTTCACTCAAAACTAATTTGTGCACAATTTCGAATTCGTATCTAAAAGATAACTAGAAATATAGTTTGTTTCGTAAATTATGTGAAGACATTTTGGTAGGATATTTGTATGGCGGCTACACGAAAGGCTAAAAGGACTTTTTTCATAATCATAGACTTTGCTCCAACTATTGAAAAACCAACGTATACAAGATTTCAAAGTCGTAGCTTTAGGCATTCCGAAGTTATTGGTCAATATTCTTGAACACATGTTTTGAGGACATTTTATAGGTACCAGAAGGAGTAAAATGATTTCGCTGATTAGTGAACTTGATCTTTGTATTCACTCAAAACTAATTTGTACAAAATTCTGAATTCATAGCTAAACGATTACTTGAGTTATAGTGAGTTTCATGAATTGAATGAAGATATTTTAATAGAATTTTTGTATGGCAGCCACTCGAAGGACTAATAGGATTTTTTTCATAATCATACATTTAGCTCCAAATATTTGTAAATTAACACATACAAAATTTCCAAGTCGTAGCTTAAGCCCTTATGAAGCTATCAGTCAATATTCTTGAACACGTGTTTTAAGGACATTTTGTGTGGCAGCTACCCGAAGGAGTGGGACGATTTCGCCCGTTAACGAACTTAGCCTAACAAATTCAACCAAACACTCAGATTCAAAACTTCAAGATCCTAGGTCAAGGCGTTCTTGAGTTATCGTGTTCACGGACAGACAGACGGACGGACGGACGGACGGACGTCAAGCGGATTTGAGGTTTTTGGCCACAAATAAACAAAAAATAATATACAACTTTTTTTCGTCCGAGGCTTAGTTCTATGCGTTACATAATTTTCGGCTGGATCAAACTTATAATACTCTACTATATGATTTCATCTAGAGTATAAAAACGCAATGGATCATCCCAAAAGCTACTTTAGCAGGGTTAACAATGCTGTTTGTAAATGCCTCGGATAAACTGGCAGCTGTCCTGGCGGCAGAGTTTTGCATACTATACGATGAAACGGCACTGTACAAAGGTCGTACAAACAAAGGCTTTTTCAATAATTTTCTACATTCTTTCTCTATCTTACACATGGACTTGCATTATCGTACAAAATGTATTGAGTTACAGCGACTTTTCAATGAGCATATTCTGCCTGTTGGGTGCAAATACCTGCTAAAAATTGAGTTTAGTGCTAAATCGCATGGCGCCATCTGTGACATTGCTAAAATAGTTGCCATTTAAATAAGCTTTAAAAGCACAAAATTGATCCATCAATGATCCCATTTTGATTTTGGATCATCTCTTTGTTGTTGTTTTCAATGTAAAACGAATGATGTTTATCTTGATCCAGTTGAAAAAAACGCACCTAATAATACGACACTACAGTCAGCTTTAACGTAAAGCCAACTTTATGCCGACTGTGAATGGCGGCCAATGCTTTTATGGCGGATTTAAATAATAATGTTTGCCCGAATTGTCGGATATCGTACAACAACACAGCTGTTGAGGTTATTTCTTGGAGCAAATGAAAACGACCGCTTGCTCGTGAAGTTGAATTAGAACAGAACGTTTATTAAGCAGAATTCAAATATACAGCGATAAGTCAACGGTAGTTCAATTGGTGTTACCATGACAGTCAAATTAAATAAACTACTTTAACACTCCCACTTTTGATCAATTTGACAGTTTTACAAAAAAATTATGTTACTTTATACATAATTTTTATGTTACTAGTTTTTCATGGTCATGCTACCATTGAAGCAACAAAATGTTAAGAGTTTGTTGTTCTCTCCGGTGTCAGTGGAGTGAAGCTCCAATACGAAATCCCCGACTATTGATTAATCGTAGTACTTGACATATTTGGAAAGAACTTTCATTGGAGAGGCCAGTTTATCATAAGATTTTTTGTTGGACTAGGTCCGAAGGAGCTGTTTCGTCATCGGAATGCAGAAGACTCTTCAGAGGGTGTATTCTAGCCAACTTCCGAAACACCCTGACAGCTGGTGGAACTGCTGAGGAAAATTCTATATAGCAACATCGTAATCCAAATTTATTTCCACGAAGAATGTAGTCGGGAACTTGCCTGACATCTACCTTATACTAAAGGCGGGACGTATATGGCTATGAAATGGTTGTAACCTTGGATAGCCATATGGCTATGAAACTTGAAAATCTGTTGTAAAGTCCGGGGCCCAGCGGGTCCAACGCAAACCTTATTTTTACCAATACTTTTTTATGTTACTAGTTTTTCATGGTCATGCTACCATTGAAGCTACTAAATGTTAAGAGTTTGTTGTTCTTTCCGGTGTCAGTGGAGTGAATGATGAATATATGAATAATGTTACTCGAATAAAATGTAATTCAAACATAATTCAATTCAGATCTAATGTAACTCAAATATTTAACTCAAACGTAATGGAATTGTAAAATGTAATTCAAATATTTACAACTCCAATTAAAGATCTTAATTTCTCAAATTTATATTTACTTAATGGTTTTGTGTATATGTCCGCCAATTGATTTTCAGATGTAACGTACTGGATCTCGAAGTCCTTGTTGTTATATTTCTCACGAATGAAGTGGTAGCGCACGTCTATATGTTTTGTACGCCGATGAAACTCTGGATTTTTGATAAGTCGAATGGCTCCTTGATTGTCCACATTCAGTTTCGTTAAGCAGATGCTGTGCGGAACTAATTCACTCAACAGATGTTGCAGCCAAATAAGTTCCTTTACCGCCTGCGCTGCGGCCATAAATTCGGACTCCGTTGTGGACAACGAGACAAATTTTTGTCTCTGCGATGACCAGGAAACTGGAATATTGTCAATCATAAAAATTAATCCAGTAGTGGAACGTCGGGTTTCCTTGTCCCCAGCGTAGTCAGCATCACTAAAACAATTCATAGAAAAGACTTGACATTTTTGAAAAGGAATACCCATTTTTCTTGTTCCGTTAATATACTTCAGGATGCATTTCACTGCATTTACATGCTCTTGGGTCGGCGCGTCTAAATTGCGTGAAACCACTCCCACTGCAAATGCAATGTCCGGGCGAGTAGCCACGGCCAGGTACATTACACTTCCTACAGCCTCTCTGTACGGAAACTTAATGCACTCCGAAGATTCGTTGTCAGCATTGGTAATGTTTTCAGCTGGAGCTGAAACCGTTTTCGATGTGTCCATGTTGAATCTCTTTAGAACGCAATCGATATAAAGCTCCTGATTAATGTGAATCGAACCATCAGAATTCCTTTTAATTTCAATCCCAAGAAATAGTTCCGAACTCATGGTGGTTATCTCGACCTGCTGCCGTAGAAATGCAATGAGCTTCATCGCATCTTCTTCTTTAGCTGCTATAAGTCCGTCGTCAATATAAATGGCCAGTATCATCCTTTCTTTGACACTATTGCTAATAAATACGCAAGGATCCATTTTGCTCACAATTAGGTCAAACTCTTTCAGAACCCTGCTGAATTTTTGGTTCCAGCACCGAGAGGACTGTTTTAAGCCATATAGGCTCTTATGGAGTTTACAGACTCGACCTGAACCATCGTCGAAACCTTCCGGTTGCTGCATATATATCTCCTCATGAAGGTCGCCATTAAGAAATGCTGTTTTAACGTCGAACTGGGTGAGGTGCAGTCCTTCATTTGCCGAAATCGCAAGTATCGTACGTATCGAAGTGAATTTCGCGACCGGACTGAATGTCTCATGGTAGTCCATTCCATATTCTTGAGTGAAACCTCGAATAACAAGTCTGGCTTTATATCGTGGTCGATTTGGACCTAAACTTTTCAATTTATAAATCCACTTATTATCAATTACTTTCCTTTCCTTCGGGTGATTGACTAAATTCCAAGTAAGATTTTTACGAAGGCTCGTCATCTCCTCCATCATTGCAGCCTTCCAGTGCACGCTGTCTTTGCAACTGACTGTATCCGCATAGTTCTTCGGTTCTCCTTGGGCGAGAAAAGCATGTTTTTCTTTTAAACTATACATACCAATGGCATTTTTCTCCTGTCTGTTGCGCAGTCTAGCTTTGATTGTCAGTTCCTCAGACTCAGTTTCAACACGTTCAACTATATTGATGTTTTCGATTTTAGCTACACTATCATCAGCTGATTGGAAGTCGTTGTCGTCGTTTGTATCTCGATTCTTATCTTCGTCTTCAAAATTAGTTGAAGTAATCTCCGGAACATTTGTATCAATTGAACTGCTATCGAAGAACGCGAAGTCAACAGCTTCAGTTGGGTTAACGGTGATAATGTTTTGACAATCGTCTGAATGATCATTCCTCTCTTTAAACACCACGTCCCTCGATGTTTTCAGTTTCCGTGATGAAAGTATCCAGATACGATATCCTTTGGTGTTTCCTCATGTCCGACGAAAATTCCTTTCTCTGCCACAAAATTGATCCATCAATGATCCCATTTTGATTTTGGATCATCTCTTTGTTGTTGTTTTCAATGTAAAACGAATGATGTTTATCTTGATCCAGTTGAAAAAAACGCACCTAATAATACGACACTACAGTCAGCTTTAACGTAAAGCCAACTTTATGCCGACTGTGAATGGCGGCCAATGTTTTTATGGCGGACTTAAATAAAAATGTTTGCCCGAATTGTCGGATATCGTACAACAACACAACAACACGTCAATATCACGTATCTCAATTTTTTAACACTTCAACGTTCACTTGGCAATAGTGTAAAAAACTAATTGTCTTTTCATTTAAGATCCAATATTTCATTAGGTCCATAAACAATAGTTGGTCTCAACATTCAATAACTTATAACTGGTGAAATAAGGGGTCAACTCGTTTTTCTAACAACATGCGATTTTACTGAATCCTCAGGCTGGCCGCACACTGATAGAGCTAAAACAGTTGTCGCTGTTTCAATAGCAATTCAATGATCAGAGCACACTGATTAGTCGCGTGTCTCCAAAGCTCGAGACTAAACACTTTTTGACTAAAACTTTTGGCTGGACGCACACTGAAAGAGCAAAAACAGCTTTAGTCAAAAACGTTTTTGACTAAAAACTTTGCGCGCGCAAAAAATAGTCGGAGTATAAAAAGTTTAAATATGGCAATGCTGGTGCCGTGCGAAATGGCATTTTAAAGTCCAGCTCACATGGTGAGCATTTTCTAAATACATTATTTAAAACTGCTATATCTCAATATTACAGGTCAAGCGGAGAGTTTTGTAAAATGAAAGTGGCTTAAAAGTGGATATTCCATTAAGGGATTACACCACTGTAACATTTTTGAAAAATCAATTTTTTACTTTATTAGTAATAATACAGTATTGTTATTGATTTTAAAAAAAAAAAAAATTTGCTGCCCTAAAAATTTTTTTGTCAACGTTCCATGACTAGTAGACACGAAAAAAGCAATAAAAATTTTCACTCCGTCTGTCCGCCGTACGCCGTACGCCGTCCGCCGTACGCCGTCCGCCGTACGCCGTCCGCCGTACGTCGACCGCCAAAATCCTTTGAAGGCTCGTAGCTCTCAAACCAGTTGAGCTATTAAATTAAAAATTTTCCTAAGAATAGACTGGGTAGACCCCTTGAATTGACATTATTTTCAGGGGTGAGGGTGTGAGGGGGAAGGTGGGGGAAGCGTTTTAGACGAAAAATTTTGGTTTCTAGATCTCAGCAACCGCTTAAGTTAGGAGACTGAAACTTGGAATTCTTATAAAGCTTTGATAGTGGACCCATTTGCAATAAGAAAAATCTGCCAACAGTCTGGGCGCAACTGTATTATTTTTCCGGCAGAAGTTCAGAACGCGTTCAATTCGGGGATGCGGTGTATGTAACTATGTGACTGAAAACCTAACAAAAAGTTCGGGAAGCGGTTAGAAAAGGGTGTAACATATGAATTAAATAATTGGGTCATATTCCGGGATGCGGTCTAGAGGTTGAAAAAAACAAAACTTAAAAATAGGTGATTATTAAACAAACCTGGGGAAGTGAAAAGATATTCGATATCTGATCAGACCTGAAAAACATGGTGGAATTCATGAAAAAGTATACAACCAGTTTACACCCTCTAAGGGGTCGAATTTCGAAAAATCTTTAAAACACATTCTAGGTATTCACATAAAGAATTCGTAGAATAAAAATGAATTCAATATATCGAAAGACCTAGTAGATATGACGAAAATCTTGAAAATATATGCATTTTATATTAACCGATATTTTTTTTGCCCCCCCTTCTGAACGAAAATGAGTATTTGAATTTTTTTTTTTAGAATTACTTTTCTAGTTAATTTACATATACCTACCGAATTTCAACTTCCTAGCATAAGCCGTTCTGAAGTTAGGGAAAACACCCCCCACCACCGTACCATACTACCCCTAAAAAAAATGTATTTGTCCACCATGCCACTACTATAGCTCTAGCTTAATACCAAGTTTCAGCTTCCTATCATTAAAGATTCTTAAGATATAAACATCGGAACTTTTTCTTTCTCACCCTTCCCCACCCTCACCCTTTACACCCACACCCCCAAACTTTTTTTCCCTAATAGGGTTCTATTAGGCCTACTTCTGGTAAAAATTTGAAACATCCATCTTACACTGTTATTGAGATATGAATCGTGTTATTTTTGACGCCGTACGCCGTACGTCGACCGCCCCAAAATCTTTGAAGGCTTGTAGCTCTCAAACCAGTGGAGCTAATATATTAAATTTTTTTCTAAGAATAGACTTGGTATACCCCTTGAATTGACATTATTTTCAGGGGAGGAGGTGTAAGGGGGAAGGCGGGGTAAGCGTTTTAGACGAAAAATTTAGGTTTCCAGATCTCAGGAACCGCTTGTGTTAGGAGGCTGAAACTTAGAATTTCTATAAAGCTTTGATAATAGACCCAATTGCAAAAAAAAAACAGATATGGGTGAAGGGGTGTGGGAGTGGAGGGGGAAATAATGCGTCCGAAACGCAAAAATGCCGAGATCGACAAATTCTAAAATCCATATCTCCTAAACCATTAATAGCAAGCAATTAAAACTTAACAAATATCTGTAGTTATACTAGGAGAGTAGATTGAAACAAAATTTTTGGGTGGGGATAGTGGCGTACGGGGGTGGGGGTTGAAAAACTTTAGATTACGATATCTCACAAACTAATTGGACCAGAAAAACAAAATTCGGTTTTATTATAAAGATTAATAAATAAAGATTGCTCAAAGTAAAATCTTTGAAGGGGGTGGAGGAGCACGGAAGTGGGAGGGACTAAAATTTTTCAAAAATAACACGATTCATATCTCAATAACAGTGTAAGATGGATGCTTCAAATTTTTACCAGAAGGAGGCCTAATAGAACCCTAGTAGGGAAAAAAAGTTTGGGGGTGTGGGTGTAGAGGGTGAGGGTGGGGAAGGGTGAGAAAGAAAAAGTTCCGATGCTTATATTTTAAGAATCTATAATGGTAGGAAGCTGAAACTTGGTATTTAGATAAAGCTATAGTAGTGGCATGGTGGAAAAATAAATTTTTTTTTAGGGGTAGTATGGTACGGTGGTGGGGGGTGTTTTCCCTAACTTCAGAACGGCTTATGCTAGGAAGTTGAAACTCGGTAGGTATATGTAAATTAACTAGAAAAGTAATTCTGATAAGAAAAAATTTAAATATTCATTGGCGTTCAGAAGGGGGGGGGAATATCAGTTAGTATAAAATGCATATATTTTCACGATTTTCGTCATATTTTCTAGGTCTTTCGAAATATTGAATTCATTTTATTCTACGGATTCTTCATATGAATAACTAGAGTGCACTTTCAAAATTTTTTGAAATTCGACCCCTAAGAGGGTGAAAACTGGTTGTATACTTTTTCATGAATTCCACCATTTTTCTCAGGTCTGATCAGATATCGAATATCTTTTCACTTCCCCAGGTTTGTTTAATAATCACCTATTTTTAAGTTTTGTTTTTTTTCAACTTTTAGACCGCATCCTGGAATAAGACCCAATTATTTAATTCATATGCTACACTCTTTTCTAACCGCTTCCCGAACTTTTTGTTAGGTTTTCAGTCACATAGTAACATACACCGCATCCCCGAATTGAACGCGTTCTGAACTTCTGCCGGAAAAATAATACAGTTTCGCCCAGACTGTTGGCAGATTTTTTTGTTAGGTTTTCAGTCACATAGTAACATACACTGCATCCCCGAATTGAACACGTTCCAAACTTCTGCCGGAAAAATAATAAAGTTGCGCCCAGACTGTTGGCAGATTTTTTTTTCTTTGCTTAAGAAATTGTTTGAACCTTGGAGAATATGGGGAAAAAAAATTTAAAACATGAAAATGAATTTTATATTGGAGTTTTAACTCTTTACCGAGCGCGTCAGGCTGCTTCGGAACGACTACCTGTGTCGCATTAGGTATCCATCTGAGAAGATACTGCCTAATGATTTACCTGTTGGCTTCTAACTTCTGGATAACACTAATAGATATCGTTAGAAAGTTTTTGTGTTCCATTGGAATATCGTCAGTTTATGTACAAAAAGGTAAAAATCATATATCTACCAACGAATATCGCTGTATGCAATTTTAATGATGGACTGACTAACATACTACGGTTTACGAAGGTTCTGGATGTGGATATTGGTGTCTAATGCTGCAATTTGTGTGTCGAATCTGATGTTAAGCGAATCCAGTAAGCTGAGCGTGCATTTGCAGATGCGGCAAAATAGGTGCGCTCTACCATTAAATCGTCGAGGAAAAAGATTGAAGAGAAATATTCCAACTTAGAAGGAGAGCTTTATGGTCCTGGTGTTGCAGATTAATGGTGAAAAATTTTAAAAGTAGAATTATTTACTTGTTCATGTCTGTAACACATTTCAAAACTTTGGACGCGTTTTTCTCGAAACACGATTTTCGAAATCGGCACGCAGCATAACTCGAACAATTTTCATTCTTTTATTTATTTATTTATTTATTTATCATATCATCTACTGAACATAAATATTCTACAGACTAAAAAAAAAAAAAAAAAAAAGTAACAATACTTATAATAATACTAATAATAATGGCATTTAATTACATTATCTCAGGCTTTCCATTACTGCCTTCTTAAAGATAGATCTACTGTCAGTATCATGTCCGCGATAGAATTGAAGTAAAGCACACACCTAGAGATTGGTTCATTGAATCCGTACCTAGTGCGATGTGGATCCACGTATAGAAGAGATCTAGGCCTTACAACTCTAAAAGGTATATAGAGCTTGTACAGAAATAATAGTTCTGGTGAATTTATGCTGTAAGCTAAACAGTCCCTGACAAACATAACACTTAAGAAAATTCTGCGCGACCTTAACGTCATTATATCTAATAATTAGCATCTAGCCTCATAGGCAGGTAAAACTGAAGACCAGTTCAATCTACGTAGTGCAGATCTCGTAAACCTTCTTTGAATCTTTTCAATCCGACTAATATGAACCTGATATGATGGATCCTAAATCACTACACAGTATTCCAAAATAGGTCGCACTAAAGATACAAAGAGTGATTTGAAAGTATACGTAGGTTGCCTTTTATATTTCGGGATTAGAGAAGAAAAACAAATATTAATCATCGAAAACCACTTTATTGTTTTTCAAAATATTCCCCATGAAAATCTATACACTTTTGCATGCGTTTGAACCAATTGTCGAAGCACTTTTGCCACTCTGATTGAGGTATCTCCAAAACATGCATTCTGAATGCGGCAACCGCTTCTTCAGGTGTCGAAAAACGTTGACCTCTCAGTTTGTTTTTTATGTACGGGAATAAAAAGAAGTCATTCAGTGCCAAGTCAGAACTATACGGTGGATGACTCATCAAATCGATGTTTTTGAGCATTTCTTTGGACCAATTGACACGAGCATCTTTTTGAGCTTTTGTCAAATTATGCGGGATCCAACGCGAACAAATTTTTTTGACAATCAAATGATCATGCAATATTGAATGTATGCTGGTCCCACTAATGCCTAAGGTTGTCTCAACTCACGATAGGTCACATGACGATCTTCCAATGTCAGTTTGCGCACAGCATCAATGGTTTCCGGAACAACAACTGATTTTGGACGACCTTCACGAAATTCGTCTTGAAGTGAACTACGAACACGATTGAATTTCATCGATAAACACTGGTCCATGATGGAGCTTCATCGCCCAAAATTGAATTAAGTTCATCTATACACTGTTGCTGAGTTAATCCACGTCGAAAGTTGTAAAAAATAATCGCATGAAAATGTTCACGATTTAATTCCATTTTTGAGCTGAGATAAATCTTTTAACTTACTGCAAACAACACAAATAGCGCTCGTATGTCAAAACGTTCTGAGTACGTATAACCACAAAAATGTCCAACTTTACGATAGAGCTGTCAGTTACCAGATTGCACCACCAGGGTTTCCAAATCCCGAAACATAAAAGGCAGCCTACGTAAGGGTCATGAAAATCCGCAGAGGATCTATTAATAATACCTAACATTGAGTTGGCTTTAGATATGACATAGTCAACATGAGGAACAAATGAAAGTTTTGCATCAAAAATGACACCAAGGTCTTTAACTTCATTCGTTCTACATAACAGTGAATTATCAATCCTGTAATCAAATGATAGTGGAGAAGAGGACCTGAAAGCCGAAAAAAAATTTACATTTTGGAATACTGAGTCGTAGTGAGTTTGAAATACACCATAAATTGAATTCGTCTAAATCATTCTGAAGCGCTTGACAGTCCTCCGGACCAGAGATCATCTTAAAAAATTTTACATCATCAGCATACATAAGACACTGTGAGTGCTTCAGGATTAAGGGAATATCATTCACAAAAATTAAGAACAATAGTGGACCTAAATGACTACCCTGTGGCACACCAGATACTACATCTATGAACGATGAAGTCACGTTTCCCATTTTTACCAACTGTTTCCTGCCATAAAGATACGAACTTATCCACTGTAGAAAATTTGAATGAAACCCAGTGATTTCATTTTTTCTACCAGTAACCCATAGTGAACTCTGTCAAAAGCTTTTTTAAAATCCGTGAACACGACGTCCACTTGACAACCATTTTCAATTGAGTTAATGCAGAAACTAGTAAAAATGGATAAATTAGATGAGGTTGATCTACCCTTAATGAATCCATGTTGATGATTAGTTATTTTTTCTTTAATGGAGAAATACAACTTATCCTTGACGATGCTTTCAAAAAGTTTCGGAATGGATGAGATCTTAGAGATTGGTCTGTAATTTTCAACCGAGTTCTTTTTACCTGACTTAAAAATAGGTACCACATATGAGATTTTCTATTCATCCAGAAATCTTCCGGAAGTAAGCGACTTGTTGAATAAAATTGTGAGGGGATCATGAAGTGATTGCGCACAGCATTTCAAAAAGGCTGCAGGAATTAAGTCATAACCAGCCCCTTTACCGGCGTCAAGATTTAAAAGCGCAGACAACACATCATTGTTGGACAAGTGGATAGCACCAACGTCAGTTATTGGTACCAACTGATCAAAACTGCGACAACTCTGCGTGCTTATTAGAGACCCGTCTAAATTATACACCGACTTGAAAAAATCAGAAAAAACTGACAAGATTCCTTCAAACTGCTTGACAATTTTCCCTCGTACTCGACCCGATCAGGAATTCCCGAGTGTTTCCGTCTTACATTAATAAATGACCAGAACGCTTTGCTATCCTTCTTTATGCGGCTTTCCGTTGTTAAAATATACTGTCTGTACAAGAAACGATTCAAAAAATCGAATTTCTTCCTTAGTCGAATGAATTGTAACCTATCGGTGTTGTTTTGTGAAGCTTTGAAACGTTTGAAAGCTTTATTTCTAGCATTTTTAATATTATACAGTCTAGAATTATACCACGGTAAGTTACGCCTAGACTTCTTTATCACCCAGGAATAAACGATTTAAAAGCTATATCAAGATAATATTTAAAATAGGTATATGCTTCACTTAAATCCAGATTCAAGAATATTGAGTTCCAGTCCAAGGAAATAAAGTAATGATTTAACGCAACATAATCGGCCCTGACAAAATCGTAATGCAATACATTTTCATTTACTGAAATCGAGGCAAAATTATAAAATGCTTACAAAACGATAAGTCGAAAGATCCGCATCTCGCTTAGTAAGCCTACTGCAAACAATCATTTCCTGTTGAATCCCCAGCTTTTTCGCGACAAATTCTTTTAACGCTGATTCCGAAGTATCAACATGAAAACGCGAAATATGGAACCATTTTAATATGGGAATCACCTTGAGGCCAGTTTCCGATATCACATCCGAGCCGACAATGGGATTTTTAGCATTTCGCCTCATGTTCTTACTAGAAACTAGGCTCCATTGATTGGCAACTTCCTTTGCCGGATCCGCAACAATGTTGGGGACTACTGCAGATGAGCCGACAACATTTGATTTGCGAGACGGACTACCACTCTCCGATAAATTCCTCAAATTTTCTTGAAATGATGACGACGAGGCGACAGCTGGAGCACACAACGATGGAACTGGAGCACCACTGGCCTTATTAGATTTTAGCCTGGAACGATGGGTACGACGGCAATGAACAATTATCCACGGCAGAATCGACGGACACCTGCTCAACATCGATAGCAGGTGAATTGACTAATTCAGAATTATTCACCTCCAAGATAGCATAGAACACATAGCAGTCTGTAATACCTTGAGTTTACCCGCATACGATGATATTGACAATGACCGGCACGAATCACAGTACCAGTAAAGGCCGTTACCCGATTTAGCAACAGCATCGGCAATAGTACCGGTGAGGCCAACACATTTACAATGAAAAACCTTTTCGCACAGGGCAGAGCAGCATACGAACGGTGTTTTGCCCGAAATATCCAAGCACTTGGCCGCCGCACAAATAGCCATAATTAGTTAAAAGAACGAACCGATTAAATTGAAATCAACTTATTATTAATGACAAACCGATTTTTCTATTCAAAGAAGCCGAGATCACTCGCAACGGATGGCCTTAGATAGCGCCAAGTGTGGCGAAAAATAAATAAATTGAATTGTAGGTAAAACACGTCTGTTCTACTTGAAGTTGCACTATTGGGTATTTGGTTTTCATTCGAATTTTTTACTATATCTTCAAAATAATATTCCGAAGAGAATCACTTACGTGATTTTCAATACGTTGATTTAAAAAATAGTTATTAGCAAGTCACTGTCTTGTTTTTGGTCGAAAACTGAATAATATTCAAATACTCGCCAATCACTCAAAACTCATTCTTTCTAAATTCCCGTACGTGTTTCTCTAGCTATACTTATGAAGATTCACTGATAATTTTACTGTATTATTTATAATACAGTATTGTTATCGATTTTTAAAAAAAAAAAATTTGCTGCCCTCAAAATTTTTTTGTCCACGTTTCATGACTAGTAGACGCGAAAAAAGCAATAAAAATTTTCACTCCGTCTGTACGCCGTACCCCATACGCCGTACGCCGTACCCCGTACCCCGTACGCCGTACGCCGTACGTCGACCGCCCCAAAATCTTCGAAGGCTCGTAGCTCTCAAACCAGTGGAGCTATTGAATTAAAATTTTTTCTAAGAATAGACTTGGTGGACCCCTTGAATTTACATTATTTTCAGGGGAGGAGGTGTAAGGGGGAAGGCGGGGTAAGCGTTTAAGACGAAAAATTTAGGTTTCTAGATCTCAGGAACCGCTTGTGTTAGGAGGCTGAAACTTAGAATTTCTATAGAGCTTTGATAATGGACCCATTTGAAAAAAAAACAGATATGGGTGAAGGGGTGTGGGAGTGGAGGGGGAAGCAATGCGTCCGAAACGCAAAAAAGTCGAGATCGACACATTCAAAAATCCATATCTCCTAAACCGTTAATAGCAAGCAATTAAAACTTAACAAATATCTGTAGTTATACTAGGAGAGTAGATTGAAACAAAATTTTTGGGTGGGGGTAGTGACGTACGGGGGTGGGGGTTGAAATACTTAACATTACAATATCTCCCAAACCAGTGGCACCAGAAAAACAAAATTCGGTTTGGATACAAAGCTTGATAAATAAAGATTGCTCAAAGTAAAATCTTTGAAGGGTGCGGGGGATTACGTAAGTGGAAGGGATAAGAATTTTTCAAAAATAACACGTTTCATATCTCAATAACAGTGTAAGATGGATGCTTCAAATTTTTACCAGAAGTAGGCCTAATAGAACCCTAGTAGGGAAAAAAAGTTTGGGGGTGTGGGTGTAGAGGGTGAGGGTGGGGAAGGGTGAGAAAGAAAAAGTTCCGATGCTTATATCTTAAGAATCTATAATGATAGGAAGCTGAAACTTGGTATTTAGATAGAGCTATAGTAGTGGCATGGTGGAAAAAAAAATTTTTTTTAGGGGTAGTATGGTACGGAGGTGGGGGGTGTTTTTCCTAACTTTAGAACGGCTTATGCTGTTAAGTTGAAACTCGTTACGTATGTGTAAATTAACTAGAAAAGTAATTCTGATTAAAAAAAATTTGAATATTCCTTGGCGTTCAGAAGGGGGGGGGGGGGCAAAAAAAAATATCGGTTAGTATAAAATGCATATATTTTCTAGATTTTCGTCATATCTACTAGGTTTTTCGGAATATTGAGTTCATTTTTTTTCTACGGATTCTTCATGTGAATACCTAGAATGCGTTTTCAAGATTTTTTGAAATTCGACCCCAGAGAGGGTGTAAACTGGTTGTATACTTTTACATGAATTCCACCATGTTTCTCAGGTCTGCTCAGATATCGAATATCTTTTCACTTCCCCAGGCTTGTTTAATAATCACCTATTCTTAAGTTTTTTATTTTTCAACCTCTAGACCGCATCCCGGAGCATGACCCAATTATTTAATTCATATGTTACACCCTTTTCTAACCGCTTCCCGAACTTTTTGTTAGGTTTTCAGTCACATAGTAACATACACTGCATCCCCGAATAAACCACGTTCCGAACTTCTGCCGGAAAAATAATAAAGTTGCGCCCAAACTGTTGGCAGATTTTTTTTTCTTATTGTATACTTTAATATATGGTTATTAACTTCTCAAAATATTATTTGTCTATTTCCTTTCCTTCCATTTAAAAAAAAAATTTGCCAACAGTCTGGGCGCAACTGTATTATTTTTCTGGCAGAAGTTTAGAATGCGTTCAATTCGGGGATGCGGTGTATGTAACTATGTGACTGAAAACCTACCAAAAAGTTCGGGAAGCGGTTTGAAAAAGGTGTAACATATGAATTAAATAATTGGGTCATATTCCGGGATGTAGTATAGAGGTTGAAAAAAACAAAAATGAAAATAGGTGATTATTAAACAAGCCTGGTGAAGTGAAAAAATATTCGATATCTGATCAGACCTGAGAAACATGGTGGAATTCATGAAAAAGTATACAACCAGTTTACACCCTCTTGGGGGTCGAATTTCAAAAAATCTTGAAAACACATTCTAGGTATTCATATGAAGAATCTGTAGAAAAAAATGAATTCATTATTTCGAAAGACCTAGAAGATATGACGAAAATCGTGAAAATATATGCATTTTATATTAACTGATATTTTTATTCCCCCCCCCCCCCCCCCCCCCTTCTGAACGCCAACGAGTACTCAATTTTTTTTTTATCAGAACTACTTTTCTAGTTGATTTACATATACGTACCGAGTTTCAATTTTCTAGCATAAGCCGTTCTGAAGTTAGGGAAAAAACCCCCCACAACCGACCCATACTACCTTTAAAAAAAATGTTATCTTTCCACCATGCCACTACTATAGCTCTATCCAAATACCAAGTTTCAGCTTCCTATCACTATAGATTCTTAAGGTTTAAGCATCGGAACTTTTTATTTCTCACCCTTCCCCACCCTCACCCTCTACACCCACACCCCCAAACTTTTTTTCCCTACTAGGGTTCTATTAGTCCTACTTCTGGTAAAAATTTAAAGCATCCATCTTACACTGTTATTGAGATATGAAACGTGTTATATTTGAAAAACTCTCATCCCCTTCACTTACGTACTCCCCCGCCCCCTTCAAAGATTTTACTTTGAGCAATCTTTATTTATCAAGCTTTGTATCCAAACCGAATTTTGTTTTTATGGTGGCTTGGGAGATATCGTAATGTTAAGTATTTCAACCCCCACCCCCGTACGTCACTACCCCCACCCAAAAGTTTTAATTCAATCTACTCTCCTAGTATAACTACAGATAATTGTTAAGTTTTAATTGCTTGCTATTAACGGTTTAGGAGATATGGATTTTAGAATGTGTCGATCTCGACTTTTTTGCGTTTCGGACGCATTGCTTCCCCCTCCACTCCCACACCCCTTCACCCATAGCATCAATTTTTTTGCAGATGGGTTCACTATCAAAGCTTTATAGAAATTCCAAGTTTCAGTTTCCTGTTCCAGTTTCAGTTTTGAGAGCTACGAGCCTTCAAAGGATTTTGGGGCGGTCGGCTCGTAGCTCTCAAACCAGTGGAGCAATTAAATTAAAAATTTTTCTATGAATAGACTGGGTAGACCCCTTGAATTGAGTGTGAGGGGGAAGGTAGGGGAAGAGTTTTAGACGAAAAATTTTGGTTTCTAGATCTCAGCAACCGCTTATGTTAGGAGACTGAAACTTGGAATTTCTATAAAGCTTTGATAGTGGACCCATTTGCAAGAAAATTACTGATATGGGTGAAGGGGTGTGGGAGTGGGGAGGGGGGGGGGGGAAATAATGCGTCCGAAACGCAAAAATGCCGAGATCGACATATTCTAAAATCCATATCTCCTAAACCGTTAATAGCAAGCAATTAAAACTTAACAAATATCTGTAGTTATACTAGGAGAGTAGATCGAAACCAAATTTTTGGGTGGGGGTATTGGCCTACGGAGGTGGGGGCGAAAAACTTTAGATTACGATATCTTACAAACTAATGGCACCAGAAAAATAAAATTCGGTTTGAGTATAAAGCTAGATAAATTAAGATTGCTCAAAGTAAAATATTTAAAGGGGGCAGGAGAGCACGGAAGTGGAGGGGATAAGAATTTTTCAAAAATAACACGTTTCATATTTCAAGAACGGTGTAAGGTAGATGTTTCAAATTTTTACCAGAAGTGGGTGTAATAGAACCCTAGTGGGGGAAGAAAATTTGGGGTTTTGGGTGTAGAGGGTGAGGGTAGGGAAGGGTGAGAAAGAAAAATTTCCGATGCTTATATCTTAAGAGTCTATAATGATAGAAAGCTGAAACTTGATATTTAGATAGAGCTAAAAAATTGGCATGGTGGAAAAATTTTTTTTTTTTAGGGGTAGTATGGTACGGTGGTGGGGGTGCTTTTCCTAACTTTAGAACGGCTTATGCTAAAAAGTTGAAACTCGGTACGTATATGTAAATCAACTGGAAAAGTAGCTCTAATAAAAAACAAATGCAAATATCCATTGGCGTTCGGAATGGAGGGTAAAATATGGTATGTGAAAACAAAATGCAATATTTTCACGACTTTCGTTATATCTACTAGGTCTTTCCAAATATTGAATTCATTTTTATTCTACAGATTCTTCATATGAATACCTAGAATGCGTTTTCAAGATTTTTTGAAATTTGACCCCTAAGGGGGTGTTAAGTGGTTGTATACTTTTTTATGAATTCCGGAATATCTCTCAGGTCTGATCAGATATCACATCCACAGGCTTGTTTAACAATCACCAATTATTTTTGTTTCTGGATTTTTCATATGAATACCTAGAATGCGTTTTCAAGATTTTTTGAAATTTGACCCCTAAGAGGGTGTTAAGTGATTGTATACTTTTTTATGAATTCCGGAATATCTCTCAGGTCTGATCAGATATCACATCCACGGGCTTGTTTAACAATCACCAATTATTTTTGTTTATGGATTTTTCATATAAATACCTAGAATGTGTTTTCAAGATTTTTTGAAATTCGACCCCTAAGAGGGTGTAAACTGGTTGTATACTTTTTCATACATTCCACCACATCTCTCAGGTCATAGCAGATATCGAATGTCTTTTCACTACCACAGGCTTGTTTAATAATCACCTAATTTTAAGTTTTTTTCTTTTTCAACCTCTAGACCGCATCCCGGAATATGATCCAATTATATAATTTATATGTTACACCCTATTTTAACCGCTTCCTGAACTTTTTTTTAGGTTTTCAGTCACATAGTAGCCTAAGCCGCATCCCCGGATTGAACGCGTTCTAAACTTCTGCCGGAAAAATAATAAAGTTGCGCCCAGACTGTTGGCAGATTTTTTCTTTATTTTTGCCATACCTTAGTTCTGATGAGATATTGGTTGCTTCTATTTTAAATACTTTTGTTTCTAGAACAAAATTAGCTTTCCAGCAAAAGTCATAATCTTGAAATAACTGATGATATACTCCGATTTTAACCGCTCCCGAACGTTGACCCAAAAAATAATAAAGTTTCGTCCAAACTATTGGCAGATTTTTAAAATCGACAACATTAATTTATTGTTAAAATAATAAAGTAAGATATATTTGACAACAGTGGCGGATCCAGAACTTGCTGTTGGGGAGGTCAGAAATTAGTTTAAATTGGCTATTTTGTTAGATAAAGTTCTGTGTGGATTTAGCTACATAAACTGCACTTAGTAAAAAAGGAGTTTTTTATCGAGGAGGAAAGCATCGAAAGCCTTAGTCAGTGCGGGAATTTAACCCACTAAAACCTCCTCACTCGTACGGGTGGATCCTCCCGAAATCACAGTCAGGTATTGCGTCGGGAGGCCGTCATAGCAATACTGCTAAAATCGTCAGTTATTGTCTGTATAGTTTAGTCAGTCGTCTCCTGTGGTACGTTTCGTTGGATGTTTCTAAATCGCTCAAAGCGGCGAAGTGTCGACATAATCCTCGCTGCTGTAGAATGGAAAACTTGCCAATTGAAGGCTGTGTCACAAATGCGTCTTACAAAGTTTACTCTCTCCGCCTCCGTAATCTCGGTTCGGTCGATGAAAAAGCGCGGGCAATGCAGTAAGATATGTTGCGTGTCCTCGATCTCGTGGGGGTAATTGGGACAGAATGGGAGTAGTATGATACCCCCCACCGTATACTTATAACATTTTGTCCGTTAGAGACAGCATGGCCTGGTAGGTGGTCCCTGGCCACCAGAAGGTTCCCGCCCGACAGGGTTCCCACCAGATGAGCTTTTGGGTGTGAGCTTTTGGTATTCCAGCAGAAGGCTCCGGCATTTAGGGTTCCCACTTGGCGTTAGCTTTTGCATTTATGACGTGATGATGCATTTTTGTGCAAGAGCTTTTACATTTGCCCGTGTAGCCACACGCCACTTTCCGGTGGAAAAATGTGAGTATGGTCAATGGTGGTTATTGTTTCCCAACCGCATTACCAAAACTCGCGAAAAGGTCTTGTTTGGTATGCGGATGAAGGTGATAGCTGATCTTTGCGGCTTCCTCCACTACCAGATAATTAGCAAAGAAAAAGCTTTTATTTGCAATTCTCTTTTACCGATCGTGTTGCATTTACGGGGTAATTCACTTTTGCATTCTGCCGATCGCAAGAGCAACCGATACCGGAGATAGTTGTCAGCCGGCAACTGAACTTATACATACATAATAAAAATATGATGCAGTTAATTTTTAAAAAAGAATATCTTTATTTTTAGTATATAGTTCATGTTTCTTAAGTTAAATATTTTTTAGTAATTCGTCCATTTGTAAAATCCTACGCTGAAATCTTAATCGGTCTAATGCATATGTTTGCCAAGTACCCTTTCTATTGGCTCTATATGCATACCCCCAGGCAATCATGTATTTAACCGAAACCTGATCACAAAAACAGACATGTTTATAATCTTGCGATGACATTGAATAGATTTAGCAGCTCGACGGTCAAGAAAAATATCACAATTATCAGCAGAAGATATTTCAACACTGTGATTTTTTAACCGGCTTGTTATATGGTCTACAAACATCTCTGCCATTAGCGAACACACAATCAGAAGACAAGCGTCGATGTGCCGCTTTCACATCAGAAGACGTAGAAAATGCATTCATTATCAGTGAGCAAAAGAAGCACCTAACGTAGTCCTTCAAGTTGGTGTAAAAGAAACCGCTTTTTACAAGCTTAAGAACTTTCCTCTCCTCTAGATCCAAATTCTTGAATGTCCTTAGACGGTCGTATTCGTGTCTTAAGTTTAGTCCGAATGTTGTTGCACGTCTTTTCACGTCTAAGCCATTTTATATAAACTTGGTTGCCCCTCCTTTTTAGAATCTCTTCAACAAGGTATACATCAGGATGTTTGACTCTTATTAACTTTAGTTCATAGAACCCTAATTGTATTATATTTCCCTGATAGTCTTTGAGTATGTAAGTACGCGGTTCTGTAGTCTTTACTTCGTTTATCTGAAATATTTCGGTGGACCAGTTGGGGTATAACCTTTCTCGAATACGTGCTTGTACTTGCTTACACGTACATGATCTCCTATCTTGAATTTAGGTCTTGACGTGACCTTTAGCTTACGGTAGACATCTCCAAGAAGCTGAATTTTATTTGATGGCCCAACATCTATAGGACGCATTTTTATGGTAGGATGTTTTGTCCTATTGTATTTATTTATTAACTCTTCTAGTAACCCAGTCCAGTTATAGCTCCCGTTCATACTAAACTCTCTCCACATCATATTTTTCAAAGTTCTGTTTAATCGTTCTACTATTGAGGCCTTTAACGAACTGTACGTGGAGTAGTGATTGATTTCAAATTTCTTCATCAAGTCCTGAAATGCTTTATTGAAGAACTCTTTCCCATCATCTGTTTGTAAAGTTTTTGAAAAGCGTTGTCCATTAAAAATGGATTGCATAGCCTTGATAATCTCCCCAGCACTTTTGTTTTTAAGTGGTAACGCCCATGCATATTTGTGTCTATTGCTGTTAGAAGAAAGTGAAAGCCCTTATTCTTAGTTGAATAAGAGCACATATCCACTAAATCCGCCTGCCATAAGTCATCTATTCCACGAATGGTCACACGACGGCGCCTAAAATTTCTGCGAGCTGTCTTATGCAGTTCGTTAATTACCTGCCTTCTACTCATTGCATCATGTGTATAAATAGCGAATTAGTTTTGAATGTGTTTTATATAGAATCGAGTATAGAAAATGATACAGTTTGATCTTCCGTTTACCATGATGGATGCAGGTCCTTCAGGAAGTGGTAAGACGAAATTTGTTGAAACATTCCTGAAACATTCCTGAAACATACATAGCTAATTAACACTCCGATAAAAAAGATTATCTGGTGTAATGCTGAACAACGAGCGATACCATCACAATTACCATTTAAAACTATTGAATATTTAGATTCTATACCGGAAGAATTTATAAACGGGACCAACGAGCCTACGTTAATCGTACTAGATAATATGATGCTAAATGCATTTTCAAAGCAGGTGTGTGAACTTTTTACAAAAGGGTCGCATCATAGCCGAACAGATTTACCTTGAAAATAGTGCAGAGCTAGTAAGAATATATAAAGAAACTACTCAGCCCCACACGGGTGTTTGCTAGTAGATCTGACTCAGTCTACCAACGATTTATTTAGATTCAGAGCGGTTATCTTTAATAAAAGATTTGTAACGTGTTATTGTTCAGGGACCGATTTAAACAGTAAAAATGGTGTCACGAATGAAACGCTTGAGGGACAATAAACATATGCTATATATGCTATATACGCTCAGTCACAAAAGTCTACATACACCACTTAATTATGTTATATAAAGAAAACAACAAACACTAGATTCAAATCAAAACAGCTAGAATATGCAATAATATGAAACAAACAATAAAGTAACAAAAAATACCAAAAGAATCCGTTATTTCTTTATAAAAACGAAAAAAGGAGCGATGAGCACACCACAAAAGTCTACATACAGCAAAATTAATTCAACGAATTGCATTTTCTTAACTGTCATTTCTCCGAAATTTGAAAACTGTTGATTGTATTGCTTTTTTGTATTTCACTATATTTGTTTTGAGTTAGTTTCGATAAGCGATTGCATTGAAATAGTGGAAAAATCTGCCAACAGTCTAGGCGCAACTTTATTATTTTTCCGGCAGAAGTTCAGAGCGCGTTCAATTGGGGATGCGGTATATGTTACTATGTGACTGAAAACCTAACAAAAAGTTCGGGAAGCGGTTAGAAAAAGGTGTTACATATGAATTAAATAATTGGGTCATATTCCGGGATGCGGTCTAGAGGTTGAAAAAAAAAAACATGGTGGAATTCATGAAAAAGTATACAACCAGTTTACACCCTCTTAGGGGTCGAATTTCAAAAAATCTTGAAAACACATTCTAGGTATTCATATGAAGAATCCGTAGAATAAAAATGAACTCAATATTTGGGAAGACCTAGTAGATATGACGAAAATCGTGAAAATATATGCATTTTATATATACTGATAATTTTTTTTGCCCCCCCCTTCTGAAGCCAATGAATTATCGATTTTTTTTTTATCGGAATTACTTTTCTGGTTAATTAACATATACGTACCGAGTTTCAACTTCATAGCATAAGCCGTTCTAAACTTAGGAAAAACACCCCCCACAACCGTACCATACTACCCCTAAAAAAAAAAATATTTTTCCACCATGCCACTACTATAGGTCTATCTAAATACTAAGTTTCAGCTTCCTATCGTTATAAATTCTTAAAATATAAGCATCGGAACTTTTTCTTTCTCACCCTTCCCCACCCTCACCCTCTACACCCACACCACCAAACTTTTTTTCCCTACTAGGGTTCTATTAGGCCTACTTCTGGTAAAAATTTGAAGCATCCATCTAACACTTTTATTGAGATATGAATTGTGTTATTTTTGAAAAATTGCTATCCCCTCCACTTACGTACTCCCCCGCCCCCTTCAAAAATTTTACTTTAAGCAATCTTTATTTATCAAGCATTATATCCAAACTGAATTTTGTTTTTCTGGTGTCATTGGTTTGGGAGATATCGTTATGTTAAGTATTTCACCCCCCACCCTCGTACGCCACTACCCCCACCCAAAAATTTTGTTTCAATCTACTCTCCTAGTATAACTACAGATATTTGTTAAGTTTTAATTGCTTGCTATTAACGGTTTAGGAGATATAGATTTTAGAATGTGTAGATCTCCACTTTTTTGCGTTTCGGACGCATTGCTTCCCCCTCCACTCCCACACCCCTTCACCCATATCATCAATTTTTTTGCAAATGGGTCCACCATCAAAGCTTTATAGAAATTCCAAGTTTCAGTCTCCGAACATAAGCGGTTGCTGAGATCTAGAAATCAAAATTTTTCGTCTAAAACGCTTCCCCCACCTTCCCCCTCACACCCCCACCCCTGAAAATAATGTCAATTCAAGGGGTCTACCCATTCTATTCCTAGAAAAAATTTGAATTTAATAGCTCCACTTGTTTGAGAGCTACGAGCCTTCAAAGGATTTTGGCAGTCGGCTTACGGCGTACGGCGTACGGCGGACAGACGGAGTGAAAATTTTTATTGCTTTTTTCGTGTCTACTAGTCATGAAATGTACACAAAAAAAATTTGAGTGCAGCAAATTTTTTTTTTTTGAAAATCAATAACAATACTGTATTATTACTAATAAAGTAAAATGAGCTCTAGAAAAGGAATTTCGAAGGATATACGCCTTTTAGTTGTTAGATTGCGACAGAAAGGAAAATCTTTGGGCGAAATCGCCGGAATAGTTAAAGTGAGTCGTCCCACCGTCCAAAGCATTGTTAAAAAAAATTTAAATTTACTGGCAGTATCGATAATAAGCCAAGATCTGGGCGACCTATAGTGATAAGTGAGCGTAATACTCGATCAGTATTAGAAAAAGTGAGAAAAAGTCCTAAGATAACTGCACCTGAGTTGGCGAAATATATTGAGAATGACTTCGGTAAAGTCTTACATCCTGAATCCGTGCGAAGAACATTACGATCTGCTGGCTACGTTATCATGGACGAATCGCATGGAAGAAACCGTTTATATCTACAGTAAATCAGCAAAAGCGACTTGATTTCGCTAAGATGCCACTTAAGTTAAATATTTTTAAAATGCTTTGGACGGTGGGACGGTGGGATTTCACCCAAAGATTTTCCTTCCTGTCGCAATCTAACAACTAAAAGGCGTATATCCTTCAAAATTCCTTTTCTAGAGCTCATTTTTCCACTATTTCAATGCAATCGCTTATCGAAACTAACTCAAAACAAATATAGTGAAATACAAAAAAGCAATACAATCAACAGTTTTCAAATTTCGGAGAAATGACAGTTAAGAAAATGCAATTCGTTGAATTAATTTTGCTGTATGTAGACTTTTGTGGTGTGCTCATCGCTCCTTTTTTCGTTTTTCTAAAGAAATAACGGATTCTTTCGGTATTTTTTGTTTGTTACTTTATTGTTTGTTTCATATTATTGCATATTCTAGCTTGTTACTTTATTGTTTGTTTCATATTATTGCATATTCTAGCTGTTTTGATTTGAATCTAGTGTTTGTTGTTTTCTTTATATAACATAATTAAGCGGTGTATGTAGACTTTTGTGACTGAGTGTATAGGTATATGCTATATGTTCTCAAAAATGCTAGTCCATGTTTAAGAAAGGCTCTCATGAAAAAGGTAGATCCTGCAGTGATCAAGACTACTTATTTGTGAAATTGCATTAAACACGCTGAAGGGAAAATATTTAACAGTCTACGCAAGTATAAAAAATCTGCCAACAATCTGGGCGTAACTTTATTATTTTTCCGGTAGAAGTTAAGAACGCGTTCAATTCTGAAATGCGGTGGAGGCTACTGACTGAAAACCTATCAAAAAGAACAAGATCGTGGAAGTGAAAATCTGATTGGATCTGAGAGATATGGAATAATTTATGAAAAAGTACACAATCACTTTACACCCCCTTAGGGGTCAATTATGGAGATTACATAGAATAAAATTAAATTCAATATTTGGGACGAGGTAGTAGATATGTCGAAAATCGTGGGAAAATATGCATTCTATTTTCACAGATATTTTTTTTGCCCCCCTTCTGAACGCCAATAGATATTGATTTTTTTTTTTTTATTCAAAACTATTATTCTAGTTGATTTAGATATACACACCGAGTTTCAACATTGTAGCTTAAGCCGTTCTATATATAGGAAAAACACCCCCCACTTGTACCACACTACCCTTAGGGTTCGAATTTCAAAAAACCTTGAAAACGCTTTCTAGGTATTCATACGAAGAATCCGTAGAATAAAATTAAATTCAATATTTGGGACGAGCTAGTATATATGACGAAAATCGTGAAAAAATATGCATTCTATTTTCACAGATAATTTTTTTTGCCCCCCTTCTGAACGCCAATACATATTTGACTTTTTTTTAATCAAAATTGTTTTTCTAGTTGATTTACATATACACACCGAGATTCAACATTGTAGCTTAAGCAATTCTATGTATAGGAACAACACCCCCACTTGTACCACACTACCCTTAGGGGTCGAATTTCAAAAAAACCTTGAAAACGCTTTCTAGGTATTCATACGAAGAATCCGTAGCATAAAAATGAATTCAATATTTGGAAAGACCTAGTAGATATGACGAAAATCGTGAAAATATATGCATTTTATATTTACCATATTAAATTTACATATAATTTTTTTTGCCCCCCTTTCTGAACGCCAATAAATACTCAAATTTTTTTTTATCACAATTACTTTTCTAGTTGATTTACATACACACACCGAGTTTCAACTTTCTAGCATGAACCGTTTAATAGTTAGGAAAAACACCCCCCAACCCCGTAGCATACTACCCCTAAAAAAAAATATTTTTCCAACATTCCGCTACTATAGTTTTATCCAAATACAAAGTTTAAGGCTTATATCATTACAGGTTCTCAAGATATAAGCATCGGAACTTTTTCCTTTTCACCTTCTCCCACCCTCCCCCTCTACACCCTCAACCCCAAAACTTTTTTCCCTACTAGACTTTAAATAGCGCTACTTCTGGTAAAAATTCTAAGCATCTATCTTACACTGTTCTTGAGATATGAAATGTGTTTGATTTGAAAAATTCTCATCCCCTCCACTTCTATGCTCCTCCTCCACACTTAAAAATTTTTACTTTGATCAATCTTTATTTGTCGACCTTTATACCCAAACCGAATTTTATTTTTCTAGAGCAATTGGTTCATGAGATATCGTAATCTAAAGTTTTTCACCCCCCACCCCCATACACAACTTCCCCCACCCAAAATTTTTCTTGATTCTGTTCTCCTAGCATAACTACAAATATTTTTTAAGTTTGAATAGTGTGCCATTAACGGTTTAGGAGATATAGATTTTAGAGTGTGTCTATCTCGCCTTTTTTGGGTTTCGGACGCATTACATTTCCCCCCACTCCCACACCCCATGATCAATATTGAAAATTTTTCTGCAAATGGGTCTACTATCAGAGCTCTATAGAAATTCCAAGTTTCAGCTTCCTATCATTAGGGGTTACTGAGATCTAGAAACCAAAATTTTCGGTCTAAAACACTTCCCCTCCTTCCCCCTCACACCCCCACCCCTAAAAATTTGGTCACTTCAAGGAGCCTACCCCGTCTATTCGTTAAAAAAAAAATTTGCTACCCTCAAAATTTTTATTTTCACGTTTCATAACTAGTAGACGCGAAAAAAGCAAGAAAAATTTTCAGTCCGTCTGTCCGCCGTACGCAAGATCGTTTGGAAGCTCGTAGCTGCCAAACGATTTGAGATATTAAATTGAAATTTTTTTAACGAATAGACGGGGTAGACTCCTTGAAGTGACCAAATTTTTAGGGGTGGGGGTGTGAGGGGGGAAGGATGGGGAAGGAGGGGGAAGGAGGCTGAAGGAGGGGAAGGAGGGGGAAGGAGGGGGAAGGAGGGGGAAGTGTTTTAGACCGAAAATTTTGGTTTCTAGATCTCAGTAACCCCTAATGATAGGAAGCTGAAACTTGGAATTATCTCCTAAGCCGGTTATGGCACGCCATTTAAACTTAACTAATATTTGTAGTTATACTAGGTGAACACAATCAAGAAAAATTTTGGGTGGGGGAAGTTGTGTATGGCGGTGGGGGGTGAAAAACTTTAGATTACGATATCTCATGAACCAATTGCTCTAGAAAAATAAAATTCGGTTTGGGTATAAAGGTTGACAAATAAAGATTGATCAAAGTAAAATTTTTTAAGTGGAAGGTGTAGCATAGAAGTGGAGGGGATGAGAATTTTTCAAATCAAACACATTTCATATCTCAAGAACAGTTTAAGATAGATGCTTAGAATTTTTACCAGAAGTAGCGCTAATTAAACTCTAGTAGGGAAAATAGTTTTGTGGTTGAGGGTGTAGAGGGGGAGGGTGGGAGAAGGTGAAAAGGAAAAAGTTCCGATGCTTATATCTTGAAAACCTGTAATGATAAAAGCCTTTAACTTTGTATTTAGATAGAGCTATAGTAGAGAAATGTTGGCAAAATATAATTTTTTTCAGGGGTAGTATGCTATGGGGGTGGGGGGTGTTTCTCCTAACTATTAAACGGTTCATGCTAGAAAGTTGAAACTCGGTGTGTATATGTAAATCCACTAGAAAAGTAATTGTGATAAAAAAAATTTGAATATTCTTTGGCGTTCAGAAAGGGGGGCAAAAAAAATTATTTGTATATATAATATGGTATATATAAAATGCATATATTTTCACGATTTTCGTCATATCTACTAAATTCTATAATTCTTTCCATATATTGAATTTAATTTTATTCTAATGATTCTTCGTATGAATACCTAGAAAGCGTTTTCAAGGTTGTGGTGCAAGTGGGGGGTGTTTTTTCAATATATAGAACGGCTTAAGCTACAATGTTGAATCTCGGTGTGTATATCTAAATCAACTAGAAAAATAATTTTGAATAAAAAAAAAACGAATATCTATTGGCGTTCAGAAGGGGGGCAAAAAACATATCTGTGAAAATAGAATGCATATTTTCCCACGATTTTCGACATATCTACTACCTCGTCCCATATATTGAATTTAATTTTATTCTATGTATTCTCCATAATTGACCCCTAAGGGGGTGTAAAGTGATTGTGTACTTTTACTGTATTATTTATAATACAGTATTGTTATCGATTTTTAAAAAAAAAATTTGCTGCCCTCAAAATTTTTTTTTCCACGTTTCATGACTAGTAGACGCGAAAAAAGCAATAAAAATTTTCACTCCGTCTGTACGCCGTGCACCGTACGCCGTACGCCGTACGCCGTACGCCGTACGCCGTACGTCGACCGCCCCAAAATCTTTGAAGGCTCGTAGCTCTCAAACCAGTGGAGCTATTAAATTAAATTTTTTTCTAAGAATAGACTTGGTATACCCCTTGAATTGACATTATTTTCAGGGGAGGAGGTGTAAGGGGGAAGGCGGGGTAAGCGTTTTAGACGAAAAATTTAGGTTTCTAGATCTCAGGAACCGCTTGTGTTAGGAGGCTGAAACTTAGAATTTCTATAGAGCTTTGATAATGGACCCATTTGCAAAAAAAAAACAGATATGGGTGAAGGGGTGTGGGAGTGGAGGGAGAAATAATGCATCCGAAACACAAAAATGCCGAGATCGACAAATTCTAAAATCCATATCTCCTAAACCATTAATAGCACGCAATTAAAACTTAACAAATATCTGTAGTTATACTAGGAGAGTAGATTGAAACCAAATTTTTGGGTGGGGGTAGTGGCGTACGGAGGTGGGGGTGAAAAACTTTAGATTACGATATCTAACAAACCAATGGTACCAGAAAAACAAAATTTGGTTTGAGTATAAAGATTGATAAATAAAGATTGCTCAAAGTAAAATATTTGAAAGGGGTGGAGGAGCACGGAAGTGGGAGGGATTAGAATTTTTCAAAAACAACACGATTCATATCTCAATAACAGTGTAAGATGGATGTTTCAAATTTTTACCGGAAGTAGGCCTAATAAAACTCTAGTAGGGAAAAAAAGTTTGGGGGTGTGGGTGTCGAGGGTGAGGGTGGGGAAGGGTGAGAAAGAAAAAGTTTCGATGCTTATATCTTAAGAATCTATAATGATAGGAAGCTGAAACTTGGTATTTAGATAAAGCTATAGTAGTGGCATGGTGGAAAAATACATTTTGTTTTAGAGGTAGTATGGTACGGTGGTGGGGGGTGTTTTCCCTAACTTCAGAACGGCTTATGCTAGGAAGTTGAAACTCGGTACGTATGTGTAAATTAACTAGAAAACTAATTCTGATAAAAAAATTTGAATATTCATTGGCGTTCAGAAGGGGGGGCAAAAAAAAATATCGGTTAATATAAAATGCATATATTTTCACGATTTTCGTCATATCTACTAGGTCTTTCGAAATATTGAATTCATTTTTATTCTACGGACTCTTCATGTGAATACCTAGAATGTGTTTTCAAGATTTTTTGAAATTCAACCCCTAAGAGGGTGTAAACTGGTTGTACACTTTTTCATGAATTCCACCATGTTTCTCAGGTCTGATCAGATATCGAATATCTTTTTACTTCCCCAGGTTTGTTTAATAATCACCTATTTTTAAGTTTTGTTTTTTCAACCTCTAGACCGCATCCTGGAATATGACCCAATTATTTAATTCATATGTTACACCCTTTTCTAACCGCTTCCCGAACTTTTTGTTAGGTTTTCAGTCACATAGTAACATACACCGCATCCCCGAATTGAACGTGTTCTGAACTTCTGCCGGAAAAATAATACAGTTGCGCCCAGACTGTTGGCAGATTTTCTCATAAATTATTCCATATCTCTCAGATCCAATCAGATTTTCAATCCACGATCTTGTTCTTTTTGATAGGTTTTCAGTCACATAGTAGCCTCCACCGCATTTCAGAATTGAACGCGTTCTTAACTTCTACCGGAAAAATAATAAAGTTACGCCCAGATTGTTGGCAAATTTTTTTGAATTGGTCGGCACGATAACTCAGTCTGTTTTCAAAATTTTTCAATTTTTTTTTTTAAATTTTGATAACTGTTTTCTCTATAGTCTATCGAGAGCTTTTTTCAATTTTTTGCTTGGAAATTTTTTTATGAATTATTGAACACAAATTTTTCTTAAAAAAACTGATTACTAAAGTTTGAAATACTGTAACTTATTTATTTTGGAAAAAATTAAAAATTCCCTCCGAGAGACTATAACTACTACAATCTTTTACAAGATTCTTTTTCATTTTTGCAAATTGAATTATTTTTAGTGAAGTTATGATGCCGACCAGCAGTCGCCATGGTTTTCATAAGCAGTCCATTTATACCAGTAAAAAACAATGTTAATATTAAAAAATCTGCCAACAATCTGGGCGTAACTTTATTAGTTTTCCGGCAGAAGTAAGGAACGCGTTCAATTTTGAAATGCGGTGTAGGCTACTATGTGACTGAAAACCTATCAAAAAGAACAAGATCATGGAAGTGAAAATCTGATTGGATCTGAGAGATATGGAATAGTTTATGAAAAAGTACACAATCACTTTACACCCCCTTAGGGGTCACACTACCCTTAGGAGTCGAATTTCAAAAAAACCTTAAAATTTTTTCTAGGTATTCATACGAAGAATCCGTAGAATAAACATGAATTCAATATTTGGAAAGACCTAGTAGATATGACGAAAATCGTGAAAATATATGCATTTTATATTTATTATATTTACAAATATTTTTTTTTGCCCCCCCCCCCATCTTCTGAACGCCAATGAATATTCAAATTCCGAGTTTCAACATTGTAGCTAAAGTCGTTCCATATATAGGAAAAACACCCCCACTTGTACCATACTACCCTTAGGGGTCGAATTTCAAAAAACCTTGAAAACACTTTCTAGGTATTCATTTCTGGAAATGGGTCTACTATCAGAGCTCTATAGAAATTCCAAGTTTCAGCTTCCTAACATAAGGGGTTACTGAGATCTGGAAACCAAAATTTTCGGTCTAAAACACTTCCCCCTCCTTCCCCCTCCTTCCCCCTCCTTCCCCCTCACACCCCCACCCCTAAAAATTTGGTCACTTCAAGGCGCCTACCAATTTAATTTAATATCTCAAAGCGTTTGGCAGCTACGAGCCTCCAAACGATCTTGCGTACGGCGGACGCCGTACGGCGTACGGCATACGGCGTACGGCGGACAGACGGACTGAAAATTTTTATTGCTTTTTTTGCGTCTACTAGTTATGAAACGTGAAAATAAAAATTTTGAGGGTAGCAAATTTGTTTTTTTAAAAAATCAATCACAATACTTAATTATTAAAATAATAAAGTAAAAACAAAAAAATTTTTTTTTTTTCGATAATTGTATGTATACTAAGAAATGTGAGCCGAACAATAAATTTTTTTTTTCACCATATAACCTTCATAATAATTTTTCAAATTTACTCGATTTTCAGTGGTTTCAGAGTAATATAAGCCCTTAATGCAAAGCATAAAGGAAGACAGATTCGTGAAGAAAAATCTCTCGCGCTTACGCCAGAAGTAAAGTTAGGAAATCAGAAAAATTTACGAGATAATGCGACACAGACGAGGTTTGCTTTCAAAGAGGAAATGTCAGATCAAACTTCTCCGATTAAGAATCCCGATCCGTTTTACAGTATGGCTGAAGATATCTTTGAAGCAGGCGACATGACTTCACCAAAGTATAATAGCTCTAGCGCGGAAGAGATAACCCCGCCAAGGCGATCACTATCGCCTCGGTTCAACAGACGATTATCTGTAAGCGGTGTAGCTAAAAGCTTAAAACCGGCTTCAAGGTTTCGTAAGACTACTCCTGAAGTCAAGAGCGTGGATAAAGAATATAGAGTTATAACAGCTGATGACGGTATAACGCAGTATACTATACCGAGTGAAATGGAGGTTGATGAAGCTGCCCGACTAATAGACGAACTAAAGCAGAAAGAAGGAGCAGAAAATCCAACACAGAGAACGTCTGCCAAACAGCTTATATTAAAGCCTTCACGACTAGAAAATGCTTCATTAAGGACAGACGAACAGTACCCTATAGCTGTGCGTTTAACCCTTGAGTACCCGCGCAGCGGCACTCCGTGCCGCAAATTTACTAAACATGAATTTTCTTATCTGTCATTAAAAATCAATGACTGAGCGCTCTAGTATCTTTCAAGGACATGTCTAGGAACCACCACAAAAGATTTCAGATTTATCTAACATCTTATCAGTCTACATCAGGGAGTCAAACTGAACTGGTCTTATATATTTTCCATAAAAGTGTTGAAATTCTTGTTGGATAATTAAATTATCCAACAAGAATTTCAGTAATTAATTAACTAATTAATTAATGAATTAATTAATTACTATATTAATAATCAGTATAATAACCAACTGAAGGTCCAGGACCCGGATATCAGTCGATTTATAGTAGAAATATAGTTGCGGCACTGAGTGCCGCGCGCGTGTACTGGCGTAACATTCCGCTGCGCGTGTACTCAAGGGTTAAGAAGAAGAACTGAACGAACCGAAAGTGCACCAAATATTTTCTGGGAAAGAACTATTTAAAAATGCCTGTAAGCATAAGAGAAAACGAATTTTACATAGGCCTTCTAAGTAATAATTCTATGGGTATATACAATGAAAATACTTTATCGGCCTTCACAAATATACTTCCTAATGCCTGTAAGTTGGATGGTGGATGGACTGTTGGAATGACAGAAATTGCATTAGCAAATCGTAAATCGAGAACTGCTGAAAAGAAAGATGGAACGTGTCAAAGATGGTAGAAAAACGGAAGGTACTACTAAAGAGGCGAAGAGAGCTGCTACAGATGCACTTAAGATTAATGCTTTTGTAAAGCAAGTGCATGGTTTTACTTTATTATTTTAATAATTAAGTATTGTGATTGATTTTTAAAAAAAAAAGATTTGCTACCCTCAAAATTTTTATTTTCACGTTTCATAACTAGTAGACGCGAAAAAAGCAATAAAAATTTTCAGTCCATCTGTCCGCCGTACGCAAGATCGTTTGGAGGCTCGTAGCTGCCAAACGATTTGAGATATTAAATTGAAATTTTTTTAACGAATAGACAGGGTAGGCTGTTTAAAGTGACCAAATGTTTAAGTTTGTGGGTGTGAGGGGGAAGGAGGGGGAAGTGTTTTAGACCGAAAATTTTGGTTTCTAGATCTCAGTAACCCCTAATGATAGGAAACTGAAACTTGGAATTTCTATAGAGCTTTGATAGTAGACCCATTTGCAGAAAAATTGTTAATATTGGTCAAGGGGTGTGGGAGTGGGGGGAAATGTAATACGTCCGAAACCCAAAAAAGGCGAGATAGACACATTCTAAAATCCATATCTCCTAAACCGTTAATGGCAAACTATTCAAACTTTACAAATATTTGTAGTTATACTAGGAGAACAGAATCAAGAAAAATTTTGGGTGGGGAAGTTGTGTATGGGGGTGGGGGGTGAAAAACTTTAGATTACGATATCTCATGAACCAATTGCTCTAGAAAAATAAAATTCGGTTTGGGTATAAAGGTTGACAAATAAAGATTGATCAAAGTAAAATTTTTTAAGTGGGAGGTGTAGCATAGAAGTGGAGGGGATGAGAATTTTTCAAATCAAACACATATCAAATCTCAAGAACAGTGTAAGATAGATGCTTAGAATTTTTACCAGAAGTAGCGCTACTTAAACTCTAGTAGGGAAAATAGTTTTGTGGTTGACGGTGTAAAGAGGGAGGGTGGGGGAGGGTGAAAAGGAAAAAGTTCCGATGCTTATATCTTGAGAACCTGTAATGATATAAGCCTTAAACTTGGTATTTAGATAGAGCTATAGTAGAGAAATGTTGGAAAAATATAATTTTTTTAGGGGTAGTATGCTACGGGGGTGGGGGGTGTTTTTCCTAACTATTAAACGGTTCATGCTAGAAAGTTGAAACTCGGTGTGTATATATAAATCAACTAGAAAAGTAATTGTTATAAAAAAAATTTGAATATTCATTGGCGTTCAGTAAGGGGGACAAAAAAAATTATTTGTAAATATAATATATATAAAATGCATATATTTTCACGAATTTCGTCATATCTACTAGGTCTTTCCAAATATTGAATTCATTTTTATTCTACTGATTCTTCGTATGAATACCTAGAAAGCGTTTTCAAGATTGTGGTACAAGTGGGGGGTGTTTTTCCTATATATAGAACGGCTTAAGCTACAGAGTTGAAACTCGGTGTGTATATGTAAATCAACTAGAAAAACGATTTTGATTAAAAAAATATTCAAATATGTATTGGCGTTCAGAAGGGGGGCAAAAAAAATTATCTGTGAAAATAGAATGCATATTTTTTCACGATTTTCGTCATATATTCTAGCTCGTCCCAAATATTGAATTCATTTTTATTCTACGGATTCTTCGTATGAATACCTAGAAAGCGTTTTCAAGGTTTTTTGAAATTCGACCCCTAAGGGTAGTGTGGTACGGGTGTAGGGGTGTTTTTCCAATATATAGAATGGCTTAAGCTACAATGTTGAAACTTGGTGTGTATATCTAAATCAACTAGAAAAATAATTTTGAATAAAAAAAAACCAATATCTATTGGCGTTCAGAAGGGGGGCAAAAAAAATATCTGTGAAAATAGAATGCATATTTTACCACGATTTTCGACATATCTACTACCTCGTCCCAAATATTGAATTTAATTTTATTCTATGTATTCTCCATAATTGACCCCTAAGGGGGTGTAAAGTGATTGTGTACTTTTTCATAAATTATTCCATATCTCTCAGATCCAATCAGATTTTCACTTCCACGATCTTGTTCTTTTTGATAGGTTTTCAGTCACATAGTAGCCTCCACCGCATTTCAGAATTGAACGCGTTCTTAACTTCTACCGGAAAAATAATAAAGTTACGCCCAGATTGTTGGCAGATTTTTTTTATCTTTGCTTAACGACGCAGTTGATCCCTATTGGGCTGGTCATACCTTTGAAGCTTTTAAAGAGGGTTTGTGTAACTGCTTGGTAACTGATTCAACTCTTCGAGATATCCCTGATACTAGCAAAGATGAGCGACTTTTAAGACCAGAAGATTTCTCTTTGCACATTTACCAGGATAGTGAAGTTGCGAATATTGTAACCTTAGGAGCTTTCGAATATAAGTCTATATATCATCTTTTCAATAGTTATAATTGGGCAAATTCCCAGAGAAAAGCGCAATCATAAAGCCCTATTGCGCATGATAGACTAATACATACCTCCAGCACTCAGTATAAGTGAAAAGCTCGGGGAAAGTGTCCCGAAGAAGCTTGACTCTTTAAATTTAGAGATAAAAGACTTGAAGATTAAAATAGAGATAAAGTATCCGCTGCCAACGAAAATGAATATGAACGATTTAGTCGGCCTTTTTGTCGCGACTATACAGTTTGATGTTGAAACTATATCTGTTGCAGCTCGGAGGAGAAAATCAGATCATATTAGGAAAAAAATTCTTCAAACTTTAACTGACCTGGGTAAAGAGGCATCTACCTTTGAGATACCGCACAATTACGGATAAAAGTATAATATCGAATGTTCCCTATAAAAAACTATCCGATGGTACCCTGTTAACTACAGAAGTATAAGAGATCTTCATAGTGCACAATCAAATCGGAATGAATTCATCTCATACAAGGTATTCTTTAATTCAAAGCGGTGCTGGTTTGTCGGATAAAGGTGATATTTATCGATCGCCATTTATGTATATACCAGCGTGGAAGAGGTACCGGTAGCGTCTTCAGCGGATTACTACGTTATTTACGACCTTTAGTTCCCTCAGGCGTAAAAACTATTAAGGAGCAAGCTGTAAAGACTGGAAAAACAATATTATCAGAAGTAGGAAGTAAGCCTCTCAAAAACATTTTAAAGGAACAAGGACAAGCCACTACTCAAGAACTGATGCAAAAAGGTGTGTGAAAAAACTCTTTGACAGTATCGGTGGAGAGGGTATGAAAAGGTGTATGGCTAAAAAAGGGCTAATCCGTTTTCGATAGCACAGTTAAATACAACTCTTAAACGTAAAAAACCTACCAAGTCCAAGAAAAAATATATTAAAAAAAGTCCGGCAACGAGTAAAAATAAAAAATCTGCCAACAGTCTGGGCGCAACTGTATTATTTTTCCGGCAGAAGTTCAGAACGCGTTCAATTCGGGGATGCGGTGTATGTTACTATGTGACTGAAAACCTAAGCGGTTAGAAAAGGGTGTAAAATATGAATTAAATAATAGGGTCATATTCCGGGATGCGGTCTAGAGGTTGAAAAAAACAAAACTTAAAAATAGGTGATTATTAAACAAGCCTGGGGAAGTGAAAAGATATTCGATATCTGATCAGACCTGAGAAACATGGTGGAATTCATGAAAAAGTATACAACCAGTTTACACCCTCTTAGGGGTCGAATTTCAAAAAATCTTGAAAACTCTTTCTAGGTATTCACATGAAGAATCCGTAGAAAAAAAATGAACTCAATATTTGGAAAGACCTAGTAGATATGACGAAAATCGTGAAAATATATGCATTTTATACTAACCGAAATTTTTTTTTGCCCCCCCCCCTTCTGAACGCCAATGAATATTCGAATTTTTTTTTCATCAGAACTACTTTTCTAGTTAATTTACATATACGTACCGAGTTTCAACTTAACAGCATAAGCCGTTCTAAAGTTAGGAAAAACACCCCCCACCACCGTACCATACTACCCCTAAAAAAAAATTTATTTTTCCACCATGCCACTACTATAGCTCTATCTAAATACCAAGTTTCAGCTTCCTATCATTATAGATTCTTAAGATATAAGCATCGGATCTTTTTCTTTCTCACCCTTCCCCACCCTCACCCTCTACACCCACACCCCCAAACTTTTTTTCCCTACTAGGGTTTTATTAGGCCTACTTCTGGTAAAAATTTGAAGCAACCATCTTACACTGTTATTGAGATATGAAACGTTTTATTTTTGAAAAATTCTTATCCCCTCCACTTACGTACTCCCCCGCCCCCTTCAAAGATTTTACTTTGAGCAATCTTTATTTATCAAGCTTTGTATCCAAACCGAATTTTGTTTTTCTGGTCTCACTGGTTTGGGAAATATTGTAATGTTAAGTATTTCAACCCCCACCCCCGTACGTCACTACCCCCACCCAAAAATTTTGTTTCAATCTATTCTCCTAGTATAACTACAGATATTTGTTAAGTTTTATTTGCTTGCTATTAACGGTTTAGGAGATATGGATTTTAGAATGTGTCGATCTCGACTTTTTTGCGTTTCGGACGCATTGCTTCCCCCTCCACTCCCACACCCCTTCACCCATATCTGTTTTTTTTTTTTGCAAATGGGTCCATTATCAAAGCTCTATAGAAATTCTAAGTTTCAGCCTCCTAACACAAGCGGTTCCTGAGATCTAGAAACCTAAATTTTTCGTCTAAAACGCTTACCCCGCCTTCCCCCTTACACCTCCTCCCCTGAAAATAATGTCAATTCAAGGGGTCCACCAAGTCTATTCTTAGAAAAAATTTTAATTTAATAGCTCCACTGGTTTGAGAGCTACGAGCCTTCAAACGTTTTGGGGCGGTCGACGTACGGCGTACGGCGTACGGGGTACGGCGTACAGACGGAGTGAAAATTTTTATTGCTTTTTTCGCGTCTACTAGTCATGAAACGTGGACAAAAAAATTTTGAGGGCAGCAAATTTTTTTTTTTTAAAAATCGATAACAATACTGTATTATAAATAATACAGTAAAAATTTAAAAATAAAAAACCTAAGCGCGTATTGGATATATTCGACAAGTAAGGAGAACGGCCTCGTATAGAGTAATGTATGAAATCTGAATTAGATTTATTTAAGACATATTTTAAAAACCGAAGAAGTTTCTTACAAGCCGATAGCATCTCTTGATAGCTCTTCAGTTCTGGAATTCGTATCGCTTGGACATGGGGACACGAACCGTGATTTATCCAGTATCTACCTTCGCTTAAAAGTTCAGCTTATTAAGGCTAAAGGCGTAAAAGAAGAATTTTACACAAGGAACGAAAAAATCAAAGTTAAGAATGCAAAGGGTGATGAACGTGAAGAGTCAAGTGACCCAATCGGTGTAGTAACCAACCCAATGCATTCACTTTTTAGACAATGGAATGCAATGGCAGACCTATTGCGCAAACTGACAACAATTATCATTACAGAGCTTACATCGAGAATTACGGTAGAGATGCATCAACAACACATTTAGAATCTGTAGGATGGTACCTCGACCAAGCTGGGATGGAAATGATTGAAGATGGAAGTAAAAGCGGTGGTAGGCGGTAAGGAATTTAAAGAAGGATATCTCAAACGATCTGATTTGCTTTCGAAAAGTAATGTGGTGGAGTTTATGGGAAAGATTCACGGCGATTTGCTCAATCAAGATAAGTTACTTCTGAACGGGGTGGATTTCAGACTTTCACTGTCTCTGGAAAAACCCGAATTTTCCCTCTACTCAAAAGATGACGGACACTCTCGGACATGCAACAATGTATATGAACCATGTAACTGTCAACCCCAATATTTTAATGGCGCATGAAACTATTCTTCAACGTTCCAACGTGATATATCAGTACAAGCGCATCGAGGTAAAGAGTTATACATTACCAGCTAACAGTTCTGCCGAACTTGTTAATTTTCGGCATGGTAAATACATAGATAATGACGCCTACAGCGGTAAACAGACGAAGAATCCATTCAACTTTAAACACAATGGCCGCTATTCACAGTCGTCATAAAGTAGGCTTTAAGTTAGAGCTGACTTTAGTGTCATATAAATTATAGGACACTAAAGTCAGCTTTAACTTAAAGCCAACTTTATGACGACTGTGAATAGCGGCCAATGATATTACACGATTCAATTTATCCGTCAATGGAACCCAAGTTCCAAACCAAGCTTTAGAGTTTGATTACTCTCAGGAGAAACCTATAAGTACACGAGGGTACCTTTCACTATTTAAGGGTACAGGTATTCATTATTTCGACAAGGGTAACCAAATCTCAAAGAAATTCTTCGATAATGGATGCTTTCTAATGGCGTTCGATTTAACTGCAGGCAATTCATACGGGTCATCTTGTGGCGGCTTATTAAATTAAAATTAAAAGGATCGAAGAAAGGTTTAAGGAAGCGCTGGAAAAAAGTGTAACGTGTATAGTTTATGCCGAGTATGACGGAAGTCTTGAAATAGACAAACTTCGCGGAATTCATACTGATTTTTGAAAAGTATAAATATAACCCTTTAATCTCACGCTCTTCATATTACTCAGCGGACGGAGGAGAATAACAGAGATGGCCTATTGTGTTGTAAATGTCGAATATTTTAATGAAGGTGATCTAACCTTCTTTAAAAAGATTTCGTTTGCCGGTTTCTCATCGCAAAACAAATTATTCTCGAAGGAAATAACATATAAATATCCCACATCTTTTTCTAGCACAACAGATCAGACGGGAGCATTTGGAAATTTGGAACTTAAGCGCCTCGATGAAAGTCTTATTATGACATTAGCGAAATTTTCAACTGTTTTTGTTTATAGTGCAACAACAAGAGAATTCTTAGAAAGTTACACCACCAGTCACACTAAGATTATTGACATTGAGGCTGTCGCATCCTAAGAGCAAGTATGAACACGATCGAACTTGTTAATGACTGAAGGAAAAACGCAACTACAAGAAGACTATTCAAAAAATTATTCCCCTGCGATCGTCTACCTTATAAAATTAAAATGCCAGCATGTGTTATTGCAAATACCGACACCGCAGACAAAAAAGGTACTCATTGGGTAGCTTTTTAGTTTCCGAGGACAGGTCCTGATGTCCATCAAGCTAGCCCTTCTTTTTTCGAAAAAATGCAATTTCTCAATTGTGCTGATTTGTGCTCAATTTGTGCCGTTTGTGCTAGTAAAAAGAAATTATTTTACTTTCATTGATAGTTAATTATGAGCAAAATACAAAAAATCTGCCAACAATCTGGGCGTAACTTTATTATTTTTCCGGCAGAAGTTAGGAACGCGTTCAACTCTGAAATGCGGTGTAGGCTACTATGTGACTGAAAACCTATCAAAAAGAACAAGATCATGGAAGTGAAAATCTGATTGGATCTGAGAGATATGGAATAGTTTATGAAAAAGTACACAATCACTTTACACCCCCTTAGGAGTCAATTTTCAGAAAATCTTGAAAACACTTTCTTGGTATTCATATGGAGAATACATAGAATAAAATTAAATTCATTATTTGGGACGAGGTAGTAGATATGTCGAAAATCGTGGGAAAATATGCATTCTATTTTCACAGATAATTTTTTTTGCCCCACTTCTGAACGCCAATAGATATTCGTTTTTATTCAAAATTATTTTTCTAGTTGATTTAGATATACACACCGAGTTTCAACATTGTAGCTTAAGCCGTTCCATATATAGGAAAAACACCCCCACTTGTACCACACTACCCTTAGGGGTCGAATTTCAAAAAACCTTGAAAACCCATTCTAGGTATTCATACTAAGAATCCGTAGAATAAAAATGAATTCAATATTTGGAAAGACCTAGTAGATATGACGAAAATCGTGAAAATATATGCATTTTATATATTTTATATTAACAAATAATTTTTTTTGCCCCCCTTTCTAAACGCCAATCAATATTCAAATTTTTTTTTATCACAATTACTTTTCTAGTTGATTAACATATACACACCGAGTTTCAACTTTCTAGCATGAACCGTTTAATAGTTAGGAAAAACACCCCCTACCCCCGCAGCATACTACCCCTAAAAAAAATTATATTTTTTAAACATTCCGCTACTATAGCTCTATCTAAATACCAAGTTTAAGGCTTATATCGTTACAGGTTCTCAAGATATAAGCATCGGAATTTTTTCCTTTTCACCCCCCCCACCCTCCCCCTCTACACCCTCAACCCCAAATTTTTTTCCCTGCTACGGTTTAATTAGCGCTACTTCTGGTAAAAATTCTAAGCATCTATCTTAAACTGTTCTTGAGATATGAAATGTGTTTGATTTGAAAAATTCTCATCCCCTCCACTTCTATGCTCCACCTCCCACTTAAAAAATTTTACTTTGATCAATCTTTTTTTGTCGATTTTTATACCCAAACCGAATTTTATTTTTCTAGAGTAATTGGTTCATGAGATATCGTAATCTAAAATTTTTCACCCCCCACCCCCATACACAACTTCCCCCACCCAAAATTTTTCTTGATTGTGTTCTGCTAGTATTACTACAAATATTTGTTAAGTTTGAATAGTGTGCCATTAACAGTTTAGGAGATATGGATTTTAGAATGTGTCTATCTCGCCTTTTTTGGGTTTCGGACGCATTACATTTCCCCCCACTCCCACACCCCTTGATCAATATTGACAATTTTTCTGCAAATGGGTCTACTATCAGAGTTCTATAGAAATTCCAAGTTTCAGCTTCCTAACCTTAGGGGTTGGAAACCAAAATTTTCGGTCTAAGACACTTCCCCCTCCTTCCCCTCACACCCCTAAAAATTTGGTCACTTCAAGGAGTCTACCCCGTCTATACGTTAAAAAAATTTCAATTTAATATCTCAAAGCGTTTGGGAGCTACGAGCCTCCAAACGATCTTGCGTACGGTGGACGCCGTACGGCGTATGGCGGACAGACGGACTGAAAATTTTTATTGCTTTTTTCACGTCTACTAGTTATGAAACTTGAAAAAAAAAATTTTGAGGGTAGCAAATTTTTTTTTTAAAAAAATCAATCACAATACTTAATTATTACAATAATAAATGGCTGCTTTTTTATAAAAAATTTCATTTCGCAATTGTGCTGATTTATACTCAATTTGTTCCGTTTGTGCAAGTAAAAAGAAATTATTTTACTTCAGTCGATAAAAAGTTACGACCATGTACTAAAAATAGCGTTAAGTTAGCCCTGCTTTTTTCGAAAAAATGTAATTTCTCAATTGTGCTGATTTGTGCTCAATTTGTGCCGTTTGTGCTAGTAAAAAGAAATTATTTTACTTTCATTGATAATTAATTATGACCAAAATACTTAAACCCCTCTTTTTCGAAAAAATATAATTCAGAAATTGTGCTCGAATTGTGTTAAAAATAAATTATTTTACTTTAGTCGAGAACTCCGATGATGTACTAAAAATTATGTTAAGCTAGCCCTTTCATTTTGGAAAAGTAGTAATTTCGCAATTGTGCTGAAATTGTACCGTACTTCATTTATACCTTTATTTCAGCTGAGGGTACCGGTCAAAAACACTTTCCTTAACCACCCTGTATCTCCACAGATATTGAAAATTGACCTGTGTGGCACACGGGGTACCAAACACCCTGTATAAAGGAATTTTCAGAACTTGTGAGGAACTGACTACCCAGAACTCTGAAAATATCGACCGGATTTCTGAGAAAAAAAGATCACGTGCACTACTTAGAAAATTTTTCAGTCTGTGAGAAAAAAAATTACTAGTTAGGGTTCTGGTGTTTTAAGATAGAGTTCTGTCGATAACACGTTATCAACATTTACGCTAACTGTTGATGAAAAAAAGTTATAGCGCATTGAAATAAAATTTTTTCGAGTGATTGAAATGAAACGTTTTGCCTGTACGGGATGGGGTAGTTCTGGTTAGAGTTCCGTTTGCCCCCCAAAGAGTTTTATCGATTACACCTTATGAGCATTTACGCTAACTGTTAAGAATTTTCGATTTTACTTATGGGTAAGTTTTTGCGCGTTTATACATACGTTCGTGTAGTCATTTTACTTTATAATTAATAATACAGTATTGTTATCGATTTTAAAAAAAAAAATTTGCAACCCTCAAAATTTTTTTTTCCACGTTTCATGACTAGTTGACACGAAATAAGTAATAAAAATTTTCACTCCGTCTGTCCGCCGTACGTCGTACGTCGACCGCCCCACGCAAAATCCTTTAAAGGCTCGTAGCTCTCAAACCAGTGGAGCTATTAAATTAAAATTTTTTCTATGAATAGACCGGGTAGATCCCTTGAATTGACATTATTTTCAGGGGAAGGGGTGTGAGGGGGAAGGTGGGGGAAGCGTTTTAGACGAAAAAATTTGGTTTCTAGATCTCAGCAACCGCTTATGTTAGGAGACTGAAACTTGAAATTTTCATAGAGCTTTGATAGTGGACACATTTGCGAAAAAATTACTGATATGGATGAAGGGGTGTGGGAGTGGAGGGGGAAGCAATGCGTCCGAAACGCAAAAAAGTGGAGATCTACACATTCTAAAATCTATATCTCCTAAACCGTTAATAGCAAGCAATTAAAACTTAACAAATATCTGTAGTTATACTAGGAGAGTAGATTGAAACAAAATTTTTGGGTGGGGGAAGTGGCGTACGGGGTTGGGGGGTGAAAAACTTTAGATTACGATATCTTACAAACTAATGGCACCAGAAAAACAAAATTCGGTTTGAGTATAAAGCTTGATAAATTAAGATTGCTCAAAGTAAAGTATTTAAAGGGGGCAGGGGAGCACGGAAGTGGAGGGGATATGAATTTTTCAAAAATAACACGTTTCATATCTCAAGAACGGTGTAAGGTAGATGTTTCAAATTTTTACCAGAAGTGGGCGTAATAGAACCCTAGTAGGGGAAGAAAATGGTTGGTTTTGTGGGTGTAGAGGGTGAGGGTGGGGAAGGGCGAGAAAGAAAAAGTTCCGATGCTTATATCTTAAGAACCTATAATGATAGTAAGCTGAAACATGATATTTAGATAGAGCTATGGTATTGGCACGGTGGAAAATTAATTTTTTTTTAAGGGGTAGTATGGTACGGGGGTGGGAGGTGTTTTTCCTAACTTTAGAACGGCTTATGCTAGAAAGTTGAAACTCGTTACGTATATGTAAATCAACTACAAAAGTAGCTCTAATAAAAAAAAATGCAAATATCTATTGGCGTTCGAAATGGAGGGTTAAGAAAATGGTATGTGAAAATAAAATGCCTATATTTTCACGATTTTCGTTATATCTACTAGGTCTTTCTAAATATTGAATTCATTTTACTTTATTAGTAATAATACAGTATTGTTATTGATTTTCAAAAAAAAAAAATTTGCTGCCCTCAAAATTTTTTTGTGTACATTTCATGACTAGTAGACACGGAAAAAGCAATAAAAATGTTCACTCCGTCTGTCCGCCGTACGCCGTACGCCGTCCGCCGTACGCCGTCCGCCGTACGCCGTCCGCCGTACGCCGTCCGCCGTACGCCGTATGCCGTCCGCCGTACGCCGTCCGTCGACCGCCACAATCCTTTGAAGGCTCGTAGCTCTCAAACCAGTGGAGCTATTAAATTCAAATTTTTTCTAGGAATAGACTGGGTAGACCCCTTCAATTGACATTATTTTCAGGAGTGTGAGAGGGAAGGTGGGGGAAGCGTTTTAGACGAAAAATTTTGGTTTCTACATCTCAGCAACCGCTTATGTTAGGAGACTGAAGCTATAAAGCTTTGATAGTGGACCCATTTGAAAAAAAGTTGATGATATGGGTGAAGGGGTGTGGGAGTAGAGGGGGAAGCAATGTGTCCGAAACGCAAAAAAGTGAAGATCTACACATTCTAAAATCTATATCTCCTAAACCGTTAATAGCAAGCAGTTAAAACTTGACAAATATCTGTAGTTATACTAGGAGAGTAGATTGAAACAAAATTTTTGGGTGGGGGTAGTGGCGTACGAGGGTGGGTGTAGTGGCGTACGAGGGTGGGGGTGAAATACTTAACATTACGATATCTCCCAAACCAGAGGCACCAGAAAAACAAAATTCGGTTTGGATATAAAGTTTAATAAATAAAGATTGCTCAAAGTAAAATCTTTGAAGGGGGCGGGAGAGTACGTAAGTTGAGGGGATAAGAATTTTTCAAAAATAACACGTTTCATATCTCAATAACAGTGCAAGATGGATGCTTCAAATTTTTACCAGAAGTAGGCCTAATAAAACCCTAGTAGAGGAAAAAAAATTGGGGGTGTGGGTGTAGAGGGTGAGGGTGGGGAAGGGCAAGAAAGAAAAAATTCCGATGCTTATATCTTAAGAATCTATAGTGATAGGAAGCTGAAACTTGGTATTTAGATAAAGCTATAGTAGTGGCATGGTGGAAAAATACATTTTTTTAGGGGTAGTATGGTACGGTGGTGGGGGGTGTTTTTCCTAACTTTAGAACGGCTTATGCTAAGAAGTTGAAACTCGGTACGTATTTGTAAATTAACCAGAAAAGTAGTTCTGATAAAAAAAAATTCGAATATTCATTGGCGTTCAGAAGGGGGGGGGGGGCAAAAAAAATTATCAGTATTTATAAAATGCATATATTTTCACGATTTTCGCCATATCTACTAGGTCTTTTAAAATATTGAATTCATTTTTAATTCTACGAATTCTTCATATGAATACCTAGAATGTGTTTTCAAGATTTTTTGAAATTCGACCCCTAAGAGGGTGTAAACTGGTTGTATACTTTTTCATGAATTCCACCATGTTTCTCAGGTCAGATCAGATATCGAATATCATTTCACTTCCCCAGGCTTGTTTAATAATCACCTATTTTTAATTTTTTTATTTTTCAACCTCTAGACCGCATTCCGGAATATGACCCAATTATTTAATTCATATGTTACACCCTTTTTTAACCGCTTTTTGTTAGGTTTTCAGTCATATAGTAACATATGCCGCATCCCCCAATAAACCACGTTCCGAACCTCTGCCGGAAAAATAATAAAGTTGTGCCCAGACTGTTGGCAAATTTTTTATACTCTAGATGAACATAGAGAGTTTTATAAGTTAAATCCAGCCCGAAAAGTTTGTAACGCATAGAACCGAGCCTCGGACGAAAAATTTTTTTAAAGTAGTTTGTGTTTATTTTTGGCCCAAACCTCCAAATCCGTTTGCTGTCCGTCCGTCCGTCCGTCCGTTTTCACGATAACTGAAGAACGCGTTGACCTAGGAAGTTGAAATTTTGTCACATCTTGTTAAATGGAAAAAGTAAGGCTAAGTTCGTTAGTGGGCGATATCCTTCCACTTCTTCGGGAACCTCCCATACAAGATTCCTTAAAACACGTTTTCATAATTATCGCTCGAATGCTTCAAGTTAGGAACTTGAAACTTTGAGCACTTAAAGTTTACAATGTTTGAAGTGAAATTTCCGAATATGGGTTAAATCGAATGAGTCCTTCGTGTAGCAGCCTCGAAAAGTCCTTCAAAAATGTAAGCTTGGTACTGAATCCACTGTAACTCCAGAACGAGTTAAAGCAGGGATTTAAAATTTTACACGAATTAGTTTAATACCAAAACCAAGGCGGATTTCAATAATTAGTACCATGCGTCGACTCATTTGGATAGCTGTCATACAAAAGTCCTCAAAACACGTGTTCACCTGTATTACACAATAACTTTAGGACGATTCAAGTTACGACTTTGAAATTTTGTACACTTTAATTTTATAATAGCCGCAGCTGAAACAATTAATAAGAAAAATATCCCATAAGTCCTTCATGTAGTTGCTATACAAAAATTCTATAAAATGATCTAACTTAATTTATGGAACTCACAATAAATCAAAAAATCGGGTAGCCACTATACAATACCTGTAAGTAAAAGGTCGTGTAATAATTGCTTTTGCACTCCTCATTCTTTTGATATATTTCCAACTAAAATATAAATCGGAGTTCAGTATTTCATCTAGAGTATCATACGATTGGTTTGCAGCCGATCGTGACTGCGTTATGTTTATTCTACGGATTCTTCATATGAATACCTAGAATGAGTTTTCAAGATTTTTTGAAATTCGACCCCTAAGGGGGTGTTAAGTGGTTGTATACTTTTTTATGAATTCCGGAATATCTCTCAGGTCTGATTAGATATCACATCCACGGGCTTGTTTAACAATCACCAATTATTTTTGTTTATGGATTCTTCATATAAATACGTAGAATGTGTTTTCAAGATTTTTTGAAATTCGACCCCTAAAAGGGTGTAAAGTGGTTGTATACTTTTTCATAAATTCCACCATATCTCTCAGGTCAGATCAGATATCGAATGTCTTTTCACTACCAGAGGCTTGTTTAATAATCACCTAATTTTAAGTTTTTTTCTTTTTCAACCTCTAGACTGCATCCCGGAATATGACCCAATTATATAATTCATATGTTACACCCTATTTTAACCGCTTCCCGAACTCTTTTTTAGGTTTTCAGTCACATAGTAGCCTACGCCGCACCCCCGGATTGAACGCGTTCTGAACTTCTGCTGGAAAAATAATAAAGTTGCGCCCAGACTGTTGGCAGATTTTTTATGTGTATGTAGAGTAGTGCGTGGCTCGATGGGACATCATCGGGTCGATCGATTGAATAAGGGGTGAGACGAAGCTGAATATGATGGTTATATTTATCTGATCTTATCTTTTTTCAGTGACGCCATTTTAAAATACAATAAAGAACAACGAATAAATAATATATTTGTTCATTGTTTGACGAGCTCAACATTTGTAAATTATACTGACGATCTTAGAACGCTTTACTTTATTATTTTAATAGAATAGTATTGTGATAGATTTTTTAAAAAAAAAAAACTTGCTACTCTGAAAAATTGTTTTAAGACGTTTCATAACTAGTAGACACGAAAAAAGCAATAAAAATTTTCAGTCCATCTGTCCGCGGCACGCAAAATCGTTTGAAGGCTCGTAGCTCCCAAACGCTTAGAGATATTAAGTTGAAATTTTTTTTACAAATAGACGGGGTAGGCTCCTTGAAGTGACCAAATTTTTAGGAGTGTGGTATGAGCGGAAGCGTTTTAGACGGATAATTTTGGCTTCTAGATCTCAGCAACCACTTTTGATAGGAAGCTGAAACTTAGAAAAATTGTCAATATTGATCAAGGGGTGTGGGTGTGAGGGGAAAAATAATGCGTCCGAAACGCAAAAAAGCCGAGATAGACACATTCGAAAATCCATATCTCTTAAACCGTTAATGGCACACTATTCAAACTTATGAAATATTTGTAGTTATGCTAGGAGACAAGATTGGAAACAAATTTTTGAGTAGGCGCAGTGACGTACGGGGGAGGGGGTTGAAAACTTTAGATTACGATATCTCCTGTACACACTGCTCTAGAAAAATAAAATTCGGTATCGGTGTAAAGGTCGACAAATGAATAATGATCAAAGTAAAATGTTTTATGTGGACGGTGGAGCACAGAAGTGGAGGGGATAAGTATTTTTCAAAAAAAGCACATATCATATCTCAAGAATAGTGTCAGATAGATGCTCAAATTTTTTACCAGAAGTAGCGCTAATTGAACCCTGATGAAGAAATTTTGAAGATGTGAGTGTAAAGTTTCGATGCTTATATCTTAAGAACCTGTAATGATGTAAGCCTTAAACTTGGTGTTTAGATAGAGCTATAGTAGCGGCATGTTGGAAAAATATAATTTTTTTAAGGGTAGTATGGCACGGGGGTGGGGGGTGTTTTTCTTAACTTTTGAACGGCTTATGCTAGAAAGTTGAAACTTGGTGTGTACATGTTCACAAGGGGGGCCAAAATTATAATCAGAGAAAGAAGAAAGCATATTTTTCCATGATTTTCGTCATATCTACACCCTGTAATTTCCAAAATATTTTATTCTACGAATTCTTCATATGACTACCCAGAAGGGTTTTGAAGATTTTTGAAATTCGACCTTTAAGGGGGTGTAAATATATTTTATACATTTTCGTGAATTCTTTCATATCTCTCAGGCCTGATCTGATATCGAATATCTTTTAACTTCCACGGGCTTGTTTAATAAACACCTATTTACAAGTTTTTGATTCAGATTTAGATTCAGATTCGGATTTAGATTCAGCTGGTATAGTTATTTGGTGTAATTTTTGCATTTGAAGAATCTCGACCTGCGAGTTGTATGGGAGGTCCTAGAAAAGACATAGCGCAAAAATCAAATTTACCAAATTCCGGGAGCGCATAAATCATGTATCGATCGTGCATGATTACTTAGTACGATTTCGCATTGGTCGTGTAGGCATTTCTGTTTTACTGTTTCGGAATTGACGATTTGTATGGGAGGTCCTTCAAAGGATGCAGTGCGAATATTACGAATTGCAGATTCTAAAAGCGCATAGCGCATAAATCATAGATTCAGCTGGTATAGTTATTTGATGTAATTTTTGCATTTGGAGAATCTCGACCTGCGAGTTGTATGGGAGGTCCTAGAAAGGACATAGCGCAAAAATCAAATTTACCAAATTCCGGGAGCGCATAAATCAAGTATTGATCGTGCATGATTACTTTGTACGATTTCACATTGGTCGAGTAGGCATTTCTGTTTTACTGTTTCGGAATTGACGATTTGTATGGGAGGTCCTTGACAGGACGCAGTGCGAAAATCGCAAATTGCAAATTCAAAGAGCATATAAATCATAGATTTAGCTGGTATAGTTATTCGGTGTAATTTTTGCTTTTAGAGTATCTCGACCGTTGGGAGGTCCTTGAAAGAACATAGCGCAAAAATCAGTTGTAATGAATTCTAAAAGCGCATAAATAGCACATAATTCCTGTGTATTTATTTTTTAAATTTTTTCATATTTTAGGGGTGGGGGGGGGGGGGGCTGGCTTGCCGTCCAATCAGCCCCTACTTTTAAATGATTTATCCTTACTAAACGAAAGGTTCGCAAACATTTTTTCTTCGTGTGCGTTGAAGAGCACATAAATAGCGCATAACTCTGTAATTTTTTCATTAAGTTTGGATGAAGTGGGGAGGCCCAGCTGGGCGGACGTGAACTATGTGGGAGGCAAACAGAACTCTCAAATTTTTTTCAAATTTTGCAGCAGGTGGGGCCAGCTTCACACACGTGGCTAAATTGCTAACCTTGGATGGTATTCGGATATAGTGATGTACCACCAACCTCTGGTTCTCCAAAACTTGCATCTACATATATTCTTATACATCAGATTAGAGTCACTTCATACGAACTAACACAAACATCCATTATCTTGAGTACGGACAATGTGTGTTTCATTTGAAACCAGTACATTTGAAATTTTTTTGCAGTTGTCTCGATTTTTCATTTTAAGGATCTCCACTAAAGTGGATAAACGCTGTATTTAGTTGACATTTCATGAGACATATCTCGATTCCGTGAAACGTCCATCAAAATCTATGCTACACGTATACACACTAAAACTATGCCACTTAAGAAACCTGCGATTTTTTAACTTCGCAGGTTTTTAGTACTAAATATGTATCAAAAGTGGTGATTGTCCGTACTCATGATAGTGGATGTTTGTGTTAGTTCTTATACAGTGACTCTACATCAGATATGTTAAATATAGTTGCGAGCTAGGAGTTCGTCGGAATTTCATATAAAACAAATTCGCTTAAAATCAAAATAAGTGATAATTTATTAATCGCACATTAATTCTATTCGCACACTATCCGCACTGTATGGCAATACCGCTAGCTTTTGTATAGCACTTGATCACACTCTAGTGAACGCTTTCCACCAATACGGCCGCGTACTAGTTGACTGTCAAAGCCCACGTAATAAAAATTACTATGTTGGCTGTACTCTAGAGCTAGACCGTTCTTGAATCTTCATTTGGTGGTGTATGTGGAATGTTCTAGCGAGCATGGAAGCTTTCGATCTTGATCTTCTGCGATGTTATGGTGCATACGAGAATATTCGATCAGAAGGTGTTACCATTCCATTTGTTCCACCCTTTTATACTTTAACTACGCTTTTGATTGGTCAACTTTGCACCAGGTATACGGCTGTTGCTGTTTCTGTTCTGCGAAACCGATCGAGTTGCGCGGCTGCCTGGTTTACATGTAACACTACGATACGTATGACATATTTCATTTTATATATTTTACCTTTGCTTTACCACTGGAAAGCCGCGTCGAGAGGGTTAACATAATTTTTTGTAGTAAGTAATTATTGACTAAAGTATAAGTTTTTACCTTCATGGTACAGTACGGCACAATTTCAGCACAATTGCGAAATTACTACTTTTCCAAAATTACAGGGCTAACTTAACATAATTTTTAGTACATCATCGGAGTTCTCGACTAGCACAATTTCTGAATTATATTTTTTCGAAAAAGTATTTTGGTCATGATTAATTATCAATGAAAGTAAAATAATTTCTTTTTACTAGCACAAACGGCACAAATTGAGCACAAATCAGCACAATTGCGAAATTACATTTTTTCGAAAAAAACATTGCTAACTTAACGCTATTTTTATTTATTTTATGGTCGTAACTTTTTAAGTAAAATAATTTCTTTTTACTAGCACAAACGGCACAAATTGAACACAAATCAGCACAATTGAGAAATTACATTTTTTCGAAAAAAAGCAGGGCTAACTAACCGCTATTTTTAGTACATGGTAGTAGCTTTTTGTCGACTGAAGTAAAATAATTTCTTTTTACTAGCACAAACGGCACAAATTGAGTACAAATCAGCACAATTGCGAAATGAAATTTTTTATAAAAAAGCAGGGCTTACTTATCGACATTTTTAGTATTTTGCTCATAATTAATTTTCAATGAGAGTAAAATAATTTCTTTTTACTAGCACAAACGGCACAAATTGAGTACAAATCAGCACAATTGCGAAATTAAATTTTTTATAAAAAAAGCAGGGCTAACTTAACGCCATTTTTAGTATTTTGCTCATAATTAACTATCAATGAAAGTAAAATAATTTCTTTTTACTAGCACAAATCAGCACAAATGCGAAATTACATTTTTTCGAAAAAAGCAGGGCTAACTTGATGGAAATGAGGTCCTGCTGAATTTTTTGACTCTTTTGGCAGATATCCCAACAATATATATATTAAAAAAAAAATTGTATACCAGCTCCAAATTTTTATAAATAGTAAAAAACGATTACCAAGTGCATACTTCTCGACTTGCGGAAATTACTGCTGTGTAAACATATATTCTCGTTGCAGGGGTAAGGATCTAAAGTTTTTTCTGAATCAGTTTTCATCAAAAGATTTTCGAGACAACGACGCCAAGGTGGTTAACTTATACCATCATATGTTTTCATCAGGTGCTAACCAGAATGGTGGGTTGTCACGTAACCAGTATTACAAATCGGAGGCAGCGAGTATAAAAGCATCAGCTTAAGGGGGTCATCCCGTGTGCTGGATCTTTTTTTACGCCATTTTTGAAAATTTGTTCTGGCGAACTTAATAATGATAGAACTGTGAAATTTATACCATATATACTTTTTTAAAAACGGCTTGATGAATCACAATTATCCTAGTTTGGAGACTGTATATATTAGTATTTAATAAGTTCACCAAATTTCAAAGAAATCCGTTCGATAGATTTCGAGGAATTGTGTCTACCGATTTCAAAACTACCATTTTGAAAAAACGCGACTAAACTTTTCATTATATATGAAGCGACAAAGGAGCTTAGAGAATATAACGGCCTGTAACTTCCAAATGGCTCCGAATATCGGAATATCACTCCACCCACATATTCTACACTATATTTGGATATAATTTATGCTAAAACCAAAAAATCGATTTTTGGAAACCGTCACACGGGATGACTCTCTTAAGCCACTCGACTTTCAGTTTTTCTTTAAAAATCTACCAGACAATATGAATTCACCTATTACGAAAGTGGAGAATGACAAGAAGAGACGTGTCGCTAACAAAAGAAAAAAGTTAGTCAATGCGGATGAATCAGCTATTAAGAAACCATGCAAGCAGAGAAGGTCCGAGGTCCCTGGTGAAGGTGCTGTACTGAACTACACCTACTATTTGGACGGCTGCCAGAACCGAAAGGTTGTATTAGGATTTGACCCATTCACATTTGAGGCAAAAATAATCTTCAGCTACCCTGGGCGCTTTTCTGTGTCAACGAACTACTCCGGATGGGCATCGCTGTACAATCATCTGATCAGTCTGAAACATGAAAATAACGAAGCCACTCAAGCGGTTTAAGCGGGGGTAAAAAAGGAATTCGTGATACCGGTCGAGAAAAGCAGTATCCGACTATCATCGCAAAATCTTTTAAATTTGTTCGAAAAAATGGATTTCTTCAATATCGTCATGTTTCACAACAACAACGCTTCTGAAAGTGTTGGGGATTATTTCAACCAATACGCGACTAAATGCAAGGAAAAAGATTTATTACAACTATCGAGTGCAGACTTTTTTATTCCATCACGCTCCTCATATGTACACATAAACTATTCTCGACTTTTTTTATCAAATTCGGTGGTTTTGTAGCGCCAGAATTATTTTTAATATAACGATTTGTTAATAAAAACATTAAATTAAAAAGCTTTTGTTTTCTTTTATATATAAACTTTATTCATTAACATAAATAGATAAATGTCTACACAGTTCTGTACAGCACAACGTGTAGGTCGAGCTTGGCTGTGATTTTTACAGATTGTGTGAAAATGCTGTAGCTCAGTTAATTTTGGAATATCAAGTTGTATTATTTCAGCGTCTGGCAAGTATCTTCTGATGAAACTCTCTTTCACAAGACCTTTTACCAGGGACGTCATTTCAGTTTTTTCCAGGGGGGCGGGGGGGGGGGGCAAGATGTTATGAATGTATATATTTTTATATGTAAAAATACATATGTTATATTTAATATATGAAAATACAAAATTCAGGAGGGGGAGGGCAAATGCTTCGCTATCTGGGGGTATTCCTTCAGTATTGGCTGAACGAGGTCATTGTGATCAAAACGTGATATACCTATCAATAATTGACACATCATTTTTTGGTAATGCTTCTGAATGAACTTTATCTTTCACATTTTAGTCTAGCTTCTTACTAGCTTCTTGCTCGGAATCAAAAATTTGTTTTAATTTGTTTCATTTGGGTTTGGTACACTTTTTCTTTTCAAAAAGTTATACATCGACGACTGTATTGATTTTACTGTTTTGTTTATAATACAGTATTGTTATCGATTTTTAAAAAAAAAAAATTTGCTGCCCTCAAAATTTTTTTTTCCACGTTTCATGACTAGTAGACGCGAAAAAAGCAATAAAAATTTTCACTCCGTCTGTACGCCGTACCCCGTACGCCGTATGCCGTACGTCGACCGCCCCAAAATCTTTGAAGGCTCGTAGCTCTCAAATCAGTGGAGCTATTAAATTAAAACTTTTTCTAAGAATAGATTAGGTAGACCCCTTGAATTGACATTATTTTCAGGGGAGGAGGTGTAAGGGGGAAGGCGGGGTAAGCGTTTTAGACGAAAAATTTAGGTTTTTAGATCTCTGGAACCGCTTGTGCTAGGAGGCTGAAACTTGGAATTTTTATAGAGCTTTGATAATGGAACCATTTGCAAAAAAAACAGATATGGGTGAAGGGGTGTGGGAGTGGAGGGGGAAATAATGCGTCCGAAACGCAAAAATGCCGATATCGACCAATTCTAAAATCCATATCTCCTAAACCATTAATAGCAAGCAATTAAAACTTAACAGATATCTGTAGTTATACTAGGAGAGTAGATTGAAACAACATTTTTGGGTGGGGGTAGTGGCGTACGGGGGTGGGGGTGAAAAACTTTAGATAACGATATCTCACAAACTAATTGGACCAGAAAAACAAAATTCGGTTTAATTATAAAGATTGATAAATAAAGATTGCTCAAAGTAAAATATTTGAAGGGGGTGGAGGAGCACGGAAGTGGGAGGGATTAGAATTTTTCAAAAATAACACGATACATATCTCAATAACAGTGTTAGATGGATGTTTCAAATTCTTACCAGAAGTAGGCCTTATATAACCCTAGTAGGCAAAAAAAGTTTGGGGTGTGGGTGTAGAGGGTGAGGGTGGGGAAGGATGAGAAAGAAAAAGTTCCGATGCTTATATCTTAAGAATCTATAATGATAGGAAGCTGAAACTTGGTATTTAGATAGAGCTATAGTAGCGGCATGTTGGAAAAATTAAATTTTTTTTAGGGGTAGTATGGTACGGTGGTGGGGAGTGTTTTTCCTAACTTTAGAACGGCTTGTGCTAGGTAATTGAAACCCGGTACGTATATGTAAATTAACTAGAAAAGTAATTCTGATAAAAAAAAATTCATATATTCATTGGCGTTCAAAAGGGGGGGCAAAAAAAATATCGGTTAATATAAAATGCATATATTTTCACGATTTTCGTCATATCTACTAGGTCTTTCGAAATATTGAGTTCATTTTTATTCTACGGATTCTTCATGTGTTTTCAAGATTTTTTGAAATTCGATCCCTAAGAGGGTGTAAACTGGTTGTATACTTTTTCATGAATTCCACCATGTTTCTCAGGTCTGATCAGATATCGAATATCTTTTCACTTCCCCAGGTTTGTTTAATAATCATCTATTTTTAAGTTTTGTTTTTTTCAACCTCTAGACCGCATCCCGGAATATGACCCAATTATTTAATTCATATGTTACACCCTTTTCTTACCGCTTCCCGAACTTTTTGTTAGGTTTTCAGTCACATAGTAACACACACCGCATCCCCGAATTGAACGCGTTCTGAACTTTTGCCGGAAAAATAATACAGTTGCGCCCAGACTGTTGGCAATATCAGTCTGAAATAGACAAAAGTAAATACCCGAGCTCTTTTTTGATTTTATTTTTAATTTCTTCGTAATATAAACACAAAAATATCTTATATCTTTATATTATTTTTTTTTTTTAATTTCTCATGCATGAAGGAAACAATATATAACTTTATCTTGTTCGAGGCTCCGATCTATGAGTTTCTAATTTTTGGGTAGAATTAAACTTAAACCCTCAGATTTCCTTTAGAGCCTAAAAACTTTAAAGAAATACATTTTTGACTCCAAGCGGTCATATATTTGCAAATGTTACATTATAAAAAGAAGAAATTTAATTTAAATATATACTAAGGGCTCGTGGACACTAGTAGGTAAATGACCAAGCTTGCGTGAAGATCGAATCTCGCAAGAAATTTGAGATCGATTGTCTGACGATATTTTTTTGAGTCAGATTTGACTTTGACGTAGGAGGTGCATTTGTCGCAACGTTTAAATGTTTAATTTAATTGTTTATTTATATTCATAAACATACAACAGTACTATAAAATTTTTGAAGTGAAAAACGTAAAAACCACTTGCAAAACACTTGTTACAGCAGATTCCTAGAGCAATTTTGATGCAATTTGCTAATGTAAACGTTATGGAAAGAAATGTCGCAAGTGCTAGTGTACACGAGACCTTAGATACTTTAAAATTTAGAATTACTAAGTTAGAAGAATTCGAAGAAATTTAAGAATAGATAAAATTATTTATTTTATTTTCGATCAGTTTCAGTGGAAAAATTTTGTATCTTATTTTTAATAAATATTGATAACTGAAGGCAGTCATCCCGTGTGACGGTTTCAAAAATCGATTTTTTTTTCTTTGCATACATTACATCCAAATGTAGTGTTGAATAAGTGGGCGGAGTGATATTCCGATATTCGAAGCCGTTCGGAAGTTACAGGGCGTTATATTCACTAGCCCCCTATGTTGTTTCGAGTATAATGAAAAGTTTAGTCGCGTTTTTCTCAAAACCCTGTTTTTCAAATCGGTAGACACGATATCTCAAAATCTATCGAACGAATATCTTTGAAATTTAGTAAACTTATTCAGTACTAATATATAGTCTCCAAACTAGGATAATTGTGATTCATCAAGCCGTTTTTTTTGTCGACCTAAAGAAGTCGTAAAAACACACTAAAATTGACAACAAAAAGTTCAATAAGCTGCCAAAAATTCACTGTTCAATATTTTTTGATAGTCCAAGTTCCAAGACTAGTTCAAACTTCACAGATTAAAATGCTGTTTGATTTTACTGTATTATTTATAATACAGTATTGTTATCGATTTTTAAAAAAAAAAAATTTGCTGATCTCAAAATTTTTTTTTCCACGTTTCATGACTAGTAGACGCGAAAAAAGCAATAAAAATTTTCACTCCGTCTGTACGCCGTACCCCGTACGCCGTACGCCGTACCCCGTACGCCGTACGCCGTACGTCGACCGCCCCAAAATCTTTGAAGGCTCGTAGCTCTCAAACCAGTAGAGGTATTAAATTAAAATTTTTTCTAAGAATAGATTTGGTAGGCCCCTTGAATTGACATTATTTTCAGGGGAGGAGGTGTAAGGGGGAAGGCGGGGTAAGCGTTTTAGACGAAAAATTTAGGTTTCTAGATCTCAGGAACCGCTTGTGCTAGGAGGCTGAAACTTAGAATTCCTATAGAGCTTTGATAATGGACCCATTTGCAAAAAAAAACCCATTTGCAATTAAAACTTAACAAATATCTGTAGTTATACTAGGAGAGTAGATTGAAACAAAATTTTTGGGTGGGGAAAGTGGCGTACGGGGGTGGGGGTGAAAAACTTTAGATTACGATATCTCACAAACTAATTGGACCAGAAAAACAAAATTCGGTTTTATTATAAAGATTAATAAATAAAGATTGCTCAAAGTAAAATCTTTGAAGGGGGTGGAGGAGCACGGAAGTGGGAGGGATTATAACTTTTTAAAAATAGCACGATTCATATCTCAATAACAGTGTAAGATGGATGTTTCAAATTTTTACCAGAAGGAGGCCTAATGGAACCCTAGTAGGGAAAAAAAGTTTGGTGGTGTGGGTGTAGAGGGTGAGGGTGGGGAAGGGTGAGAAAGAAAAAGTTCCGATGCTTATATCTTAAGAATCTATAATGATAGGAAGCTGAAACTTGGTATTTAGATAAAGCTATAGTAGTGGCATGGTGGAAAAATACATTTTTTTTAGGGGTAGTATGGTACGGTGGTGGGGGGTGTTTTCCCTAACTTCAGAACGGCTTATGCTAGGAAGTTGAAACTCGGTAGGTATATGTAAATCAACTAGAAAAGTAATTCTGTTAAGAAAAACTTCAAATATTCATTGGCGTTCAGAAGGGGGGGCAAAAAAAAATATCGGTTAATATAAAATGCATATATTTTCACGATTTTCATCATATCTTCTAGGTCTTTCGAAATATTGAGTTCATTTTTATTCTACGGATTCTTCATGTGAATACCCAGAATGTGTTTTCAAGATTTTTTGAAATTCGACCCCTAAGAGGGTGTAAACTGGTTGTATACTTTTTCATGAAATCCACCATGTTTCTCAGGTCTGATCAGATATCGAATATCTTTTCACTTCCCCAGGTTTGTTTAATAATCACCTATTTTTAAGTTTTTTATTTTTCAACCTTTAGACCGCATCCTGGAATAAGACCCAATTATTTAATTCATATGTTACACTCTTTTCTAACTGCTTCCCCTTTTTCAGTCACATAGTAACATACACCGCATCCCCGAATTGAACGCGTTCTGAACTTCTGCCGGAAAAATAATACACGCCCAGACTGTAGGCAGATTTTTTTTATTTGAGATAAACAAAACGCCCGCAATCGTGTCTACCGAAAACAAGGTTTTTTGAAAATGGGTGGGTAAGTTGCTATGTATCTCAGCAATGACCGACAATTTAGGGTAGAAAAAATTCTTAAGTTCGCTCAACATGTGCGTAAATATATGGTAAGAATTTCACAGTTCTATCATTATTAAGTTCGTCAGAACAAATTCCCAAAAATGGCGTAAAAAAGAGTCTGCACACGGGATAACCCCCTTATGCAATTTTGAATATTAAAATGTCTACTAGTAATAGATGTAGGGAAAGTTTAACTGAGGCACACGAGAACATTTGTCAGAATATGCGCGAGCTTTGAAGGGTTAAATAAAGGATGTGAAAATATTTCTTACCTTAAAGCAAAGAATAACGAAGTATAATGTATGACAAATTGAATGAATTGCCAGCTACTGCTTATAATAATATTGGAAGCGAGAAAAATTAAAACACTTTTTGTTAAATTAAAAACTGATGAAAACCAAATCTCAGATCTTTGATCAGAACATGCGTTAGAGCTAAGTACACCTTACACGAGTTTGTGTTCTTCTTTATGATTCTGCTTTTTTTTTGTTTTGCTTTTCGGAGTTTTGCAGAACCTACAATCAACCGACCGAACAAGATCACCAACACAGCCGCGAAATTCTTTATGATCCCGCTTTTTTTGTTTTGCTTTTCCGAGTTTTCTGGAACCTACGATCAACCGATCGAAGAACACCACCAACACAGCCGCGAAATTACAGAGAATTTTTCGTCTCTAGTCCAATTCATTTACTTGGTTGTCATTATAGTTACATACAGGGTAATCCAAGTCGATAGGATTAATAGTTTTCTCAGATTTATACCCCTAAAAATTTTTCGTTGGTGTCATAATCAATTAAAATAATTCTGAGGTTTCAAATTCAGGGGGCTCCCTGAATTTGAAACCTCAAGCCATTAATGTTTTCTCGTTCATACTTCTGCTGCTGATCCGCCTTTATGTTCAACTCCTGATAGGGATAAGGTGGTAGGAAGAAATGGAACGTTGGGTATATTGAGTCGAAAGGTAGTATTGCAAGCTCTTTAGCAAAATACTGGCCATAATTTCCTGTAACAAACTGGATATCAATAATGAATCTATTCATGTTACCGATGTGGAATATAACCATAAAGTGAAAAAACAAAATGTGTTTGCTCATTTTATATATTTTTTCAAAATGTAGTGAATACATACTTAAACTATTATTTAACATATATCATACTAATATTATTATATAATTTCATTTTAATAGAGCTTATTCCTATTAGTTCATTAACTTAATTTTCTTAAAACCATATGGGTAGGAAAAATTATCTTGGGAGACGAGTCTTTTATCGAAAGTGAACTTCTTTCCAATGATGAGATAACAATTCCTGGACGTTTACGCTTAATCTTTTTGTCAGTTTTTATACATATAAAGTCCGTTTCGTCATCACCGATTAAAATTATCTTGGGAGACGATTCTTTTATCGAAAGTAAACTGTAAGTTTTTTCTTTGCAATGATGAGATAACAATTCCTGAACGTTTACGCTCAATCTTTTTGTCTGTTTTTACACATACAGAGTCTATTTCGTCATCACCGATTACCAAATCTCAAAACGATTAAAATTTACAATTTTACTGCTTTCAAAGATAAGTATTATTAATATTCCTTTACATTTAATAATATATTCAGAAGTTCTAGTTGTCTCAATTTTAATGCCATAGGATTTTGGGCCTGTACTTACGAATTCCGAAATAAACGCTTCAGTTCCAAAACATTCAATTTCATCTGTCAGCTCCCCCAACATTCCAGAAATTGTGAATGGCTTAGGATTGTTTTTATCGTCTACAAATATTAAACTATCTGTATCACAATAGAGAATTGATTCTCCAACTTTTTTTAATACATCATAAAGTTTGAGTCTTGCATATGCTGTTGTGTAAGCCCCGATGGGTATATTGACGTGAGGGAGAATATTCAGATTTCCTTTCACATATTTCCACGTGATCCACATTGTGTCCTTATTAATAGGAAATATCGAACATATTTCTATACCAGGTGATTGACTGAAGTGCGAAAAATCACTAAAGCTGTTTGAGATTTTGGTAAAAGTTCGATCTTCTCTTTGGGCAAATTCACCCCACAATGAATTTAAACAGATCTTAGCCGTATTACGTCTACCAGAGTTCTTCTGAATCTGATCTTTATCTAAAACTATACCTTCTTTCAGTTTGTAAGATTGTAAAAAAAACTTATATTTTGTTCTTCAGATGAACATTGCATACCCCACCCACTCGCTTCTTGCTTAATTTTTAAGAAAGTGTTAACATATTCTGTAAACAAACCACCTGTGTTCGTTTCAGGATCGTACGTTATGTGATTGTATTTCCAAACTTCAAAAACTTTTCTTATTACATACCCTTTTTAACCGCCAACGCAACTTCAGGTATAACCCACGTTCCATGAAGTTCTCTTTCATCTTCTAAATGATCACATCCAGAAACTCTATTCGTTTTAGCACACTTTCTACATAGTGTAAAATATACATAGCTTTTTGTCATTTTTGAATGGTAGTACCGGTAAAAATAAATCGTTTGGCGGAATAATCTAGCATTTTATTAATCCATGTATTGAAAGCATTTCTTTTAGTTCGGGAATCATGTCATTACGAAATATTTTTGGATGACCGATAGGGTAAGGTGCATATTTATTAATATACGGGTATAGGCTTGTGAAATCTAAATATCTTATAACCTCATTCGCGTTAACTTTATGGTATAATTTAAATACTTCCGTTCTCCCCCCAAAAATGGCATCACGTGGATTTAGCGGTATCGGAATAATTGCTATATCAGGATCCAGCAGTTTTATTAAATCGGGCTTCTTTTTTATTTTATTATTTTAATAATAAAGTATTGTTATCGATTTTTAAAAAAAAAAATTTTTTTTTATACGTTTTATGACTAATAAACGCCAAAAAAGCCAAAAAAGCAAAAAAAATGTTCACTCCGTCTGTGCGCCGTCCGCCGTACGCAAACTCGTTTGAGGAGTTATAGTTGCCAAACCGTATGAGCTATTAAATTGAATTTTTTTTTCTGAATAGACATGGTGGACCCCTAGAAGTGATATTTTTTTGAGGGGTGAGGGTGTTAGGGGGAAGGTGGGGGAAGCGTTTTAGACGAAAAGTTTTGGTTTCTAGATCTCAGCAACCACTTATAGTAGGAAGCTGAAACTTGGAATTTCTATAGAGCTTTGATAGTGGACCCACCTGCAAAAAAATTGCTGATATGGGTGAAGGGGTGTGGAAGTGGAGGGCGAAATAATGCGTCCGAAACGCAAAAATGCCAAGATCGACACATTCTAAAATCCATATCTCTTAAACTGTTAATGGCAAGCAATTAAAACTTAACAGATATCTGTAGTTATACTAGGAGTGTAGATTGAAACAAAATTTTTTGGTGAGGGTGGTGGCGTACGTTATCTCAGAAACCAAATTCACCAGAAAAACAAAATTCGGTTTGGGTATAAAGCTTGATAAATAAAGATCGCTCAAAGTAAAATCTTTGAAGGGGGCAGGGGAGCATAGAAGTGGAGGGGATAAGAATTTTTCAAAAATATCACTTTTCATATCTCAATAACAGTAGATTCTTAAAATTTTTACCAGAAGTAGGCCCGATATAGCCCTAGTACAGAAAAAAAAATTGAAGGTGTGGGTGTAGAGGGTGAGGGTGGGGAAGGGTGAGAAGGAAAAAGTTCCGATGATTATATACTAAAAACCTGTAATGATTTAAACCTTAAACTTCGTATTTAGATAGAATTATAATAGTGGCATGGTGAAAAAATATTTTTTTTTAGGGGTAGTATGGTGTGAGGGTGGGTGGTGTTTTTCCTAACTTTAGAACGGCTTATGCTAGAAAGTTGAAATCGGTACGTATATGTAAATCAACTAGAAAAGTAATTCTGATAAAAAAAATTTGAATGTTAATTGGCGTTCGGAGAGGGGGGGGGGGGGCAAAAAAAATTATCAGTATATATAAAATGCATATATTTTCACGAATTTCGTCATATCTACTAGATCTTTCCAAATATTGAATTCACTTTTATTCCACGGATTCTTCATATAAATACCTAAAAAGTGTTTTCAAGATTTTTTGAAATTCGACTCCTAAGGGGGTGTAAAGTGGATGTATACTTTTTCATGAATTCCACTATATCCCTCAGGTCTGATCAGATATCGAATATATTTTCACTTCCCCAGGTTTGTTTAATAATCACCTCTTTTTAAGTTTTGTCTTTCTCAACCTCTAGACCACATCCTGGAATATGACCAAATTATATAATTCATATGTTACACCATATTCTAACCGCTTCCCGAACTTTTTATTAGGTTTTCAGTCACATAGTAACATACACCGCATCCCCGAATAAAACACGTTCCAAGCTTCTGCCGGAAAAATAATAAAGTTGCGCCCAGACTGTTGGCAGATTTTTTAACATTGTTTTAAATTCGCATTTACACATATACACGAGCTTATATCCATGATTCCTTATCATTTTCATTCTTCGGAGTGTACTTTCGTATCTCTGGCTTAAAGTTTCATATTGATTCCAAGTCTTTTGTATGTTTATATTTTGAAACCATCTACTTGTAAACCACATTTATCCAAATTTACCTCACCTGTACTATTAGATGAAAGAATTACATCTTTTATTTTCGACTGTTCCCAAGCTAACCATTTGGCGGCAATAAGTGATTGATTTTGGTTCTTAAAGTATCCACTTTTAGGCATTACCCCCAATACATTACTTTTAAGGAATTTCTTTCTAAAAGCGAGCATACAAGCTGATGCTATAGTTAAAGACTCTATTAGTGGATTCACTAGAATTATATTAAGAAATTCCTGCATAAACTTTATGCAACCCAGCCATAAAAAGTTAACATCGTTAATACAGTATACTAACTTCTCCTTTCTATTATTAAAAGTTCCTTTTGAGGCGTATTCATACCATTGGAAAAAATTTCCCTGTCTTTTGTTTTCATTGTATTGTAACCGTATTGTTCCGGAGTAGGATAAGCTCCGACATAATCAATATTTGCAATAGTATTAAAAAAGAATGGATAATAACCTTTTACATACTCTTTAATATCAAAGACCTCATGAAATTTCGAAAGAGGTAATGCAAGAAAATTTAAAGAGTCAATAAAAGAAATGTTACCACATTTCAATTTCATAATTTCGGTACCATTCATTATAGGCTCAATATATAATTTTCGTTCTAAAAGCTTAGAAATTACAAAATGTCAGTGATACAGTAAATATTAGTTAAGGTCAAGACATCAGACAATAATCTAAAAATCTTTTAATAACATTTGTTTCGTTATTGTATTCAAATATATGTTGCCGTTACAACATACCTGTTGTGAAACAATTAAATTCACGGTATGTAAAAAAATCTGCCAACAATCTGGGCGTAACTTTATTATTTTTCCGGTAGAAGTTAGGAACGCGTTCAATTCTGAAATGCGGTGGAGGCTACTATGTGACTGAAAACCAATCAAAAAGAACAAGATCGTGGAAGTGAAAATCTGATTGGATCTGGGAGATATGGAATAATTTATGAAAAAGTACACAATCACTTTACACCCCCTTAGGGGTCAATTATGGAGAATGCATAGAATAAAATTAAATTCAATATTTGGGACGAGGTAGTAGATATGTCGAAAATCGTGGGAAAATATGCATTCTATTTTCACAGATATTTTTTTTGCCCCCCTTCTGAACGCCAATAGATATTGGTTTTTTTTTTTATTCAAAATTATTTTTCTAGTTGATTTAGATATACACATCGAGTTTCAAAATTGTAGCTTAAGCCGTTCCATATATAGGAAAAACTCCCCCCACTTGTACCACACTACCCTTTGGGTTCGAATTTCAAAAAACCTTGAAAACACTTTCTAGGTATTCATACGAAGAATCCGTAGAATAAAAATGAATTCAATATTTGGAAAGACCTAGTAGATATGACGAAAATCGGGAAAATATATGAATTTTGTATATATTACATATACAAATAATTTTTTTTGCCCCCCTTTCTGAACGACAATGAATATTCAAATTTTTTTTTATCACAATTACTTTTCTAGTTGATTAACATATACACACCGAGTTTCAACTTTCTAGCATGAACCGTTTAATAGTTAGGAAAAACACCCCCTACCCCCGTAGCATACTACCCCTAAAAAAATTTTATTTTTCCAACATTTCGCTTCTATAGCTCTATCTAAATACCAAGTTTAAGGCTTATATCATTACAGGTTCTCAAGATATAAGCATCGGAACTTTTTCCTTTTCACCCTCCCCCACCCTCCCCCACCCTCCCCCTCTACACCCTCAACCCCAAATTTTTTTTCCCTACTAAAGCTTAGTTGGCGCTACTTCTGGTAAAAATTCTAAGCATGTATCTTACACTGTTCTTGAGATATGAAATGTGTTTGATTTGAAAAATTCTCATCCCCTCCACTTCTATGCTCCACCTCCCACTAAAAAATTTTACTTTGATCAATCTTTATTTGTCGACTGTTATACCCAAACCGAATTTTATTTTTCTAGAGCAATTGGTTCATGAGATATCGTAATCTAAAGTTTTTCACCCCCCACCCCCATACACAACTTCCCCCACCCAAAATTTTCTTGATTCTGTTCTTCTAGTATAACTACAAATATTTGTTAAGTTTGAATGGTGTGCTATTAACGGTTTAGGAGATATGGATTTTAGAATGTGTCTATCTCGCCTTTTTTGGGTTTCGGACGCATTACATTTCCCCCCACTCCCACACCCCTTGATCAATATTGACAATTTTTCTGCAAATGGGTCTACTATCAGAGCTCTATAGAAATTCCAAGTTTCAGCTTCCTATCATTAGGGGTTACTGAGATCTAGAAACCAAAATTTTCGGTCTAAAACACTTCCCCCTCTTTCCCCCTCACACCCCCACCTTTAAAAATTTGGTCACTTCAAGAAGCCTACCCCGTCTATTCGTTAAAAAAATTTCAATTTAATATCTCAAATCGTTTGGCAGCTACGAGCCTCCAAACGATCAAACGCCGTACGGCGTACGGCGAACGGCGAACGGCGGACAGACGGACTGAAAATTTTTATTGCTTTTTTCGCGTCTACTAGTTATGAAACGTGAAAATAAAAATTTTGAGGGTAGCAAATTTTTTTTTTTAAAAAATTAAAAGAAATTTTGATAAAAAAAAATTTAAATATGTATTGGCATTCAGAAGGGGGGCAAAAAAAAATATCTGTGAAAATAAAATGCATATTTTGCCACGATTTTCGTCATAAATACTAGCTCGTCACAAATATTGAATTTAATTTTATTATGCGGATTCTTCGTATGAATACCTTGAACTCGTGCCGGAAAAATAATAAAGTTACGCCCAGATTGTTGGCAGATTTTTTAATTTTACTTAGCTCATCTTTCATTTGATCTCGTGTTATAAGTTGAGGACTAATTTTACCATGATGGGTGTTGACCAGGACATCTAATATTGCTGTCTGAATCCTCTGGAAGTTGGATACCGACATTAGCGCTTGTGTTGTACTTAGTGCAAAAGTATTTGTTAACTGCTCTTGAAATAACTGTTCTTCAGTATTGTTTACGTCAGTTATTATCTTGAGCATGAATGAGTCCACTTCCTTTAATTGTTTATCAATTGCTTCTTCGCTCCTTTTGATGACAATAATTGTTGCGTCGAGTAACGATGTTTGATTGGCTATTAAGTTACCTAGATGCTCTTCATTTCGTTCGATGGTTTCAATTATTTTGGACATACTCTCAGCATAATTGGAATCGAAAACCCCAAAAAGTGCGTTTGCAAGATTTCCAACCAAATTTACAGCACCTCTTTTGCTTCTACTGTTAGCTGCAGTTGCAATTGGAACTAAAAGTTTGTTGTTAGATTGTAACTCCTCAGTTAAATGGCGAAAATTGTAAACTATTTTTTGACAAGATTCTCTTTGTATCATTGCCTGACATGCTGTTCCAAGTAGCTGACCGTAACCCTTTAAGGCATCGAATTCTTTCCAAAATGGCTGCATATCATAAAACGCTATAATATCCCATTTGCCGGAAATTAGATTCGTTGGACCGAGATTTTCGAAGTATAATCCTGGCTGTGAGTCAAATGGTGTTATTTGAACCGTTGCGGTGTGTGCCATTATTGGGAATAAACATGTTAGTAGCAGGGTCACCATTGCTGATCCAAGTGATCGCCGCTGAATTTTTCTTGGTGGTTCGCAAGTCTGCGTTGGCTTGCTTGATGGATCAGCTGATTCTTCTGCCATTGGAAGTGGAGCTAACCTATGAATGGGTCTATGGAACACTTTGTTGGCCGTACGGACGTCTGCCACTTGTACGAGTCCATCTTCACCTTTGATGATCTTAATAATTCGTCCCAGTGGCCATTGCATTGCCTTATAATAACCATGGTACCAAGAACAATATTCTGACACTCTGTTTACCACTTGTGTCTTTGTTGAAGCTGATTGAGATATTCAACGGACCACCTTTGCCAGAAACGTGACTTTATTTCAGTCACTTGTTTCCACCTTGATATCAAACCACTGTTTTGCGATGTCGCATGTGGATCAATGGAGTTGGTGAGCGGTTCTCCGATAAGGAAATGTCCCGGAGTTAATGCCATTAAATCATTTGGATCTGACGACATTGGTGTAAGTGGCCGTAAATTTAGAAGTGCCTCAACTTCCATAGCTACAGTTTCTAATTCCTCATAAGTCAAGGACGCTGAAGCTAATGTATGACGTAATCGATGCTTGGCTGCTTTTACTGCTGCTTCCCATAAGCCGCCAAAATTTGGAGCTCTAGGTGGGATGAAATGGAAATCGATGCTATTGGCGCTACACGTTGAAATGATATGTTCTCGACATTGTTCTGTTCCGAATATTAATTTTTGCTCTTGAAGTTGAGCCTTAGCGCTAACACAGTTCGTGGCGTTGTCACAATAAATATTTCTGCAATGTCCACGTCTTGCCATAAATCGTTTTAATGCACTGAGAAATCCTTGTGTTGTGAGGTCTGTAACGACTTCTAAATGCACAGCCTTTGTCGCAAAGCAACAAAAAACTGCAATGTTACTCTTTTGTGGCCTTTTTCCACGAAGTTTGTAATGAGTCATGATCGGTCCACAAAAATCAACTCCCGTATTAATGAATGGACGAGATGGTTGAACGCGATGAGCCGGTAAGTTACCCATTTTTTGTGTTAACAACTGAGGGTTCATTTTAACGCATTTGATACAATGTTGACTGATGGATCGGGCAAGTGTTTTGCCTTTAACAGGCCCGTATCATTCTCTTGTTATGTAAAGAAGTGCTTGTGGTGGTACATGATGGTTATCTTTATGAATTCCAGTCATAATGAATTTTGTGACTCGATGATCGTATGGTAATATGGCTGGATGTTTTGCTTCTTGCGTTAGATTAGATGTTTCTAATCTTCCTCCGACCCTGAGTACGTTTTGCTCATCTAGAAACGGACTCAGAGTGATAAGAGCACTATTTTTATTGATTTCCCCGAAATGCTGAAGTTGATGTAGCTCTGATGCAAATTTCTCGTTCTGTATTGTCTTGATGAGAACAATACGAGATTCTTCCAGCTCATGCACATTGGGAGTTATTGACTTATTGGTTTGCTGAGATGGATTTCGACATTTGTGTACAAATCTCAGCACAAAGGCTACAATGCGCTGTAGCTTGTGGAAAGAATTTTTGTGATTGATGCTATCTATAAAATGGCATTGAGGCTTCGATAGCAATGCTGTAGCAGCAGTTCTTTTCCTTTCCTCTTTGTAGTCACTTCGGCTATTCAAATATGGTGCTGGCCAAATTGATTCAGATCCATTTAGAAATCCAGGTCTGTAAAACCAAATGCTGCACTGTGCTAATTTTTCTAGAACTATACCTCTGGATAGAATGTCTGCAGGGTTATCTTCTGACCTTACATGTCTCCATTGTGATGGAATTGTAATTTCTTGAATCTGGGAAATTGTGTTGGCTACAAAAGTGTGAAATGACGATCTAGTTGAATTTATCCAAGCCAGGACTATTTCGGAGTCAGTCCATAAATAAATCATTTCTTTAGATAGATTTAGATCAATTCTTATTCGTTGTGCTAATTCTGCAGCTACTTTGGCCGCACATAATTCTAATCGAGGCAGCGTAGTCTTGTTTGTCGGGGCAACTCTAGATTTTGCACATAATAATCGTACGATGATTAAATTATCTCTATCCACTGACCTGATATATGCAACAGCTCCATATGCCTTTTTTGATGCGTCAGCAAATATATGAACCTGCATCGTTTTTGGACTTCGATGAGCGTATATATGCCGTTGAATTTTGATGTCATTCAGCGACTTTAGTCCTCTTCGAAAGTTGACCCATGTTGTATATTTGTCTTGAGGAAGTGCTGCATCCTATTCTAATTTTAATTTCCATAGTTCTTGAAGGAACATTTTGGCGACGATAATCACAGGTGCCATTATACCCAATGGATCAAACAGATGAGCTATATCAGAGCAAACTGTGCGTTTGGTAACTTTGTGCTATTCGTTCCAAGATGTTCTGACAGAGAATTCATCGGATTTAGGTAGCCACGTAAGTCCAATGGTTTTTACGTGCTCTTCGTTTTTGTTTTGGAAGTGTAGCTCGATTTCTATATCTTCTGGTGGAATTGTTTGTAGTAACCGTGGATGATTAGCGCACCACTTTCTCAGTTTGAAGCCCGCTGTCTTAAGAGTGTCTCGAAGTTGTTGTTGCAATTCAAGAGCTGCGGGGAGACTATTAGTTCCTGTGAGAACGTCATCTACGTAGAAATCGTGCTTTAAGACCTACGAAACTGGTGAATTTACGTCAGCTTGATTGTCCGCGAGGTACTGAAGACATTTTGTGGCCAAATATGGTGCAGATGTAGTACCATATGTAACTGTGCACAGCTGGAAACACTTCATTTGTTCTTCTGGGTTATCTCTCCACCAAAGCAATTGATATTTTCTATCAGATTTGTCTACCCAGACTTGCCGATACATTTTTTCGATATCGGCTGTAAACACGAATCTTGGCATCCTGAATCGCAACAAAATAGAAAAAACGTCATCTTGAATTGTTGGACCGGTGTTTAGAACATCATTCAGTGACAGATTGGTAGAGGTTTTTTCTGATGCGTCAAATACTACTCGTAACTTTGTTGTAGAACTTTCTGGTTTAAGTACACAGTGGTGTGGAAGAAAGTAATATGGCCTCTCAATTTTCTCCTTCATATGACCAAGCCTGACGAACTCGTCCATGAACTGCTTATATTGAACACTTAGTTCAGGGTTTTTGCCGAGCTTTCTTTCCAACGATAGAAATCTTTGATAGGCTATGTCTTTCGATTCTCCTAATTTCGAAGGTTCGATGTCAAAAGGTAATCGCACAATGTAATGACCATCCTTGGCTTTTGTGGTTGTTTGAGTGAAGAAATTTTCACATTGTCGTGCCATTGTTGTCATATTGTTTCCGGAACCTGTTTTTTCTTCAATATGCCAGAATTTTTCAATCTGCTCTTCGAGGGCTTTATTACGTACTCCAACGCCATATGATGCAATGCTTTCGGATGTTTGATTAGTCTGACCAGCAACTATCCAACCGAAGGTTGTGTTTTGCAGTATTGGCAAATTATTGCCTAACTTAATTTGACCAACAGCTAGCAGCGAAAAATATAATTCTGCACCAATCAACAGATCTATTTTCGCGGGTTGATTAAACTTTGAATCGGCCAATACGTTATTGTTGGGTAACTGCCAGGAATTGATGTCAATAAGTTGCGTTGGTGTGGAGATATGATATCCTGGAGCGTGTAAGCCTCCAGGCGTGTTGTGAAGCCATTGATGCGAGACTGTAATAATATCTTGACTCTTTTTTGAGATAATTGTCGTTTTTCTCCGATTCCTTCAATGGAAATATGATCGGAGTATTCCACTAGTTGCAAGTTTTTAACCAATCTGTCTGTGATTAGATTCAGCTGAGATCCCGAGTCTAGTATAGCTCTGCATTGAACCTGGTTCCCTGCACGATCACTGATGTTGATAAGAACTGTGCTTAATAATGTGTACGATTTTTGTTTCATCCAGGTGCGTGCTGATAACGATGCTGCCGGATCCTGCAGTGTTATTGCTGAAGTACCATGAGATGATGAAGATTGACTGTGTTGCTTATCATTAGACGAATTGACCTCGACAGCTGTTTGCTGTTCGCCCATGTGAAGTAACGTGTTGTGTTTTTTAGCACATTTTGTACATGCTCTGGATAGACACTGGGATGTATTGTGTCCTGAACCAAGGCAATTGATGCATAATTTTGCCTTTTTTGCATGCTGGAAACGTTTTGTAATTGCGAGAGCTAGAAACTTAGCGCACGAGAATAGTTTATGACTGCCTTTACAGAGACTACAAATAGTTTCTGCTATAATTGTTGAAGTTGAAGTTCTATGCTGGTATGATGATTTTCGCTGTTGATCTATGGGACGATTCTTGTGACCAAGCGCTTCCAATGACTGGAAGCGAATTTCCAGAAAGGCCAAGAACTGCTTCATTGGTTGCAACTTTCTGGGTTGATCTATGGATTGTTCATAGAGTGTGTGTGTAACTCTATCCAGTTTCTTCAACATGACATGGATGATGATCGGGTCCCAATTATCAATGTCTACTCCAAGATTCTGTAATCCAAGAAGACATTCTTATGTCGTATCATGTTGTGAGTCATGCAGAAACATAAAATCTATAATAATTTTTGTTTTTTTAGGTAAAAGTTCAATATCAGAAGAATACTTACTGTTTATTCTTCCCCGTCCAAAAGGAAAATTAACAATGCTTGCATTTAACTCTATGACATCATCGGCAAGAAAAATTCTGTTGGATTGGTTGACACTGGAAATCAAACCAATAATATATTTGCCACTTATTTCGTCGACAGGCTTCAAGCTTGACCATATCGCTTTTATAAGAGGGGAGTTCGGAAGTTCTATTGTGAAGATAATTTTACTTCCCTTAATAACATTCAATGTTAAATCCTTCATGACGCTATCAAACATTTTTTCCAGAGTCTCTATGGGATCTTCAGATTTCTCATTGAAATCTTTCAAACGAAAACTCATTTTAATACCGTCCACCTTAAACTTTTTTAAATGTGTTTCATGTTTTGACAACAGTTCATACACAGCGTCTGACCCTCTACCTCTCTGGACTATATCAAAATTCCTATCGCAAGTACCTACCCCTGCAGTTTTTGAGCAACTCTGACTTTCGTCCCCAATGTATGTATAATTTTTTTGTAAAGGATTATAACCGTCACTGAAAATCGTTGAAGAATTATTACTGTTTACATTTATATAATCGAAAAATTGTTTCATCGCTCGTCCACATGGAAAAGCGAGGAAAACTTTATTAATAACGCCATCAGAGTACACCTCTCGTACTCTGAAAAAGATGTGTTTCTTTCTTTTATTTCACTGAATATTAATAATAAACTAGAAATAAACCCATCTCTTCCTAAATTTAAGGCACATTCTAAATAACTTATAATGTAATTATTAATTTTATTATTGCTTTAAATTTTAAAATTTATTATATTTTATTTTTCAACAATTGTTTCATAAATTTGGACGGTAACCACAACGGGCTTATCGGATAATAATCTTCGTCTTCTTGACCAATGAGCGTGTATGTAAAATCAAAATTTATGAATGGTACGCATAATGAGGGCTAGGCAAGTTAGCTTTTGTCGTTTACAAAATATTGAAACAATAAACACAATTAACTTTAAAAACTGAGTATCATGAGGAGTAATTCGGATTCTTCAACGAAAAACAAAAGAAAGCCGCCCTTATGTTCTTCAAGCGCTAAGTAAGTAAATATTTGTATAATATGGCGTGAACATACATTCGTATGTACCTATCGCAAAAATGCACTACATGCGTTGTTCAAGTTTTAGAGCGTTAGTTTTCGGTATGTTCAAGTTTTAATGATGTAAAAATCGTGATGTAGAAAATCGACAGTTCAAGTTACTGGATGATTCAAGTTTTCGATGTCCAAGTTTTCGCGAGTCTACTGTATACTGAAAAATAAAAAATAAAAAAATTTACTTAAAAAATGTACATGTAGGAAAAAGAATTTTGACTTACCTGATGTTCAGTTGAAGAAGTCAAGCCAGCGTTTTTGTTTTTGTATATCCCATGGATAAATGGTTATGAATAGTAACGAGACCGAATTGTGCTATTGCTTGCGAAAATTCTTCATGCTTTCATGCTTTCATGCTTTCATGCTTTTCAACTTGGCACTAGAGAATGTCATCCGAAAAACCCTGGTCGACACTAATGGGACACTAATATTCAAGTCCACCCAATAGCTAGAACACCTCGTGTGCAACTGCCCAGCTCTCGCTAGAAGACGGCTGAAAGCTCTGGGTGCTTCGACCTTCGCAAACCTTAAAGAAGTCTCTTTTAACAGCATGCAGAGTGTAATCAACTTTGCTATGGTTACAGAGACCATTGAATTAAACGAGGAACTCTCAACACAGATCGAGACACAAGCGCACCTACCATAAGTACATTGGGTCTCCTATTTTTTATGTGGTATCACTATGGACCCTCGTGGGTCTATGTGAGGCCTTTGGCCGCCACTGAAACCTAAACCTAAACCTAACCATCCAATAGCATAAGCTAACGATATATGTATGTAAACATCCTCGCAAGATCCTTCCCTAGTTGCTGAGGAGGTATTTGTCAATCTTGACTCTGCTATATACCAATTTTGGAGTATAATTTGGAGAGTATATATAATTTCATATATCTTGAGACTAATCTAGAAAAGAATTGCTAAGAAACGGACAAAATCAATCGACGATGATTCATCGATAGCAAATAAAACGTATTATACTCGGTTGAGGAAGATAGGAAAGCTATCTTAAAACTTAACTACTAGAGGACGAGGTCTTTAAATCGAGACGGTTTGAGGTAAAGAATTTTGGAAACCTGGATTTAGGATCTCAAGGGGATCGGGGTCAAAAAAATTTAATATTATTATTAAGAACTACACTAACCTTATTGAGAATCACAGATTTTCTAACATTTTTTTTACCACGATCCCAAGTGGAGATTGAGATATTCAAGGGAAAGACAAAGTCGTTATCCTTACCCTTAAACTTGCAAGGATAAGTTTTATTCGTATTATTTTTATATTGCAACAACCTTGAACCTTAAAGTAAGTCCTACTTCATCATTCTACGATAAAGACTAAGTCCCAGAGATATGCATTTTCGAAGAGGACTCGGACACCATTTTTGTGAAATCTTTAACATACTGTAACTAACAAAAAAATGAGATAGAAAAAAAATTGAAATCATATATGTGGTAACACTGGCCCGAGCAGTGGAGCGGAAGGTACGGTATAGTCAACGAGCATTCGAACCGTGTCCATGAAGTTGAAAGGTTGTACATTTTAAGTCAATAAAGTTTGTGAATACTAAGCCGTACTGTTTTTTTAGTTAACTGAACTCTAGATCTACGGGGATAAATTCAACCTGAACTCTTAAATCCCACAATTGGGGGCTCAACCAAAGGTGAAAAAATAAATTCGGACAAAAATTATTTTTTTCAGTGAAAATTACTGTGTTCAGACAATCGAAAGTGCGAATATACAGCGACACTATAGCAGCGGAACAGTCGAATTTTTTTTTTTCTCGCTCGTTACATCCGTGCATTCTTTTGAATTAAAACGCAATTTGTGATAACAGCACGAAAAACGCGAATTATTTAGTCGGAATATACATTGAATTGTGTGATTGCATTGCAAATCTGGACATCGATATCAATTGGTTCAATCATCGATCAGTGCAAAGTATTCATCGTGATTCTGTGTGCGCCATTAGCTAAAACAGTGTCGTGTCGTGTGAACTTAATAAATTGAATTGCAATGCAAAACTCGGACAAAGAATCTTACGGTGAAAATTCTATTGGTTCGCAAAATTCGGAACTAGAAGCGAAGTTAAAAAAATCGAATACGAATCGTCTACGTGAGCTAACGGAACGGGTACGTATAATCGCGAACAGTTAATGCAACAACTCATGGCATATAGTGCATCGAATACAGGCAACTTTGATTTGCCGGGTGCCAACAACGAAGAGCGACAAACGGACAAAGGTGCTATTCCAAAAACAACACCGATATCATCAGCGACAACGATAACGAACAGTCAAACAGGCGAATATTCATCGCAGATTAGCAGACCTCAGCAGTACAATACGGTTGTTCAGGTACCACACTTCAATTATAATGAAATACAGTCAAGCATTAAGAAATTCTCCGGCGATGATCATACTTCGGTAAGAAAATGGATACAGGACTTCGAAGACATGGCACTTCTGCTTAATTTGGGCAATATGCAGAAGCTAATTTACGGAAAGCTTTCTCTTATTGGAACTGCAAATTTAGTTGCACAGACAACTGTACATCAGAATTGGGAATCACTTAAACAAGTACTGTTAACTGCATTCGATAACACGAAAACCAGTGCTGAAATACATAACCTTTTAACAACAACAAAGAAGTCAACAAGTGAAAGTTTACTGGGATACGTGGCGAAAATGCAAGAAATAAGTCAACAGGGTAATGTCGACGTAATGTCATTGATGCAATATATTATTAATGGTATTGAAGATAAAGCGGAAAATAAAATATTACTATATGGTGCTCATGATTTTAATGAATTCAGATTAAAACTACGAGTGTATGAACAATATAAATTGAATTCTGGTCATACAAATCCGTTAGTCGGAAATACAGTAAATAAAGAAACAAAGCCTAGGTACAATCCGCAAAGAAATTCTGAAAAAAATGAAATTACGTGCAGTTACTGCAAAAGACATGGACATTTGGAAAATATTTGCCGTCAAAAGAATTTAGTGTGTTATTTGTGTAAACAGAAAGGTCATAAGTCAATGGTTTGTCCACAGAAAAGCGATACACAAGTCAATGTATGCAATGTAGAACAGCAATCTGAATACAAACCTATGTACAAAACTATCAGAATAAATTCAACTCCAGCAGAAGCTCTAATTGATACAGGAAGCGATATTAGCATTATTCGCGAAGATATCTTTACAGAGTTATCAAACGTAATATTGTGCCCAGAAAAATTAACTCTCACAGGAATCGGGCGGTCAACGACGGAAACATTGGGATCAGCTGTATTCGAAGGCAATCTGGACGATGTCGAATTTCAGGTTACAATGCACGTTGTTCGCACACAGGATTCAATGAATAGGGTAATTTTGGGGAAAAACCTTTTGAACAAAGCAAGAGTCACGATCGAACGCGGACGTGTATTCGTGGAAAATGATCATGAGGAAAACAATATATTCGCAATACAAATGAACATAGATAGAGATGTTTTACCAGAGAAAGTACAGAAGTTAATAAACAACTACAAACTGAATAAGAACGCTAAAACAGATCTGCAAACAAACATCATTGTTAAAGATGAAGAGAGGATATATCACAATCCTAGACGTCTAGCAGAGGACGAGAAGAAAGTCGTTGAGAAGCAAATTGAAGAGTGGCTTAACGATAGTATCATCTCTCCGAGTACGTCCGAATACGCAAGCCCAATATTGCTGGTTAAAAAGAAAGACAATACATACCGTCTTTGTATAGACTATCGACGACTGAATAGGAAAGTTATAAAGGATCGGTTTCCGTTTCCGAACATGGAAGAGCAAATCGATCAGTTACAGTCAGCTACATATTTTACAACGCTCGATCTTGAAAATGGATTTTTCCACGTGCCTGTCGAACCGAGTAGCAGGAAGTATACAGCGTTCTGTTGTCATAAAGGTATTTTCGAATTTAATAAAACGCCGTTTGGCTTTTGCAACTCCCCGAGTTCATTCCAGCGTTTTATAAACTATGTATTTCGAGATCTTATACACAGAAATATTGCTTTGATCTACGTAGATGACATTATTATACCGACGAAAACACGCGAAGAAGGCCTAGTAAATCTTAAAACTGTGTTCGAAACAGCAGCAAACAGTGGACTAAACATTAAATGGAAAAAATGTCAATTCCTACAAAAATCAGTTGAATATTTGGGATTTATTATAGAGAACGGCACAGTTAAGCCATCGTCCGGTAAATTACAAGCTGTGTCTAAGTTTCCAGAGCCAGAAACAACAAAACAAATACAAAGCTTTCTCGGATTAACCGGATTTTTCCGAAAATTTATAAAGGACTATGCCACGATATCAAGTCCATTGACAAACTTGTTGCGCAAAGAAGAGACATTCAAATTCGGACCAGAACAGAAAGCAGCCTATAACAAATTGAAGGATACTTTAACGTCGCCACCAGTATTGATGCTTTTTAGCCCGACTCGCAAAACAGAATTGCATACAGACGCAAGTCGACAAGGATACGGGGCAATGTTGCTACAGTTATACGAAAACGATAACCAATGGCACACAACACATTATTATAGTAAACGAACGACAATCCATGAAAGAAATTATATAAGTTTCGAATTAGAAGTTCTAGCCATAATCAACGCAATACAGAAATTTCGAGTTTATCTATTGAACAAACCATTTAAAATAGTAACAGACTGCAAGGCATTTACGCAGACAATGCAGAAAAAAGATATGTCACCGCGAATAGCACGATGGGCTATAATGCTCGAAGAGTTTGATTATTCTGTGGAACACCGGAAAGGAAACAGTATGGCGCATGTTGATGCCCTAAGTAGAAGTCGAGAGACAATAATTTTAAATATAACAGCGCGACTGAAACAGGCTCAAGATTCTAGCGAGGTAATCCAGCAACTGAAAAATGATATTGAGCTCAAAGTAACAGATGAATATAACCTTTCAAATGGAATTGTATATCGAGAGAATAAAGGAATACATTTATCTGTTATACCAGATAGTTTAGCTGAGAGTATAATACGAAAATATCATGAAGACAACGGTCATTTCGGAAAAGAGAAGTTACGTAAATTGATTGAACAAGAATATGCAATTGATCAGTTACCTCCGAAAATACAAAAATGCATAGAGAATTGTCTTGTTTGCTTAATTTCAGAAAGAAAGAAGGGCAAAAAAGAAGATTCTTGCATCCTATTCCCAAAAATGATAGCCCACTTGATACATACCACATCGATCATCTCGGCCCGATGACAACGACAGATAAACAGTACAAGTACATTTTTGCAGTAGTCGATGCATTTAGCAAGTTCTGTTGGATCTACGCAACCAAAACTACGAACTGCAGCGAAGTTATCTCAAAACTTGACATACAGCAACATAACAGATATTTGGTAGTCCAAGGAGAATAATCTGCGATCGAGGACCAGCATTTACTTCAAATAATTTTAACGATTAATGTGAGCAGAACAAAATTACTATCAAACTCGTAACAACCGGCGTTCCGAGAGGAAATGGACCAGTAGAGAGATTGAACAGCAGCATCATATCAATTTTAACGAAGCTGTGTCAAGAGAAGCCTGAAAAATGGTATAAACATCTACCAGCGGTGCAAACAGTGTTGAACAGCACATTTCAACGATCCATTGGATTTTCACCATTCGAAGTTATGTTTGGAATGAAAATGAAAACAAACACTAATCATGGAATCCTGGAATTGTTAAATGAGGAAATGCTTGACCAGTTCAATAAAGATCGAACTACAACTCGTAGTCAAGCTAAAGCGCAAATAGCGAAAATTCAAATCGAAAACAGCGCACAATACAACAAGAAACGCAAACCAGCGCATCAGTATTCCGTCGGAGATTTGGTCTTAATAAGGAAAACCCAGTTTGGATCAGGATCAAAAATAAAACCGTTCTTCTTAGGACCATATAAAGTCGCTCGTGTGCATCCAAACGAGCGATACGAGGTAGAGAAAGCAGGAGTATGCGAAGGACCGAACTTCACAAGAACATCAGCCGACAATATGAAGATCTGGATCCCATTCGAGGCGAATGGTACGCAGGATGGCCGAATGTGGTAACACTGGCCCGAGCAGTGGAGCGGAAGGTACGGTATAGTCAACGAGCATTCGAACCGTGTCCATAAAGTTGAAAGGTTGTACATTTTAAGTCAATAAAGTTTGTGAATACTAAGCCGTACTGTTTTTTTAGTTAACTGAACTCTAGATCTACGGGGATAAATCCAACCTGAACTCTTAAATCCCACATATATTTTCTTCACTAATTCTTCGAGTACATAAATTTTCAAAAGAATCGGCGATGGTAAGTCACAAATTTTGTCATTTTTGGCGATTCTTGATGGAATAACACAAACGTTTGAATTCATAAGCTTTGATAGTTAAAACCATAGAGATATACATATGTAGGTAGTGGAGATGACGAACAGCGACTGTTTTGAAGCTGGACGATTTATCGCAAAGGACCGGCAATAAACAATATGCTACTATCAGCTTCTTACTCATATGTATGGTATGTTATATTCTGGTCTTGGAAACAAAAATAGCCAAACCTTTGAATATGTACTAGGCAACTATTTGCATTTCACTGCCACTTGGCATGTAACGCTTCATACAAAAACGTACAATTTTGATTCAATTCATTTGTTTCGAATTGAAGCATTATTATTGTTCGTAGAAAGATTCAACGTTTTTTATCGATCACCGGTCCATAATTGATGGTGATCAGTAGATTTGAAGTCATATTCACAAAATCACTATACATCACATACATATACACTGTAGTACATATATTGGAGACTAACAATAATAAAGCAGTATTAAAATGGCTTCACAAACATTCGCTCTACGCTACTACATTCTAGCTTTTTCGTGCTGATGATTAAAAAAAAATATATAACTTACTAGGTAGGCTTATCATTTTGGGGGGGGGGGGGGGTTTGTCCTTAAACTCAATTGGCGCTGAGTCTTGATTTTCTCAGCAAATCGTGGTGCAAGGAAGCAATTTAATAACAGATATCCGACACAAGCTCATAGTACGTTTAAAATTGTGATATTTTTCTTGACCGTCGAGCTACTAAATCTATTCAATGTCATCGCAAGATTATAAACATGTCCGTTCTTGTGATCAGGTTTCGGTTAAATACATGATTGCCTGGGGGTATGCATATAGAGCCAATAGAAAGGGTACTTGGCAAACATACGCATTAGACCGATTAAGATTTCAGCGTAAGATTTTACAAATGGACGAATTACTAAAAAAAATTTACTAAAGAAACATGAATTATATACTAAAAATAAAGATATTCTTTTTTAAAAATTAACTGCATCATATTTTTATTATGTATGTATAAGTTCAGTTGCCGGCTGACAACTATCTCCGGTATCGGTTGCTCTTGCGATCGGCAGAATGCAAAAGTGAATTACCCCGTAAATGCAACACGATCGGTAAAAGAGAATTGCAAATAAAAGCTTTTTCTTTGCTAATTATCTGGTAGTGGAGGAAGCCGCAAAGATCAGCTATCACCTTCATCCGCATACCAAACAAGACCTTTTCGCGAGTTTTGGTAATGCGGTTGGGAAACAATAACCACCATTGACCATACTCACATTTTTCCACCGGAAAGTGGCGTGTGGCTACACGGGCAAATGTAAAAGCTCTTGCACAAAAATGCATCATCACGTCATAAATGCAAAAGCTAACGCCAAGTGGGAACCCTAAATGCCGGAGCCTTCTGCTGGAATACCAAAAGCTCACACCCAAAAGCTCATCTGGTGGGAACCCTGTCGGGCGGGAACCTTCTGGTGGCCAGGGACCACCTACCAGGCCATGCTGTCTCTAACGGACAAAATGTTATAAGTATACGGTGGGGGGTATCATACTACTCCCATTCTGTCCCAATTACCCCCACGAGATCGAGGACACGCAACATATCTTACTGCATTGCCCGCGCTTTTTCATCGACCGAACCGAGATTACGGAGGCGGAGAGAGTAAACTTTGTAAGACACATTTGTATCACAGCCTTCAAGTGGCAAGTTTTCCATTCTGCAGCAGCGAGGATTATGTCGACACTTCGTCGCCTTGAGCGATTTAGAAACATCCAACAAAACGTACCACAGAAGACGACTGACTAAACTATACAGACAATAACTGACGATTTTAGCAGTATTGCTATGACGGCCTCCCGACGCAATACCTGACTGTGATTTCGGGAGGATCCACCCGTACGAGTGAGGAGGTTTTAGTGGGTTAAATTCCCGCACTGACTAAGGCTTTCGATGCTTTCCTCCTCGATAAAAAACTCCTTTTTTACTAAGTGCAGTTTATGTAGCTAAATCCACACAGAACTTTATCTAACAAAATAGCCAATTTAAACTAATTTCTGACCTCCCCAACAGCAAGATCTGGATCCGCCACTGTTATCAAATATATTTTACTTTATTATTTTAACAATAAATTAATGTTGCCGATTTTAAAAATCTGCCAATAGTTTGGACGAAACCTTATTATTTTTTGGGTCAACGTTCGGGAGCGGTTAAAGTCGGAGTATATCATCAGTTATTTCAAGATTATGAGTTTTGTTGGAAAGTTAATTTGGTTCTAAAAATAAAAGTATTTAAAATAGAAGCAACCAATATCTCATCAGAACTAAGGTATGGCAGAAATAGAGAAAATATGTGCAAACCCTTGAAAGTTGATTATCGATAAATTATGAAAAGGTTATTGAAAAACAATAAAGTCTTTTAAAGTGAACATTCTCGTCAGCCTTATGTTGAAATGTTAAGTAAAAATCTGCACACAGTCTGGGCGCAACTTTATTGTTTTTCCGGCAGAAGTTCAGAACGCGTTCAATTCGGGGATGCGGTGTATGTTACTATGTGACTGAAAACCTAACAAAAAGTTCGAGAAGCGATTAGAAAAGGGTGTAATATATGAATTAAATATTTGGGTCATATTCCGGGATGTGGTCTAGAGGTTGAAAAAAAAACAAAACTTAAAAATAGGTGATTATTAAACAAGCCCGTGGAAGTGAAAAGATATTCGACATCTGATCAGACCTGAGAAAAATGGTGGAATTCATGAAAAAGTATACAACCAGTTTTCACCCTCTTAGGGGTCGAATTTCAAAAAATCTTGAAAGTGCACTCTAGTTATTCATATGAAGAATCCGTAGAATAAAATGAATTCAATATTTCGAAAGACCTAGAAAATATGACGAAAATCGTGAAAATATATGCATTTTATACTAACTGATATTCCCTCCCCCCCCTTCTGAACGCCAATGAATATTAGAATTTTTTTTATCAGAATTACTTTTCTAGTTCATTTACATATACGTTAGGAGTTTCAACTTTCTAGCATAAGCCGTTCAAAAGTTAGGATAAACACCCCTCACCACCGTACCATACTACCCCTAAAAACAATTTTATTTTTCCACCATGCCACTACTATAGTTCTATCTAAATTCTAAGTTTCAGCTTCCTTTCGTTAAAGATTCTTAAGATATAAGCATCGGAACTTTTTCTTTCTCACCCTTCCCCACCCTCACCCTCTACACCCACACCCCCAAACTTTTTTTTCCCTACTAGGGTTCTATTAGTCCTACTTCTAGTAAAAATTTGAATCATCCATCTAACAATGTTATTGAGATATGAAACGTGTTATTTTTGAAAAATTCTTATCCCCTCCACTGACGTACTCCCCCGCCCCCTTCAAAGATTTTACTTTGAGCAATCTTTATTTATCAAGCTTCATACTCAAACCGAATTTTGTTTTCTTAATGCCACTGGTTTGGGAGATAAGTATTTCAGCCCCCACTCTCGTACGCCACTACCCCCACCCAAAAATTTTATTTCAAACTACTCTCCTAATATAACTACAGATATTTGTTAAGTTTTAATTGCTTGGTATTAGCGGTTTAGGAGATATGAATTTTAGAATGTGTCGATCTCGACTTTTTTGCGTTTCGGACGCATTTCTTCCCCCTCCATTCCCACACCCCTTCACCCATATCATCAATTTTTTTTGCAAATGGGTCCACTATCAAAGCTTTATAGAAATTCAAAGTTTCAGTCTCCTAACATAAGCGGTTGCTGAGATCTAGAAACCATAATTTTTCGTGTAAAACGCTTCCCCCACCTTTCCCCTCACACCCCACACCTGAAAATAATGTCAACTCAAGGGGTCTACCAAGTCTATTCCTAGAAAATTTTTTAGTTTAATAGCTCCACTGGCTTGAGAGCTACGAGCCTTCAAAGGATTTTGGCGGTCGACGTACGGCGGACAGACGGAGTGAAAATTTTTATTGCTTTTTTCGTGTCTACTAGTCATGATGTACACAAAACTAGTCATTATATACACAAAAAAATTTTGAGGTCAGCAAATTTTTTTTTTTTTTAATCAATAACAATACTGTATCATAAACAATAAAGTAAAATTGAATAAAAATTTCAACAGGATAATTACATTTGCCATATGACACTTCGCCTACTTAAAATCTGAGCTCGAACTTAAGCTCTCGTATCCACTGGCTTAAGTTTAGTAGCGATTTGTACTCTACTCGCCTTGAAATACTACTGTGAAACAGTAATTCCATTTGAGCAAAGGCTTAAGTTGAATTTAAAACTTAAGCTCGCACTGTGAAACCGGCCCATAGTAACATACACCGCATCCCCGAATCGAACACGTTCCGAACTTCTGCCAGAAAAATTATAAAGTTGTGCCCAGACTGTTTAGAGGTTTTTTTTATTACACCACAATTGTGGTGAATTGCTGTAGAGATTGGATCGGCGTGGTGGATTAGACCACGACAAACTTGGGAGTGGGCGCTGATGGCTTATGCAGTATTGGTAGGGTCTGGGCACTATGCCGAATACTCATTAAGGGCCGTATTATTCACGTTGGGTTATTTATAAAGTCTGGGTAATTCCAGTTTTCCCCGAGATTTGGTATTATTCACGTCGGGTTATAGTTTTTCGCTGAGTTTATAATCAAGTGATCACAGTTACCCAGGGAAAAATTTAACTTGTCAACAACTTCCAGTTTTCTACGATATCCAGGGATTTAAACGACGATTTGACAAATTTTGTATTATTCAAGATTGAAGTTATGGCAAAAACTCATTTGTGGGAAAATTGGATTGATTCTGAGGAAGATTACGACAAAATAGAAAATGGAACAACGAATTGACAGCGACATATGGGACGACAAATACAGTTGCTGTTGTTTCCAATGTACAAAGCCAATTGAATTGTTTCCTTTACACCATTTTACACCCTCACCCCTTACACACGCTCCCTACAATTTTCAGCTAGGTATTTAACAGGTCAAACTCTCGTATTAATTGTAAGACCCTATCTTATACAGTTCTTGAGATATGAGATATGATTTTTAGGAGAAAAATGGTTATCCATTGTCTTGCTGAAAAATACTTTCAGTCAAGTCCTATTGTCCATCTTTAAACATAAAACACATTTCCTGTTTCTGGTTCAATTAGTTTGTGAGACATTGCAATGCAAAGTTTTTTACGCATAGTTCCTAGTCTAGCATGCTTCAAGTTACAACTTTGTAATATTACCCGTTCAGGAGATATGATTCTAGAATTTTTCGACCTAAGCTTTCAAGCGTTTCGAACACATTGTTTTTCTCAGAATTTCCAAATCATTTAACTTGTATAAAAATTAAGCGAGCAAGTGGATACATTATCATAGATCTATGTAAGTTCCGAATTTCAGGTATCCAGCATAAGTGGTTCCTGAAATATTAAAACCAAAGTTTTTATTCTAACATTCATTCCACCCAGCCCCTTCACCACTCCATTAGAAACTTATCAGTTGACGGGGTCCACTCAATCTACCATACCAATAAACTTAAATGCAATAGCTCTAAGGATTTGGGAGATGCAAGCCTTCAATCGACTGTTCGCACTGCCGAAATCCAATTACTCGGTAGCGCACACTCAGAAAACTATCGGGATCAAATGGGATGGTTCTCGTTGAACGTGTAAACCGTGCACCACATATAGTGTTTGTACTGCTCCCAGGTCCGCAACCATGAAAAAATTGCAGCCAATAACTGATAAATTTCCTGAAATACACAAATTTTTTATATCCAAAAAAAGAAATTTGTCACATTCTGTTAATAATTAATAAAATTTTTGACGTTTGATTGGAAAAATAATGGAAAAATGGAAAACCAGCCGATAAGATTATCCAACCTATTAAATTGCTAACCAGAGGTGAATAATACAATTTTTCACCCAGAGAAATTAATCAGTGATTTAATTTAATACGCCAGATAAGTTATCAGCTAGATAAGGCGAAAATAACCCGAGGTGAATAATACGGCCCTAAGCCTTGTATCCACTGAGATTGTTCGCGAGCATAGCTCGCGCGCTTTGCACGTGATTGCCGTATCCACCCAAAAATTGCATTCAACGTTCAGCTCGTCACTAGCGCGCCAGCATCACGCTCAGCTCGCTTGCAGCTCACGCTCTGAGAATGTCAACTGTACCCACTGAGCGTTTTATTACGAGCTCGTGAATAGAACGGCAAGAAGCTAATAACGCGCAGCCAGGCTTGATGGATACGGTTTAAAAGCATGAACGCGCCTGTTTTTGAACGGCGGCGAGCTGCTTGTCTGTTTTCCATTTGAAATGGAAAGCTTCGTAGCGCGTTTAGGGTTTTTCGTTATTTTCATCATATAATAGAGGTATCTGTACCTAATTTGGATGATAGATTTAGTTTAGAATTGCTGTTACAACATGTAAAGGATCATCATAACATTATTTTCGTAATTATAAAATGGAAAGGAAAGATTTATGGTTCATTAAAATTCATTTATGACAGAAATAGTGCGAAAAACCTATTGTCTTTGCCGTTTTGGTAAGTTTTCGATATAAGACCGTCGCTTGAAAATGAAAATTTATATTTTTTATCAATAGTCCATGTCCATTTACACCGATTGCAATCGGTTTCACTCCGCGATCCACCTGAAATCAGATTTGACATTTCGCACGGACCAGTTTTCAAATAGCTATGTACATCTTCTGATTTCAGGTGGATCGCGGAGTGAAACCGATTGCAATCGGTGTAAATGGACATGGACTGTTGATAAAAAATATAAATTTTCATTTTCAAGCGACGGTCTTATATCGAACATTTTCCATTTTAAGAATAAAATTAGTCTTGATTTCAATTTCGCACTCCTCGAATAACATCGGCGAGCTGACGAGCGTCCCACGTTCAGAACGCGAGCACGCAAAAAAATGTATCTGTCAAAATTCTAAGCATGCCACAGCTTGCCGGTTATAAAAAGTAACGTGCACAATGGATACGCTCTAAAAACAGATGATGCAATAGCACGCGTGCTGCGCGTCAAATGCTACAGTGCACCATGCAGTAGTCATTGATCAAAAATTATGCTCGCGATCTGCTTGCGAGCTGCAGTGGATACGAGGCTTTAGAAGCAGAAGATGCGCAGGGTTTAGAGGAACATTGTCGCTTATTTTTGGGCGAATTGGTAGCGGAATTATGGGAGGGAAATTACTTGTGTATCAGAACTAGGTTTCTGAGTGAGTCACTGAATAAGGAAAATGTACAACTAGCCGCAAAATTGTTAGTTAGATTGAATCGTTTATCGCACTTGAAATTAAGAAAGCAGCCCACCAGGGGTGAAAATCCGCGCACGGCACGGAGTATCGCACTGAATTCAGTATGTGCAAAGTAATACTTTAAAATCGCTTAGATTTCCCAATATTTGCGCTCACAACTCGAGCACATCAGCTCACACTGAGGTTTAAATGAATCTGAAATAAATAAATTAATAAAAATGCGAATATTGACAACAATGACAAATCAATCCAGATCTAGTTCAAATTTACCGATTTCGGAATCGGTAACGTTGCGTTTCCAAACAGAGCTTTCAGATTGACGTTTACAGTGGACTATAAATTTTAGCATACAAAGCTTGGTATTTTTACATTTTGGAAATAGAATCAACAACGTAAAATAAATTTCACTGCTACGTTATTTCTGTGATGGGGTAGCATGTTGATTTCATAAATGGTTGTAAATTTTATGACGAGTACGAATTTCGGCCTTATTGAAATTACAACGAGTAGTTGTAACATTAACTAATGATTAGTAGAATTTGATCCAAAATAGTAACTTTTATTATTTAATTCATGGTAATATTTATAACTAATTTTTAAGACCGGTAGTACATCTTACAATTAAAATTTTTACGTTTTACTGTAAAAATAATCAATAATTAATAATAAGAACTGCGTTTACAGTAAAATTAACATGAATTTGTAACATTGTTGGTATATTATGTAAAAACGATAACTTCATCATATTAACAGCTACGACCTATCAAAAAATAACTTTTTTTCTCTGGGTGTATACGGTGGTGGGTCTCATACTACTAATGGGTCTTCCTTATGCTTGAAGCGGTGAAGATACTGCTTAAAACAACCGTATCCGCTCAACAGTTGAGTCACATACAAATCAATTTCTCCGTGCTTGCGGCTTATTCAGCTATCGATGTTTGGAATCAATGTAAATGTCCATCTCCCTTTGTTCGTGCTGTCCCAGCGTCCTTGCCATTCCTGAATGCTGCGCCGTCGCTCATGCACTTTCGATGCTTGATCTCCTGCTACGTAGAGTCACTGAAGTTCACACGCCAGTATATCAATTGGTAACATTGCCGATATTACTCCGATTGCTTCATCGGACAATGTTCGAAAAGCACTAGCAACCCTGATAGATAGATCGGATTCCGGCTGTATACAATTTCTTCTTCGTTGCATCCGCCCAGATCGGTGCAGTGTATAGCATTACGGAGCTAGTGACCATTGTTAGTAGTTTTCGTCTGCTGAAGCGTGATCCCCCAATGTTTGACATGATGCGTGAGAGCGCACCATTTACCTTTGAGGCTTTTTCGATGATCGCCAGAAGATGATCCTTGAAAGATATTCGAGTGTCGGTTAACACTCCAAGATATCGCAGATTCGGCTGCGAGATGATTTTGTGCTCTCCAGCTCTGAATGTGAACGTTTCACGTACTTTCCGAGATCTTAAAAGAACTGCCTCCGTTTTATGCGAAGCAACTCCAAGTCCGCACTACTCAATCACCGCATAATTCTGTCGATCGCATCACTACACAGAGCTTCCAAGGTCTGGATATGTTTCGCTAATACCACTAGTGCGATATCATCCGCATAGCCAACTAGTGTGGTGTCCGTCAGAAGCTCGATGCAAAAAACCTCATTACACATGATTTTCCATAAAGTGGGGCCAAGCGCTGAGCCCTGAGGGACTCTTCGTGAGACGTCGTAGTTCTTGACACCGTCTTTGGTGTCATACAAAAGAACTCTTTCTTCGAAGTAGTTAGCTATGATTCGCTGTAGATATCCCGGTACGTTGATACTATTTTCTGCTTGCATTATTTGCAACCAGCTCGCTGAATTGAAGACATTCTTGACGTCAAGTGTTACCACTGTGCAGTACTTTTTGTCGCCGTTTTTCCATCTTCTCCGAATGTTGCTTCACGTGGAATTCTCATAACGGCATTAATGGCGTCGATGGTGGATCTCCCTCGACGGAATCCAAATTATTGCTCGGATAGACCTCCAGGTCTCTCGAGTAACTCCTGCAGTCGGTTGGTGATAATGCTCTCCAGTACTTTTCCCAATGAGTCCAGCATATATAGTGGACGGTATGCCGATGGTTGCTCTGGTTGCTTTCCGGGCTTCAATAGCAGCACCAGTCCTTGGAGCTTTCAGAAATCGGGGAACACTCCTTCTTTGAGACATGCTGTGTACATCGGATCGTTCCGGATGGCCGTTTTCAACGCTATATTAGGGATGCAGTCGAGACCAGGTACTTTGTTGTCAGTTACTTTCCGTATTGCCAGTAGAACCTCTTCAGCTGTCACGGGAGAAATATCACCCATATCAGCGTGTAGTTGATATATTTCTGTCCGTTCACTCTATGGTGGAAAGAGAGTCGCCACAACGCTGTCCATAAGCGCAGGATCTGTGGGTTACGGCGCTCTGGGCCCTCTAACACTTGTACGCCTTGCCCCAGGGGTCGATATCCGAGCTATTGCGTAGGTCGCGGAATGATAAGTCCTTGGCGTCTTGAATCGCTTTCTTAAGCTGTAGTCGGCATACTTTGTAGCTAGAATGCAATGATTGCCACTTGGTGTGATTTCGCGCACGCTGCGCTTTCCTGTGCGCATGGCCGCACTGCCTGCTGCATTCGAAAATATTCTCATTCCACTAGTAGACTGGGACTCTTGTTTTGGTTCATGTTGGTACTTCTTGGCATTGCTGCGTCGCATGCCTCGCTTAATCGCTGTTTGATTTTTATCGCCATAATGGTGGCTTCGTCGTCCATTGTTTGTGCCTTGTCCCACAGTAACTAAAAAATTCAAAGGGAAGGCACGTTGTTTCCATCCCTTGACTTGTGCAACAGTTGTTCGCCTCTGACATCTTGCTTGCTGCAGCTCGATGACAATAGCGCGATGATCACTGTGTGAGTAGAAATCTCCGACGCTCCATGTATCGTTCCGCGCGATCGAATTGTGAGCAAACGTTAGATCCACCGCCGACCTCCTGGTCCCAGCCTCAAACGTGTGCAGTCCATTATTTAAGAGTTCGAAGTCTAGTGTCGCCAGATATTCCATAAGAAGCCGACCCTGCGATTCGTATTCTTGCTGTCCCATGTCGTTAACCATTCGCTTATGTCACCACCAATAAATGCCGGAAACTTTGATCTGGCCTCCGTCACCAGCTCCGTTAACATTCGCTCATACTGGATTATGTCCATACTCGGTGGAGCGTAGCATGAAAAGAAGTAGATTCCATCGCATTTCACCCAAGTCAAGCCAGTGCGGGCAACTAAGGCTGTACTTTGGTAGACCCTACCACCAAGCGTCCATATCGCTGCTTCGCTGGATGCGTCCGTTGTCCACTCGCATCCATCCACGTTGTGGTGTTGCTCTCACAGGATTGCGAGGTCGAATCGTTGCTCGAAAATCGTCTGCTGCAGTAGGTCCAGTGCTGCAATGCAGTGGTTAAGATTGAATTGTACAATCTTCATCGTCCAAGCTTCTTAACCGCATTTTGATATGCCGGACAGGGACAGCTGCCAGCTGCATGATCGCCTTCGCATAACGCGCATTTCATTTTGTTCGTACAGTGTCCGTCTTCGCCACATTTCCTTCATATATTTCTCCGATCTATTTACTCCTTACAGTTCTGTGCTAGATCTTTATACCCCCAACACTTAAAACAGCGTGTAGGCGATACACTCTCGCGTACTCGGCATGACACCCAACCTATGCGTATTCGCTGCTTATTTATCACTCTTACAGCCTCTTCGGCTGACAGGTTAACATAAGCCGTCTGCGTGCCTTGATAGCCTTTCCTCATGTTGCTTACTCATGCTTCATCAGGGCGTTGTATTTCACACTGAGCATGGAGCGCGTCGTTTAAATCTCTCAGCTGGATTGTTATAGTATGCGTTTTCGCCGACACATAAGCTGACTTGCATAATACTTTTTCCACTGCTGTCTGGTAAGCTCCGGTATTCCGCTCTGGTGCGCGTTTAAGTTCGAGCAGCAACTCATTCTTTGCGGTTCGTCGAACTGCACATACGTTTTCGCCAAGTGACTTGAGGGTGTCATGTGTCTTAATCGTCCGCAGAATGTCCGCGAACGTAAGATCACCGGTTGCCAAAATAACGATGGCGTCGGGTTTTGACCTTATAACCTTCTTCGTTTTCTGCTTCTTGGACTCCACGTTTGTCCATTTCTCCGTCTCCTTCAGTAGCGCTTGTGATTGCACTGCATCTCCTTGTGATGCATCCTTTGTGTCCAGTGCGTTGCTATTTTTTGTGAAGAGGAAGGATAGTCTCTTCGGTAATTCCTCTATCTCATCCTTCTTCTTTTTGGCAGACGTATGCGCCACATTTAAGCGCTTCGTGGGTGGCTTCTCGAGATCAGTCTCCTGTCTTCTCTTCTGATTTGATTTAAACCATGGCGATGTTTGTGAGGAATTGTTTTTTCTTACTCACTTCTTTGGCGATGTCATATTGCTCATCCTTCGAAGATAACTCATAAAGCGCTCTAATGCTATCGATTGAGTGACGCATTGGCTGGTCGATCGAACGCCTTCCCTCCTTTAGCATGTCCACAAAATCAAACGATGATTTCGCTGGTTCTAGCTTCTTGCCTCTGTCAGATGCTTTTGGCGTTTGGATGCTATTATTTTTCGCACTCTCACTACCTGTAGAAGAAAATTCCTGTGCGCCGGCTGGGAATCTTTATAGCCTTGCGCCTCTCTGGAATGGGTTTTCATTGCCGCTGTTAATAGTTGTGTCGTCATCGTTGTCATTATTGTTTCGTCGTTCACTGTTGTTTGGTTTGTTGATGCTGTTTTTGTCATTATTCAAGTTATTTGTGGTCCCAACTCAAAGCCGTTATCACCGTTCGAATGTGTAGTCATCTAGGATACCATGGTTACCTTGGGGCAGGCCCTTGTGAGGCCAGATCAGTGCTAGTCAGGAATGTTCCATCTGAGCCTACACCACTAACTTAATGGTGACAAACGCTAAGCGTTCATTGCCAAGGGTTTAACGGGACGGAGGCGATTACTGCATTAGCCTGGAAGCCATTTCTGCTCGATTGCACTCTTACACACTCAGGTAACAGAATACCGCAATCGTCAGCCCAAATGCCATCATTTTGTTTCGGTGTTTCCAGTATTCATAATCAAGACCTTACTGGACTCAGTCTTAATATCTACGGCCGGGGTAGTTTTGATGTTATTCTCGGCTAGTGTGGACACAGTTGTAGACTGCAAAGTTGTCCCTCGTTGCTACCCATAGGTAGGAGGCACATTTCTAGGACGGTGCCGATTCGTCCTGTCGCCAAAGTTTCAAAGGGTTCTTGGAACCTTTTAAGTCCCACCCTCCTTTTCAGACGCTCTTGATCGGGGACTGCTTATTGATTATTCGCAGTTAACCTACATATGCATGCAGGCCGTCCAGCTGTACGCCGCCTTGCTGCCCCACAGTAGCCTGAAGCTCAGTCCTGTGAGTAAAAAAGGGTCATCTGACCATATTGTTGTCATCTTATGGTTCATTCCATCAGGAATCGGAAAAGTTGTGAGCTTACCATTCTTTCGAAAAAAATTGTACTTGAACAACTATTGAATAGAATAATTGAAATGCAAGTATTGTTTCTATCTCATTTTGTCACTAACAAAAACAAGAACAATCTTTAAAATAAGCCCTACTTTATTATTGACGGATTAAAATTACCAGAGATATCAATTTTAAAAGAGGACTCGGCCATCTTTTTTAAGAAAATTTTTAGCATACTATACTGTAAAGTACAATAATTTATGTCATTCCTGAAAGTATAAATAAGAAAACTCTTCACTTACATGTGTTGTCATGCCTGTCACTTGCAATCCAGCCGAACTTTACTATGGTATATCATTTTTTAATAATAAAGTATTGGGATCGACCTGAAATAAAAAAAAAAATTTGCTACCCTGAAATTTTGTATTTTTACGTTTTAGGACTAGTGGACCCAAAAAAGCAAAAAAAAAATACGTACGCCATATGCCGTACGCCGTACGCACAATAGTTTGAAGGTGCGTAGCTCCCAAGCCCGTTGAGATATTATCATGAAATTCTTATGGTGGATAGGTTGGGTGAACTTCTAAGACTGGTATCTTTTAGAGTGGTGTGGGTATAAGAGGGAAGGACTGGGGAGTGTTTTAGACGAAAAATTTTGGTTTCTACATCTCAGCAACCGCTTACGCTAGGAGGCTGAAACTTGGAATTTCTATAGCACTTCGGTAGTGAACTCTTTTGCAAAAAAAATTTTTGATATGGGTGAAGGGGTGTAGGAGTGGGGGGGGGGGGAAATAATTCATCCGAAAAGCAAAAATGCCGAGATCGACACATACTAAAATCCATATCTCCTAAACCGTTGATAATACGAAATTCAAACTTAAAAAATATCTGTACCTATACTAGGAATAAAGATTGAAAATAAAGTTTTGAGTGGGGATAGTGGCGTACGGGGGTGGGAATAAAAAAATTTTGACTACAATATCTCACGAACCAATTCTCTAGAAAAATTAGATTCGGTTTGAGTAGAAAGCTCATGAAAGCTAAAACATGGTATTCAGATAGAGCTATAGTAGTGGCATGTTGGAAAAATATAAGTTTTTATAGGGGTAGTATGGTACTGGGGTGGGGGTATTTTTCCTAACTATGGAGCGGCTTATGCTAGAAAGTTGAAACTCGGTGTGTAAGTAAGTAAGTAAGAAAAGTAATTTGGATTTAAAAAAAGTTCGAATATACATTCATTGGCCTGCGGAAGTCGGGGCAAAGAAAATGTTCAGTCAAAATAAAATGCATATATTTTCACGATTTTCGTCATATCAAATAGGTCTTCCAAAATATTCAATTCACTATTATTCTACGGATTCTTTATATGAATACCTAGAAAGCATTTTCAAGTTTTTTTGAAAATTGACTCCTAAGGGGGCGTAAAGTGATTGTATACTTTTTCATAAATTATTCCATATCTCTCAGGTCTGATCAAATAGTGAATATCATTTCACTTTCACGGACTGGTTTAATAATCACCTATTTGTAACTTTTTTCCTTTTTCAACCCATAGACCGCATCACGGAGTATGACCCAATCATATATTACGCCCTACTCTAACCGCTTTCGAACTTTTTGCTAGTTTTTCAGTCAAATAGTAACCTACACCGAATCTTAGAATTGAACGCGTTCCGAACTTCTGCCAGAAAAATAATAAAGTTGCGCCCAGACCATTGGCCGACTTTTTATACTTATAAATAAAATGTATCAAGAAAAACTAACAATTCAACAAAAAAGTCTTGTAAAATACACGCTTCGAGCTGGAAATACACTACAGTCTTCTTTGTCGTGTCTGATCTGATCTTTCTTCAGTACGCGGCCTTGGTCAATTTCGGAAAAGGCCTAATTATCTAATTCTAAAGCTTGAGTTGACTTTCTTTTTAGTGCCATTACCAAGAACTAAAGTCGAGGTATGAAAGATCTGTACACTAATACAGTGAATGGCATAAATAGATGCAACAATATTTATTCTTTAAAATATAATTTCTCTCAACTGTTAGCGATGGTCAAATTCAGAGTGGGCAAATGCCCCTTCCCCCCTCCCCTTGTGGGCGCCCAAGGCAGATAATCCTTCTTAACCCTTGAGTACAAGCGCAGCGGAAAGTTACGATAGTACACGCACGCGGCACTCAGTGCCGCAACTATATTTCAACTATAAATCGACTGATTTCCTGGTCTTGGACCTTCAGTTGGTTATTATACTGATTGTTAATATGTTAATTAATTAATTCTTTAGTTAATTAATTAATTCCTTACTGAAATTCTTGTTGGATAATTTAATTATCCAACAAGAATTTCAACACTATTATGGAAAATATATAAGACCAGTTCAGTTTGACTCCCTGATGTAGACTGATAAGATGTTAGATAAATCTGAAATCTTTTGTGGTGGTTCCTAGACATGTCCTTGAAAGATACTAGAGCGCTCAGTCATTGATTCTTAATAACAGATAAGAAAATTCATGTTTAGTAAATTTGCGGCACGGAGTGCCGCTGCGCGGGCACTCAAGGGTTAAGGCCGGTTTACATGGTGACTGCACACAATTTTTACTGAGATTGTGAGGGGAAAGGAAAATTTCTAATGAGAAATTGATCAGGAGTGAAACGAACAGATATTATATCCAGCAACAAATCTTGGATTATTTACCTAAAAGGATTGGACATATCCCAATAATAAACAGTAAAATTTTTCTATGCGCATGTCGAAGTACAAGCTGCATGGGCTTACGTAACTGATTATTTTAGGGGTAAAAATTTTGGCGGGTATCTTAAACTATTTTTCCATATTCATATTAAAAATATTGCATAAGCATACTGTCGTCTGTCGTCATGATCAGCTGCAAGTCAATCATATTATACTCTAGATGAGGACGATTTTGCCCGGTAACGAACTTAGCCTTACAAATTCAATCAAACATCAAGATTCAAAATATCAAGACCACTTACTTTTAAAAATAATGAAATCATTTTTCTAGTACTAATTTAATGAGAAGGTTATATTGTTGTGAACTCAAGGGAACTAGTTATTGAAAAGATTTCTTTCTATGCAAAGGATTTGTGCAGGAATGTATATTTTAACAAATACAATATTTCTTTTCTAAGTACAATTGCATGTTCGAAATGTTCACCTTTGTAACGCTTTTGGGAGGCGCCAAATATAACGTTATTTTGCCACGCCATTGGATTTAAGATCCAAGCCGTTCAGGCTACCATGACAATCAATAAAAATAAACAACAAAATATTCCTTCATAATTATTTGACGTGTCTTTTTGACATGCATCCTTGGATTTCATGGTGCTGACAAAATAATTTTTGTCTCTATTTTTTTCGTGCATTTACTCGGGGGTGTCCTATCCTTAGTTACCTAATCAAAACAAGAAATACTGACGATTTTGGTGTGAATGTAGTGTTTTGTGAGTCTGGTGACTTAGGGCCGTTATTACGATCTTCAGTTAAAATTTAACCAGAACTTTGACTGTAAGTTTCGTATGAGTATCTGTCAGTTAAAGTTTCAGTTAGAACGTTACTGACGATCGTAGGAACGGGCCTTAGTGGCACTTGCCTTCGGTGCACCTGTTACTTGGTTCGAATCTGCTTGGCGACAAGTAATTTTCGAAAATGGGATTGCGTGCCAGACTACCAGTTCACTCAGCTGTAAATGAGTACCTGAGTTAAAATCGGGGTAAGAATCACGAATGAGCGTGTAGCTAACCACTTCATCTCCTAGTGTTCTGTTGGTCTAGTAATGAAGTAACTCTAGCATTACTTTAAGGCCTAGGCCCGATTTGGGCTGTTGCGCCATTGATTGCAGTGGTTGCTTTCTACTCCATTGAAAATTCACTCCATCATAATCTCATTAAAAATTGTTTGCAGTCGTCATGTAATCCAGCCTTTAATGTCATACGCGTTCGTAAGTTATTCGATGATACACACTCTTAAGGCTGGTTTACATAACGAACGCAAACAATTTTTACTGTGATTGTGAGGGAGAAGGAAAGTCTCTAATGAGAAACCGATCAGGACTAAAACAAGCAGATATTATATTCAGCAAATAATATTGAAGATATTTCTGTGAATGTGTGGGTGACAATATTTTTTGTTTCTCGAACTGAGATATTTTTTTGGTTGCTGTTCGTAATTTTCTACTCTGGTAATCTCATTCGCCATAAATTCAATTATGTAGCTACTAGCAACGCGAAATTTCTTTATTATGTTTTAATAATAACGTATTAGATGATTACTTTGACGTTTACTAGGAAGCTGTAGCTGAGATGAACAACAAAAAATGTAAGTACAAAAATACATTACTTTAATATATGTATACATATGTACATCGGTATATATTAGTTATTAAGATCCGAAATTACTTCTGACAGCCAAATGCAGTAATGTTTCGCAGTCGGTCTTCACCGCCGATAGCGATGAAGATTACGAAGACTGGCTACACCGATCTTTATTGGAAAAAGTTAACGACATCGAATCAACGTCAACACCGGTATCGGAGGACACACAAATTATAAGTACCTACGTAGAATAGTTAAATTCATAGATACTTTAGATCCGTGTATCATCGATATGTATTTTTTTTTATAGTTGAAAATTTAATAGAGGCTGTGCGAGCGCGTGAATTGTTGTGGAATGTTGGCAAATTCGAGTACAAAGACCAGCATATTCGACTGAAACTATATACATATGCAAGGAGCTTGCCCGTGAGTTAAGTATGAACGCAAATGGATTAAACAAAAACTCAACTTCTATAATAACCTTCCTTTATTCGATTACAGCGAAGAACTTTATTTGGACCTGCGAAAGAAGTGGTCAATGATAAAGACTGCTTATGGAAGAAACAAGGTAGGTGCTCCTAGCGGTTCAGTCTACATCCTCAAGTTTAGTCGGCTGCTATCATTTTAAGATGACACATGCTAACCTCGAGCGTAAGTAAATTATGCTTATTTAGGAACATAGAACCCTGTACGCCATCTCCATCTTTATGAAGTATCCACTTGCGGCTCTTATTCACAACTAGCTCCTAGCTCCAAAACAAAAAAATACAATAATAAAAGAAAATGAAAAAGTAATAACAAAAGATAAGTAGTAAGTCTGTATAATTAAAATTTAGTTTAGGAAAAATAATAATTTATGCTTTGATTTGAAAATATGATACGATGTGTTCAGAGGACCAATCTTGAGGTTATCATGATTTCTTTATAAGCGAATAATCGGTGAAAAGAAGTATACATTTGTTCGCGGAGGGGCAAATGTGGACTCAATGGACTCAATGGTTGATGCCGCACCAAGTCTAAACTTAAGGCTGAGTCCCCATCACCGTTGTAGATTTTGTAAAGAACACATTCGTCTTTGTACAGTCTGCGTTGTTCAAGGGATGGGAGCCTGAAGAGTAAAAGACGTTCACTGTAAGGACAATAGGGAGTCCTATATTTAAAAAGGAGAGAATGCGTAAACTTACGTTGAACAGATTCAAGAGCAATAATATGGCAATTGTAGTGAGGGGACCAAATAGCAGAGCAATATTCCAAGCCCCTCCGCACTAGAGTCAAGAAGAGCTTGATGCTTAGAATTAGGCCTGATAATTTCGATGCAGTACTTATTAGATTTCGAAAGTGAAGGTCAAACTTTAGTCTAGTGTTAAAGGTAACATCCAGGTCACGAATGTGGGAGATTTGAAGAAGTACTTCAGAGTTGATATCATAATCAACAGAGATCATGGTTCTCTTAAGTGCGAAGGACATTTTACGACATTTAAAGACGTTAAGTGGAAGACAATTACTTGAGCACCATAAAGCAAGAGCATTAAGAGGAGACAATTAGATTGAATTACTAGTGGTAGATCATTAATAAATATGACAAACAAAAGTGGGCCCAGAATAGAGCCCTGGGGATCACTAGAGAGAGAGATATAAATTCCGATGACGTTGAACCATTGAAACGAACACGCGATTTACGATAAACCAGATAAGAAGCAAACCATTGAAACAGTGATCCAAAAATTCCACAGCCTTTAAGTTTTGAGAGTAATAAGCATTGTTTTACTGAGTCAAACGCTTTGGAGAAGTCAGTATAAATTACATCAACTTGTTTATTATTGTCCAAAGCTTTGGAAACAGAATTTGTAAATTCCAAGAGATTTGATGAAGTGGATCTATCTTTAAAGAAGCCATGTTGGCCTTTATTAATAAGATGATTTAGATTTGCGAACACATGATCATGTATTAATCTTTCCAGTAATTTGGCGAAGCATGGTAGCAAGAGATAGGACGGTAGTTTGTTACTAGTGATTTGTCGTCTTTCTTATGGATAGGGGTAATGACGGCTTGCTTCCAGCGAGAGGGAAAAACACCTTCATTGGTACTTCTATTAAATAGTAGTGCAAGAGGATAGCTGAGAGATAAGGAAAGAGGTTAAACAAATAGGTTGGCGACACCATCAGAACCACCGTTCACATTAATGTCAATAGCGGCGACTACACTTGAAGTGACCGAAAGTAGAGGAATAGTAATTGGACAAGACTCTAATAATTCAGGTGAGAATGTGGATGTTGTAGAGAATATGGACGAAAAGTAAGTCGCAAACAGCTCACATGGCTCTTGAGAGTTACGAGCAATAATATTGTTGTAGGAGACTTCGGACGGGAAGGAGAAGGAGGATCGGAGAGTGCGAATATTAGACCAAAAGTGATTGATCTCATTGTGTTGGATCGACGACTCAACTCTTTCTATATAAGTTCTTATGGCTGACTTATTTGTAGATTTGGCCAGCGACCGATAATATACAAACTCATATCTATGTTCCTTCGACCTAGTACGCAGATATTGAGATCGAGCAATAGGTATACTTCAGTCTCAACGTGTTGGCCTCTTCGGAATTGAACCAGACAGGCGGACAGTTTTTGGGCAGTTTACGTAATGGAACAAAGCGTTGAATGAAGTTGTCTAAAGACTGATATAATATATCTTTACAGGATTCTACCCCACGGTCGGCAAATATTGACTCCCAGTCTACATTACTTAAAGCGAGTTCAAAAGCTGAAAAATTTGCTTTACGGAAGTTATACTTTTGGAAATGGTTTCCAAATTTCCGTGCAGCTGGCACTAATACTTGGAGAGAAAAAGCAAGAGGGGGATGATGCGGGTCAATTCGTACATAGGGATGTGGGTCAGGACCAAGTAAAATGTCGGAAGTGTTAGTCAGGACCAGGTCCAACAGTTTTCCCTGGTGATTCTTGGTAATGTTAATCTGTTTAAGGGAGCAGAGCGATTTAAAGCATTTTAAGAAGCTGGAGAGAGGATATGAAGAAACTGCATTTATTGTATAGTTATTACCCTTTTCGCTCTGGGTAACTTTTAATGGTCGGCCGCGATAGGAGGATCACAAAAAAATAAGTGAACTCGTGGTCTTGAACCGAGATCTTCCCGTCGGGAAGCTACCGTCCTTACCACTCTGCTGTGGGTGTTATCTGATATTTTTGCCCATCCTCCGGACACCCACTTCACCTGCACCGACTACGCTCAGTAGTCTCAGTAAGGGAGGTTTCGGGGACTACTCTCGACGTTAGATAAATAAAATAACAATAAAATTCCTAATCTTTAAGTGAGATTAGGAAACCTCCTCCTACGTAAAGAAAACGCACTTCGTAAAATTCACAACAAAATGTAATTCACTCGGAATGAATGAAAATAAAAAAATAAAAAGGAGCCCGCCGTTTCGAAAGGTTTTTTTCTCTGGTAACCTCTTCGTCCTACGGAGGTCTTTGACTTCGATGTTAAAAATGCCAACCTATTAGGGATGGAAAAAGTACAATACCTCGGTTTACTTTTCCTACTTTTATTTCGGCGCGCACCCTGACTTCACCGTTCGAGCCTCGTAAAATCCACTTCTCGCCAACAATCCAACGATTTTTCCTGCAAATCCGTTGTTCTTTGGTCACCAACGCAAGTCGCGCGCGCACCTTAAATACTCTTCGAAGCCTCGGCTAATTTCGTATTTCATTTCCTCGTATTTCATATTTCTCCTACTTCGTACTTCGTTCCCTTTCGCAGTGAAACGGCTGGCAATGGCTGACTTCACTGTCTGACAGACTGTCTGACAGATCAAAGAACAAACATGTCATGTGACGTTCTCCGGAAGCTGCTTCTAGTTTCCATGCCTGTTTTCGATTAATATTAACCGTCATTCCGCTCCGAGATTGACCACCAGAAGTCTCGCGGAAACCAACCTTCGGTTCGTTTGGCTACCTTTGCTGTTAACGCGCAGATCCTCGTCCAAACTGTGGTTCGTGATTCACCCCATCAGCTACGGTAGCCGATCATGTAGGGACTTAAATTGGCCGCTGTCTTACCGTTAAAAAGAAGTCGTTCAGTGATCGGTGTACAGTCATGGTGTTTTTGGCCAGAACAATAAAGTTTTCCAAAACTTTTCCCTCTCCCCAACAGGCTACGCTCCCGGCTTCATGGCTCTATCTATTCACGACGGAAGACGTAAAGGTACCCATATTATACCATTAAAGGAACTGGAACCACTTTCGAAACGGTATCCATTTGAAGTTACAATATTAATTTAAAAATACAATTTCATTTTCCCCCATATGAAACCTGCGCTAGAACGCCCACATCTATGCTCGCCTCCTCGACTCCGGTTGCTCATAAATTGCACGCATTCTCGATTGAGCCAGGTGTCCCTGTCCTTCCTTCATTTTCCAATTCTAACCTTGAAAAGAAAGAGGGTTCAGTGAGGGTAACATAAAGTTTGCCTGCCCCACATTTAACACGTAGCATAGTCTGATGACCAGTTAATAGATGGCAAACTAAAGTCGCCACAAATAACAAATAATGCGGTAGGGTTATGAATGTTAATGTATCATAGTTTGAAAGCGATGAGAAAAAGTCCTCGAATACGTCGGGAGTACTTGGACAAGGAACATAGGCACAGGCAATAAAAACAACAGAGGATTGAGATACATTGATTTCAACAAGGACACAATCATAAACCTTCCCCGGGAAGTCAACGCAGAGTGCACTTGAAAACGTGTTCTTAACGGCAATAAGGACTCCACCACCATCGGATTTTCTCATACAGGTCAGATCCCTGTCTTTTCCACAAGGTTTTCCTCATGCCACGTACATTTTGGTTAAAAAGTTTTACAGAAGCTAATTTTTTGGAATAATTATTTAAAGTTGTGGATTGAGATGGTCGCGCGAACGAAAATTTGGTGGCGACCTCCTTCTTTGTACAAAGTTCTTTACGAAAGTGCCTGGTGGCCAGAATTCAGGTGTTGCTAGGATAGCATTATCCAGATGGTAGGACAGCCTAAATGAAGCAGTTATTCGGCCAACAAGGTTTTCCGTCGTAAGTTTTTTGCAAGTTAAATTATTCGGTTGAGAACCAAGTTTGGATACGACGAAGCTGACAATATCATCAGCAGTTGTGTCGTAGGCAATTTTCGAAACAAAAATATTTTTTTGATCGCGGAACTACCCTGAGAATGTTTAACGTTGAGGTTTACAGTACTGGCCGAGTTAATTCTTCCGTCGGAGATCTCCACTTTCGAAACCAGCCGCAGTCGTATGATTTTCACCAGGAGCGAAATAAATATATGCGTTCTACCGTAGGGTCTTTCAACTGTTCACAACGGATATCGGCAGCATCCCGTTTAGGTAAATCAATTGAAGTGAAGCATACTCCACAAAATGCCTCTGTACCATCTTCACAGCTGGAATGCGAGAGCTCATCAGCGACAACTTCGTCCAGGCACATATTTTATTTGAAGGTTGTACTGAAGATCCCATCTGGCTAATCTTTCTGTAGGTGTCTTTAAGTTCATGAGCCATTCGCTTGGCGATCAGTTATGATAGTTAACTCGGCACTTTCATAATTGGTAGCGCTTCTCGTTCCTTTGTGGAGTATTTTCTTTCAGAGTCAGTCAAGAGTCGGCTGACATAACTGACTGGATGCTCTTCTGCACACTCCACCTGAACCAAAAACTGCACCTATCGCATAATAATGGTTTACTTTCGTAGGCTTGTTTTAATATAGGAGGGCTAGTCAATGCATCTTTTAGTTACAGAAAAAAAATCTCTTTCTTTGTTAGATTGCTCAATGGTTTACTGGTTTGGTGAAGTTCGGCACAATTCTCCTATACCAAGAGCATGCTTGTAAGAAAGACTGTAGTTGCTTAGCATTTGATGGCATTGGCATCTCGCTTATTGCAGATATTTTACTTGGGTCAGACATTAACTCATCGCTTCAAGATATTAGATAGTTAAACAACAAAAAAATCATTGATTTCCATTCAAAAGCAAATTGAAGGTTTTCAGTTTCGTGAATACTTTCGCTATATCTTCCAAGTGATCATTGAGAGTACTGGAAAGTATAATAAGATTATCCAGATATGCCAATACGATGCTCTAAGTACATAGGTTGCTTTTGAATTTAGTAATCAGTCGCTGGAATGTGGCGGGTGCATTTCGTAGACCATAGGGCAATAGCTTGAATATAAGCCAAATGGCGGGTACCTGCCAGTAGCTCGCTCGGAGATCCAATGTTGGCATACATTTTGTCTGATTTGCTTCATGTTGAAGATCATCCATTCTAGGTAAAGGGAAATTATCGAGTTTCGTTATGAAATTAAATTTTCGGTAATCTATGCTAGCCCTAGTTCCTTCTCCTTTCTTAGGTATTAGAACAACGGGTGCAACCCATGGAGATTCGCAAGCTTGATTCAATTTCCAGTTCTAGCTCTTTCTTCTTTTTGTTTCGATATACGATATGGAGGTTATAATACTGGCAAATGCTGTCTGATATTAATTTCATGAACTACTTCTTAGATAGGTGAGCCATTAGCTTCATAAATTGACTCATGACTTGTAAGAATTTTGTTGAGTTGATTAGGTTCAGTTTCTTTTCGGGAGGTTGACTTCCTGCTGATATGTGCGGATTTTCACCGGGAGTAAGCGGCGATAACATATTAGTAACTTCAGGACCATACTCCAGATATTCCTCCGCAATTGACGGTTTTCTCCCAGGTTGTGCTGAAGTTAAGTGACTTTTGATTTAAGGTGAATTGATTATATTCTCATACGCAGAATCAAACACACAGCCAGAATCAACGAACCATGGCTTTTGGGGCAAATTCAGAACAATAACAGAATCTTTAATGGAATCAACTCCTAGTAAAGTTTTATTATCCTTGTAATTCGGTAACACTTTGAATTCATTCTGTAACCATTAATTTAGTGGTTAGTTCATTTTGCGATCTAGGAATTCCGTCGGCCACTATTATTCTGATGTAGCATTCTTCAAATTTGTATCCGCTCTTTAGCAAGCTGTTACACAGAGTTGGTGACGCGATGCTAGACTTGGCACCAGTGTCTTTAAACGCTTGACCTTAGTATCTTCTGACCTTAACTTAAATCATTAGACGTGAACGCACTGCCACAGTTTTAATGTTTCCTATCTGGAGGCTATAAAAGTCTATTGCATTGGTTGAATTGACCGGTTCTGGTTTACATGATGGAGACTTGCTTCTAACGACATTTGGTTTACCACAACCATAGCACGAGAGTTTTTCTGCGTTCTGCTTATGGGGCTGTGTAACGTGATTCGGTGTGTCCTTTCTTGAAGCGTTAATAGGACGCTAGCGCTTGCGGCACTCTTCAAAATTGTGTCCATAGCTTCGGCAGAAGGAACATTGCACTCTTGTTTGTGGCTTATTACGAGAATAGTCTCTTGAGCGCTCTCTTCGGAATTCTTCTATTTCTCTTCCTCTTTTACTTTATTTTTTTAATAATAAAGTATTGCTATCGACTTTTTTTTAAAAAAAATTTGCTACCCTGAAATTTTTTTTTACACGGGTGGGGGGTGTTTCTCGTAGCTTTTGAACGGCTTATGCTAGAAAAATGAAACTCGGTACGTATATGTAAATCAACTAGAAAATTAAATCTTATAAAAAAAAAATTCGAATATTCATTGGGGTTCGGAAGGGGGGGCAAAAAAAATTATCAGTAAAAATAAAATGCATATATTTTCACCATTTTCGTCATATTTACTAGGTCTTTCCAAATTTTAAATTCATTTTCATTCTACGGATTCTTCATAAAAATTCATAGAAAATGTTTTCAAGATTTTTTGAATGTCGACCCCTAAGGGGGTGTAAAGCAGTTGTATACTTTTTCATAAATTCCACCATATCTCTCAGGTCCGATCAGATATCAAATATCTTTTCACTTCCACGGGCTTGTTTAATAATCAACTATTTTTAAGTATTTTCTTTTTCAACCCCTAGACCGCATCCCGGAATATGGCCCAATTATATAATTCATAAATTACACTCTATTCTAACCGCTTGCCGAACTTTTTGTTAGGTTTTCAGTCACATAGTAACATATGCCGCATCCCCTAATAAAACACGTTCCAAACCTCTGCCGGAAAAATAATAAAGTTGCGCCCAGACTGTTGGCAGATTTTTTAAGAGATCATCGAAATTTTTCACTAGATCACGAGAGATATGAAGGAGACCAAAGATGAAATCGATTTGAGTGTCTCTGACACCCCTCTTTTGCGAAAGAATATCTCAGTTGATATCCACGGAAAAAGGCCGATTTTTTGACCGTACCATCGCCGATTCTTTTAAAAATTGTACTTGAAGGAATAGTGAAAAAAAATTCAATTTCATTTTATTTTTCTATCAAATTTTTTTTTTAAGGCTCTTACCCCTACAATGGATGATGATTCACGTTACTCGCCTATGTATACATGCATAAATAGAAAAAATCTGCCAACAATCTGGGCGCAACCTTATAATTTTTCCGGCAGAAGTTGGGAACGAGTTAAATTTTAAGATGCGGAGTAGGTTACTATGTGACTGAAAAACGAACAAAACGTTCGGAAGCGGTTAGAATAGGGCGAAATATATGAATAACATAATTGGGTCATACTTCGGGATCCGGTCTAGGGGTTGGAAAAGCAAAAAAAATTACAAATTGGTGATTATTAAACCAGTTCGTGGAAGTGAAATGATATTCGATATCTTATCAGACCTGAGAGATATGGAAGGATTTATGAAAAAGTATACAATGACTCTACACCCCCTAAGGGATCAATTTTCAACAAATTTTGAATACACTTTCTAGGTATTCATATGAAGAATTCGTAGAATAATAGTGAATTCAATATTTTGGAAGACCTAGAAGATATGACGAAAATCGTGAAAATATATGCATTTTGTTTTGACTGAACATTTTGTTTGCCCCCACGAACGCCAATAAATATTGGAATTTTTTTTTAGTCCATATTACTTTTCTAGTTGATTTACATATACACACCGAGTTTCAATTTTCTAGCATAAGCCGTTCCATAGTTAGGAAAAACACCCCTCACCCCCGTACTATACCAACTCTATAAAAATAATATTTTTCTAACATGCCACTACTATAGCTATATCTAAATACCATGTTTCAGCTTTTAATCATTATAGGTTCTTAAGATATAAGCATCGGAACTTTTTCCTTTTCACCCTCCCCCACCCTCACCCTCTACACCCACATCCCCGAAAACATTTTTCTGTGCTAGGGTTTTGTTGGGCCTACGTCTGGTAAGAAACTTGAGCATCTTATACTGTTCTTGAGATATGAAAAGTGATATTTTTGAAAATTTCTTATCCTCCCCACTTCCATGCTCCACCACCCCCTTAAAAAAATTAACTTTGAGCAATCTTTTTTTGCCGACCTTTCTACTCAAACTGAATTTCATTTTTTTAGAGCAATTGGTTCCTGAGATATCGTAATGTAAAGTTTTTCACACCCCCCTCCCCTACCCCGTACGCCACTACCCCCACTCAAAAATTTCTTTTCAATCTTTTCTCCTAGTATAGATACAGATATATGTTAAGTTTGAATTTCGTGCCATCAACGGCTTAGGAGATATGGATTTTAGAATGTGTTGATCCCGGCATTTCGCGTTTCAGACGAATTATTTTCCCCCCACTCCCACACCCCTTCACCCAAAGGCAAATGGTTTCACTATAGAAGTTCTATAGAAATTCTAATTTTCAGCCTCCTAGCGTAAGCGGTTGCTGAGATCTAGAAACCAAAATTTTTCGTCTAAGACCCTCCCCACTCCTCCCCCTTCATATCCACACCCCTCTTATACCTCTAATACCAGTCGTAGGGGTTCACCCAACCTACCTACCAGAAAAATTTCATGATAAAACCTCAACGGGTTTGAGAGCTACGAGCCTTCAAACTATTTTGGCGTACGGCATATGGCGTACGGCGTACGGCGTACAGCGTACAGACGGACATATTCTTTTATTGCTTTTTTGGGGTCTACTAGTCCTAAAACGTGAAGATACAAAGTCTTAGGGTAGCAGATTTTTGGGAAATTTCAGGTCGATTACAATACTTTATTATTAAAAAATAATAAAGTAAAATCTCAAAAACAACAAAATTTTAGAATTTTCTTTTCTCTTGGGCGACGTTTGGTTATTTTGATTTTGTTTATGGGAGGGGGGTCATGACGCCTGTGACACCACCCTCGGTACGCCCTTGGCTTGATATTTAGTAGAAGTATTTAAGTTAGTCATTAAGTTTTTTTCAAGCAAGTTTTTTTTGTTAACAAAGTTTTTCCTTCAATATTTTACTGTCTCAGATTAACTTATAAGTTTTTGCAAATTAAATGCAAATTTATCAATTGCAGCTGTAAAGATTCAGATGTAATCATTGAACTATTTTACTTTTTATTATATCAATATCTTAATGAATTTAAATAAATCATCTATATATCTATCTGTTTTATGCTATCACTTTAACTTTCAACTACATCCATGCCTAAATAGAAAATAAAAATCATTAACTGAGCGTACTAATATTAAGACATTCCATTCATCGTTGAAGTCTTGAAGACGTGCGTTGTATCAGTCATAAACTAACTAAGTCTTGGTCAATTCAAAACTGAATATACTTAATAGCTAATAATTTCAATTTGATTTCGAAATTCATTTGTAGTTTTGTGTAATTCCTCATATTGAAATTAAAAGTGAAAAAAATGAGTTGGCAATAAATAAATACCTAAGTCATAAATCTTACACGTAACAACAAAAGTATGTTCGAAACATTATTCATATTTTCAGAATTATGAAGTAACTTTTGAGATATTCTTTAGAAATTCTTTGTATTTTGGATAACAAAGATGGCAAGAAGCACGTAAATGTATTGTGCATTTTTTTTGATATATTATATACCAACTTATATATTTATATATATAAATACTTATATATTTATTTATATATATAAACTTATATAACTTATGTAACTTTATCTGATACCTAGGGAGTTAAGCTATATGGTAGACATGCGCGTCATTTTCATTACAACAGTTTCTAAAAATTTATGGAATTTACCTGTTATTTTACTATAGTAAAATCGCACATGAAATGTATATGGAATCGGATGAAAATTGAAAATTTTATGCATCCTAAAGCATGATGTTCCAGCATATTACTACTCTATCATCCTCAACAACTCTCGACCTACATATGAACATAGTACATATGTATGTGCTTAATTTACTAAAGTTTAATGTGATAAGGAAATACCATTCCAAAATTTCGCATATTCACTTCCTTATATATTACGTAATTCTACAAAAGCAGAAAAAACAAGTATCAGGAATATTACCTATAACATACGAGTACATGCTGTGTATCACGCTTTTGGAGATTACTATCTGTTACAAACTTCCAAAGCATCGATATCACAGGAAAATGTTAGTTTCGAGAAACAAGCGAAGCTACACACACTAGTAATTACTCTTGTATCTTACGAATCGTTGGTACCGTACCTCAACTTTATCTTGTCTATAAAATGGACGTTAGACTACTTAAATAATTTAGAATTTGAAGCAAATGATTCTTCAAAGTGATTCAATGATTTCATATAACTTATTCTTACGAAAATTTCTTCACTAAAAGCTACTAATGTCAGAAAGACGCATAAAATTGTAAATGAGTAATGTTGTTATCATTTGGTAGTTTCGTCATTATAGCATAATAAATAATTATTGTTGTTCAAATTGACCAGTGATGTGCGATATTATCTACAAGTACATAGTTGGTAGCAGTAGTAGTATCTCTGTATAAGAGAGGATGTATGTTTGCATGTATGTACATATGTATGTATGTATCTATGTATGTATGGATGTGTGGATGTAGGTATGTTTGTATGTATGTATGTATGTTCCCTATGAACTGCTAAGCAGCTGAACCGATTTTGATGAAATTTTCAGGGAATGTGCAGAATAGTCCCGCGATGGTTCCTGTGAAGATTGGTCCCGATCGAACGAAAAACAAATCCAGGTGCTTTAATTGTTTGTTTGCGCTTTCCTATACTATTCATCCGGTTATGATCAAACTTCGCTGACATATTGAGCACACGCCGCTGAAGCTTTCTGAGATAAAAAAATTATCTTACAATTGGTGCTACGAGAGTTATTTCAACATTTGAGTGTATTTCATCTGATTTAGCGGTAGTTCGTTCGTTTTTGTTGTGGAGCAAGCAGAAGTGGTATCGCCACAGGTATCGAGTGTCGCCGTCCTGGATGTTGTGTCTCCCGCCCCGGCTGCAGTGTACCTCGTTCACGAAGGTTCCGATGAATGCTGATGATCATCCGATAATGGGAGTACCGTGATCTGTCCGGATACCGTTCCCGGTAAACTCTTTCGGTTAGCCTAGCATTCCCGTCACACAACCCATACACGAAGTGCATGTCTGCCATTTCTTCGGTTGTAAAAGGCCTCCTATTGCTTGCCATGCTGCTCGTAATGATGTCTATGACATTCTGTTTGCTGCTACTTCCTACTGATGCTTTTATCGCAGAAAAATCTACGTAGGACGAAGTCATTCCTGTTCCTTAAGGGAGCAGGTAAACTCTTTGAATGGATATTACTTAATTAACTTAAATGGATGTTAGTTATCTAATTAGTTGTCATATTTTTACTTTCCTGTAACATAATTTCCACCCATAAGAGCAATACGTGTGTTGTTAACATGGTTGCTCATTACTGCATCCGTTTTGCGATCAATTCTATGTTCAGCAGTATTTTCAACATGTGCAGGGAACTCACTTGTTGTTGCAAATATGAAGAAATTCTGTTGTCAAACCTATAGTGAAATTTTATGGGCTTTTCAAAAACGTAATAAAATTTGGTGGTTAATCAGGTCCTTCTTGGAGAAAACAGGACTTTTTTGTATTTTTTTTCTTAATTTTTTTATTATTTTTGTGTCATTTAAATAAATTTTTTCTCAAAAAGTAAAACACTGGTTGACACACTTGAAAACAATTAGAAAGAAGAATTTGTGTCCTTTCTAACGAGCCCAGAACTATTACATTACGCTTAGTACAGCAGAAGTTATAGATCAAGCAGTGATCACAGGTACGATGAAAATCCTTCGTGCTTCAAATCGCGCTACCTCCTTAACGGTTCACAAACGGGAGTATGTGTGGAACGATTTTCTACTCAGGACACGCTCCTCTATCTCCCATTTTCGTTTGAACCTCAGTACTAGTTACACCCTGTATAGATGTGAAAATTAGTAGAACACATAATGAAAATTGTCCAAGCATAATCCAAATCCAAATTTTTGAAAATAAGTTTCCAAGCAGTACTTAAAAACTAAATCCTTAACATAACCCAAAGATTGATTAAATAATGTATTTATATTCGAAATTTTATTACTTTCCGATTGAAATATTTTTAATTAGTACAGTCTTCTTTTCAATCAGGAGACAAAAGAACATTTAAGAAAGGCATAAGAAAAAGTCAGATTTAATTGCATTATACTTTATTAAGCGCATTATACTTTTTAATGCCCGATTTCACAGTGGTAGCTTAAGCTTAAGCTAAGGCTTAGTTAAGCTAGAATAGGTAGCTTAAGCTATGGATTCGATTCGATTGATTTCACAGTTTTTTGTTTCGTGCGGCTTAGCTAAACTAAGCATAATGCGTAGTAGCGTTTCATTTTGCAACCTACAGTAAGCTTTTGTAATGGATTTGCGTAAATTCGATATTTCTTATGTAGTGGAGTAGCTACGCGGCTATATTTTTTTAATTACACAGTCTTGAATACAGAAAAAATCACAAGTTTGACAGTTCGTAGGCTCATTTTATAAACGGAACTTAAGCTCGCAAAATTGATGGCTTAAGTTAAGCTAGCGCTTGACTTAGCTTAAGACTTACGACATTACTGTGAAATCGAAGATGTTCTTAAGCCCACTGTGAAATCGGGAATAAGTGTATCTATTAATCTAATACATAGTTTAATATAATTTTTCTTTAAAGGAGACGTGATAAAAAAATCATGGGTGACGAATCTTTTAAGGGGATCATGGCCCCTATGGCCCCCCCGTATGACCGCCACTAGTATTGTAGTTATGCGTTCCTATTACTAAATGGTTGGACGATGAATGGTGGATAGAGGATAATGGATGGGAGATGGAGAATGCTGGATAGAGGATGAAGGTTGGTGGATGGTGGATAATGGTTGGGTGATGGAGAATGCTGGATAGAGGATGAAGGTTGGTGGATGGTGGATACAGAATGGTTGATGGTGGATGAAGGATGGGGAATGATGGGTGGAGGATGGTAAAAAGAGGATGGAGGATAGAAGATTTAGGATGGTGGATGGAGGATGGTGGATGGTGGACAGAGGATGGGGATGGAAATGGTAGATACAGGATGGTAGATGATGGATATAGGATGATGGATGGTGGACAGAGGATGGGGATGGAAATGGTAGATACAGGATGGTAGATGATGGATATAGGATGATGGATGAAGGATGGATGGATGGAGGATGGGGGATGGTGGACAGAGGATGGAGGATAGTGGATGTTTCATAGACGATGGTGGATAGAGGATGGGGATGGTGGAAGATGAATAGAGGAGGATGGATGGAGGATGGATGGAGGATGGATGGAGGATGGATGGAGGATGGATGGAGGATAGATGGAGGATGGATGGAGGATGGATGGAGGATGGATGGAGGATGGATGGAGGATGGATGGAGGATGGATGGAGGATGGATGGAGAATGGATGGAGGATGGATGGAGGATGGATGGAGGATGGATGGAGGATGGATGGAGGATGGATGGAGGATGGATGGAGGATGGATGGAGGATGGATGGAGGATGGATGGAGGATGGATGGAGTATGGATGGAGGATGGATGGAGGATGCAGGATGGATGGAGGATGGATGGAGGATGGATGGAGGATGGATGGAGGATGGATAGAGGATGGATGGAGTATGGATGGAGGATGGATGGAGGATGGATGGGAGATAGATGGAGGATGGATGGAGGATGGATGGAGTATGAATGGAGGATGGATGGAGGATGGATGGGAGATAGATGGAGGATGGATGGAGGATCAATAGAGGATGGATGGAGAATGGATGGAGGATGGATGGAGGATGGATGGAGGATGGATGGAGGATGGATGGAGGATGGATGGAGGATGGATGGATGGAGGATGGATGGATGGAGGATGGTGGATAGTGGATGGAGGATTTTAGATAGAGGATGGTAGATTGTGGTTGGAGATGGATAGTAGATGATAGATAGTATATGGTGTATGGTTGATAGAAGATGGTGGAAAGGGGATGGTGGATGGTAAATATGGGATGGTAGATGATGGATAGTTGATAATGGATGGAGTATGAATGGATGAAGGACGGAAGATGGTGGATATAGGATGGAAGATGGAAGATGGTAGATGTAGGATGGTGTGGTGGATGGAGAATATATTAAGTATGGTGGATAGAGGATGGGGATGGGGGATAAGAGATGGAGGATGGAAGATGGAGGATGAAGGATGGTGGATAAATGATGGAGGATGGAGGATTGAGGATGGTGGATGGAGTATGGTGGATGTTGGATGGTGGAAGGAGGATGATGGATGGTAGGTAGAGGATGGTGGATGGTGGAAAGAGGACGGGAGATGGAGGGTGAAGGATTGAGGGTGGTGGATGGAGGATTGTCTATAGAGGATGGCATAACGGAAGCAACGGGAGTAACAGGAGCATCGGGAGAAACAGGAGACACGGCAGAATCAGAACCAATGGATCAACGAGAGAAATGAGAGCAAAGGGAGAAACCGGACCAATGAATCAACCAGAGAAACGGAATCAACGGGAGTAACAGGGGCGATAGAACAACGTGAGCGTAGCGATTATTATTTACTATAAACTATGAAGAAAGGTTGCAGTATCTTCGTCTTCCGACGCTGGAACATAGACGTCAATGCGGCGATATTATCGAAACTTTCAAAATTTTAAACGGACACTACAATCGTAAAGATATAACGAGGTTGTATACTAAAAACACAAATTGTCAGCTAAAAGGACATAAAGATAAAATTAAAAAGTCAACTCAAAGTTCGAGTACAATGCCTCTTCGCAATTTTCTACCCAATCGGGTAGTGGACATGTGGAACGACCTAACCAGTGAAGTAATTAGCGCATCTACCAATACCAGCTTTAAAAATCGTTTGGATAACTATAACTCTTTATTTAATGCTACATAGTTTTTATTTTTTTCTTAATAACCTTATTATTTTATTAATAAAGTATTGTTATCGACTTTTTTTTAAAAAAATTTGTTACCCTGAAATTTTTATACTCTAGATGAACATATAGAGTATTTAAGTTTAATCCAGCCCGAAAAGTTTGTAACGCATAGAACCGAGCCTCGGACGAAAAAAAGTTATATAATATTTTGTGTTTATTTTTGGCCAAAACCCCCAAATCCGTTTGCTGTCCGTCCGTCCGTCCGTCCGTCCGTCCGTCCGTCCGTCCGTCCGTCCGTCCGTCCGTCCGTCCGTCCGTCCGTTAGCACGATAACTCAAGAACGCGTTGACCTAGGAAGTTGAAATTTTGTCACAACTTGTAAAATGGAAAAAGTAAGGCTAAGTTCGTTAATGGGCGATATTCTTCCACTCCTTCGGGTACCTCCCATACAAGAGTCCTTGAAACACATTTTCACAATTATTGCTCGAATGCTTCGAGCTAGGAACTTGAAATTTTGCATACTTAAGGTTTACAATGTTTGAATCGAAAGTTGAGAGTATGATGCAAATCGAATAAGTCCTTCATGTAGCAGCCTAGAAAAGTCCTTCAAAAATGTATGAATGTTACTGAATCCACTATAACTCCAGAACGAATTAAAGCAGGAATTTAAAATTTTACAGGAATTAGTTGTATACCAAAACCAAAACGGAGTTCATTAATTAGCGCCATCTGTTGACTCCTTCGAGTAGCTGTCATACAAAAGTCCTTAATAAACATGTTCACCAATATAGAACGATAGCTTTAGAACACTTTAAGTTACGACTTTGAAATTTTATACACATTCATTTTATAATAGTCGGAGCTGAAACTTTTAATATGAAAAATATCCCATAAGTCTTTCATGTAGTTGCCATACAAAAATTCTGTAAAATGTCCTAACTTACTTTATAGAACTCACTAGAAATCAAAAAATCGAGTAGCCACTATACAACAATTTCTACCTGTAAGTAAAAGGTCATGTAATAATTGCTTGTGATCTCCTCATTCTTTTGATATATATCCAACTAAAATATAAATCGGAATTCAGTATTTCATCTAGAGTATCATACGATTGGCTTGCAGCCGATCGTGACTGCGTTATGTTTTTTAACACGTTTTATTACTAATAAACACCAAGAAAGCAATAAAAATTTTCAGTCCGTCTGTGTACGCCGTACGCCGTACGCAAACTCATTTGAGGAATTGTAGTTCCCAAACCCTATGAGCTAGACCCTATGAAGTCAGATTTTTTTAAGGGGTGAGGGTGTGAGGGGGAAGGTGGGGGAAGCGTTTTAGACGAAAAATTTTGGTTAATAGATCTCAGCAATCGCTTATGGTAGGAGGCTGAAACTTGGAATTTCTATAGAGCTTTGATAGTGGATCCATTTGCAAATATTGCTGATATGAGTGAAGGGGTGTGGGAGTGGAGGGGGAAACAATGCGTCCGAAACGCAAAAAAGTGGAAATCACCACATTCTAAAATCCAAATCTCCTAAACCGTTAATGGCAAGAAACTAAAGCTTAACAAATGTCTGTAGTTATACTAGGAGAGTAGATTGAAACAAAATTTTTTGGTGGGGGTAAAGGCGTACGGGGTTGGGGGGTGAAAAACTTAAGATTACGATATCTCACAAAAAAACTCCACCACAAAAACAAAATTTGGTTGAGTATAAACCTTAATAAAGAAAGGTTATCCAAAGTAAAATTTTTGAGGGGGGTAGGGGAGCATAGAAGTGGAGGGGATAAAAAATTTTCAAAAATTACACGTTTCATATCTCAATAACAGTGTAAGATAGATGCTTCAAATTTTTACCAGAAGTAGGCCTAATAGAACCCTAGTAGGGAAATAAAATTTGGAGGGGGGCGAATAGGTTGAGGGTGGGGAAGGGTGAGAAGGAAAAAGTTCCGATGTTTATATCTAAAGAACCTATAATGATAGAAAGCTGAAACTTGGTGTTTAGATAGAACTATTGTAGTGGCATGGCGGAAAAATAATTTTTTTTTTAGGGGTAGTATGGTACGGGGGTGAAGGGTAATTTCCTAGCTTTTGAATGGCTTATGCTAGAAAGTTGAAACTCGGTACGTATATGGAAATCAACTAGAAAAGTAAATCTTATAAAAAAACATAACGCAGTCACGATCGGCTGCAAGCCAATCGTATGATACTCTAGATGAAATACTGAACTCCGATTTATATTTTAGTTGGAAATATATCAAAAGAATGAGGAGATCACAAGCAATTATTACATGACCTTTTACTTACAGGTAGAAATTATTGTATAGTGGCTACTCGATTTTACTGTATTATTAATAATACAGTATTGCTATCGATTTAAAAAAAAAAAAAAATTTGCTGCCCTCAAAATTGTTTTTTCCACGTTTCATGACTAGTAGACGCGAAAAAAGCAATAAAAATTTTCACTCCGTCTGTACGCCGTACGCCGTACGCCGTACGCCGTACGTCGACCGCCCCAAAATCTTTGAAGGCTCGTAGCTCTCAAACCAGTGGAGCTATTAAGTTAAATTTTTTTCTAAGAATAGACTTGGTGGACCCCTTGAATTGACATTATTTTCAGGGAAGGCGGGGTAAGCGTTTTAGACGAAAAATTTAGGTTTCTAGATCTCAGGAACCGCTTGTGTTAGGAGGCTGAAACTTAGAATTTCTATAGAGCTTTGATAATGGACCCATTTTCAAAAAAAAAAACAGATATGGGTGAAGGGGTGTGGGAGTGGAGGGGGAAATAATGCGTCCGAAACGCAAAAATGCCGAGATTGACAAATTCTAAAATCCATATTTCCTAAACCATCAATAGCAAGCAATTAAAACTTAACAAATATCTGTAGTTATACTAGGAGAGTAGATTGAAACAACATTTTTCGGTGGGGGTAGTGGCGTACGGGGGTGGGGGTTGAAATACTTAAGATTACGATATCTCACAAACTAATTGGACCAGAAAAACAAAATTCGGTTTTATTATAAAAAATCTGCCAACACTCTGGTCTCAACTGTATTATTTTTCCGGCAGAAGTTCAGAACGCGTTCAATTCGGGGATGCGGTGTATGTTACTATGTGACTGAAAACCTAACAAAAAGTTCGGGAAGCGGTTAGAATATGGTGTAACATATGAATTAATTAATAGGTTGTAAGGTTGAAAATAACAAAACTTAAAAATAGGTGAATATTAAACAAACCTGGGGAAGTAAAAAGATATTCGATATCTGATTAGACCTGGGAAACATGGTGGAATTCATGAAAAAGTATACAACCAGTTTACACCCTCTTAGGGGTCGAATTTCAAAAAATCTTGAAAACACATTCTAGGTATTCACATGAAGAATCCGAAGAATAAAAATGAATTCAATATTTCGAAAGACCTAGTAGATATGACGAAAATCGTGAAAATATATGCATTTTATATTAACCGATATTTTTTTTGCCCACCTTCTGAACGCCAATGAATATTTAAATTTTTTTTATCAGAATTACTTTTCTAGTTGATTTACATATACGTACCGAGTTTCAACTTCCTAGCATAAGCCGTTCTGAAGTTAGGGAAAACACCCCCCACCACCGTACCATACTACCCCTAAAAAAAATGTGTTTTTCCACCATGCCACTACTATAGCTCTATCTAAATACCAAGTTTCAGCTTCCTATCATTATAGATTCTTAAGATATAAGCATCGGAACTTTTTCTTTCTCACCCTTCCCCACCCTCACCCTCTACACCCACACCCCCAAACTTTTATTACCCTACTAGGGTTCTATTAGGCCTACTTCTGGTAGAAATTTGAAACATCCATCTTACACTGTTATTGAGATATGAATCGTGTTATTTTTGAAAAACTCTAATCCCTCCCACTTCCGTGCTCCTCCACTCCCTTCAAATATTTTACTTAGAGCAATCTTTTTTTATCAAGCTTTATATCCAAACCGAATTTTGTTTTTCTGGTGCCATTAGTTTGTAAGATATCAAAATCTAAAGTTTTTCGCCCCCCACCCCGTACGCTACTACCCCCACCCACAAATTTTGTTTCAATCTACTCTCCTAGTATAACTACAGATATTTGTTAAGTTTTAATTGCTTGCTATTAATGGTTTAGGAGATATGGATTTTAGAATTTGTCGATCTCGGCATTTTTGCGTTTCGGACGCATTATTTCCCCCTCCACTCCCACACCCCTTCACCCATATCTTTTTTTTTTTTTGCAAATGGGTCCATTATCAAAGCTCTATAGAAATTCTAAGTTTCAGCCTCCTAACACAAGCGGTTCCTGAGATCTAGAAACCTAAATTTTTCGTCTAAAACGCTTACCCCACCTTCCCCCTTACACCTCCTCCCCTGAAAATAATGTCAATTAAAGGGGTCCACCAAGTCTATTCTTAGAAAAAAATTTAATTTAATAGCTCCACTGGTTTGAGAGCTACGAGCCTTCAAAGATTTTGGGGCGGTCGACGTACGGCGTACGGCGTACAGAGGGAGTGATAATTTTTATTGCTTTTTTCGCGTCTACTAGTCATGAAACGTGGAAAAAAAAATTTTGAGGGCAGCAAATTTTTTTTTTTAAAAAATCGATAACAATACTGTATTATAAATAATACAGTAAAATTGATAAATAAAGATTGCTCAAAGTAAAATATTTGAAGGGGGCGGAGGAGCACGGAAGTGGGAGGGACTAGAATTTTTCAAAAATAACACGAATCATATCTCAATAATAGTGTAAGATGGATGTTTCAAATTTTTACCAGAAGTAGGCCTAATAGAACCCTAGTAGGGAAAAAAAGTTTGGGAGTGGGGGTGTAGAGTGTGAGGGTGGGGAAGGGTGAGAAAGAAAAAGTTCCAATACTTATATCTTAAGAATCTATAATGATAGAAAGCTGAAACTTGGTATTTAGATAAAGCTTTTGTAGTGGCATGGTGGAAAAATAATTTTTTTTTTAGGGGTAGTATGGTACGGTGGTGGGGGGTGTTTTCCCTAACTTCAGAACGGCTTATGCTAGGAAGTTGAAACTCGGTACGTATATGTAAATTAACGAGAAAAGTAATTCTGATAAAAAAAATTTGAATATTCACTGGCGTTCAAAGGGGGGGGGGGCAAAAAAAAATATCGTTTAATATAAAATACATATATTTTCACCATTTTCGTCATATCTACTAGGTCTTTCGAAATATTGAATTCATTTTTATTCTACGGATTCTTCATGTGAATACCTAGAATGTGTTTTAAATTTTTTTTGAAATTCGACCCCTAAGACTGTGTAAACTGGTTGTATACTTTTTCATAAATTCCACCATGTTCCTCAGGTCTGATCAGATATCGAATATCTTTTCACTTCCACAGGTTTGTTTAATAATCACCTAGTTTTAAGTTTTGTTTTTTTCAACCTCTAGACCGCATCCCGGAATATGACCCAATTATTTAATTCATATGTTACACCCTTTTTTAACCGCTTCCCGATTTTTTTGTTAGGTTTTCAGTCACATAGTAACATACTCCGCATCCCCGAATTGAACGCGTTCTGAACTTCTGCCGGAAAAATAATAAAGTTGCGCCCAGACTGTTGGCAGATTTTTTTGATTTATAGTAAGTTAGCACATTTTACAGAATTTTCGTATGGCAACTACATGAAAGACTTATGGGATATTTTTCATATTAATAGTTTTAGCTGCGACTATTATAAAATTAACGTGTATAAAATTTCAAAGTCGTAACTTAAAGTGTTCTAAAGTTATCGTTCAATATTGGTGAACATGTTTATTAAGGACTTTTGTATGACAGCTACCCGAGGAGTCAACAGATGGCGCTAATTAATGAACTCCGTTTTGGTTTTGGTATAAAACTAATTCCTGTAAGATTTTAATTTCCTGCTTTAATTCGTTCTGGAGTTATAGTGGATTCAGTAACATGCATACATTTTTGAAGGACTTTTCTAGGCTGCTACACGAAGGACTCATTCGATTTGCATCATATTCGGAACTTTCAATTCAAACATTGTAAACCCTAAGTATGCAAAATTTCAAGTTCCTAACTTGAAACATTGGAGCGATAATTGTGAAAACGTGTTTTAAGGACTCTTGTATGGGAGGTACCCGAAGGAGTGGAAGGATATCGCCCATTAACGAACTTAGCCTTACTTTTTCCATTTTACAAGTTGTGACAAAATTTCAACTTCCTAGGTCAACGCGTTCTTCAGTTATCGTGCTAACGGACGGACGGACGGACAGCAAACGGACTTGGGGGTTTTGGCCAAAAATAAACACAAAATACTCTAAAACTTTTTTTCGTCCGAGGCTCGGTTCAATGCGCTACAAACTTTTCGGGCTAGATTAAACTTATAGTACTCTATATATTCATCTAGAGTATAAAAATTCGAATATTCATTGGGGTTCGGAAGGGGGTCAAAAAAAATTATCAGTAAAAATAAAATGCACATATTTTCACGATTTTCGTCATATTTACTAGTTCTTTCCAAATATTGAATTCATTTTTTTCTAAGGATTCTTCATATGAATTCCTAGAAAGTGTTTTCAAGATTTTTTGACATTCGACCCCTAAGAGGGTGTAAAGCGGTTGTATACTTTTTCATAAATTCCACCATATCTCTCAGGTCCGATCAGATATCAAATATGTTTTCACTTCCACGGGCTTGTTTAATAATCTCCTATTTTTAAGTATTTTCTTTTTCAACCCCTAGACCGCATCCCGGAATATGGCCTAATTATATAATTCATATGTTACACTCTATTCTAACCGCTTCCCGAACTTTTTATTAGGTTTTCAGTCACATAGTAACATATGCCGCATCCCTTCTGCTGGAAAAATAATAAAGTTGCGCCCAGACTGTTGTGAGATTTTTTTTTTTTGCCATACCATTTGTTTTCTCGCAATAGTTTTTGCGATATTATATAAGTTAGAAATAAAAATGCGATTTAGTAAATCAAATAATAATATAATAATGTGTTCGGTACAAATTTACCTGCTGGCGGTCGAGATGCGAAAAAGGTAGAGAAAAATTGTTGGAATGAAATTTTAGTGCATTTGCTCGATTAACAATCCGTTAAGTCGCCAGTAGTCGGGTGCTACCATATAAAGTGTCTCAAAATTTACACTGCTGATAAAGTTTAATTTATAAATTCAAACATTCCGGCCGCCTTGCTGCTGCTTCAATTACTCTGTGTGGAGTTGTGGACTTCATTTTCATCTTGTGGTAACGGACATATCTTGGTGATAGCTCGACGTGTGATTCCTTTAGCTGTCTTCAAAGTAACAACTCGGATCGAGCCGTCTTGTCCAGAATGCGTTTCGAGGATGCGACCCAAGTTCCATTTCGTGGGTGGCGTGTTTTCGTCTTTCAGTAGCACAAGGTCGCCGACCTTCACAGGGTTGGTTGCGAATTTCCATTTGTATCGTGATTGAAGAGAATGTAGATACTCCTTACTCCAGCGCTGCCAAAAATGTTGATAAGCTTGTGTCACACGCTGCCAACGAGAAAGGCGATTAATATTTATATTAAGAATACAAGGTTCTGAGATGGCATTAAGGACCATGCATTAGAAAATGCCCAGAAGTTAGAGCGTTAAGATCAGCTTGATCATCTGATATAGGAGTGATGGGCCTTGAGTTGATTGTTGCCTCCACCTGGCAGACAAGCGTATGAAACTCCTCGAACAAAAGCGATGCGTTGGCAGCAACGCGTTTTAGATGATATTTGGCCAATTTCACCGAAGCCTCCCAGAGGCCACCAAAGTGTGGGGACCTGGGTGGTATGAACTCCCAATTGATGCCTTCTTCGGGGCAGAACTCTGCTAAGGAATTAACATGCAATTGCGTTTGAAACAATGCCTTCAATTCTGATAATTGTCTGCTTGCTCCGAGAAAATTGGTTCCATTGTCAGAATAAACCTTGGTGGGACGTCCTCTGCGTGCGATAAAGCGTTTCAGGGAGCCGATAAATGCTTCTGACGTTAGGTTAGAAACAAGCTTCAAATGTAACGCCTTCGTAGAAAAGCCACAAAAGTACAACCCAGTATGTGTAAATGGATGACTTGGTGTGTTCTCTAGCCTCAGGAAGATTACCCATTAACTGATGGATTGACTTAGGCCGCGAACGAAAGCAGATGATGCAGCTGCGGATGACCCTTTTGATTGTGGTCTTCCCTCCGATGGGCCTAAAGCGCGTCCGAATGATTGCAAGCAGCGTCTGAGCACTTGCATGCAAATTCTTTCGATGATAAAAGTTTATTAAAGCTGTCGTAAAGCAATGTGATTTTGGCAGTATTATTTGATAATGCGCGTCATCAACATTTGAATTTTGCAGCCTACCTCCAACGCGTACAATTCCGTTGCTGTCAATGAATGGATTTAAATTGTTTAAAAGACCCTTGACCTTTTTATTGTTTCCGATTTTTATTTAAGATATTTCGAAATGAAATGAAGTTTGCTGTACAACCTTAACCATAAGCTACAAGCCTGATTCCAACCCTTCTGCATCCACTGGCCCACATAGCTTGACCGGATTGGATGGTTGTGAATTGTGAACAAAACGATGAATATATGCGAAAATTCTTCTTAGTTTTTGGAACGAATTGCAACGAGTGCACAATTGAACTATATCGGGGTCCGAGCTTGCTGGTAGTGAGGTTTTGACGGTTCGCTCTTCAGGTAATTTTTGAAGATCTGTTGCTTTATGTTTGGGCCAAAACTGTTTTGGTTTGGTTAGAAATTCAGGCCCATGAAGCCACAGCGAATTTCGAACTAAGTCAGAAGGCCAAGCTCTTCTGCTTAGTAAGTCTGCAGGATTATCCTTTGTTCCGACATCATTCCACTGAACATCATTCGAAAGCTGTTGGATTTTTGATACCCGATTTGTGACAAACGTAGTAAGCTTTGATGAGAGTGATGAGATCCATGCCAAGACAATTTGAGTTAGTTCCAGTCTTGGTATCGAAAAAGTCTAAAGGGAGAAAGGCAACGATTCGTCCCAGTCCACCTTAAGTGACCACAGCTGCTGCATGAATATTTTTGCTTTCACGATAACTGGATTCATAAGCCCCAAAGGATCAAATAAGCGAGCGATACTGGATAGCACGTTGCGTTTGGTTATCTTATTTGAATGATCTGAAGCAGCATTAACGAAATTGAATTCGTCAAGAAAAGGATTCCAAGTCATGCCAAGTGTTTTAATCGCGTTCAAGTTTTTTTCAATGGCCATAAATTTTTCTCTCTGGGAAGCATCAATGGAATCAATTACGTCCTCATGATTAGAGCACCATTTCGATAGCGTAAAACCTCCTTTACGCAGCAATCCTATGACTTCGTTCTTTATTTGAAAAAATTCACTTGTTGAATCACCTTGATCCTATTGGGAAAGTTTCGTTCTCTTCGATGGCAAGTTGCTGTAGAACTCGCGTTGCCAAAAACGAAGCTGAAGACGTTCCATATGTGACCGTTAAGAGTCTATATGACGAAAGGGGCTTTTCTTTACTCTCGCGCCAAAATATGCACTGTAGGTAATTGTCAGGATCCATTACTCTGATTTGCCTGTACATCTTAGAGATATCACCCGTCAAGGCGTTATAAAGCCGGAAACGCAAAAGTATAGTAAGCAAGTCTGGCTGAACAATGGGCCCAACACGAAGAATGCTATTTAGCGAATAGCCTGATTCAGTTTTACATGAGCCATCGAATACGACTCTAAGTTTTGTGGTGCTGCTTTCCGGTTTTAGTACAGCATGCTGCGGCAAATAATATATACAAGGTGGAGGAATCATGGATGTGGGTTCCACAATTTCCATGTGATGTAGGTTAATATATTCATCGATGAATTTCGAATACGGTTCTAAGATTGGCGTTTGATGTAGCCTTCTTTCTAAATTGAGAAATCGTTTCTTAGCGATCTGATATGAATTTCCCAGCAATTCTGGCTGCTCGCGAAATGGTAATTGGACACTGAAGCGTCCACTTGGCAGTCTTTGGTGTGTGTCTTTAAAATGTGTTTCGCAATATTCTTCATCTGCAGTCAATTTCTGTGTTGATGATTCATGATCCTCGATTTGCCAAAATTGCCTTATGAGTAGATCCAAGGGATCTTCCGATACGAGAGAAGTGAGTGAAGTAGCAATATGGCAAGAGGCTGTCGATGATGATGTTCGAAAAATACCTGAGACAATCCATCCTAGTAGCATTTTTTGCAACGTTGGATAGTTATTTCCCAATTTTTTTGACCGACGACCGAGAAGGTTGAAGAAGAGCTCAGCTCCGATGAGTAAATCTGCTCTTTGCGGCTGGTCGAACGAAAGATCAGCGAGATTAATATTCTTGGATATGTTCCAATCTATTGTATCCACGATACGGTCGGGCTGGAGTTCAGTTATTTTTGGTAAAATAAATGTTTCTATATTGGTTACGAAATTTTTATGAAAAAAACGTAGAGTTGATTCCGACTTGAATTTTACTCTAGTGTTGGTGGACCCAATACCGCTTATCGTAGCGTCAACTCGAACGCGTTTTGTTTGCAATTGTTGGGCGAGACGTTCTGTCGCGAAGCTTAACTGTGAAGCTGAATCAAGTAAAGCTCTGCATTTTATAAATTGTCCGAATTTGTTTTGAATTTCTACAATTGCCGTGGCAATGAATACATGCAATTTATTTGAAGCTATCAGCGACACGTTATGAGATTCATTTGAAGACTAAACTTTCAGAAGACTCGGTTCAAATGACGAACTGGTAGAAGGGCTTGCGATAGTAGTTAATATCTGCGATTCCATGTTTTTCAAATACAGCAATGTATGATGTTTATTTCCGCAGTGGGACAATGGCTTGACTTGCAATCTTTCAACATGTGTCACAAGCAATTTATAAATGATTATTGCCATGATACAATTAGTATTCGTATTGAAATAACTAATTGATTTGCGATAATATGATCGAAATGCAACAAGAAAGCTAACCATTAGCCGCGATGCACCGTGTGCATATTACTTTTTTAGTTCAAAAATATGAAGTTGCTTCACTTTTTCACTTTTTGTCTATTATTCATTCTAAAGACAAATATATATACATTTTTCATTCTCCTCTATCCCATCCCTACAATTTTTTTCCGTTTAATTCTGAAACTACTATATAAGTTAGAAATGAGAAATGAGAAATGATTATTTAGACAAATTGTCCCACTTACTTACTTCCATAAACCATTTACGAGAAGGACTTTAGAATACCTCGATTTCAGCGTTTGAAGGTTTTGGACGTAATTTTTTTTCCACTGCCACACCAGTTCCTCCTCTAATATCGAAACTTTTTTGTTTTATATAAATTTCAAGTTTAAATTTTCTAATGAGACCTACACTACCATTCAAGTCCATACAACCAAATAAATAAAAATATCCTCGCAAGATCCTTCCCTTTAGCTAAGGAGGTATTTCTTAATCTTGACTCCACCGCAAAAGAAGTCAGATTACGCATAAATGAAAGTAAAACAAAAGTAATATCGGAAACAACAAAACGGACGGCAATCAGACAAAATATAATAACTGCGGAGTATGATTTGGAGAGTGTGGACAACTTTATATGTCTTCTCCAACGACGACTGTCAACCTTGCCGTGGTGTTGGGGCGAAGTCGGGTCCGCCCGAAACTAAGAGAGAGTCAACCTCCCCCCTCTCCATCTCCTAACATCCCTTCCCTCCACCCATTTCCTAACATCCTTTCCCTCTCCATTCATCTCCTAACATCCCTTCACTCCACCTCCCCGGGCCGGATCAAAGTGTCACATGACCCGTGCCGATGATCGACCAGGCTGGACGCCCTCCTAGCCCAGTCGCAAAAGGAGTATCCGGATACCTGGCGACCTATGGATTAAGCAGCCTTATCTGCACGATGCAGATCTCTGTGCAGATGGACATCTCGCATTCAAAAAAACAAAAAACAAGAGCCCGAATCTCTCGAAAAACCATTTGGAGAGATGGACGGAAGTCTCCTCTCTTTCACCCCAATAGGGTTACCCGCAAGGATTCCGGCAACCAAACCTGGTCCAAGCGACTCAACATCCACGAGAACTTCGGCCCCAAACCCAGTCCAAGTGGATGCTCTCAAGTATGGACTTCGGTCACCAAACCCAATCCAACTAACACGGCCAAGACTTCGGACACCAGACCTGGTCTTGGCTCAATCAAGAAGGGACTTACTGACAGAGGAAAGGAAGCCACCAATATCCCAAAAAGTACCGGCAAAATCGGACTTCTAGGGACTGGCAGCAAGCAATCTTCACGCCACATCGCCCCTTCTAAACAACTCTATAGAGAGAAGAAAATGGCCTTGGGAGTCCTGAAGTGCCTCGCTAGCATACAACGGGCCTCCATCAACTGGACTTTATAGCTGACCACCGAAGGTGCGGAACCATCCGGCAAGGATCAAACGTCCAAGAGACAAAGATCGCTGGGTGAGTCTTCCGAGGCAGCAAAAAGGGCCAACACGGTTAACACAAGCACTGCGGCACCTTGAAGTACCGTGATGGCCGTCATTGACAGAAGTGACGATCACGGAAGGATCACGCCTGAAAAATGGAAGCGTTTGCAGTCCGTGTTGGCGGGTTGTTTCCTCAAAGTTTAGAAGGAACGTTGTGGTTCTGTTCTCCTATGCTGCGACGGCAGATGGTATCAGGGCCATGTCAAGATGGTGGTCTGCTCCGACCAGAGATCGGCGGATCTCTATAAGGAAGCAATTGCTGGTCTGGCAAGGTCAAGGTGGAAGAGCCAAAAGGGGACGGCTCATGCGAAACTGACTTTGATCGAGGTTAATGTTGCGAATACTGCAGATTAACCTCCATCATTCAAAAACGGCATCTTCTTCTCCGTTTAACCAGGGATGGAGAAGACCTTGTCTTGATCCAGGAACCATGGATTGTGCATGACGTGGTTACCGGCCTCAAGACTCCAAACTATACTCTATTCAATGTAAGGAATTATGGCAAGCCAAGAGCATGCATTCTTGCAAAAAAACAGTTTAAATATATTTCTGCTACACAGTTTCAGTGATTCTGATATCGTCGCAGTCAGCCTTGAACTGAATAACAAGATCTGGCCGAATCGATCTGGCCCACGACCATCAGGGCACACTACAACCGAGTATTATGAGCGTTCTCATCACTGAAGCTAGTACGCTCAATACCGGTGTAATCCTGGAGTGTGATGCAAATGCGCATCATACAGTATGGGGTAGCAGCGACAGAAACGATAGAGGGAAGTCGCTTTTTGTCTACTTTTTAAGCACTAACCTTCTTCTATGTTACACAGGGTATGAACCCACCCTTATAACCAGGAATAGACAAGAAGTTCTTGACATCACGCTGGTTTCCGATAACATTTCACAGATGGTCAGCAAATGGAAGGTCTCTGAAGAAAACTGCTTCTCGGATCATCGATACCTCCAGTTTAAGGGGGCTTATATGAGAAGAAATTTTTTTTATTTTCAAAAAAATTTTTTCTCTCATCTTAAAGTTTATAGTCTTAAGAATGTTTTCTGTAAATTTCGTATTGAAATTCCAATAATTGTGGAAGCTATGGGCAATTAACCGGGATGGGCCCTTCGTGAATTCTCTATATAGCACGTCATTCAATCGTGATTATCTCGAAACATACTTTTCAATGGCGGTTCCCAAAATCTTCGGAAAACAGCTGAACCGATTACTTCCAAAATTTCACACATTATTCTTGAATAGGTTCTCCCCCTCGCTACGTAAACTGAAAATAAAGTTCAATCAGCCGCCATTTTGTGAAAAAATGTTTTTTCCAAAAACCCCTACGTAACAAAGGGCATCATACTTTTCATTTTCAGAATCATTTTGAAATTTTTATTTTGTATCAACCCATGTACTCGTGGGAACTGCAGAGCGTGCCAGCGACGGACATTGTTTGTGCCGACCCTGACAGCAGCGCCCCTGGCTAAAATATATTTATAAAAAAACATAACGCATTCACGATCGGCTGCAAGCCAATCGTATGATACTCTAGATAAAATACTGAACTCCGATTTATATTTTAGTTGGAAATATATCAAAAGAATGAGGAGAGCACAAGCAATTATTACATGGCCTTTTACTTACAGGTAGAAATTATTGTATAGTGGCTACTCGATTTTACTTTATTATTTTAAAAATAAAGTACATATTGTTATCGACTATTAAAAAAAAAAATGTGCTACCCTGAAAATTTTTTTTATACGTTTCATGACTAATAAACGCCAAAAAAGCAATAAAAATTTTCAGTCCGTCTGTGCTCCGTACGCCGTACGCCGTACGCAAACTCGTATGAGGAATTATAGTTCCCAAGCCCTATTAGCTATTAAATTGATTTTTTTTCTGAATAGACATGGTAGACCTCTTGAAGTGAGAATTTTTTCAGGGGGGGTTGGTGCGAGGGGGAAGGTGGGGAAGCGTCTTAGACGAAAAATTTTGGTTTCTAGATCTCAGCAACCGCTAATGGTAGGTAGCTGAAACTTAGAAATTCTATAGAGCTTTGATAGTGGACCCATTTGCAAAAAAATTGCTGATATTGGTGAAGGGGAGTGGGAGTGGAGGGAGAAATAATGCGTCCGAAACGCAAAAATGCCGATATCGACACATTCTAAAATCCATATCTCTTAAACCGTTAACGGCAAGCAATTAAAACTTAACAAATATCTGTAGTTATACTAGGAGAGTACATTGAAACAAAATTTTTTGGTAGGGTGGTGGCGTGCGATGGTAGGGGTTGAAATAGTAAAGATTATGATATCTCATAAACCAATTGCACCAGAAAAACAAAATTCGGTTTGGGTATAAAGCTTGATAAATAAAGATTGCTCAAAGTAAAATCATTGAAGGGGGCGGGGGAGCATAGAAGTGGGGGGGATAAGAATTTTTCAAAAATACCACTTTTCATATCTCAATAACAGTGTAAGATAGATGGTTCAAATTAAAACTAGAACTAGGCCTAATAGAACCCTAGTAGGGAAAAATAAATTTAAAGGTGGGGGTGTAGAGGGTGAGTGTGGGAAAGGGTGAGAAAGAAAAAGTTCCGATGATTATATCTTAAGAACTTGTAATGATATAAACCTTAAACTTCGTATTTAGATAGAACTATATAAGTGGCATAGTGGAAAAATAAATTTTTTTTTAGGGGTAGCATGGTGCGAGGGTGGGGGTGTTTTTCCTGACTTTTGAACGGCTTATGCTAGAAAGTTGAAACTCGGTAAATATATGTAAATCAACTAGAAAAGTAATTCCGATAAAAAAAATTTCAATATTCATTGGGGTTCAGAAGGGGAGGGGCAGAAAAAATTTTCAGTTAATATAAAATGCATATATTTTCACGATTTTCGTCATATCTACTAGGTCTTTCGAAATATTGAATTCATTTTTATTCCACGGATTCTTCATATGAATACCAAGACTGTGTTTTCAAGATTTTTTAAAATTTGACCCCTAACGGGGTGTAAAGTGGTTGTATACTTTTTCATAAATTTCATCATATCTCTCAGGTCTGATCAGATATCGAATATCTTTTGACTTCCACGGGCTTGTTTAATAATCACCTATTTCCAAGTTTTTTTCTTTTCCAATCTCTAGACCGTATCCCGGAATATGACCCAATTATATAATTCATATATTACACTCTATTCTAACCGTTTCCCAAACTTTTTGTTAGGTTTTCTGTCACATAGTAACATACACCGCATCCCCGAATTAAACACGTTCCGAACTTCTGCCGAAAAAATAATAAAGTTGCGCCCAGACTGTTGGCAGATTTTTTTGTTTTATAGTGAGTTCCATAAAGTAAGTTAGGACATTTTATAGAATTTTTGTATGTCAACTACATGAAAGACTTTTGGGATATTTTTCATATTAATAGTTTCAGCTGCGACTATCATAAAATTAATGTGAATAAAATTTCAAAGTCGTAAGTTAAAGTGTTCTAATGTTATAGTTTAATATTGGTGAACATATTTGTTAAGGACTTTTGTATGACAGCTACCTGAAGGAGTCAACAGATATCGCTAATTAATGAATTTCGTCTTGGTTTTGGTATAAAACTAATTCCTGTAAAATTTTAAATTCCTGCTTTGATTTGTTCTGGAGTTATAGTGGATTCAGTGACATGCATAAGTTTTTGAAGGACTTTTCTACACTGCTACACGAAGAACTCATTCGATTTGCATGATATTCGGAACTTCCACTTCAAGCATTGTAAACCTTAAGTATGCAAAATTTCAAGTTCCTAACTTGAAGCATTTGAGCGATAATTGTGAAAACGTGTTTTAAGGACTTTTGTATGGAAGGTACCCGAAGGAGTGGAAGGATATCGCCCATTAACGAACTTAGCCTTACTTTTTCTATTTTACAAGTTGTGACAAAATTTCAACTTCCTAGGTCAACGCGTTCTTGAGTTATCGTGCTAACGGACGGACGGACGGACGGACGGACGGACGGACGGACGGACGGCAAACGGATTTGGGGGTTTTGGCCAAAAATAAACACAAAATAATATACAACTTTTCTTCGTCCGAGGCTCGGTTCTATGCGTTACAAACTTTTCGGGCTGGATTAAACTTATAACACTCTATATGCTCATCTAGAGTATAAAAATTATTAGCGTACCTTAACATATATATACTTTCGAATAAAACCAATCTGAATAAAATCCAGCAAATAGTTTTTGAGATAGTAATTTCTTAAATTCACCTAATTTTTCAGCTTTCTACTCTTATCAGCCCCCTTAATCTGGAAGATTACAAACCTATCCCATCGGCCCTTAGGAACTACAGGAGGACCGACTGGGTCAAATACAGGGAAAATCTTAGTAGCTTACTCCCACACACACCGCCACTTGAAACGAGTAGCTCAACTGATCTCGACGGTCAGGTCACCACTTTAACGTGCACCCTTAACGAGGCACTGTCGAACTCCTGTCCCGAGAGCAGGCCAAGACGGAAACATAAGCCGCCATGGTGGAACGCAGAACTCGGGGCTCCTAGGAAGTGCTGCAGGCAACGGTTCAACAAAGCCAAGAGCACCAAAGACGGTTGCGAATGGGACTAATGCAAAGGTTCACTTGGCAAATCCAAATATGAACCGAGAAAGGCGCAGCGTAAGTCCTGGGGACTCTTCTGTAGTGAGATAGAAAATTTTTCCGAGGCATCAAGACTTCCGTTTAAAAAATCCAACCACACAATGCTACCTGAGGAGACCGGACAACTCTTGGACTACCTCAAGTAGGGAAACCACTGATCTTCTCCTGGACACCCACTTCCCTGGTAGCTCGCACGTTGAATCGGAGCGGGAAGGCATTATAAAACATAACGCAGTCACGATCGGCTCCAAGCCAATCGTATGATACTCTAGATGAAATACTGAACTCCGATTTATATTTTAGTTGAAAATATATCAAAAGAATGAAGAGAGTACAAGCAATTATTACATGACCTTTTACTTACAGGCAGAAATTATTGTATACTGGCTACTCGATTTTACTGTATTATATATAATACAGTATTGTTATCGATTTTAAAAAAAAAAAAATTTGCTGCCCTCAAAATTTTTTTTTCCACGTTTCATGACTAGTAGACGCGAAAAAAGCAATCAAAATTTTCACTCCGTCTGTACGCCGTACCCCGTACGCCGTACGCCGTACGTCGACCGCCCCAAAATCTTTGAAGGCTCGTAGCTCTCAAACCAGTGGAGCTATTAAATTAAATTTTTTTCTAAGAATAGACTTGGTAGACCCCTTAAATTGACATTATTTTCAGGGGAGGAGGTGTAAGGGGGAAGGCGGGGTAAGCGTTTTAGACGAAAAATTTAGGTTTCTAGATCTCAGGAACCGCTTGTGTTAGGAGGCTGAAACTTAGAATTTCTATAGAGCTTTGATAATGGACCCATTTGCAAAAAAAAAACAGATATGGGTGAAGGGGTGTGGGAGTGGAGGGGGAAATAATGCGTCCGAAACGCAAAAATGCCGATATCGACCAATTCTAAAATCCATATCTCCTAAACCATTAATAGCAAGCAATTAAAACTTAACAAATATCTGTAGTTATACTAGGAGAGTAGATTGAAAAAAAAAATTTTGGGTGGGGTAGTGGCGTACGGGGGTGGGGGTGAAAAACTTTAGATTACGATATCTCACAAACTAATTGAACCAGAAAAACAGAATTCGGTTTTATTATAAAGATTGATAAATAAAGATTGCTCAAAGTAAAATATTTGAAGGGGGTGGAGGAGCACGGAAGTGGGAGGGATTAGAATTTTTCAAATATAAAACGATTCATATCTCAATAACAGTGTAAGATGGATGTTTCAAATTTTTACCAGAAGTAGGCCTAATAGAACCCTAGTAGGGAAAAAAAGTTTGGGGGTGTGGGTGTAGAGGGTGAGGGTGGGAAAGGGTGAGATAGAAAAAGTTCCGATGCTTATATCTTAAGAATCTATAATGATAGGAAGCTGAAACTTGGTATTTAGATAAAGCTATAGTAGTGGCATGGTGGAAAAATACATTTTTTTTAGGGGTAGTATGGTACGGTGGTGGGGGGTGTTTTCCCTAACTTCAGAACGGCTTATGCTAGGAAGTTGAAACTCGGTACGTATATGTAAATTAACTAGAAAAGTAATTGTGATGAAAAAAGATTCAAATATTCATTGGCGTTCAGAAGGGGGGGCAAAAAAAAATATCGGTTAATATAAAATGCATATATTTTCACGATTTTCGTCTTATCTACTAGGTCTTTCTAAATATTGAATTCATTTTTATTCAACGGATTCTTCATGTGAATACCTAGAATGTGTTTTCAAGATTTTTTGAAATTCGACCCCTAAGAGGGTGTAAACTGGTTGTATACTTTTTCATGAATTCCACCATGTTTCTTAGGTCTGATCAGATATCGAATATCTTTTTACTTCCCCAGGTTTGTTTAATATTCACACATTTTTATACTCTAGATGAAATCATATAGAGTATTATAAGTTTAATCCAGCCCGAAAAGTTTGTAACGCATAGAACCGAGCCTCGGACGAAAAAAAGTTATATTATTTTGTGTTTATTTTTGGCCAAAACCCCCAAATCCGTTTGCTGTCCGTCCGTCCGTCCGTCCGTTAGCACGATAACTCAAGAACGCGTTGACCTAGGAAGTTGAAATTTGGTCACAACTTGTTAAATGGAAAAAGTAAGGCTAAGTTCGTTAATGGGCGATATCCTTCCACTACTTCGGGTACCTCCCATACAAGAGTCCTTAAAACACGTTTTCACAATTATTGCTAGAATGCTTCAAGCTAAAAACTTGAAATTTTGCATACTTAAGGTCTACAATGTTTGAATCAAAAGTTCCGGATATGATGCGAATCAAATGAGTCCTTCGTGTAGCAGCCTAGAAAAGTCCTTCAAAAATGTATGCTGGTTACTGAACCCACTATAACTCCAGAACGAGTTAAAGCAGGGATTTTAAATTTTACAGGAATTAGTTTTATACCAATTCCAAAACGGAGTTCATTAGTTAGCGCCATCTGTTGACTCATTCGGGTAGCTGTCATACAAAAGTCCATAATAAACATGTTCACCAATATTAAACGATAACTTTAGAACACTTTAACTTACGACTTTGAAATTTTATACACATTAATTTTATGATAGTCGCAGCTGAAATTATTAATATGAAAAATATCCCATAAGTCTTTCATGTAGTTGCCATACAAAAATTCTGTAAAATGTCCTAACTTACTTTATGGAACTCACTAAAAATCAAAAAATCGAGTAGCCACTATACAATAATTTCTATCTGTAAGTAAAAGGTCATGTAATAATTGCTTGTGCTCTCCTCATTCTTTTGATATATTTCCAACTAAACTATAAATCGGAGTTCAGTATTTCATCTAGAGTATCATACGATTGGCCTGCAGCCGATCGTGACTGCGTTATGTTTAAGTTTTGTTTTTTTCAACCTCTAGACCGCATCCCGGAATATGACCTAATTATTTAATTCATATGTAACACTCTTTTCTAACCGCTTCCCGAACTTTTTGTTAGGTTTTCAGTCACATAGTAACATACTCCGCATCCCCGAATTGAACGCGTTCTGAACTTCTGCCGGAAAAATAATACAGTTGCGCCCAGACTGTTGGCAGATTTTTTCATTTATAGTGAGTTCCATAAAGTAAGTTAGTACATTTTACAAAATTTTCGTATGGCAACTACATGAAAGACTTATGGGATATTTTTCATAATAATAGTTTCAGCTGCGACTATTATAAAATTAATGTGTATAAAATTTCAAAGTCGTAACTTAAAGTGTTCTAAAGTTATCGTGCAATATTGGTGAACATGTTTATTAAGGACTTTTGTATGACAGCTACCCGAAGGAGTCAACAGATGGCGCTAATTACTGAACTCCGTTTTGGTTTTAGTATAAAATTAATTCCTGTAAAATTTTAAATTCCTGCTTTAAATCGTTCTGGAGTTATAGTGGATTCAGTAACATGCATACATTTTTGAAGGACTTTTCTAGGCTGCTACACGAAGGACTCATTGGATTTGCATCATATTCGGAACTTTCAATTCAAACATTGTAAGCCTTAAGTATGCAAAATTTAAAGTTCCTAACTTGAAGCATTTGAGCGATAATTGTGAAAACGTGTTTTAAGGACTCTTGTAAGGGAGGTACCCGAAGGAGTGGAAGGATATCGCCCATTAACGAACTTAGCCTTACTTTTTCTATTTTACAAGTTGTGACAAAATTTCAACTTCCTAGGTCAACGCGTTCTTGAGTTATCGTGCTAACGGACGGACGGACGGACGGACGGACGGGCGGACGGACGGACGGACGGGCGGACGGACGGACGGACGGGCGGACAGCAAACGGATTTGGGGGTTTTGGCCAAAAATAAACACAAAATATTATATAACTTTTTTTCGTCCGAGGCTCGGTTCTATGCGTTACAAACTTTTCGGGCTGGATTAAACTTATAACACTCTATATGTTCATCTAGAGTATAAAAAACATAACGCAGTCACGATCGGCTGCAAGCCAATCGTATGATACTCTAGATGAAATACTGAATTCCGATTTATATTTTAGTTGGAAATATATCAAAAGAATGAGGAGAGCACAAGCAATTATTACATGACCTTTTAATTACAGGTAGAAATTGTTGTATAGTGGCTACTCGATTTTTTTATTTCTAGTGGGTTCCATAAAGTAAGTTAGGACATTTTACAGAATTTTTGTATGGCAATTACATGAAAGACTTATGGGATATTTTTCATATTAATAGTTTCAGCTCCGACTATTATAAAATGAATGTGTATAAAATTTCAAAGTCGTAACTTAAAGTGTTCTAAAGTTATCGTTCATGTTCACCAATAACATGTTTATTAAGGACTTTTGTATGACAGCTACTCGAAGGAGTCAACAGATGGCGCTAATTAATGAACTCCGTTTTGGTTTTGGTACAAAACTAATTCCTGTAAAATTTTAAGTTCCTGCTTTAATTCGTTCTGGAGTTATAGTGGATTCAGTAACATTCATACATTTTTGAAGGACTTTTCTAGGCTGCTACACGAAGGACTTATTCGATTTGCATCATACTGACAACTTTCGATTCAAACATTGTAAGCCTTAAGTATGCAAAATTTCAAGTTCCTAACTTGAAGCATTCGAGCAATAATTGTGAAAACGTGTTTCAAGGACTCTTGTATGGGAGGTACCCGAAGGAGTGGAAGGATATCGCCCATTAACGAACTCAGCCTTACTTTTTCCATTTTACAAGTTGTGACAAAATTTCAACTTCCTGGGTCAACGCGTTCTTGAGTTATCGTGCTAACGGACGGACGGACGGCAAACGGATTTGGGGGTTTTGGCCAAAAATAAACACAAAATACTATATAAAACTTTTCTTCGTCCGAGGCTCGGTTCTATGCGTTACAAACTTTTCGGGCTGGATTAAACTTATAATACTCTATATGTTCATCTAGAGTATAACCATACACCGTTCAACTCTGACGCTCTGATAACAGAGACCAAGCTCCTCTGGGCGCTAGAGTGCTTTAAACCATTTAAGTCTGCGGGACCGGATGGAATAATTCCTGCTGAAATACAGCAGACCTCGGATATAATTCTGCCATGGCTGAAGGTTATCCTGAAAGGCTGTCTGGATCTAACCTACATCCCTGCAACATGGATGGAAGTTAGGGTGGTTTTCATACCTAAAGCAGGAAAAAGCTCTCATGTCTGCGCTAAGGATCTCCCACCTATCAGTCTATCATCTTTTCTTCTAAAAACTCTGGAAAAACTAATGGATGTATACATCCGCGACAATATTGAGAAGCGACTGCTTTCAACATCACATCACGCGTACTGGAGAGGGAGGTCGGTCAGAACGGCCTTACATTTGCTAGTGCGCTCCATTGAGAAATCTCTGAGTATTAAAGAATACACCATGGTTGCCTTTCTTGATATCGAGGGTGCTTTCAACAACGTCAGACCAGAGGCAATAACTGACGCACTTTCTATCTTGAAAGTGGAGTCTTCGCTTGGCGCGCTGATCAATTTGATGTTTACATCCAGGATTGTGTACACAAAGCTGTGCGATCCCTCCTCTCGAAGGTTTGTCAGCATAGGTTCACCATACGGAGGTGTGCTCTCCTCTCTTCTTTTAAATTTAGTAATCAACAAACTACTATTGAGACTGGAAGGAGCGGGCTACAGAGTGATTGCTTATGAGAGCAATGTTACAATTGTTGTCTCGGGGAAGCACCTCAACACACTGAGTGAGATATTGCAGAATGCTCTCTCTATTTTTTCCAATTGAGAGCTACGAGCCTTCAAAGGATTTTAGGGCGGTAGCCGTACGTCGTACGGCGGACAGACGGAGTGAAAATGTTTATTGCTTTTACTTTATTATTTATAATAAAGTATTGTTATTGATTTAAAAAAAAAAAAAATTTCCTGCCCTCAAAACTTTTTTGTGTACATTTCCTGAATAGTAGACACGAAAAAAGCAATAAAAATTTTCACTCCGCCAAAATCCTTTGAAGGCTCGTAGCTCTCAAGCCAGTGGAGCTATTAAATTAAAATTTTTCTAGTAATAGACTGGGTAGACCCCTTGAGTTGACATTATTTTCAGGGCAAGGGTGTAAGGGGGAAGGTGGGGGAAGTGTTTTAGACGAAAAATTTTGGTTTCCAGATCTCAGCAACCGCTTATGTTAGGAGACTGAAACTTGGAATTTCGATAAAGCGTTAATAGTGGACCCATTTGCAAAAAAAATTGATGATATGGATGAAGAGATGTGGGAGTGGAGAAGGAAGCAATGCGTCCGAAGAGCAAAAAAGTCGAGATCGACACATTCTAAAATCCATATCTCCTAAACCGTTAATAGCAAGCAATTAAAACTTAACAAATATCTGTAGTTATACTAGGAGAGTAGATTAAAATAAAATTTTTAGGTGGGGGTTGTGGCGTACGGGGGTGGGGAAATACTTAACATTATGATATCTCCCAAACCAGTGGCACCAAAATTCGGTTTGGATATAAAGCTTGATACATTAAAAGTGCTGAAAGTAAAATCTTTGAAGAAGGAGGGGAGTACGTAAGTGGAGGGAATAAGAATTTTTCAAAAATAACACGTTTCATATCTCAATAACAGTGTAAGATGGATGATTCAAATTTTTACCAGAAGTAGGCCTAATAGAACTCTATTAGGGAAAAAAAGTTTGGTGGTGTGGGTGTAGAGGATGAGGGTGGGGAAGGGTGAGAAAGAAAAAGTTCCGATGCTTATATCTTAAGAATCTATAATGATCGGAAGCTGAAACTTGGTATTTAGATAAAGCTATAATAGTGGCATGGTGAAAAAATATAATTTTTTTTAGGGGTAGTATGGTACGGTGGTGGGGGGTGTTTTTCCTAACTTAAGAACGGCTTATGCTAGGAAGTTGAAACTCAGTACGTATATGTAAATTCAATAGAAAAGTAATTCTGATGAAAAAAAATTCAAATACTCATTCGCGTTCAGAACGGGGGGGGGGGGGGAAATATCAGTTAATATAAAATGCATATATTTTCACGATTTTCGTCTTATCTACTAGGTCTTTCGAAATATTGAATTCATAATTATTCTACGGATTCTTCATATTAATACCTAGAATGTGTTTTCAAGATTTCTTGAAATTCGACCCCTAAAAGGGTGTAAACTGGTTGTATACTTTTTCATGAATTCCACCATGTTTCTCAGGTCTGATCCGATATCGAATATCTTTTCACTTCCGCAGGCTTGTTTTATAATCACCTATTTTTAAGTTTTTTTTTTTTTTAAATTCTTATCCCCTCCACTTACGTACTCCCCCGCCCCCTTTTCTGGTGCCACTGGCTTGGGGGATATCGTAATGTTAAGCTTTTCAACCCCCACCCTCGTATGACACTACCCCCACCTAAAAATTTTGTTTCAATCTACTCTCCTAGTATAACTACAGATATTTGTTAAGTTTTAATTGCTTGCTATTAACGGTTTAGGATATATGGATTTTAGAATGTGTCGATGTCGACTTTTTCGCGTGTCGGACGCATTGCTTCCCCCTCCATTCCCACACCCCTTCACCCATATCATCAATTTTTTTTGCAAATGGGTCCACTATTAAAGCTTTATCGAAATTCCAAGTTTTTTTTGAAAATCAATAACAATACTGTATTATAAATAATAAAGTAAAATGAATCCGTCGTACGACTAAAAATTTTCGTACCGTTTTTTAATATTTTCAACCAAAATAAAAATTTCTAAAAATGTTCTCTTATAATATTCTTCAATATGTTATAATTAACGATTTCAACCAATAATAACTGAAGATTTGATAATAAGCAGAAAAACGAAAATTCGTATCGGAAAATTCGTTCGGTCGTGTGCAATGTGTACAGCACCTAAAACTGTCCCTTTTCTTTTCTATCCAGGGGCGGTTCCAGACTTTGCTGTTTCAGGAGGCGGATTTACTTTATTATTTTAATAATAAAGTATTGTAATCGACTTTTAAAAAAAAGAAAATTTGCTACCCTGAAAATTTTTTTTTTATACGTTCCATGACTAATAAACGCCAAAAAAGCAATAAAAATTTTCAGTCCGTCTGTGCTCCGTACGCCGTACGCCGTACGCAAACTCGTTTGAGGAATTATAGTTCCCAAACCTTATGAGCTAATAAATTGATTTTTTTTTCTGAATAGACATGGTTGACCTCTTGAAGTGAGAATTTTTTCAGGGGGGTTGGTGCGAAGGGGAAGGTGGGGGAAGCGTTCGGTTTGGGTAAAAAGCTTGATAAATAAAGATTGCTAAAAAAAAATCATTGAAGGGTGCGGGGGAGCATAGAAGTGGGAAGATAAGAATTTTTCAAAAATATCACTTTTCATATCTCAATAACGTTATTAGATAGATGGTTCAAATTAAAACTAGAACTAGGCCCAATAGAACCCTAGTAGGGAAAAATAAATTTAAAGGTAGGGTTGTAGAGGGTGAGGGTTGTGAAGGGTGAGAAGGAAAAAGTTCCGATGCTTATATCTTAAGAGCTTGTAATGATATAAACTTCGTATTTAGATAGAACTATATTAGTGGCATAGTGAAAAAATAATTTTTTTTTTAGGGGTTGCATGGTGCGAGGGTGGGGGGTGTTTTTCCTAACTTTTGAACGGCTTATACTAGAAAGTTGAAACTCGGTACATATATGTAAATTAACTAAAAAAGTAATTCCAATTAAAAAGAATTTCAATATTCATTGGGGTTCAGAAGGGGAGGGGCAGAAAAAAATTTCAGTTAATATAAAATGCATATATTTTCACGATTTTCGTCATATCTACTAGGTCTTTCGAAATATTGAATTCATTTTTATTCTACGGATTCTTCATATGAATACCTAGAATGCGTTTTCAAGATTTTTTAAAATTTGACCCCTAACGGGGTGTAAAGTGGTTGTATACTTTTTCATAAATTCCACCATATCTCTCAGGTCTGATCAGATATCGAATAACTTTTGACTTCCACGGGCTTGTTTAATAATCACCTATTTTTAAGTTTTTTTCTTTTCCAACCTCTAGACCGCATCCCGGAATATGACCCAATTATATAATTCATATATTACACTCTATTCTAACCGTTTCCCGAAATTTTTGTTAGGTTTTCAGTCACATAGTAACATACACCGCATCCCCGAATTAAACACGTTCCGAACTTCTGCCGGAAAAATAGTAAAGTTGCGTTTTTTTGATGTGGCTACTTGGGTTGATCAAGTTTTGTGTGAATGAGCTACATAGACTGCACTTAGAAAAAAAAGCATCATCTAATGACAGGATCATATTATCCATATTATTATATATGGGTCAATTCATCAAGATTCGCCAAAGTTGTTACCTAACCATCTCTAATTCTTTTAAAAAAAATTGTACTTGAAGAGCTAGCGAAAAATATAATAGAAAGTCAAGTTTCTGTTTCTATTTCATTTTACTGTATTATTTATAATACAGTATTGTTATCGATTTTTAAAAAAAAAAAATTTGCTGCCCTCAAAACTTTTTTTTCCACGTTTCATGATTAGTAGACGCGAAAAAAGCAATCAAAATTTTCACTCCGTCTGTATGCCGTACCCCGTACGCCGTACGCCGTACGCCGTACGTCGACCGCCCTAAAATTTTTGAAGGCTTGTAGCTCTCAAACCAGTGGAGCTATTAAATTAAATTTTTTTCTAAGAATAGACTTCGTGGACCCCTTGAATTGACATTATTTACAGGGGAGGAGGTGTAAGGGGGAAGGCGGGGTAAGCGTTTTAGACGAAAAATTTAGGTTTCTATATCTCAGGAACCGTTTGTGTTAGGAGGCTGAAACTTAGAATTTCTATAGAGCTTTGATAATGGACCCATTTGCAAAAAAAAAAAACGGATATGGGTGAAGGGGTGTGGGAGTGGAGGGGGAAATAATGTGTCCGAGACGCAAAAATGCCGAGATCGACAAATTCTAAAATCCATATCTCCTAAACCATTAATAGCAAGCAATTAAAACTTAACATATATCTGTAGTTATACTAGGAGAGTAGATTGAAATAAAATTTTTGGGTGGGGGTAGTGGCGTACGAGGGTGGGGGGGGTGAAAAACTTTAGATTACGATATCTCACAAACTAATTGGACCAGAAAAACAAAATTCGGTTCAATTATAGAGATTAATGAATAAAGATTGCTCAAAAAAAAATCTTTGAAGGGGGTGGAGGAGCACGGAAGTGGGAGGGATTAGAATTTTTCAAAAATAACACGATTCATATCTCAATAACAGTGTAAGATGGTTGCTTCAAATTTTTACCAGAAGTAGGCCTAATAGAACCCTAGTAGGGAAAAAAAGTTTGGGGTGTGGGTGTAGAGGGTGAGGGTGGGGAAGGGTGAGAAAGAAAAAGTTCCGATGCTTACATCTTAAGAATCTATAATGATAGAAAGCTGAAACTTGGTATTTAGATAAAGCTATAGTAGTGGCATGGTGGAAAAATACATTTTTTTGTAGGGGTAGTATGGTACGGTGGTGGGGGGTGTTTTCCCTAACTTCAGAACGGCTTATGCTAGGAAGTTGAAACTAGGTAGGTATATGTAAATTAACTAAAATAGTAATTCTGATAAGAAAAAATTCAAATGATCATTGGCGTTCAGAAGGGGGGGCAAAAAAAAAATATCGGTTAATATAAAATGCATATATTTTCACGATTTTCGTCATATCTACTAGGTCTTTCATATTGAGTTCATTTTTATTCTACGGATTCTTCATGTGAATACCTAGAATGTGTTTTCAAGATTTTTTGAAATTCGACCCCTAAGAGGGTGTAAACTGGTTGTATACTTTTTCATGAATTACACCATGTTTCTCAGGTCTGATCAGATATCGAATATCTTTTCACTTCCCCAGGTTTGTTTAATAATCACCTATTTTTAAGTTTTGTTTTTTTCCAAACTCTAGACCGCATCCTGGAATATGACCCAATTATTTAATTCATATGTTACACTTTTTTCTAACCGCTTCCCGAACTTTTTGTTAGGTTTTCAGTCACATAGTAACATACACCGCATCCCCGAATTGAACGCGTTCTGAACTTCTGTCGGAAAAATAATACAGTTGCGCCCAGACTGTTGGCAGATTTTTTAACTAACAAAAATAACAGCTATGTATCTTTGAAGTAAGCCCTACTTGATTATTCAAGGATAAATTTTTTTAAAGACATGAATTTTCAAAGAGAACTCAGACATCTTTTTTGGTAAATATTTAACACATTATTTAACAAAAAAAAATAAGATAGAACCAAAAAATTGAAACCATATTTTTTTCACTAAGTAATTATTCGAGTAAACAAATTTTTAAAAGAGTCGGCGATGGTAAGTCACACTGATAACACTTGTAACTGAACTTATAATATGTATTTTACAACTTACATACGCATTTTAGGCTAATGTTGCAAATCAATAGTTCCGATCTACAAGGGTAGATCGGACGAACAATGCTAATATGAATTATATTCGCTAATAATTAAAAACTACTATAATATCACTACAGAACATTAGTTCTTCGACTTTTTTACTCCGATCCCATTGAGACCCCAAGTTAATTTTTTAGTAGGTATGTTTCGAAAAACAGTATATCCTACGAAATATGAAAAAATAAAAAAAAAACCGTTTTGAGATATTCAAGGATAAAAGACAAAATATTTGTCCATGAAAAAAATAAAATAAGCTATATATTATTATTCTAGGATAAAAATTATCAGAGATATGCATTTTCAAAGAGGACTGGGACACCATTTTTGCTAACATTGCCAACATAACGAATATACCTATTCTGGAGTCACGATCGGCTACAGCCAATCGTAGAAAGGACTCACTCGATTTCTTACATATTTATCCTTTTCCTTGGAATCATTCAAAAATTGTGTAGCTTCACGCGTTCAAAAGTTATTGGAAAATATTGTTGAACACGTGTCTTAAGGATTTATGGAAGGTACCAGAAGTGTTAAAAGGATTTCGCTGACTAGTTTACTACTCGATCTTTGTTTTCACTCAAAACTAATTTGTACAAAATTCCAAATTCGTAGCTAAGGGATTACTTTAGTTATAGTGAGTTCCGTAAATTGAGTGTACATATTCACATGATATTTGTATTTCAGTTTTCAGTAAAAGTACTACAGTTAAACAACATTTCAAAGGAAAATATCAACAAATCAGCTAGTCTCGTGAAGTTGGCCGTGCCAAAAAAGTGCCCTCGCGGTAGTCACCGTAAATCGAGGGCATAAGCCCTTAATGACATTTTGTATGGCAACTACCCGAACGGACTTAGCCTTACAAATTCAACCAAACAACCAGATTCAAAATTTGAAAATTTTAGGTCAAGGCGTTCTTGAGTTATCAGGCGGATTTGGTGTTTTTAGCCACAAATAAACAGGCTCGCACGCTCTGCGACTCCCACGATTACATGCAGTCGGTTGATCGAAAACAAAAATTTCAAAATGAAAACCTACCAAAAAATAATGTGTGAAATTTTGGAAATAATCGGTTCAACCGTTTTCCGACGATTTTGGGAACCGTCTTTGAAAAGTACGTTTCGAAATAATCGCGTTTGAATGACGTTTTATATAGAAAATTAACGAAGGGCCCATTCCAGTTAATTGCTGATAACTTATTGGCATTTTAATATGAAATTTGCAGACAACATTCTAAAGACTGCAAGCTTCAAGATGAGCGAAAAAAAAATTAAAAAAAAAAATTCTACTCAGATGTTCTCCCTTAAACTTATAATACTCTATTTGGATTCATCTATATTCTGGAGTATAAAAATAAGATAGAACCAAAAAATTTAATTTCAATTTTTTTTTTACCTACTTCTTAAAATACAAAATTTTTCAAAAATACCGGAGATGATAAGGTTACAAATTTCGTCATTTTTGGTGATTCTTGATGGAATAACCCTATAACCTACGCAATATATTGTCTTGTAGTATTTTTATCACGTTCTGTTTACTACAGTAAATGCTAATTACAGTCAACATTGCAGTGGAGTCAAAAAAAATCGGGGAATGATTCAAGGACGTATGTATGTTTAGAAAATTCGGCATCGCTCTTGGGGGGGGGGGGGGGCGGTCGCCCTCTCCGCCCCCCCCTGTATCCGCCACTGACTCCATCATTGGAACCATAGAGCTTTAACTAACGGAGATCGCAAAGTGCCGTTTCTGTATAAAGCACTTTGAAGCATTTTGATGCAAAATTGAACATTTTTGTATGGAGCGTTTCATGCCCGGTGGCAGTGAAATGCAAATAGTGGCGAAGTATTTAAAGGTAGGGTTTTTTTTTCTTTTAAATACAGGCAACCCTCATATAACACGGACTTTTAGAGCACAAATTCGATATAACACGGTACTGAAATTGCGACACCCCTCGTTTAACACGGTACTCCTAGAGCACGATTTCGATATAACACGGTGCGGAAACTGTGTCAACCCTCGTATAACACGGTACTCTTAGAACACACTGTTTCAGTTGATATAAACAGGTAATTCCCCTGTTTGTACATACACAAATGGTGTTTTACTTTATTAGTAATAAAACAGTATTGTTATTGATTTAAAAAAAAAAAAATTTGATGCCCTCAAAATTTTTTTGTCCACGTTTCATGACTAGTAGACACGAAAAAAGCAAAAAAATTTGTTTATTTAGATAGAGCTATAGTAGTGGCATGGTGGAAAAATAGAATTTTTTTTAGGGGTAGTATGGTACGGTGGTGGGGGGTGTTTTTCCTAACTTAAGAACGGCTTATGCTAAGAAGTTGAAACTCGGTACGTATATGTAAATTAACTAGAAAAGTAATTCTGATAAAAAAAAATTCGAATATTCATTGGCGTTCAGAAGGGGGGGGGGGCAAAAAAAAATATCAGTTTATATAAAATGCATATATTTTCACGATTTTCGTCATATCTACTAGGTCTTTCAAAATATTGAATTCATTTTCATTCTACGGATTCTTCATATGAATACCTAGAATGTGTTTTCAAGATTTTTTGAAATTCGCCTCTAAGAGGGTTTCACCCAGTGGTTACATACTTTTCATGAATTCTACCATATCTCTCAGGTCTGATCAGAGATCGAATATCTTTTCACTTGCACGGGCTTGTTCAATAATCACCTATTTTCAAGTTTTTTATTTTTCAACCTCTAGACCGCATCCCGGAATATGACCCAATTATAAAATTCATATGGTACACTCCGCTTCCCGAACTTTTTTTAGGTTTTCAGTCACATGAAAACATGTACCGCATCCCCGAATTGAGCACGTTCCGAACTTCTGCCAGAAAAATAATAAAGTTGCGCCCAGACTGTTGGCAGTTTTTTTTCTCTCTCCTTCATTTTACTTTTTACTTTATTATTTTAATAATTAAGTATTGTGATTGATTTTTTAAAAAAAAAAATTTGCTACCCTCAAAATTTTTATTTTCACGTTTCATAACTAGTAGACGCGAAAAAAGCAATAAAAATTTTCAGTCCGTCTGTCCGCCGTACGCCGTACGCCGTACGCCGTACGCAAGATCGTTTGGAGGCTCGTAGCTGCCAAACACTTTGAGATATTAAATTGAAATTTTTTTAAACGAATAGACGGGGTAGGCGCCTTGAAGTTACCAAATTTTTAGGGGTGGGGGTGTGAGGGGGAAGGAGGGGGAAGTGTTTTAGACCGAAAATTTTGCTTTCCAGATCTCAGTAGCCCCTTATGTTAGGAAGCTGAAACTTGGAACTTCTATAGAGCTCTGATAGTAGACCCATTTGCAGAAAAATTGTCAATATTGATCAAGGGGTGTGGGAGTGGGGGGAAATGTAATGCGTCCGAAACCCAAAAAAGGTGAGATAGACACATTCTAAAATCCATATCTCCTAAACCGTAAATGGCACACCATTCAAACTTAAAACATATTTGTAGTTATACTAGGAGAACAGAATGAAGAAAAATTTTGGGTGGGGGAAGTTGTGTATGGGGGTGGGGGGTGAAAAACTTAAGATTACGATATCTCATGAACCAATTGCTCTAGAAAAATAAAATTTGGTTTGAGTGTAAAGGTTGACAAATAAAGATTGATCAAAGTAAAATTTTTTAAGTGGGAGGTGGAGCATAGAAGTGGAGGGGATGAGAATTTTTCAAATCAAATACATTTCATATCTCAAGAACAGTTTAAGATAGATGCTTAGAATTTTTACTAGAAGTAGCGCTAATTAAACCCTAGTAGGAAAAAAAGTTTTGGGGCTGATGGCGTAGAGGGGGAGGGTGGGGGAGGCTGAAAAGAAAAAAGTTCCGATGCTTATATCTTGAGAACCTGTAATGATATAAGCCTTAAACTTGGTATTTAGATAGAGCTATAGTAGCGAAATGTTGGAAAAATAAATTTTTTTTTAGGGGTAGTATGCTACGGGGTAGGGGGTGTTTTTCCTAACTATTAAACGGCTTATGCTAGAAAGTTGAAACTCGGTGTGTATATGTAACTCAACTAGAAAAGAAATTGTGTTAAAAAAAATTTGAGTATTCATTGGCGTTTAGAAAGGGGGGCAAAAAAAATTATTTGTAAATATAATAGATATAAAATGCATATATTTTCACGATTTTCGTCATATCTACTAGGTCTTTCCAAATATTGAATTCATTTTTATTCTACGGATTCTTCGTATGAATACCTAGAAAGTGTTTTCAAGGTTTTTTGAAATTCGACCCCTAAGGGTAGTGTGGTACAAGTGGGGGTGTTTTTCCTATATATGGAACGGCTTAAGCTACAATGTTGAAACTCGGTGTGTATATGTAAATCAACTAGAAAGGTAATTGTGATAAAAAAAAATTTGAATATTCATTGGCGTTTAGAAGGGGGGGGGGGGCAAAAAAAAATATTTGTACATATAATATATATAAAATGCATATATTTTCACGATTTTCGTCATATCTACTAGGTCTTTCCAAATATTGAATTCATTTTTATTCTACGGATTTTTCGTATGAATACCTAGAAAGTGTTTTCAAGGTTTTTTTGAAATTCGACCCCTAAGGGTAGTGTGGTACAAGTGGGGGTGTTTTTCCTACATATGGAACGGCTTAAGCTACAATGTTGAAACTCGGTGTGTATATGTAAATCAACTAGAAAAGTAATTGTAATAAAAAAAAATTTGAATATTCATTGGCGTTCAGAAGGGGGGGGGCAAAAAAAAATATTTGGAAATATAATATATATAAAATGCATATATTTTCACGATTTTCGTCATATCTACTAGGTCTTTCCAAATATTGAATTCATTTTTATTCTACGGATTTTTCGTATGAATACCTAGAAAGTGTTTTCAAGGTTTTTTGAAATTCGACCCCTAAGGGTAGTGTGGTACAAGTGGTAGGTGTTTTTTCTATATATAGAACGGCTTAAGCTGCAATGTTGAAACTCGGTGTGTATATCTAAATCAATTAAAAAAATAATTTTGAATAAAAAAAACGAATATCTATTGGCGTTCAGAAGGGGGGCAAAAAAAATTATCTGTGAAAGTAGAATGCATATTTTCCCACGATTTTCGACATATCTACTACCTCGTCCCAAATAATGAGTTTAATTTTATTCTATGTATTCTCCATATAAATACCAAGACAGTGTTTTCAAGATTTTCTGAAAATTGACCCCTAAGCGGGTGTAAAGTGATTGTGTACTTTTTCATAAACTATTCCATATCTCTCAGATCCAATCAGATTTTCACTTCCATGATCTTGTTCTTTTTGATAGGTTTTCAGTCACATAGTAGCCTACACCGCATTTCAGAATTGAACGCGTTCCTTACTTCTGCCGGAAAAATAATAAAGTTACGCCCAGATTGTTGGCAGATTTTTATTTTAATAATTAAGTATTGTGATCGATCTGTCCGCCGTACGCAAAATCGTTTGGTGGCTCGTAGCTCCCAGACTAGGATAGGAAGCTGAAACTTGGAGTTTCTATAGAACGTTAATAGTAGACCCATTTGCATAAAAATTGTCAATATTGATCAAGGGGGGTGGTAGTGGGGGGAATTATAAATAAAGATTGATTGAAGTAAAATTTTCTAAGTGGCGGTGGAGCATAGAAGTGGAGCGGATAAGAATTTTTCAAATAAAACACATTTCATATCTCAAGAACAGTGTAAGATAGATGCTTAGAATTTTTACCAGAAGAAGCGCTAAATAAACCCTAGTAGGGAAAAAAGTTTTTGGGGTTGAGGGTGTAGAGGGTGAGGGTGGGGAAGGGGGAAAAGAATAAAGTTCCGATGCTTATATCTTAACAACCTGTAATGATATAAACCTTTAACTTGGTACTTAGATAGAGTTAAAGTAGTGGAATTGTGCAAGCTAAAACTTGGTATTTAGATAGAGCTATAGTAGCGGCGTGTTAGAAAAATATAATTTTTTTAGGGGTAGTATGGTACCGGGGTAGGGGTGTTTTCCTAACTATAAAACGGTTCATGCTAGAAAGTTGAAACTCGGTGTGTGTATGTAAATCAACTAGAAAAGCAATTTTGAATAAAAAAAAAAATCAAATATGTATTGGCGTTCAGAAGGGGGGGCAAAAAAAAGTATCTGTAAAAATAGAATGCATATATTTTCACGATTTTCGTCATATCTACTAGGTCTTTTGAAATATTGAATTCATTTTTATTCTACGGATTCTTCATGTGAATACCTAGATTGCGTTTTCAACCCCTAAGGGGGTGTAAACTGGTTGTATACTTTTTCATGAATTCCACCATGTTTCTCAGGTCTGATCAGATATCGAATATCTTTTTACTTCCCCAGGTTTGTTTAATAATCACCTATTTTTAAGTTTTGTATTTTTCAACCTCTAGACCGCATCTCGGAATGTGACCCAATTATTTAATTCATATGTTACACCATATTCTAACCGCTTCCCGAACTTTTTGTTAGGTTTTCAGTCACATAGTAACATACACCGCATCCCCGAATTGAACACGTTCCGAACTGCCGGAAAAATAATAAAGTTGCGCCCAGACTCTTGGCAGATTTCTTATCAGCTATTCGCTAAGCGACGTCTGTGCAAGTGCATCGCTGTTCTTAGTGAAAACTATTCAGTAAACCAGGCGTGAACGCAAAGCCCCCCCCCCCAACTTATGTATACTCGACGCGTAAATTTGTCTGAGCCCCCCCCCCCCCCCAAATTATTTTTTGTCCGTGTATGTTGAAAAAAAATCTGCTTAGTTAGGAATGCGTTGAATTCGAGGATGCAATGTATGTTACTATGTGACTGAAAACCTAACACGAAGTTCGGGAAGCGGTTAAAATAGGGTGTAACATGTGAATTACATAATTGGGTCATATTCTGGGTTGCGGTCTAGAGGCTAAAAAAAAACTGAAAATAGGTAATTATTAAACAAGACCGTGTAAGTGAACAGATATTCGATATCTGATCAGACCTGGGGGATATGGCGGAATTCATGAAAAAGTATTCTACCACTTTGCACCCTTTTTGGGGTCGAATTTAAAGAAATCTTGAAAATGCATTCAAGGTATTCATATGAAGAACCCGTAGAATAAAAATGAATTCAATATTTGGAAAGACCTAGTAAAAGTGACGAAAATCGTGATAATATGTGCATTCTATTTTCACAAAAAAAAGTTTCAACCCCCCTCCGTTCCGAACGCTATGAATATTCGAATTTTTTTTTATCAGAATTACTTTTCTAGTTGATTTACATATACGTACCGAGTTTCAGTTTTCTAGCATAAGCCGTTCTAAAGTTAGGAAAAACAACCCCCACACCCGTACCATACTACCCCTACAAAATATTATTGTTCCACCGTGCCACTACTACAGCTCTATCTTAAGGCTCGTGCACATATGTTGCTCTATGACATTTATTGCTGCATGTGTATACGGCTCCGAGAGCGCATTTGCCCAAGTTTTTGCTCTAGCCAGCAAATGCTTGCTTTTCAAGCAAGTTGTGAATGTACACGCTAACTTGCGAAAGTTGAAATATCGCATCAAAGTTCCGATTGGTTTTGAAACTTTTCAGCAGTATTTTACAATCGGCTTATGCTAAAGTTATAGTTTAATATTGGTGAACATGTTTATTAAGGACTTTTGTATGACAGCTACCCGAATGAGTCAACAGATGGCGCTAACTTATGAACTCCGTTTTGAAATTGGTATAAAACTAATTCCTGTGAAATTTTAAATCCCTGCTTTAACTCGTTCTGGAGTTATAGTGGATTCAGTAACAAGCATACATTTTTGAAGGACTTTTCTAGGCTGCTACACGAAGGACTCATTTGATTTGCATCATATCCGGAACTTTTGATTCAAACATTGTAGACTTTAAGTATGCAAAATTTCAGGCTTTTAGCTTGAAGCATTTTAGCAATAATTGTGAAAACGTGTTCTAAGGACTCTTGTATGGGAGGTACCCGAAGGAGTGGAAGAATATCGCCCATTAACGAACTTAGCCTTACTTTTTCCATTTTACAAGTTGTGACAAAATTTCAACTTCCTAGGTCAACGCGTTCTTGAGTTATCGTGCTAACGGACGGACGGACGGACGGACGGACGGACAGCAAACGGATTTGGGGGTTTTGGCCAAAAATAAACACAAAATAATATAACTTTTTTTCGTCCGAGGCTCGGTTCTATGCGTTACAAACTTTTCGGGCTGGATTAAACTTATAATACTCTATATGATTTCATCTAGAGTATAAAAATAGGTGATTATTAAACAAACCTGGGGAAGTAAAAAGATATTCGATATCTGATCAGACCTGAGAAACATGGTGGAATTCATGAAAAAGTATACAACCAGTTTACACCCCCTTAGGGGTCGAATTTCAAAAAATCAAAAAATCACATGAAGAATCCGTAGAATAAAAATGAATTCAATATTTCAAAAGACCTAGTAGATATGACGAAAATCGTGAAAATATATGCATTTTATATTAACCGATATTTTTTTTTGCCCCCCCTTCTGAACGCCAATGATCATTTGAATTTTTTCTTATCAGACTTACTATTCTAGTTAATTTACATATACCTACCTAGTTTCAACTTCCTAGCATAAGCCGTTCTGAAGTTGAGTTGAGCAATCTTTATTTATCAATCTTTATAATAAAACCGAATTCTGTTTTTCTGGTTCAATTAGTTTGTGAGATATCGTAATCTAAAGTTTTTCACCCCCACCCCCGTACGCCACTTCCCCCACCCAAAAATTTTGTTTCAATCTACCCTCCTAGTATAACTACAGATATTTGTTAAGTTTTAATTGCTTGCTATTAATGGTTTAGGAGATATGGATTTTAGAATTTGTCGATATCGGCATTTTTGCGTTTCGGACGCATTATTTCCCCTTCCACTCCCACACCCCTTCACCCATATCTGTTTTTTTTTTTTGCAAATGGGTCCATTATCAAAGCTCTATAGAAATTCTAAGTTTCAGCCTCCTAACACAAGCGGTTCCTGAGATCTAGAAACCTAAATTTTTCGTCTAAAACGCTTCCCCCTTACACCTCCTCCCCTGAAAATAATGTTAATTCAAGGGGTCTACCAAGTCTATTCTAAGAAAAAAATTTAATTTAATAGCTCCACTGGTTTGAAAGCTACGAGCCTTAAAAGATTTTGGGGCGGTCGACGTACGGCGTACGGCGTACGGCGTGCGGCGTACGGGGTACGGCGTACAGACGGAGTGAAAATTTTTATTGATTTTTTCGCGTCTACTAGTCATGAAACGTGGAAAAAAAATTTTGAGGGCAGCAAATTTTTTTTTTTTAAAATCGATAACAATACTGTATTATAAATAATACAGTAATATTATAAATAATACAGTAAAAGCTCGTTAGCTAAAATCTTAAATTCGTTAAAATCTAATTTTTATGGGAAAGGAAGCATTTGTAACATAATCCACTGTGTATTATGTAGGCTCTTTCGGTATGCGCATGACGTTCGGCTCTGTATTGGAGACATCTTGGTAGAAATATTTTTTGTTTCTCAACATATCAACTGATTTGGCTTTAACTCTATTACGAGAATAGCAGGTGTGTATTTTTCAGAAAAAAAATAATATAATAATAGGACAATAAATTTGTAGTTGAAAAAAAAAAGAAAACAATTCTTATTATTATTTTTTTTTGTTATCGACTCCCAAAATTGGCATTCAAATTGACATTGGCTCGGGAATAATTTGGTGTAGGCCCTTAGAGTATACATAATAGAGTTTTTTTTTAAATTCTTAATCCTCCACTTCTATGCCCCACTGCCTCCTTAAAAAAAATTTACTTTGAGCAATCTTTATTTGTCAAGCTTTACACTCAAACTGAACTTTATTTTTCTAGTGTGAGATATTGTAATCTAAAGTTTTTTACCAACCACCCCCGTACGTTACTGCCCCACTCAAAAATTTGTTTTCAATCTTTTCTCCTAGTATAACTACAGCGTACAGCTATTAGTTAAGTTTGAACTGTGTGCCATTAAGAGTGCTAATCTCGGCTTTCTTGCGTGTCGGACGTATTATTTCTCCCCCCCCCCTCCCACACCCCTTCACCCATATCAGCATTTTTTTACAAATGGGTCCATTATCGAAGCTCTATTGAAATTAAAAAGTTTCACCCTCGTAACATAAGCAGTTGCTGAGATCTAGAAACCAAAATTTTTCATCTAAAACGCTCCCCTCTCCTTCCCCTCTCTGAAAGATACCAGTCGTAGAGGTTCACCCAATCTACCCACCATAAAAATTTCATGGTAATACCTCAACGGGCTTGGGAGCTACACGCCTTCAAACTATTTTGCGTACGGCGCGGCGTACAGCGTAGAGAGGGAAATTTTTTTTTTTTTGCGTTTTTGGTGTTTACTAGTCCTAAAGCGTGAAAATACAAAATTTCAGTGTAGCAAATTTTTTTGAAATTTCAAGTCTATCACACTACTTTATTATTAAAAAATAATAAAGTAAAACTGAAACAAATTCTTGAAGATACCCTAATTCTGTGGTAAGAAAAAATTTGCAACTCCAATATTACATTGAACTAATGGTTCGTTCCATATATAGGACAAAATATCCCCACTTCCGTACCATACTACCACTATAAAAACTATTTTCCCAAAAAAAGGCTACTAATATAGTTCTATCTAAATATCAAGCTTAATTTTTCATTGATTATAGGTTCTGGAGATATAGATTCTGAACCTTTTCCTTTTCACCCTTCCCAAGCCTCACCCTCTACAACCTGATCTCCTTAATTTTCTTCCTGTCAGCGATCTAAAAGACCTACTTCTGGTAAAAATTCTAAGCATCTTATACTGTTCTTGAGATATAATATTAATTAAAATTTCCTATCCACATCACTTTCCGTTCCCGCCCCTTTAAAAAATGTTGCTTTTAACAAACTTTATTTGTCAACCATTATACAGAAACCGAATCTTATTTTAATCTTCAGTATTTCACAGCCAACCTCCGCACACCACTTTCCCCACATAAAAATTTGTTTTTGATCTATTCTTCTAGTATATGGTTCATATGTACATACAGATTCATTAAGTTTTAATTTCGTGACATTAACCGTTTAGGATATTTGGATTTTCTAGAATGTCTAGATCTCGGCTTTCAATCGCTTTGAATGCATTATTATTATTACACTTCCACACCCATATCAGCATTTTTTTTTTTGCGAATGGGTGCACTATCGAAGCTCTATAAAAATTTCAAGTTTCCAGGCGGTTGCTTATACTGAAGAGTTGTTGAGAGTAGCAGTTCAAAGTAGAAGTAGGTATAGAATTAACCTAATTTAAGTAAGGCATATTGAAATCACCGCAGATAAGGAATTTAGCAGAAGGATCACATTGATTAATAAATAGGGATAATTCTTCTAAAAGTGTAGAGAGAAGAGCAAGAGTAGTATTACATGGAACATAACAAGCGAATACGTATAATGTAGTTTTAGAACATTTCACCTTGACAGCAATACATTCAAAGGAGCAATTGAAGTCAATGCAAGGATAAGACACCAAGCTACTGCGAACCGCTATACCGTCTGACTTTTTAGTGGAGAGAAGATCACGATCGCGTCTAAAGACATTATAAGAACTCGGAAAAATTTCAGAGTTTAATATTGACTCATTCAGCCAAGTCTCCGAAATACAGATTATGTCGAAGGAATTCGATACAACAGAATCTTTAGACGAAATTGTCTTAGTTTTCAGTCCTCTAACATTCTGATAAAATATTGAAAGTAAATTGGAAATAGGAACCACGATAGTCGATGCTCGAGATCTGCAAAGCGAGGAAGACGGAACGCCAACTACGTCAGAAGATTCCTGCCGCCCGTAGAACGAAAATTCTTTCGAGGCCTGGGTAGAAATTCCTTCACTAACAGACCCTTAGGCCATAGAGAAGGATTACTAGCAGCAGCAAATATGTTATCAGGAACACGAAGTTTGAAGGAAACAAAAGAAAACTTCGAAAGTTCATCACCAGACTTTGTAAGCTGATAGCATGGCAGATCCGTTGCCGAGACATCCTTGAATTTACCTTTAATGTGGTTAAGAATCATGTCAGGCGTAGTATTCACCTCGCATCGAGATACATAAATCCATCGAGGAAGTCTGGCCGCTGTTAGATGAATTGAAGAGCCAGTGGCAACTTGAGATGTAGTAAGTTCAGCAGTATGACGATCAGCTGTGACGACATCAGAGACAGACTGAGTCATACGAGAAATGCAAGATTCCTGCAGTGAAGAGGAACCAGCTGCATTTTGAAAATCAGGAGACATGATCGCTGGAACAGGCTGTGTCGCATTAGGAAGTTTGGCAGCAATTAGATCAGTAGAGCAACTGGCAGGAACTTGCGATGATGAAGAAGTATCAGCAATTTGGCGATCAGCTGTCACGACCACTGGGACAGGGACAGGCTGAGTCGCACTAGCACCACTGCGAAGATCAAGCGGATCAATCACCGAATCCAAACGCAAATCATTAAGTGAAGCAGATTTACTGCGCTCGTTAAATTTAGCACTGCGCAAAATTCTCGTCGAAAGCTTTCCAGGCATACGAGAAACGGTTGATCGATCGTCAACATTGCGACTATGTTGACCTAGGTCATGGATAGTAGCCGTAGAGTGCGACACGATGAACTCAGGAACCGTAACATCGGGATTCGAGATATTCCTAGCGGAAGGGATACAAAGCTCGTCATTGCTACTTAATGATGCAGCAAATTTTAGCTGAAGCGCCAGAAAATCCGAGTGTAGCAATTGCATTGTGGAACGCACTTCCAGGATTTTCATGACAAATGCAGATGAAGACGACGCTCGGCATATCGTACAATACCAGTGTACACAACTACCGGAATTGTTCACTGCATCACCAACAACACCCGAAAGTCCGACACATTTGCAATGAAAGGTCTTTCCGCAGAAGCCGGAGCAGCAAATAAAAGGGGTTTTGCCAGATTTATCGGCACAGGGCACCCCACAGCACTCAGCCATAGTTTAGTAAAATAAAATAAAATAAAACTGCACCCGAAATCAAAGTCAAGCGACAGAAATTTGAAAAGAATTAATAATTTACACGTAGCGCGACGAAAAAATAGAACCGCTTAGTATCACAGCATGTATACTACGATATACGGTATAAACTTATGCTGTACTATCCTACTCTGGAGAGCATTAAAACACGCCTAATATGTCAAATGATATAAAATAAATTATTTTGGAGCAGACAAATCGGAAGGCGTCCAGTGTCATAGCAAATTAGAAAAATAGTAACGGACAGTCTGATCCAAAGCCATTTGATCCTCTAACAATGGCGGAGCTAGATAGATTTTGTTGGCATTCCATTCATTTATCAAACTATAAACACGTTACTGAGCTTTGGAAATCGCATACTCTTCCATGCTACGAAAAATGAGCGAAACCTATTTGCGAACAAGGAAACCCATCTGCGATCATAAGAATGATTCCTGTAACGTGTCTCCATTGCGTAGACTGAAGTACACATTTTCCGAAACTATGGATACCTTATAGTTATACTTCATAAACCTTACCTTAAATTCATATTGTTAATAATGTATGAAATAGACGAAAAATAATATAAATATGTACATAAAAGACAATTCATTTCTATGGGTACCGGGTGCCGCTGCCGGTAGATATAGGGGTTCACCGAAAACAACGATAAAATCTCCAACTTTTAACACCACATATTTTCAAATAAACCCGAAAACGTGCATTAAATATACTACTTGTAGATAACCCGGACTGATGTCCCTGTTATTATACCAGGAGAAAAAATCTGCCAATGGTCTGGGCGCAACTTTATTATTTTTCCGGCAGAAGTTTGGAACGCGTTCAATTCTAAGATGCGATGTAGGTTTCTACGTTACTAAGCATCCAAAATGGCTAAAATTTTGACAGCACTCTTACAAAAGACTGAACTTTACAGCCATCCTACATTACTTTATTATTTATAATACAGTATTGTTATTGATTTTAAAAAAAAAAAATTTGCTGCCCTCAAAATTTTTTGTGTACATTTCATGACTAGAAGACACGAAAAAAGCAATAAAAATTTTCACTCCGTCTGTCCGCCGTCCGCCAAAATCCTTTGAAGGCTCGTAGCTCTCAAACCAGTGGAGCTATTAAATTTAAATTTTTTCTAGGAATAGATTGGGTAGACCCCTTGAATTGACATTATTTTCAGGGGTGGGAGTGTTAGGGGGAAGGTGGGGGAAGCGTTTTAGACGAAACATTTTGGTTTCTAGATCTCAGCAACCGCTTATGTTAGGAGACTGAAACTTAGAATTTCTATAAAGCTTTGATAGTGGACCCATTTGCATAAAAATTGATGATATGGGTGAAGGGGTGTGGGAGTAGAGGGAAAAGCAATGCGACCGAAACGCAAAAAAGTCGAGATCGACACATTCTAAAATCCATATCTCCTAAACCGTTAATAAAACAAAATTCGGTTCGGATATAAAGCTTGGTAATTAAAGATTGCTCAAAGTAGAATCTTTGAAGGGGGGGGGGGGAGTACGTAAGTGAAGGGGATAAGAATTTTTTAATAGTAACACGTTTCATATCTCAATAACAGTGTAAGATGGGTACTTCAAATTTTTACAAGAAGTAGGCCTAATTGAACCCTGGTAGGGAAAAAAAGTTTGGGGGTGTGGGTGTAGAGGGTGAGGGTGGGAAAGGGTGAGTAAGAAAAAGTTCCGAGGCTTATATCTTAAGAATCTATAATGATAGGAAACTTAAATGGTGGAACAATAAAATTTTGTTTAGGGGTAGTATGGTACGATGGTGGGGGGGGGGGGGGGGTTTCCAAACTTTAGAACGGCTTATGCTAAAAAGTTGAAACTCAGTACGTATATTTTTACGTACGATTTCAACCACCGAGACCCCCTTCCGCCTAGGGGGCGAACGACGACGTGCCGACTAACCCGCCGAGACGGGGTGGGCGCCACACGACTGAATTTACGTCGTCGTTCTCGTCCTACCGGTTCAGCCGTGAGATCCGGTGGGATGTCTTTCCCGAATTTAATTACTCAGAAATTTCGCGCGGACTGATTAGCTGGCACCGGGGCGCGATAGACTCTGGAAAAGGAGAACGTTCCAACAATCTTCACAAATGAGAACACATATTTTGTTCAATGTAATACCAAATATTTTAATGCCATTTAGTATTTGACTTCTACGTAAGAAAAAGTTTCTCGTTTTAATTAAAAGAATAGTTCCGCTTAGCTTATTTCTAGGGTACCACTGGTGTCTCCCACGATGTACGCCGATTTATTCTGCATGAGCTCCACACGTTCAATTTCGTCAACCGCCTTCGCCGAAACAATTTTCTTTACCCGTTAGACTGCTTTTCGCGCGCCGATATGTGAGACACAAATTTCCGTTCTGGGGTCTGACGTACCCAATTTCTAGATAATATACACCGATCTCTAATTAATATACTCCGGAGTCACGAGTCTGCCGATATTGAACCGATTCTAATACTTTTAGACGGAAGAGATAAGATGTATCAATTACCGCACTTCACTTTTCTACGAACTTCCACAGTCGAATCTATCGTCACAGCACTTACTTCCGTCAGCTATGGGACTCGTCCACTGTCTCCAACGTTTTCCGCCCTACAATTCGCGCCTTTTATTTAACCGCACGACTATTTTGCCCCCGGAAAGTAAATCTTGATCCTCGTACGTCTTCCAATTTTACCCCGAGAATTTCACGCTCACTAAGATTCTTCTACCGAACTTGTTCTTTCACCGTCCAAAAGCCAAAAGCCTCGACTTAAATTTTTTCCGCACACTCACTCACTCACTTTTACGCACACTCACAACGGTCACCCCAATCCGTTAGGGCCTCGAACAAGCACCTCTTTTGTCTCTTAAAATTGTCCCCACAGCTGTTCCCGATGCGCATTGGAACTCGTCATTAATTTTTTCCAAAAGTTATAAATTCCCGTCGAAAGGGCTATTTAATTAAATATGGCTGCGCCCATTGTTATTGTTTATGTTCACTAAATGTCAAATTCGCGTGTGAAGTGAAGTGTCGTGAAAAGGGTTTGACCGGCGCATTTGGGTAAGTTGATTTCGTTTGTTTAATTTAACCGATCGGACGGCACTCGCGTGTGTCGGATGACTGCGATCATCGTTCCGACCGCGTATATTTGCGGAATTTCGCGCACTGCACTTGTGCCGTGGATATTGCGTAATTCGATGTTTCGTGATTGTTGTTCCCTTCATTAACGCTTTAAATCTAGTCCGAGTCCTATTCCAATTCAAAATCATTTTTCTTTAATTCATATTCATATATTACAATTCACTCTCTACTTTATACCTGAACCCGTTCTCTTCTTTCAGCCTTTTGTAAAGATTCTATTTACCGGATTCTAATGCGTAATCTTGTGCGTTTATTTTAGGTTTTCGCGTCCGGGTGCGAAGGCGATACGAGTCTCCAATGGGGAGCCAACTCCTGATAATTCTGCGGTTAGTCCCAACGTTATGTTTTCTTTTTAAATTCAATATTCTAATTTACATTTTCTACATACTTTTCCGAGTTCTGAAGATAAGAGCGACCATCGATCTTCGCCCAGGACGACTGCCAGGTAAAATTTCAATATCGACTAATCTATTTACTAACTCCTTTTCCTTTTTTTTATTCTAGCCGTAATATTTCCCCCCTTACCACAAGAGGATTTCCCTGAAATGCTCTCCGGCGATCTACAGTCATGTTTCCTTCCCCGTTTTATGCGTTAAAAGGTTTTAGATCCTTTACATGCCAGATCCCCGCGTTTTTACCATCTCTATCCACCAAGTGATAGGTCCAGGATGACACTTTCTTCTGTATCGTGTACGGCCCTTAAAAGGCTGGGGCTAATTTCGCCAAAAAATAGCGCGCTGCGATGGATTGGGCAAAGATTCTTCTCCACACGCGATCGTGTGTCAAATAAGTCACATCACGCCTGCGCAAATTATAGCATGATTTATTTTTTTCAGCCGCCGTCTTCATCTTCGTGCTAGTTTCCTCCCGTAACACCTCAAACGCTTCTGAACGTTCTCGCAGCCCGTCCGCACTGACTGGAGTAACCTCTGTAGGGTAGTCGTTTGGTCCTACGTTGCATACATTCATTTCCCTACCAAAATTTGCATAATAAGGGGTGACCCCCATTACTTCATGCGTGGAAGTTCGCAATGCGCACCCAATCGCCGGGAGATGTGTGTCCCACAGTAGATGATTATCCGATGCATAAGCTTGAAGCATTGTTTTAATGTTTTGATTCGTGCGCTCTGCCGGGTTGGCTTGTGGATGATAAAATGCAGTGTATTTGATATTCATGCCATAGCCCTCGCACATGCGTTGGAATTCCCGGCTGGTGAACTGCACCCCATTATCGCATACAACCCACCGTGGAACGCCGAACAACATAAATACCTGCTCCTCAACGATTCGACCCACAGCAGCACCAGTCGCCGTTCTCAACGGAAATACAAGTGGACATTTGGTGAAATAATCCACCACAGTTAATATGTAACAGTTCCCTCTGACGGAACCTGGTAGAGGACCAACGAGATCAACGCATACCATCTCCTATGGCTTGGTCACTTCGGTCCTTGAAGCCATTAGCTCGGCTGGCAATTTCCTCTCCGGCTTGATTTCCTGGCAAACCTTACACCTAGCCACATATCGTTGAATGTCGGATCGCATTTTTGGCCAGTAGTAGGATCGCGCCACTCGTGTGTATGTCCGAAACCCTCTCGGATGTCCGGCAGTCGGCGCATCGTGACATTGCTCCATTACCTTTACTCTATTTTCCTTAGGAGGAACTAGTTTCCAAACTTCTTCCTTGGAAAGTGCCGGGTGCGGTGCCTCGGTATATTTATACAGTTGTCCACCGTCAATTCGCCAAGAAGAGAATTTGTCCGGATCCTTTGCCACGTGATCTACCATCTTCTTATACCATCTATCCTGGACTTCGTCACGAGTTGACACTACACATACTGGAACTGACCGCGACAGTGCGTCAGGGACCAGATTCTCCTTACCCTTGCGGTGTACGATTTCGAAATCGAACTGCTGCAACTTCACAGCCCACCGCGCTAATCTCCCACACGGGTCCTTCAGCTCATTTAACCACACCAACGAATAGTGGTCTGTTACAACCACGAATTTAGTCCCTTCCACATATGGCCTGAGCTTCTCAACCGACCACAAAACTGCCAAACATTCACGCTCCGTAGTAGAAAATTTCCGCTCTGACGCTGTAAGCGATCTGCTCAGGTAGCAGATTACTTTCTCTCCCTCCTCGTGTGTTTGTGTGAGTACCGTCCCCAGTCCGTATCCTGATGCGTCGGTTTGTATGCTAAACGGCAAACTATAATCGGGGCAGGTGAGAATTGGTGCAGTCGAAAGCTTGACTTTAGCAGTTGCGAAGGCCTTGTCGCATTCCTCATTCCATGCGAATTTGTGGTTTTTCTTGAGCAGTGTAGTCAGAGAGGCCATCAGAGTTGCAAAATCCGGAATGAACCGCCGGTACCATGATGCCATCCCTAGAAATTGGCGAACCTCTTTCACGTTCGATGGCCTCGGAATTTTCACCAGGCATTCCACCTTTTCTGGGTCCACGTGCAGTCCCTGTTCATCCACCACATAGCCCAGGTAATGCAACTCCGATCGGCAGAATTGACATTTTTCCGTCGAGACCTTTAATCCCGCATCCCTCAACCTACGAAATATCTCCTTCAAAACTTCTAGGTGCTTTCCAAACGTCTGTGTCACGATCACGATATCGTCCAGATATACGAAGACGTGAGGCTCTAAATCCCCTCCCTGGACACGGTCAATTAATCGTTGCCACGTAGCCGGGGCGTTGTGCAGACCAAAAGGCATTCGGCAAGACTATGAAAAGGCCCCGATTCGGCACTGTAAAGGCGGTCGTGGTCGTGAAGCTTCAGCCACCGAAACCTGCCAATATGCCGACTTAATGTCCAGTGAGGACAGATATTTAGCATCCCTCAATTTATCCAGCGTAGCGGAAACATATAGCAAAGGGTACGCGTCACGCTCTGAAACTTGATTCAGTCTCCGGTAATTTACACAAAAACGAAACGAACCGTCCTTCTTCTGGACCCGCAAAATCGTAGATGACCATGGACTAGACGATGGTTCAACTACTCCCGCCTTGAGCATTTCATATAACTCCTTATCAATATCCTTTTGAACTGCGGGAGATACTGGATAGTATCTCTGTTTGATGGGGTCGGACTTGGTTTTAATTACATGTTCCACCATATTGGTGCAACCAATTCCGTCACCCATTAAACTCAATTCCGCGTCAATTGCTTCCGCCAGCCGTTCACTCTCCTCCTCTGTCAACTTCGATTTTGACTGAAGAAATTCCACAACCGTCACTTCTGGGTTTTCGCAAAATTCCCAGCAACTTTCGCGCAGATCCGCTAGAATTCCTGCTGCCGCCTAATAATCCGCACCAAGTATCATCCTGAGTGGAATTTCTGGCGCAACCAACACTTCCATCTACTTCCTCTTTCCCACCAACTCGATCGGAACCCAAATGGTCCCCAACACCCCGCACTTCATACCATTCGCCGTGACCACTGATTGCGAACCTTGAGTTTGCACTGAAACTCCAATTCCCCGAAGGAGGTCCCAACCCATTCCACCCAGAATCGTCCTTGAAGCACCCGAATCTAGCAGCTCCAATATTTTGCAGTCGAACATTTTTACTTTCAGGTAGGGACGTGTATCTCCCGCTATTTTGGTAAAAATGTAGTCAACTTCCGGACTACACTGCTCCACTACCTGATTTTCTACTTCCTTACTGGCGGCTATAACATTCACTTCACCCATTACGCCGCTCCCTAATGGGTAGAAGGAAAGTTTTCCGGCTGGGTATTGCTTACGTTCGCAGCACCGCTGCCGTTTGCTGTCTGTGATCTACTCCCTCCGCTCATGTCGGCCGTTTGATTACACTTAGGGCAAAATTTCCGTATTACCCCCGTTCTCCCGCACCCATAGCAAGCTCGTGGCTTCTGGCATTCGCGAGAACTGTGTCCCATCTCCCGACAATTCCAGCACACGATTGCACGATTCTCATCCAACACCGCACAAGCCCTTGGAGCCTCAACGTACGCCAGATCTGTTTCTAGCATGTTTCGCGACAGTCGAGATATTGGAGGGATATATGCTTCCACCGACACACGGGTAGCTTCCAATTCACGCCCCAGTCGTACTAGATCTGGTACCGATCTGACTTTCCGTAGGCCCAGATGCATTTGATAAAAGGGCGTGATATTTCGTCACAACAGTTTCAATTGCGCCGCTTCAGACCACGGTATTGACAACCGACGGAAAAGGCCCTGCATTAGTGCCACATACATTCCTATAGACTCATCTGCGCCTTGAGTTCTTCGCCGGATCTCTTCCTCCAATCGCTCGTCGTAGTCTGGAGGTAGAAACTCTTGCCTAAGCTCCACTACCAGTTCGTCCCACGTTTTTAGTGCAGGTCTCACCGCCCGCAACCATATCAAAGCTTTTCCCTCGAACAGATCCACGGCCCAACGGAAAAGTTGTGACTTTGATACCCCTCGAGCCTCCCGCAACTCCTCCACTCTTTCCAAAAAAGCGCTAATGGACTGATTTCCATCTCCCACGAATTTGAGGTTCCATTTTGCCACCACGAGAGATGGCCTCGAAATGGTTATGCCTGTCGTCAAGGGAGTTGTGCGATCGGCTAAATCGTCTTCATCGCTCATTTGGTCCAGTCCAATGGTGACGAGGTCTACTCTTTCACTAAATGTCCTTGTTTTTGGCGCTGGAGTCGCCCCTTTCACCCGCCTGTCGTCTTTCTTGGCCCCAGCAGCGGATTTCGTCCCAGTCGACTCATGAGTCGGCCCGGTCTCGTCATCCGAACTAGAACCATCCTCCCCCGCAGCTTTTTCCAATAAATCACTCATTAAAAAAAATAGTGAAAAAAGCCCATATTATGTTACTCTATATCCTTATAATTTATTCATTTATTAAATAAACAACAGTCAATAATAAAAAGTCTGCCAACAGTCTGGGCGCAACTGTATTATTTTTCCGGCAGAAGTTCAGAACGCATTCAATTCGGGGATGCGGTGTATGCTACTATGTGACTGAAAACCTAACAAAAAGTTCGGGAAGCGGTTAGAAAAGAGTGTAACATACGAATTAAATAATTGGGTCATATTCCGGGATGCGGTCTAGAGGTTGAAAAAAACAAAACTTAAACATAACGCAGTCACGATCGGCTGCAGGCCAATGGTATGATACTCTAGATGAAATACTGAACTGCGATTTATATTTTAGTTGGAAATATATCAAAAGAATGAGGAGAGAGCAGGCAATTATAACATGACCTTTTACTTACAGATAGAAATTATTGTATAGTGGCTACTCGATTTTTTGATTTATAGTGAGTTCCATAAAGTAAGTTAGGACATTTTACAGAATTTTTGTATGGCAACTACATGAAAGACTTATGGGATATTTTTCATATTAATAATTTCAGCTGCGACTATCATAAAATTAATGTGTATAAAATTTCAAAGTCGTAAGTTAAAGTGTTCTAAAGTTATAGTTTAATATTGGTGAACATGTTTATTAAGGACTTTTGTATGACAGCTACCCGAATGAGTCAACAGATGGCGCTAACTTATGAACTCCGTTTTGAAATTGGTATAAAACTAATTCCTGTGAAATTTTAAATCCCTGCTTTAACTCGTTCTGGAGTTATAGTGGATTCAGTATCAAGCATACATTTTTGAAGGACTTTTCTAGGCTGCTACACGAAGGACTCATTTGATTTGCATCATATCCGGAACTTTTGATTCAAACATTGTAGACTTTAAGTATGCAAAATTTCAGGCTTTTAGCTTGAAGCATTTTAGCAATAATTGTGAAAACGTGTTTTAAGGACTCTTGTATGGGAGGTACCCGAAGGAGTGGAAGAATATCGCCCATTAACGAACTTAGCCTTACTTTTTCCATTTTACAAGTTGTGACAAAATTTCAACTTCCTAGGTCAACGCGTTCTTGAGTTATCGTGCTAACGGACGGACGGACGGACGGACGGACGGACGGACAGCAAACGGATTTGGGGTTTTGGCCAAAAATAAACACAAAATAATATAACTTTTTTTCGTCCGAGGCTCGGTTCTATGCGTTACAAACTTTTCGGGCTGGATTAAACTTATAATACTCTATATGATTTCATCTAGAGTATAAAAATAGGTGATTATTAAACAAACCTGGGGAAGTAAAAAGATATTCGATATCTGATCAGACCTGAGAAACATGGTGGAATTCATGAAAAAGTATACAACCAGTTTACACCCTCTTAGGGGTCGAATTTCAAAAAATCTTGAAAACACATTCTAGGTATTCACATGAAGAATCCGTTGAATAAAAATGAATTCAATATTTCGAAAGACCTAGTAGATAAGACGAAAATCGTGAAAATATATGCATTTTATATTAACCGATATTTTTTTTTGCCCCCCTTCTGAACGCCAATGAATATTTGAATTTTTTTTATCACAATTACTTTTCTAGTTAATTTACATATACGTACCGAGTTTCAATTTCCTAGCATAGCCGTTCTGAAGTTAGGGAAAACACCCCCCACCACCGTACCATACTACCCCTAAAAAAAATGTATTTTTCCACCATGCCACTACTATAGCTTTATCTAAATACCAAGTTTCAGCTTCCTATCATTATAGATTCTTAAGATATAAGCATCGGAACTTTTTCTTTCTCACCCTTTCGAACCCTCACCCTCTACACCCACACCCACAAACTTTTTTTCCCTACTAGGGTTCTATTAGGCCTACTTCTAGTAAAAATTAAAAACATCCATCTTACACTGTTATTGTGATATGAATCGTTTTATTTTTGAAAAATTCTAATCCCTCCCACTTCCGTGCTCCTCCACCCCCTTCAAATATTTTACTTTGAGCAATCTTTATTTATTAATCTTTATAATAAAACCGAATTCTGTTTTTCTGGTTCAATTAGTTTGTGAGATATCGTAATCTAAAGTTTTTCACCCCCACCCCCGTACGCCACTACCCCCACCCAAAAATTTTGTTTCAATCTACCCTCCTAGTATAACTACAGATATTTGTTAAGTTTTAATTGCTTGCTATTAATGGTTTAGGAGATATGGATTTTAGAATTTGTCGATATCGGCATTTTTGCGTTTCGGACGCATAATTTCCCCCTCCACTCCCACACCCCTTCACCCATATCTGTTTTTTTTTTGCAAATGGGTCCATTATCAAAGCTCTATAGAAATTCTAAGTTTCAGCCTCCTAACACAAGCGGTTCCTGAGATCTAGAAACCTAAATTTTTCGTCTAAAACGCTTACCCCGCCTTCCCCCTTACACCTCCTCCCCTGAAAATAATGTTAATTCAAGGGGTCTACCAAGTCTATTCTAAGAAAAAAATTTAATTTAATAGCTCCACTGGTTTGAAAGCTACGAGCCTTAAAAGATTTTGGGGCGGTCGACGTACGGCGTACGGCGTACGGCGTGCGGCGTACGGGGTACGGCGTACAGACGGAGTGAAAATTTTTATTGATTTTTTCGCGTCTACTAGTCATGAAACGTGAAAAAAAAATTTTGAGGGCAGCAAATTTTTTTTTTTTAAAATCGATAACAATACTGTATTATAAATAATACATTAATATTATAAATAATACAGTAAAAGCTCGTTAGCTAAAATCTTAAATTCGTTAAAATCTAATTTTTATGGGAAAGGAAGCATTTGTAACATAATCCACTGTGTATTATGTAGGCTCTTTCGGTATGCGCATGACGTTCGGCTCTGTATTGGAGACATCTTGGTAGAAATATTTTTTGTTTCTCAACATATCAACTGATTTGGCTTTAACTCTATTACGAGAATAGCAGGTGTGTATTTTTCAGAAAAAAAATAATATAATAATAGGACAATAAATTTGTAGTTGGAAAAAAAAAAGAAAACAATTCTTATTATTATTTTTTTTTGTTATCGACTCCCAAAATTGGCATTCAAATTGACATTGGCTCGGGAATAATTTGGTGTAGGCCCTTAGAGTATACATAATAGAGTTTTTTTTTAAATTCTTAATCCTCCACTTCTATGCCCCACTGCCTCCTTAAAAAAAATTTACTTTGAGCAATCTTTATTTGTCAAGCTTTACACTCAAACTGAACTTTATTTTTCTAGTGTGAGATATCGTAATCTAAAGTTTTTTACCAACCACCCCCGTACGTTACTGCCCCACTCAAAAATTTGTTTTCAATCTTTTCTCCTAGTATAACTACAGCGTACAGCTATTAGTTAAGTTTGAACTGTGTGCCATTAAGAGTGTTAATCTCGGCTTTCTTGCGTGTCGGACGTATTATTTCTCCCCCCCCCCTCCCACACCCCTTCACCCATATCAGCATTTTTTTACAAATGGGTCCATTATCGAAGCTCTATTGAAATTAAAAAGTTTCACCCTCGTAACATAAGCAGTTGCTGAGATCTAGAAACCAAAATTTTTCATCTAAAACGCTCCCCTCTCCTTCCCCTCTCTGAAAGATACCAGTCGTAGAGGTTCACCCAATCTACCCACCATAAAAATTTCATGGTAATACCTCAACGGGCTTGGGAGCTACACGCCTTCAAACTATTTTGCGTACGGCGCGGCGTACAGCGTAGAGAGGGAAATTTTTTTTTTTTTGCGTTTTTGGTGTTTACTAGTCCTAAAACGTGAAAATACAAAATTTCAGTGTAGCAAATTTTTTTGAAATTTCAAGTCTATCACACTACTTTATTATTAAAAAATAATAAAGTAAAACTGAAACAAATTCTTGAAGATACCCTAATTCTGTGGTAAGAAAAAATTTGCAACTCCAATATTACATTGAACTAATGGTTCGTTAGGTTGAGTTTTGGTTAATACCTCATACTGTACCCCTTATTTTTAGTAACTTCCGCACATCTTCTAGGCATGGATTCAATTAATCTTGCTATTGTATTTGTAAGTATCCTTTTCCACCACCTTTTAATAGCTCGTTATAACTCCTTATTTTTACGATAAATATTTGGTAGAAGCGGTGTTTAACAATACGGCAGGGATTCGCAACCGGTTGAGAACTAGAGATTGTGCTGGTCATTTCATTAAAATTATATTCTTATCCTCTAGTCAACCTTACACTAGCCGTGAAGTATGCTTAGGGTCATTGTCAAGCTGGAAGATCCATAGCTAAAGCATTTCTTGGTGCAGTGGGATCACAACGGTCCCATCGAGCGGTCCATGCTCTAGCTATCTCTGCCAATAGCTACCTACCTAACCTAACCTAACCTACATATACATAGATGCAGAGTTTCAACTTTCTAGCATAAGCCGTTCCATATATAGGACAAAATATCCCCACTTCCGTACCATACTACCACTATAAAAACTATTTTCCCCCAACATGCTACTAATATAGTTCTATCTAAATATCAAGCTTAATTTTTCATTGATTATAGGTTCTGGAGATATAGATTCTGAACCTTTTCCTTTTCACCCTTCCCAAGCCTCACCCTCTACAACCTGATCTCCTTAATTTTCTTCCTGTCAGCGATCTAAAAGACCTACTTCTGGTAAAAATTCTAAGCATCTTATACTGTTCTTGAGATATAATATTAATTAAAATTTCTTATCCACATCACTTTCCGTTCCCGCCCCTTTAAAAAATGTTGCTTTTAACAAACTTTATTTGTCAACCATTATACAGAAACCGAATCTTATTTTAATCTTCAGTATTTCACAGCCAACCTCCGCACACCACTTTCCCCACATAAAAATTTGTTTTTGATCTATTCTTCTAGTATATGGTTCATATGTACATACAGATTCATTAAGTTTTAATTTCGTAACATTAACCGTTTAGGATATTTGGATTTTCTAGAATGTCTAGATCTCGGCTTTCAATCGCTTTGAATGCATTATTATTATTACACTTCCACACCCATATCAGCATTTTTTTTTTTTGCGAATGGGTGCACTATCGAAGCTCTATAAAAATTTCAAGTTTCCAGGCGGTTGCTTATACTGAAGAGTTGTTGAGAGTAGCAGTTCAAAGTAGAAGTAGGTATAGAATTAACCCAATTTAAGTAAGGCATATTGAAATCACCGCAGATAAGGAATTTAGCAGAAGGATCACATTGATTAATAAATAGGGATAATTCTTCTAAAAGTGTAGAGAGAAGAGCAAGAGTAGTATTACATGGAACATAACAAGCGAATACGTATAATGTAGTTTTAGAACATTTCACCTTGACAGCAATACATTCAAAGGAGCAATTGAAGTCAATGCAAGGATAAGACACCAAGCTACTGCGAACCGCTATACCGTCTGACTTTTTAGTGGAGAGAAGATCACGATCGCGTCTAAAGACATTATAAGAACTCGGAAAAATTTCAGAGTTTAATATTGACTCATTCAGCCAAGTCTCCGAAACACAGATTATGTCGAAGGAATTCGATACAACAGAATCTTTAGACGAAATTGTCTTAGTTTTCAGTCCTCTAACATTCTGATAAAATATTGAAAGTAAATTGGAAATAGGAACCACGATAGTCGATGCTCGAGATCTGCAAAGCGAGGAAGACGGAACGCCAACTACGTCAGAAGATTCCTGCCGCCCGTAGAACGAAAATTCTTTCGAGGCCTGGGTAGAAATTCCTTCACTAACAGACCCTTAGGCCATAGAGAAGGATTACTAGCAGCAGCAAATATGTTATCAGGAACACGAAGTTTGAAGGAAACAAAAGAAAACTTCGAAAGTTCATCACCAGACTTTGTAAGCTGATAGCATGGCAGATCCGTTGCCGAGACATCCTTGAATTTACCTTTAATGTGGTTAAGAATCATGTCAGGCGTAGTATTCACCTCGCATCGAGATACATAAATCCATCGAGGAAGTCTGGCCGCTGTTAGATGAATTGAAGAGCCAGTGGCAACTTGAGATGTAGTAAGTTCAGCAGTATGACGATCAGCTGTGACGACATCAGAGACAGACTGAGTCATACGAGAAATGCAAGATTCCTGCAGTGAAGAGGAACCAGCTGCATTTTGAAAATCAGGAGACATGATCGCTGGAACAGGCTGTGTCGCATTAGGAAGTTTGGCAGCAATTAGATCAGTAGAGCAACTGGCAGGAACTTGCGATGATGAAGAAGTATCAGCAATTTGGCGATCAGCTGTCACGACCACTGGGACAGGGACAGGCTGAGTCGCACTAGCACCACTGCGAAGATCAAGCGGATCAATCACCGAATCCAAACGCAAATCATTAAGTGAAGCAGATTTACTGCGCTCGTTAAATTTAGCACTGCGCAAAATTCTCGTCGAAAGCTTTCCAGGCATACGAGAAACGGTTGATCGATCGTCAACATTGCGACTATGTTGACCTAGGTCATGGATAGTAGCCGTAGAGTGCGACACGATGAACTCAGGAACCGTAACATCGGGATTCGAGATATTCCTAGCGGAAGGGATACAAAGCTCGTCATTGCTACTTAATGATGCAGCAAATTTTAGCTGAAGCGCCAGAAAATCCGAGTGTAGCAATTGCATTGTGGAACGCACTTCCAGGATTTTCATGACAAATGCAGATGAAGACGACGCTCGGCATATCGTACAATACCAGTGTACACCACTACCGGAATTGTTCACTGCATCACCAACAACACCCGAAAGTCCGACACATTTGCAATGAAATTTCCGCAGAAGCCGGAGCAGCAAATAAAAGGGGTTTTGCCAGATTTATCGGCACAGGGCACCCCACAGCACTCAGCCATAGTTTAGTAAAATAAAATAAAATAAAACTGCACCCGAAATCAAAGTCAAGCGACAGAAATTTGAAAAGAATTAATAATTTACACGTAGCGCGACGAAAAAATAGAACCGCTTAGTATCACAGCATGTATACTACGATATACGGTATAAACTTATGCTGTACTATCCTACTCTGGAGAGCATTAAAACACGCCTAATATGTCAAATGATATAAAATAAATTATTTTGGAGCAGACAAATCGGAAGGCGTCCAGTGTCATAGCAAATTAGAAAAATAGTAACGGACAGTCTGATCCAAAGCCATTTGATCCTCTAACAATGGCGGAGCTAGATAGATTTTGTTGGCATTCCATTCATTTATCAAACTATAAACACGTTACTGAGCTTTGGAAATCGCATACTCTTCCATGCTACGAAAAATGAGCGAAACCTATTTGCGAACAAGGAAACCCATCTGCGATCATAAGAATGATTCCTGTAACGTGTCTCCATTGCGTAGACTGAAGTACACATTTTCCGAAACTATGGATACCTTATAGTTATACTTCATAAACCTTACCTTAAATTCATATTGTTAATAATGTATGAAATAGACGAAAAATAATATAAATATGTACATAAAAGACAATTCATTTCTATGGGTACCGGGTGCCGCTGCCGGTAGATATAGGGGTTCACCGAAAACAACGATAAAATCTCCAACTTTTAACACCACATATTTTCAAATAAACCCGAAAACGTGCATTAAATATACTACTTGTAGATAACCCGGACTGATGTCCCTGTTATTATACCAGGAGAAAAAATCTGCCAATGGTCTGGGCGCAACTTTATTATTTTTCCGGCAGAAGTTTGGAACGCGTTCAATTCTAAGATGCGATGTAGGTTTCTACGTTACTAAGCATCCAAAATGGCTAAAATTTTGACAGCACTCTTACAAAAGACTGAACTTTACAGCCATCCTACATTACTTTATTATTTATAATACAGTATTGTTATTGATTTTAAAAAAAAAAAATTTGCTGCCCTCAAAATTTTTTGTGTACATTTCATGACTAGAAGACACGAAAAAAGCAATAAAAATTTTCACTCCGTCTGTCCGCCGTCCGCCAAAATCCTTTAAAGGCTCGTAGCTCTCAAACCAGTGGAGCTATTAAATTTAAATTTTTTCTAGGAATAGACTGGGTAGACCCCTTGAATTGACATTATTTTCAGGGGTGGAAGTGTTAGGGGGAAGGTGGGGGAAGCGTTTTAGACGAAACATTTTGGTTTCTAGATCTCAGCAACCGCTTATGTTAGGAGACTGAAACTTAGAATTTCTATAAAGCTTAAGTCATAAAGTCATTAAACGTGCATTTATAGTAAACTTTAAAAATAATCTCTTCCGAAAAAACGCTTAAGAGGGGCCATGGGAGCCCCTCACATGATCTAAATAGAGACAAATTAAAAATACTCAAAATGGCGGAAATAGTAACCAAAGTGAAAAGTTCCGCGGAATTTGAAAATCATTATGCTATACTAGACAACAGCCCGACCGAGGGCATTGATCCGCCGGCATCAACTTCTAGCGGTAATAACCCGAAAAAAGTACACATTCCACCTGTTGTGCTCCCAGATCTAGAACTAAGCACAATCAAAATAATATTGAAGGCATCGGCTGTAACGGACTGTACTACTTCACTGACGTCACGAGGACGTCAATTAAATTTCACTCTAAGGAGAGCTACAACAAAATTGTCGATTATCTTAAGGAAAAGAAGGTACACTTTTACACTCACAATAGCAACGAAAAACGACCTATTAAAATTGTACTCTCTGGTTTGTACGAAATGGAGACAAAAGAACTGCAAAGTGAACTGCACAAACTAGGAGTAAAATGCAACGATATCAAAGTGTTTAATCTTAAGCAAAAATACTATGACAAGCAAGCGATGTATTTGCTTTACTTTGAAAAAGGTTCCATCAAAATTGCCGATCTTCGTAAGATTAAATCCGTTATGGATATTGTAGTTCGCTGGAAGTACTATACTAAGCGTAAAAATCAACCGACACAATGCCGTAACTGCCAGTTATATGGCCACGGCTCTTCTAACTGCTATTTGCCTACAAAGTGCCTCATCTGTGGCAAACCCCACAACCATTCCAAATGTCCATCCAAGGGCCCAGAGAACATCGTCTGTGCGAACTGTGGGGGAAATCATATTGCGAGCCACCCAGCCTGCAGTAAGCGAGTCGAATATATTCATATAAAAAAACAAAAATAAGCGAAATGTAAACAAATCAGTTCCAGCCTTCAAAATCACAGCTGATGATTTTCCTGCCCTTCCACCTAGAAGAATTGGACCTACATCAAACATCGCAGGTTCATCAATTAATACTAACTCTAATCCTAATAATAATGCTTATAGAAATAATTTATTAAACATTAATACGAACTCTAACGCCACTACAAGTAGAAATGGTTTGTTATTCACGTCTAGTGAACTGATATCGCTCTCGAGTGAACTAATCTCGAATCTGTCTAAATGTCAGTCAAGACAAGATCAATTCAATGTCGTAATCGAACTAGCTGCCAAGTTTCTGTATGGATAGTAATAGAGCTAATATTAGATCGCTAATTCGGAATGCGCAAAGTATACGCAATAAAATGTTTGAAACGTTTGATTTTTTGAAATCAAGTAATATTGATATTCTAATCGTTACAGAAACTTGGTTGCGTCCAATGGATAAGTTCAGCGACCCGTGCTATAATGTTTATAGAAGTGTTAGACCCGATCGCCCCGGTGGCGGTGTCGCAATTTTAATTCGGAAAGATATAAAACATACTTTATGTGGCCCGTTAAATACAAAAATAATAGAAACCGTTTGTATTGAAATATCGGATCCAAAAATTAAAATTATAGCAGCTTATTTTCCTGGAACAAAACTGAACCAAGAAAAACATAATCTATATAAGAACGATTTAAAACGTCTACTTAAAATCAATACCAGTGCCATAATTGGTGGAGATCTTAATGCAAGACATCGCCATTGGAATTGTTTCAGTTCAAATAAAGCAGGTAATATTCTCTTTGAAGAAATAACCAAGTCCAATATGGCTATCCATCCTCCCTCTGGTCCCACTTACTACCCGCAAAAAGGCAGATGTTCAACACTAGACCTGCTGATAAGTAACGGTCTCACCGCTCTCTCCTGCCCCATAACAGTAAATGACCTGTCCTCAACGCACTTACCTGTTTCTTTTTCAATCCTGCTCGATGTACCTTTGCCAAGTAGTAAAAACTCGAGACCTTGCTACTCAAAAACCAACTGGCCAAAGTACAGACGATTGCTCAAAAAAGATTTCGGAAGTATTAAACTAAACCTTTCAAATGTGACTACACCAGGTGAAGTCGACCTCAAGGTTCAATATCTAACGAATAAAATAATCGAAGCTGCTGAAAACTGTACCCCCTACTACGTAGTATCAGACTATCCCATGCAAATAGACAATAGCATTAAGCTACTTATTCAAAGAAGAAATACCTTAAGAAGACAATGGCAAAGAACCAGGTGTCGCTCACTGAAAACAACAGTAAATAACATGAATAAGGAAATTCAAAATTTAATTATTTCTGCTAGAAATGGCCGCTGGAATAGCATGCTCTCAAATCTGGATAAGGGTTCTAAAAAAACTTTGGCAACTAAACAAACTCTTTAAAAAGGGGCGTACTTACATGCCACCGCTAAAAAGTAATAACACAGTTATTTGCGAAGACAAAGAAAAAGCCGAACTGTTTGCGGACAACTTTTCCAAATATCACTTAACTTCGCAAGGTATGAGAGATTCAGACACAGATAGAATAGTAAAAGAAACCTTAGAAAATCCGGTAACGGTCAATTCACTTGAATCTATTCAATCAGTGCTCTGTAAACCTAGAGAAATTAAAAACATCCTGAAAAATATTAAAATCAAGAAAGCACCTGGCTCCGACGGCGTGCTAGCATGTATGATCAAACAGCTCCCATCAATTGCAATCGTATATTTGAATTTTATTTTTAATTGCTGTTTAAAGATCGGTTATTTCCCAGTAGCCTGGAAAGTGGCAATAGTATCTCCTATCCCTAAACCAGGAAAAGATCACACCCAAGCGCAAAGTTATCGGCCAATTAGCCTGCTCCCAATCCTAGGAAAGATATTTGAAAAAATCATAGTGAAACGCATAATTAGTACAAGCGAGTACTCCAGCACAATCCCTAATTTTCAATTTGGATTCCGCGCAAAGCATTCTCTACTCATCAGCTTCTTAGAGTGAAGTCTGTGATCCACAAAGCTGTGCACTCCAAAAAGTCCGTAGGTCTAGTAATATTAGATATCGAAAAAGCTTTCGATTCCGTATGGCACGATGGTCTGGTATCCAAACTCATAAACTTCTCCTTCCCAACATATATATGCAATATAATAAAATCATTCTTAGAAAATAGAAGTTTCTCAGTAAAAGTTAAAGGAAAACTGTCTAGTCCTAGATTTATCCCCGCGGGGGTGCCACAAGGATCTTGCCTTAGCCCAACCTTGTACAATATTTATACTTCCGATGTCCCAAAACTCCAACAATGTGAGCTTGCCGCATATGCTGATGATACTGCCATACTTTCTGCTGGTTCGGACCCACTTAAAATAATAAATAACCTTCAAAGCCAACTGGAAGAAATTTTCGGTTATTATACGAAGTGGAAAATAAAATTAAATACATCAAAAACACAATGCATATTTCTAACAAAACGACGAGCTCTTCGATTCTTACCAGCTCCTTACCTCAACATCTTTGGCGAGCCAATAAACTGGTCCAAATCAGTTAAGTACCTGGGTATTCATGTAGACTCTAAATTAACCTTTTGTCATCACATTGATCAGACTATCTCCACTATATCTAAAAACATTCGAGTTATGTACCCATTAATCAATAGAAAATCTCAGTTGTCCCAAGAAAATAAACTGCTCTTATACAAATCAGTGTTTCTACCAATCCTCACATACGCCGCTCCGGTTTGGGCAAGTTGTGCAGAAGTCCACCGTAAAAAATTACAAATAATTCAAAACAAATGTTTGAAGATTATTTTAAATGAACCCTGGCACTTGTCTACTCGTCTTTTACACGAAAAAGCAAAAATGAAACTAATAAATCCGATTATTAAAGAAATAGTTAACAGTTTTAAAAACCGATGTGAAAATTGCGACATCCCCACGATAGCTTCCATTTATAAAGAAATGAATTTATGAATTATTGTTATTATTTAAGTTTAAATTTAATTTAATTTTAATTTTAAATTTTTCTCTTAGTCATAGTTCCTAGTTTAGTTTTTAGTTTTAAGCTTTAGTTCTTAATTTAGTTTTTAAGTTATTAAAAGGGTTTTTTTTTTTTTCCTTCTTTTCCCTGAAAACTATTGTATTATGTATTCAATTAATTGTTTGTGTACATATGATTATCATCTGCTTAGTGCTTACTGTATTCAACAAAGCTGTAAAGACATTACGTCTAAACTCTAAATGGAAAACCAACTGAAATAATCGAACTGTTAAACTTAAGAAATAAATATCTATCTATCTATCTATCTATAAAGCTTTGATAGTGGACCCATTTGCATAAAAATTGATGATATGGGTGAAGGGGTGTGGGAGTAGAGGGAAAAGCAATGCGACCGAAACGCAAAAAAGTCGAGATCGACACATTCTAAAATCCATATCTCCTAAACCGTTAATAAAACAAAATTCGGTTCGGATATAAAGCTTGGTAATTAAAGATTGCTCAAAGTAGAATCTTTGAAGGGGGGGGGGAGTACGTAAGTGAAGGGGATAAGAATTTTTTAATAGTAACACGTTTCATATCTCAATAACAGTGTAAGATGGGTACTTCAAATTTTTACAAGAAGTAGGCCTAATTGAACCCTGGTAGGGAAAAAAAGTTTGGGGGTGTGGGTGTAGAGGGTGAGGGTGGGAAAGGGTGAGTAAGAAAAAGTTCCGAGGCTTATATCTTAAGAATCTATAATGATAGGAAACTTAAATGGTGGAACAATAAAATTTTGTTTAGGGGTAGTATGGTACGATGGTGGGGGGGGGGGGGGTTTCCAAACTTTAGAACGGCTTATGCTAAAAAGTTGAAACTCAGTACGTATATTTTTACGTACGATTTCAACCACCGAGACCCCCTTCCGCCTAGGGGGCGAACGACGACGTGCCGACTAACCCGCCGAGACGGGGTGGGCGCCACACGACTGAATTTACGTCGTCGTTCTCGTCCTACCGGTTCAGCCGTGAGATCCGGTGGGATGTCTTTCCCGAATTTAATTACTCAGAAATTTCGCGCGGACTGATTAGCTGGCACCGGGGCGCGATAGACTCTGGAAAAGGAGAACGTTCCAACAATCTTCACAAATGAGAACACATATTTTGTTCAATGTAATACCAAATATTTTAATGCCATTTAGTATTTGACTTCTACGTAAGAAAAAGTTTCTCGTTTTAATTAAAAGAATAGTTCCGCTTAGCTTATTTCTAGGGTACCACTGGTGTCTCCCACGATGTACGCCGATTTATTCTGCATGAGCTCCACACGTTCAATTTCGTCAACCGCCTTCGCCGAAACAATTTTCTTTACCCGTTAGACTGCTTTTCGCGCGCCGATATGTGAGACACAAATTTCCGTTCTGGGGTCTGACGTACCCAATTTCTAGATAATATACACCGATCTCTAATTAATATACTCCGGAGTCACGAGTCTGCCGATATTGAACCGATTCTAATACTTTTAGACGGAAGAGATAAGATGTATCAATTACCGCACTTCACTTTTCTACGAACTTCCACAGTCGAATCTATCGTCACAGCACTTACTTCCGTCAGCTATGGGACTCGTCCACTGTCTCCAACGTTTTCCGCCCTACAATTCGCGCCTTTTATTTAACCGCACGACTATTTTGCCCCCGGAAAGTAAATCTTGATCCTCGTACGTCTTCCAATTTTACCCCGAGAATTTCACGCTCACTAAGATTCTTCTACCGAACTTGTTCTTTCACCGTCCAAAAGCCAAAAGCCTCGACTTAAATTTTTCCCGCTTTTACGCACACTCACAACGGTCACCCCAATCCGTTAGGGCCTCTGAACTTCTCCTTCGGTCAAGCACCTCTTTTGTCTCTTAAAATTGTCCCCACAGCTGTTCCCGATGCGCATTGGAACACGTCATTAATTTTTTCCCAAAGTTATAAATTCTCGTCGAAAGGGCTATTTAATTATATATGGCTGCGCCCATTGTTATTGTTTATGTTCACTAAATGTCAAATTCGCGTGTGAAGTGAAGTGTCGTGAAAAGGGTTTGACCGGCGCATTTGGGTAAGTTGATTTCGTTTGTTTAATTTAACCGATCGGACGGCACTCGCGTGTGTCGGATGACTGCGATCATCGTTCCGACCGCGTATATTTGCGGAATTTCGCGCACTGCACTTGTGCCGTGGATATTGCGTAATTCGATGTTTCGTGATTGTTGTTCCCTTCATTAACGCTTTAAATCTAATCCTAGTCCTATTCCAATTCAAAATCATTTTTCTTTAATTCATATTCATATATTACAATTCACTCTCTACTTTATACCTGAACCCGTTCTCTTCTTTCAGCCTTTTGTAAAGATTCTATTTACCGAATTCTAATGCGTAATCTTGTGCGTTTATTTTAAGTTTTCGCGTCCGGGTGCGAAGGCGATACGAGTCTCCAATGGGGAGCCAACTCCTGATAATTCTGCGGTAAGTCCCAATGTTATGTTTTCTTTTTAAATTCAATATTCTAATTTACATTTTCTACATACTTTTCCGAGTTCTGAAGATAAGAGCGACCATCGATCTTCGCCCAGGACGACTGCCAGGTAAAATTTCAATATCGACTAATCTATTTACTAACTCCTTTTCCTTTTTTCTTATTCTAGCCGTAATAATATGTAAATTAACTACAAAAGTAATTCCGATAAAAAAAAATTTGAATATTCATTGGCGTTCAGAAGGGGGAGGGCAAAAAAAATATTAGTTTATATAAAATGCATATATTTTCACGTTTTTCGTCATATCCACTAGGTCTTTCAAAATATTGAATTCATTTTTATTCTACGGATTCTTCATATTTCAAGATTTTTTGAAATTCGACCCCTAAGAAGGTGTTTCTAGGCCGCATCCCGGAATATGACCCAATTATTTAATTCATATGTTACACCCTTTTCTAACCGCTTCCCGAACTTTTTGTTAGGTTTTCAGTCACATAGTAACATACACCGCATCCCTGAATTGAACGCGTTCTGAACTTCTGCCGGAAAAATAATAAAGTTGCGCCCAGACTGTTGGCAGATTTTTTTTTATATACGCGTGCTGTGTGTGTTTGATTTAAGTTACTTTTCGAACGCCCCTCGTACTAATGTATGATGAATGCGATATTATTACCATTTTCAAAGTTGTGAAATATAGAGGAGAACGACGACAAACAATTAAGTTGCATCAAAAATATGGTTCAAAACAGAACCACCACATTTCTTATTTTTATCTATTAGAACACCTGCACTATCCGATCTATTCTCGAGAATTTCTACCATTCAAGTGATTTTGGAGCAGTACTTCCTATCTTATGAAACCTACTGTTTAAAATGCACTTGTAAATTAAACTGATAACACGCTATCTCACTAATATGACAAAAAAATGGCGGTGAGAATGTATGCGATTTATCAAAGTCTTATCTAAATTTATACTTCATTCTCGCAGGCAAACACATTACCTGTACTTTACAATTGGTGTTAATGTTCCATTTCATATGTATGTTCATCGCATTATCAACTGCGATAACGGCTTTATAGAGTTGCGAGGAAAAATTTAAGCCAGTTTAATTTTAGTTTTCCCGACGAGGACCGACCGTAAGGACTGAGGTTCTATATAGGTGATAAAATTTTCGAATTTCTTTTATTGTTATAAATAGTGATTTTTAAAAGGTTTCAAACAAAATTAAAAAAATTTTGCTCGAAAGTCATTAACTTTTCTGTGATTTTTTTGCAAGACTATTAGTTTATACATACATACGTAATCGAATTGAGGTGAGATTTAGTCTAAACAAATGAGAGTTTTAGATAAACAAGAATTAGTGCATTATTTTAGTGTATACTGGAGTGACCCATTGAAATCAACCAGAAATATTATCTATATTATCAAGTAAAGAATTAATATTTATATGTTTATTATTTCGGTTGCTTTGTAATCGTTACCGGGCTTTTATTACTTTGTTCAATATTTGAAAAGATGTGTTATTTTCAAGTCTTACCTATATAACCTAAGCCATACGCTATTCGTTTCTATGCAACTTATAATCTGCACATATTTTTCTGATTTGGTTTAGTTTCGATAACAGCACAATAAAAGTACAACACTTATGACTTGGTTTTCTCGAACTTGTGTGTAAAAAAAAATAGATAGTTACGTAGGGTAAAGGGTACAATGGTTGACACCTTTAAGGAATTTTTTTTTAGATCTTCAATAACTTTTATATCATAGCATTTTGGTTAAGAGAGACAATTGTAAATGGTTAATTATTTCGGTTAGCCGTGAAAAAGGCTTATCAAGAAACTTATTCTTATTCCAATTGTTACATAAATAGGATTTTTCATAGATTACTCCTCGGATATAGTTATTGACACCTGTGGTATAATTATTGACACCCCAAGAGCAGGAATGGTTGACACCCATGCCAGTTGATTCCATACTAAAGACATCTTAAAAGTAATCGTGAACGTTGTAGACGATATTGGAGAATTTGAACAAATCTGAAGTGCAAATTGTTCCAATATAAAATTCTAATTTGGTTTCAAAAATATAAAATTCAATTTATAAAAAAAAAACTTGCTTCACACTAAAAAAAATTAACGAAAACTAAAAAACACTCATGTTGTGCACTTGTGACAAATAAAAGGCGAATTATAAGTGATTTCAATATTTTTTAGGCATGTTATGTGATATACTCAAAGTTAATTCTTTCAAGGAGGCATCGGAGCATAGAAGTGGAGGGGATAAAACATTTTCAAAAAAATCATGTTGCATATCTCAAGAACAGTGTAAGGTAGATGATAAAATTGTTTACCAGAAGTAGGCCCAATAGTACCCTAGCAGGGAAAGGGGGTGTGGGTGTAGAGGGTGAGGGTGGGGGTGGGGGAGGGTGAAAAGTAAACAGTTGCGATGTTTATATCTTAAGAACCTATAATGATATAAAACTGAAACTTGGTATTAAGATAGAGCTATAGTAGTGGCATAGTGGAAGAATATAATTTTTTTAGGGGTAGCATGGTACGGGGTTGTGGTGTTCTTTCTAGCTATAGAGCGACGTGTATATGTAAATCAACGAGAAAAGTAATTATAATAAAAGTTAGAATATCCATAGGCGTTTGGAAGTGAGGCATTTTCTGTGAAAATTCATATCTACTAGGTCTTCCCAAATACTGATCTTGTTTTTATTCTACGGATTCTTCATATGAAAACCTAGAAAGTGTTTTCAAGATTTTTTTAAATTCGACCCTAAGGGGGTGTAAAGTCGATGTAAACTTTTTCATGAATTCTGCCGCATCTCTCATATCTGACCGAATATCATTTCATTTTTCATTTCCACGGTCTTGTTAAAAAATCACCTATATTAAATTTTTTTCCTTTTTCAACCCCTAGACCGCATCCCGGAATATGACTGAATTATGTATTTCATATGTTGTTCTAACCGTTTCCCGAACTTTTTGTTAGGTTTCTAGTCACCATAGTGTCAACTATTAGTTAATACGTGATTCTGAACCAATAGTTGACACCAATTTATTCATTTGTTAACTTAAGAATAATTAAAAAAAAAAAAAATATCTTATTAAAACACACCTTCAAGAATAGAACGAAGTGAAAAATCGCACATTTATTTTCACTGATTTGAAATAAATGAAGTTATTGTTTAGATTCCACTGTATATTCTTTAAGGAAATCATAAAAAAAGTCTGCCAACAGTCTGGGCGCAACTTTATTATTTTTCCGGCAGAAGTTCGGAACGTGGTTTATTCGAGGATGCGGCATATGTTACTATGTGACTGAAAACCTAACAAAAAGCGGTTACGTAGGTTGCCTTTTATATTTCGGGATTAGAGAAGAAAAACAAATATTAATCATCGAAAACCACTTTATAGTTTTTCAAAATATTCCCCATGAAAATCTATACACTTTTGCATGCGTTTGAACCAATTGTCGAAGCACTTTTGCCACTCTGATTGAGGTATCTCCAAAACATGCATTCTGAATGCGGCAACCGCTTCTTCAGGTGTCGAAAAACGTTGACCTCTCAGTTTGTTTTTTACGTACGGGAATAAAAAGAAGTCATTCAGTGCCAAGTCAGGACTATACGGTGGATGACTCATCAAATCGATGTTTTTGAGCATTTCTTTGGACCAATTGACACGAGCATCTTTTTGAGCTTTTGTCAAATTATGCGGGATCCAACGCGAACAAATTTTTTTGACAATCAAATGATCATGCAATATTGAATGTATGCTGGTCCCACTAATGCCTAAGGTTGTCTCAACTCACGATAGGTCACATGACGATCTTCCAATATCAGTTTGCGCACAGCATCAATGGTTTCCGGAACAACAAATGAGTTTGGACGACCTTCACGAAATTCGTCTTGAAGTGAACTACGACCACGATTGAATTCACCATTTCATCGATAAACACTGGTCCTTGATGGAGCTTCATCGCCCAAAATTGAATTAAGTTCATCTATACACTGTTGCTGAGTTAATCCACGTCGAAATTAAATTTAAATAAAATTTAAATTTACATTTTTTCTAGGAATAGACTGGGTAGACCCCTTGAATTGACATTATTTTCAGGGGAGGAGGTGTGAGGGGGAAGGTGGGGGAAGCGTTTTAGACGAAAAATTTTGGTTTCTAGATCTCAGCAACCGCTTATGTTAGGAGACTGAAACTTGGAATTTCTATAAAGCTTTGATAGTGGACCCATTTGCAAAAAAATTGATGATATGGGTGAAGGGGTGTGGGAGTGGAGGGGGAAATAATGCTTCCGAAACGCAAAAAAGTCGAGATCGACAAATTCTAAAATCCATATCTCCTAAAACATTAATAGCAAGCAATTAAAACTTAACAAATATCTGTAGTTATACTAGGAGAGTAGATTGAAACAAAATTTTTGGGTGGGGATAGCGGCGTACGGGGGTGGGGGGTGAAAAACTTTAGATTACGATATCTCACAAACTAATTGGACCAGAAAAACAAAATTCGGTTTTATTATAAAGATTGATAAATAAAGGTTGTTTAAAGTAAAATATTTGAAGGGGGTGGAGGAGCACGGAAGTGGGAGGGATTAGAATTTTTCAAAAATAACACGTTTCATATCTCAATAACAGTGCAAGATGGATGCTTCAAATTTTTACCGGAAGTAGGCCTAATAGAACCCTAGTAGGGACAAAAAGTTTGGGGGTGTGGGTGTAAAGGGTGAGGGTGGGGAAGGGTGAGAAAGAAAAAGTTCCGATGTTTATATCTTAAGAATCTTTAATGATAGGAAGCTGAAACTTGGTATTAAGCTAGAACTATAGTAGTGGCATGGTGGAAAAATACATTTTTTTTCGGGGTAGTATGGTACGGTGGTGGGGGGTGTTTTCCCTAACTTCAGAACGGCTTATACTAGGAAGTTAAAATTCGGTACGTATATGTAAATTAACTAGAAAAGTAATTCTAATAAAAAAAATTCGAATACTCATTGGCGTTCAGAAGGGGGGCAAAAAAAAATATCGGTTAATATAAAATGCATATATTTTCACGATTTTCGTCATATCTACTAGGTCTTTCGATATGTTGTATTCATTTTTATTCTACGAATTCTTCATGTGAATACCTAGAATGTCTTTTCAAGATTTTTCGAAATTCGACCCCTTAGAGGGTGTAAACTGGTTGTATACTTTTTCATGAATTCCACCATGTTTTTCAGGTCTGATCAGATATCGAGTATCTTTTCACTTCCCCAGGTTTTTTTAATAATCACCTATTTTTAAGTTTTTTTTTTTTCAACCTCTAGACCGCATCCCGGAATATGACCCAATTATTTAATTCATATGTTACACCCTTTTCTAACCGCTTCCCGAACTTTTTGTTAGGTTTTCAGTCACATAGTTACATACACCGCATCCCCGAATTGAACGCGTTCTGAACTTCTGCCGGAAAAATAATACAGTTGCGCCCAGACTGTTGGCAGATTTTTATTGCTTTTTTCTTGTCTACTAGTCATGAAATGTACACAAAAAAATTTTGAGGGCAGCAAATTTTTTTGTTTTGAAAATCAATAACAATACTGTATTATTACTAATAAAGTAAAATCGGTTTTCTGGCAGGTGTTCACTCTTCAAGTTTTTCAGAGAATTGACAATGGAAATAGTTCTTGCAGGTGGTAACATATTACGATCAATATAATTACATTTATAAAAATTAAATCCTCAGTGTATTAATATTTCATTTATATTCTTTAAAATGTTATATAACTTATAGGTGTCAACTACTGTTACATATTTTAGGGGTGTCAATCATTGTAGCTATATATCTTACATATATATAGAAATAAGTGGTCTACTTATGTACACGTGTAACTCAACAACCGTTCGTCCGATTTGGCTCAAATGCCGGACGAACGCAAATCAAAACACACGGCCAAATGGTCATACATATACATACATATATACAAAAATATGTATATGGATATGTATGCCATGTGTCCATGTGTTTTGATTTCCGTTCGTCCAGAATTTTTTTTATGTATAAAGATATGGATGTATATGGATATGTATGACCATGTGGCCATGTGTTTTCCTACAGGCGAGGTACAATTGTCCGTGCGAGAAGCACGCCATTGTTGAGTTCATCGAGTTCGTTTGTAATTCAATTTTTCGGTGATATGTGAAACAGTGAAAACAATAACAGTGAAACAGTGAATCCAAGTGGATTTTTAAAATTCTACGCAATTTTTTCCAGCAAGCGGTCTTCGGATTGATTGATTGGCAATATGCCGCCAATCAGAAGATCAAACATTGCACAACGGAGTCGTAATGCAAAAAGAGTTGCGAATATTCGTGCGAATCAAGCTGTTGAAGAGCGCGCACGAGATGCTCAGCACAGACGCATAAATATTTCACAAGTTCGAGCAGAACGAACGTGGATGGGGAATGAAGAATTTTAGATGGAGGATGATGGATGAAGATAAATGATGGAGGATGGTGGATGTTGGATATGGGGTGGTGAATGGTGGATAGAGGGTGGAAGATGGAGGATGGAGAATGATGAATGAAGGAGGATAGTTGATAGAGGATGGTGGAAAAGGGATGGTGGATGGTAGATATAGGATGGTAGATGATGGATAGATGATAATGGATGAAGTAGGGTTGGAGGGTATTGGATAGAAGATTGTTGATAAAAGATGGAGTAACAGAAGCAATGGGGAAATGGGAGCAACGGGAGTAACAGGAGCATCGGGAGAAACAGGAGCAACGGGAGAATCAGGACCAATGGATCAACGAGAGAAACGGGAGCAATGGGAGGAACAGGACCAATGGATCAACCGGAGAAACGGGATCAATGGGAAAGACGGGAGTGACAGGGACGATAGAACAACGTGAGCGTAGCGAGCGAAACCGCGGTACGCGGCTAGTGTATTATAATTGGTAATGTCATAAAACCACAAAAAATACATATTAATATTGGCTTGTAATTTTTTAGGCAAAGCACATTTAGTACGTTATTCTTCATGAAGTGAAAAATAATAACTACTTTAGAAGAAAAGTGTGGTGTCACATTTATTTCTCACAAAGATTGCATATTACTCTTTCTTACCGTTACTTAAGTGGGTCGGACATTTTTTTCCCGATTATGAAAGAACCAATTTTGAAATTCTTACCACATATTTATTTAAATTTTAACAAACGTTAAACAATTTTTTTTTACGATATATATAAATTTTTTTTTTTTATAAAAACAAAATGCAGTCACGATCGGCTGTAAGCCAATCGTATGATACTCTAGATGAAATACTGGACCCCGATTTATATTATGTTTGAAAATATATCAAAAGAATTACCAGTGCTCAAACAATTATTGTGACCTTTTACTTACAGGGAGAAACTATTGTTTACTGGGTACTTGATATCTTGAGTTATAGTGAGTTCCATAAATTGAGTTGGGACATTTTACAGAATTTTTGTATGGCAACTACATAAAGAGCTTATGGGATATTTTTCATATTAATAGTTTCAGCTGCGACTATTATAAAATCTACATATACAAAATTTCAAAGTCGCAACTTAAACCGTTCTAAAGTTATAGTTCAATAAAAAGAAGCTAACCGAAGGAGTCAACGGATGGCACTAATTAATGAACTCAGTCTTGAATTTGATATAATATAATTCCTTTAAAGTTTGTAAGGACGGAAATTTTATATCAAATTTCCGCCCACACCAAATGCCAAAGCCACAAACACCAGAACACACTGGATTACAAATGGATCAAAAATACATAGAACATAAGAATAAGCATGAATTACACATACATAGAGCATAAAAATAACATAGCGAAGAACTGGAATTTTTGCAAAGACGACCAGTATAATTCGCAGACGACCAGTGTTCTCGCAAGTATATAGCCCCTAGCGAAATACCAGAAGTGAGGCAGTCGGCAGCGTTCAGCCGGTAGTGGAGGGTGGATTTGAAATTCCCCAAAGCGAAAGCTGAACGTTGTACTCGACCAAATCGAACTATGTTCTTTGGGTCTGGGCCTTGGAAGTCCGCCAAAGCATAGCTTCGAAGGGAATGAACGACTAGGTGCAGTCGACCACTGTCCATGCCAATCGAAATTAAGGTCTGGGCTTTGAAAGTCCGCTTAATCGAGAGAGGTCAAGCAGACATACGCACGCTGCCGAGCCGAAGAGAGTCAGAGAGACAAGCAATCAACGAGGCAAGCAGCAGAGAAACCCAAGACGAAGCAGCAACGCAGAAGACCGAGCATCAACGAGCCAAGCAGTGAAGTAAGCCAGCCAAGCAGCGAAAACCTTACGACGTTATGCCAGGTAACGACAATCCGGGCAACGAAGCAAGACGAAGCAACGATGCACGCAGCAAAGGCCAAGACGAGAGCAGCGACGCCCCAGACGCAAGCAGCAAAGGCCAAGGCGACAGCAAGGACAGAGGCTATACCAGCGACACACAAGACGCAAGTCGTGGAGCTAAGGCAGCAATGTATAGGATGAAAGTAGCCAAGACGAGGGCAGTGGAGCCGAGACAAGCCGCGAAACAGTCACGAGCCCAGCAAAGCGAAGCAAGACGAGATGACGAACAGCGACAGGGTCAGACCGAAGGCGAGCAGAGTCGTGCCCAAGGACTCAAGCTAACACTAGTTTCGAGAAGGCACGATGAACTACGCTAATCTACGACCAGCAGACGCAGTCGAGTCAAGACCCAACAGAGCAGAGGCCACACGCAGAGAGACGAAGACAGGGAGCTGAGAAACGAAGACAGGGACCAGAGACCATGCAGAGAGACGAGACAGGGAAAGCCATGGACATGCAGAGAGACGAAGACAGGGAGCAGAGACCATGCAGAGAGACGAGACAGAGAAAGCCATGGACATTCAGAGAGACGAAGACAGGGAACAGAGACCATGCAGAGAGACGAGACAGGGAAAGCCATGGTCATGCAGAGAGACGAAGACAGGGAAGGACGAAGACAGCGAAAGCCAAGGTCAGAGCAAAGAGGGTCAAGGAGAGGTGAGCGGAGTCATACCTACAGAAGCACAGGTCGAACCACGTTGAGCTGAGGCGGCGGGCAGGAGTAAGTTACGACGAGAAAATCAAAGCGCGGAGGCGAAAGCAGGCCGAGTCAAGACAAAGGCAAATACAAGTGGAGACGAATGCGAGCAAGACGAGAGAATCGAAGCTCAGACGCGAGTATAGCCAAGAGGTGAGCAGTGTATGCGACCAACAGCGTACAAGATGTGAGCAGCAAGGTGCACAACAACGTACAGGACCAGTGTAGCAAGCAGCAACACGCAAAACGAAGTCAGAGAAGGAACAACAGATAAATTAAATATGAATTATTATTGGAATTAAATGAAATTAAAATAATTAAATAGAAAATAAAGTGAAGTCTAACAGAAAATAAATATTTTGTAACGGAAACTGGCCCCGACGAGTATACCCGAAAAATGAGTCGTTACAAGTTTTAAATCCCTTCTTGAACTAGCGCTTGAGTTATAAGGAATTGTGTAACTTGAATACATTTCTGCTTCACGAAGGACTCATTCGATTAGCATCATATTCGGAGCTTTCGCTTGAATCTTTCGATCAATAAGTGTCAATACGTGTTTTCAGGACTCTTGTATGGGAGGTACCCGAAGGAGTAGAAAGGTATGGCCTATTAACGAACTTAAATTTTTCCACCACCTGTTAAATGGAAAATTACAGGTGGTGGAAAACAACTTCCTAGGTCAACGCGTTCTTGAGTTATCGTGCAAACGGACGGACGGACAGCAAACGGATTTGGGTATTTTGGCCCCAAATAAACACAAAATAATTTAGAACTTTTTGTCGTTCGAGACTTCTTATAATTATTCTAAATTTATTTATGACAATTGAACAGAAAATCATTTCCAATTATAAAACAATATACATACGCGAATTACAAAACAATATTTTACATGTACCTACAACAGGCCCGTTCGCAGGATTGTATGATGGGGGGGGAGGTTTTATTAAGTTCCAACCGTACTGAATATGATGACCTAAAAAAAAAAAAAGGTCCTCCCTTCCCTACGAAAATAGGCCAATGGGGAATTACAATTACAATTACGCGAATTACAAAACAATATTTTACATGTACCTACAACAGGCCCGTTCGCAGGATTGTATGATGGGGGGGGGGGGTTTATTAAGTTCCCACCGTACTGAATATGATGACCTAAAAAAAAATGGTCCTCACTTCCCTACGAAAATGCGCACGGGTCTGACCTACATATGTAAATACAATAGAAAAATAAGAAAAAGAAGTAAAAAAAAAGTGGGTAGGTACTCGTATAACGACAATGAAAAAAGTATAAGAAATTAAATAATGGATCACGTATCAGTGGAACGAAACAGAGTGACCTTTAAGTCCACTTTGAATGAGTTTATATGATTTCATCTGGAGTGTAATGACATCAGATCAATTGCAATGGCGAAAAGAATTTATTAATAATCAATGGCACAACAGCCCAAATCGGGCCTAGGCCTTGAAGTAACGCTAGAGTTACTTCATTGCGAGACCAACGGAACACTAGGAGGTGAAGTGGTCAGCTACACGCTCGTCCGTGATTCTTACCCCGATTTTAACTCAGGTACTCATTTACAGCTGAGTGAACTGGTAGTCCGGCACCCAATACCATTCTCGAAAACTACTTGTCGCCAAGCAGATTCGAACCTGGTACCAGGTGCACCGAAGGCAAGTGCTCTAGCCACTAAGCCACCCAGACTAGAGAATTTATTGAAGAACATTAAATAAACTAAAATCTGTAAGTTTTTCCACAGTAAATTTTGTTTTAAAGACCGGATAGTAATTAAAAAAAGGCAATTGCTTCAGAAGTATATTTTGTTAAAGTTAATTTTTAATAAGATCAATAAAAAATTCAAATTGGAGAACGTGTTGTCCATAATTTTTCGATAAGTATTTTCAGTATGTTCACAGAAAATATAAACGCGTTTAGTGTTTTTGCATTACATTACACTGAATATTTTAATTTCATAATTATTATAACTAGGGATCTGTTTGTTTTTCAAGAAACAGATTTTTCATTATATTATATGCATTACAATACATTCAAATACAACTTTTCGATCATATGTTTTGTTTTGTGGCTGTATAGTAGACTACATAAGATGAAGCACATTTAAATACTTTTTCATAGTGTGCGACTTTCTATCTTTCTGATATAGTATAAAGCTAAACTTGATAGGAATTGTTACCAATAAAATTCCTTCTTTGCGTTGAGCTACTACAAATATAAGGGCCTGAAGCGTTGCAGGTTCGAAACATTATGGCACCACGACGTCGCAGTAACCCAAATGTGAACCAAAATTTCTTGTTGAGAAGAGATTTCAAACATTCTGAACTAGTTTACCTTCCGTAGAAGGCAAACTAATTCAGAATGCTTTTTCAAATAAAGGTGCGTTTCCATCTCCGCCGTTTCGCGTCACCGACTCGGGTGTCCCGTCACACTTTTGAGATGATCGTTTCCATCTACGGCGAAACGGTCAACGCGACGCGGAAAAGTTTTCAAATCAGTTTCTTAGGCTCGTCGTCCAGTTTTGACTTTATTATTTTTTAATAAAAAAGTGTTTTGGCCGTCACCATAGTCACGTAGTTTGGATACAAACCAACCTTTATCGAAGGCCCATTAGTATCGACTCTCGCCGAGAAAGTTGAAGTTGGGTCAACTCCCGATGATTGCCTCGGCTCGTCACAGAGCTAATTTTCTATGTGTGTAGAATCTAGTCAGTGACACAAAACGGCGAAGATGGGAACGCACCTTAAATGCCTAGACAGCATTTTGATGATTTTCTAAATTCAACCTAAATGTCATGTGTCATTGGTCTGATAAGATATTAAATAAGTGAGTATTTTAACGCTCTTACATAATTGCCTAAAAACAATTTTCAGGGTTTTTGCATTTCGTTCCTAAGAGGTTCAACATAATTACACTAATTCCGTCATAGCTCTTAGGAGTGATAAGACCATAGAGATATATATAGGAGATGACAAGCAGGGAATGTATTTTTTTTAAGGATACTGAACTGGACTTAGGTGGTTAGCCGTTAATACACTGTTGTGTACAATCCAGTCAGCTGAGTGATGGGAGCTCAGAAATCGGGCCGGGTATGGCAGTGTACTAGTTAGTGTTAATAATTTTGAGTACTGTTTGGCTATGATGTGATCTACCAGAACAGCAATGTTGCCTATAACAGATCAACTGCTGTCTGGTATCTCTAATGGTGTTCATGTATCGGATAAGAATATAAACAGAACTCATCTGCTCAGTGTTAAATCCTTTAGTAGTGATCCTCTTAAGCATTTCGAACTGTAAACTATTTATATTAATAATTTCAAAGCCAATAGGAACTGAAAAATTCTTATAAATAATTTCTCCATATAGTGGGAATTGAACCCACGACATCGCGTTTACAAGCCTAGTACGCTACCACTGGACTACACCCGGCCTTGAAGGTGTTAGTCGTAACATTCACTTACACGCTAAAACAACAACAAATTGATATATCGCTTCTGTTTTGCATCACTCACTCACACGCTAAAACAACAACAATTTGATATAACGAGCCTGTTTTCTCTCACTTTTCCCTTCAAAGCACTTTAAACTTAACCGGTGGTTTGTCGCCTCCACTAGCTCTATGGATAATACATTGAATTTGCTTTTACTTCCTCGGGTTTTCGTTAAAATCATCAAACCCTATTTTTGGTTATTGAGTGTCAAGGCGTTGTATATAGTTTCACAATTTTCACCATATCTTTTAAGTTTGATGCAATATTAAATAGGCATTTACTACTAAAGAGTTTTTATACAATAGAATACAAACCAATTTTGGGACTATTTTGATCTGGTTACCTTTATATACTCTAGATGAACATATAGAGTGTTATAAGTTTAATCCAGCCCGAAAAGTTTGTAACGCATAGAACCGAGCCTCGGACGAACAAAAAATTATATATTATTTTGAGTTTATTTTTGGCCAAAACCCCCAAATCCGTTTGCTGTTCGTCCATCCGTCCGTCCGTCCATCCGTTCGTTTGCACGATAGCTCAAGAACGCGTTGACCTAGGAAGTTGAAATTTTGTCACAACTTGTAAAATGGAAAAAGTAAATTGTATAATAGTCGCAGCTGAAACTATTAATATGAAAAATATCCCATAAGTACTTTATGTAGTTGCCATACAAAAATTCTGTAAAATGTCCTAAGTTACTTTATGGAACTCAATATAAATCAAATAATCGAGTAGCCACTATACAATAGTTTCTACCTGAAAGTAAAAGGTCATGTAATAATTGCTTGTGCACTCCTTATTCTTTTGATATATTTCCAACTAAAATATAAACCGGAGTTCAGTATTTCATCTAGAGTATCATACGATAGGCTTAGTCACAACTCGTAAAATGGAAAAAGTAAGGCTAAGTTCGTTAATGGGCGATATCCTTCCACTCCTTCGGGTACCTCCCATACAAGAGTCCTTAAGACACGTTTTCACAATTGTTGCTCGAATGCTTCAAGTTAGGAACTTGAAATTTTGCATACTTAAGGTTTACAATGTTTGAATCAAAAGTTTCGAATATGATGCAAGTCGAATGAGCCCTTCGTGTATCAGCCTAGAAAAGTCCTTCAAAAATGTATGCTTGTTACTGAATCCACTATAACTCCAGAACGAGTTAGAGCAGGAATTTAAAATTTTGCAGGAATTTAAAATTTTACAGGAATTAGTTTTATACCAAAACCAAAACGGAGTTCATTAATTAGCGCCATCCGTTGATTCCTTCGGGTAGCTGCCATACAAAAGTCCTTAATTAACATGTTTACCAATATTGCACGATAACTTTAGAACGCTTTAAGTTACGACTTTGAAATTTTTAACACATTCATTTTATAATATTCGCAGCTGAAACTATTAATATGAAAAATATCCCATAAGTCTTTCATGTAGTTGCCATACAAAAATTCTGTAAAATGTCCTAACTTACTTTATGGAACTCCCTATAAGTCAAAAAATCGAGTAGCCACTATACAATAGTTTCTCCCTGTAAGTAAAAGGTCATGTAATAATTGCTTTCTTATTCTTTTGATATATTTCCAGCTAAAATATAAATCGGAGTTCAGTATTTTATCTAGAGTATCATTGGCTTGCAGCCGATCGTGACTGCGTTATGTTTTAATATTTTTTTAATATACTAAAACATTTAAAATAGAAAAACGCTTCGAAAGACAATGCCACAGCTTATTTCAACCAAGTAACAGATTCAATGTGTAAATTAAGTTAAAAGGCACAACAAAAAATTGCAAGATTTAGTATGACCACCCTTTTGGTCAACCACCATTTTAAGCCTCTTAAGCATTGAATCGACCAGTTTTTGTATCACTTCTGGGGTAAGTTTGGGCCATTCTTCATTCAATGCAGTTTGCAGATCGCTTTTGTTGCAAATTTTCTGTTTTCGGATGTTTCTGTCCAAAATTGCCCACAAGTTTTCGATGACGTTAATATCGGGCGACTGTGCCGGTGGTTTGATCACATGCGGACAGTTCCAAACCAGCAATGTCTGTACAATACCCGACTTATGCTCCTGGTCATTGTCTTGATAAAATCTAAAGTCATCGCTAATGCCCAGTTTTTCCCAACTTTCAAGCAAATTGGAAATCAAAATTTCGAGATAATGAGACCTATCCATTGTAGTATCAATAAATTGCAAATTTCCAACTCCCGCGGCGAACATACAGGCCCACAACATAACGTTACCACCTCCGTGTTTGGCTGCAGATTTCAAATTTTTGTTTTACAATTCTGTATTTGGCTTACGCCAAACATATGAGACTCCATCAGAGCCAAAAATATTAAACTTCGACTTATCAGCGAATATACCGGTATTCCAAAATTTAGAATCCCTATATAAATGTTTCTTGGCCAATTTTAAACGTCACTTCTGATTTTTGGCGCTTATAAATGGCTTCTTACGCGCTATTCTACCATTGGTCTTATGCTCTCGATGCACACGACGAATGGTTTGACGGGTGGCATGACTTGCCCAACACAGCTTCCACTCTACTGGCAATTTTGGGAGCCGATAGTGTTGGGGTTTCCCGGATTTTCCGGACAATATAACGATTTTCCGTTGGATTGAAAATTTTGTTGGGGGTATTTCTCCCTTTATAGTATGTTCTGTTGTGATGTTCTGCACTGTAGAATCACTTAGTCCAACCATCTCACCAATTTTCCTGCGCCAATGACCACTTTTAAAATTACTGAGTACAAGTTCTTGCTGATCAATTGTTGTACGTGGTACCATTTCGCAAAAGTAATTTTTCTGCACGATCTTCTCAAAGAATTTTGGAAGAATAAACTTGAACACATTACGAATATAATGACTAAATCATAGAAAAAAAAAATAACCGCTACATTGCAAAATAAAGGATCATTGCATACCTGAAAGTGTTTGGTTGAAATAAGCTGTGGCATTGTTGTTTGATGCGTTTTTCGTTTTTAATTGTTTTAGAGTATTAAAAATATATAAAAAAAACAAATGAAGTCATAATTGATTAGTTTAAACATGAGACTAACAACCTGCGTTTAAATAATGTTGATATCTTTTTTACGTGCTGGTTGAAATAAGGTGTGAGCCACTGTATGTGTTGGTATCATATTTTGTAGCAATAATAATCTTTGTGGTTTTTGATTTTGTAAGTGAACTAAGAACTTAATTTGTGCGAATCGTTTTTCTCAGAAATGCGGCATGACATGCATTTACAGTCATTTTTTAAAGTGGTTTAAATATTTGAGGTCTTATCAAACATAAATTATGTGTTAATGATGCCATCAAATATATGTAGAAATCTTAAGACCATCCGCAAAGATCGTTCTTTATTGAAGTCGACCTGAAAATATTTTAAAAACTGTACGATATACGCAAACCGGTGTTGAGGCATCATAACATAATCCCTTATTGATGTTAAAATGTTTAATCTATTGGGGATGAGTTTTAAGGTTCGCCGAACGCACAAATTCAAGATTGTATACGCCTGTTACGACTAGAGATAGACATCTAAGACTTTGTGATTATCTACAATATGCTCTATGAGCATCCAGCAAAAAAGAGCAGTGTGACCACAAGTGCTACGATGGTGGCAAAATGCTATAATACTATTGTCAATTTTTTGCTACTATGTTACTTCATGACTTAATTTGCTCCATGTTCACGTTTAATGCGATTTTGACGATTTATGACTGTTTTCTTATCAATAATTCACTTTAATGGCAACAAAAAAAATCTGCCAACAGTCTGGGCGCAACTGTATTATTTTTCCGGCAGAAGTTCAGAACGCGTTCAATTCGGGGATGCGGTGTATGTTACTATGTGGCTGAAAACCTAACAAAAAGTTCGGGAAGTGGTTAGAAAAGGGTGTAACATATGAATTAAATAATTGGGTCATGCTCCGGGATGCGGTCTAGAGGTTGAAAAAAACAAAACTTAAAAATAGGTGATTATTAAACAAGCCTGGGGAAGTGAAAAGATATTCGATATCTGATCAGACCTGAGAAACATGGTGGAATTCATGAAAAAGTATACAACCAGTTAACACCCTCTTAGGGGTCGAATTTAAAAAATCTTGAAAACACATTCTAGGTATTCACATGAAGAATCCGTAGAAAAAAAATGAGCTCAATATTTCGAAAGACCTAGTAGATATGACGAAAATCGTGAAAATATATGCATTTTAACCGATATTTTTTTTTGCCCCCCCTTCTGAACGCCAATGAATATTCGAATTTTTTTTTATCAGAATTACTTTTCCAGTAAATTTACATATACGTACCGAGTTTCAACTTCTTAGCATAAGCCGTTCTTAAGTTAGGAAAAACACCCCCCACCACCGTACCATACTACCCCTAAAAAAAATCTATTTTTCCACCATGCCACTACTATAGCTCTATCTAAATACCACGTTTCAGTTTCCTATCACTATAGACTCTGAAGATATAAGCATCGGAACTTTTTGTTTCTCACCCTTCCCCACCCTCACCCTCTACACCCACACCCCCAAACTTTTCCCTACTAGGGTTCTATTAGGCCTACTTCTGGTAAAAATTTGAAGCATCCATCTAACACTGTTATTGAGATATGAAACGTGTTGTTTTTGAAAAATTCTTATCCCCTCCACTTACGTACTCCCCCGCCCCCTTCAAAGATTTTACTTTGAACAATCTTTATTTATCAATCTTTATATCCAAACCGAATTTTGTTTTTCTGGTGCCACTGGTTTGGGAGATATCGTAATGTTAAGTATTTCAACCCCCACCCCCGTACGGCACTACACCCACCCAAAAATTTTGTTTCAATCTACTCTCCTAGTATAACTACAGATATTTGAAAATAATGTCAATTCATGCGGTCTATTCAGTCTATTCCTAGAAAAAATTTTAATTTAATAGCTCCACTGGTTTGAGAGCTACGAGCGTTCAAAGGATTTTGGCGGTCGACGTACGGCGTACAGACGGAGTGAAAATTTTTATTGCTTTTTTCTTGTCTACTAGTCATGAAACGTGGACAAAAAAATTTTGAGGGCAGCAAATTTTTTTTTTTTTGAAAATCAATAACAATACTGTATTATTACTAGTAAAGTAAAACAAAACAAAATTACACCACTTTATTAGCTGGTATGTAAACTAGGTCATCCATAGAGAAAAAATTCAAAACAGTATTTAGAAAAAATGCTTTTGGAACAAAAACCCTTGAACATTTTTTAAAATGCGTAAATTCGATTTTTTTAAACGCATATTACCAATTTCTTGAATAATTAACATAACATTTTTATTAATATAATGTTAGGAAAAATCTTAAAAAAGGTCTTCTATAATTCAAATTTTAAAAAATTTAAATTTTTGTTAATAATATATGAAGTCAAACTGAAACAATTTACTTTATTAGTAATAATACAGTATTGTTATTGATTTTCAAAAAAAAAAAAATTTGCTGCCCTCAAAATTTTTTTGTGTAGATTTCATGACTAGTAAACACGAAAAAAGCAATAAAAATTTTCATTCCGTCTGTCCGCCGTACGCCGTACGCCGCACGCCGTACGCCGTCCGCCGTACGCCGTACGCCGTCCGCCGTACGCCGTACGCCGTACGCCGTATGTCGACCGCCAAAATCCTTTGAAGGCTCGTAGCTCTCAAACCAGTGGAGCTATTAAATTTAAATTTTTTCTTGGAATAGACTGGGTAGACCCCTTGAATTGACATTATGTTCAGGGTGGGGGTGTGAGGGGGAAGGTGGGGGAAGCGTTTTAGACGAAAAATTTAGGTTTCTAGATCTCAGCAACCGCTTATGTTAGGAGACTGAAACTTGGAATTTCTATAGAGCTTTGATAGTGGACCCATTTGCGAAAAAAATTGATGATATGGGTGAAGGGGTGTGGGAGTGGAGGGGGAAGTAATGCGTCGGAAACGCAAAAAAGTGGAGATCTACACATTCTAAAATCTATATCTCCTAAACCGTTAATAGCAAGCAATTAAAACTTAACAGATATCTGTAGTTATACTAGGAGAGTAGATTGAAATAAAATTTTTGGGTGGGGGTAGTGGCGTACGGGGGTGGGGGGTGAAATACTTAACATTACGATATCTCCCAAACCAGAGGCACCAGAAAAACAAAATTCGATTTGGATATAAAGCTTAATAAATAAAGATTGCTGAAAGTATAACCTTTGAAGGGGGCGGGGGAGTACGTAAGTGGAGGGGATAACAATTTTTCAAAAATAACACGTTTCATATCTCAATAACAGTGTAAGATGGATGCTTAAAATTTTTACCAGAAGTAGGCCTAATATAACTTTAGAAGGTGAAAAAAAATTGGGGGTGTGGGTGTAGATGGTGAGGATGGGGAAGGGTGAGAAAGAAAAAGTTCCGATGCTTATATCTTAAGAATATATAATGGTAGGAAGCTGAAACTGGGTATTAAGATAGAGCTATAGTAGTGGCATGGTGGAAAAATAAATTTTTTTTAGGCGTAGTATGGTACGGTGGTGGGGAGTGTTTTCCCTAACTTCAGAACGGCTTATGCTACGAAGTTGAAACTCAGTACGTATATGTAAATAAACCAGAAAAGTAATTCTGATAAAAAAAAATTCGAATATTCATTGGCGTTTAGAAGGGGGGGGGGCAAAAAAAATTATCTATATATATAAAATGCATATATTTTCACGATTTTCGTCATATCTACTAGGTCTTTCCAGATATTGAGTTCATTTTTATTCTACGGATTCTTCATATGAATACCTAGAATGCGTTTTCAAGATTTTTTGAAATTCGACCCCTAAGAGGGTGTAAACTGGTTGTATACTTTTTCATGAATTCCACCATGTTTCTCAGGTCTGTTCAGATATCGAATATCTTTTCACTTCCCCAGGCTTGTTTAATAATCACCTATTTTTTTTTCATGAATTCCACCATATCTCTCAGGTCTGATCAGATATCGAATATCTCCCCAGGCTTGTTTAATAATCAGATATTTTTAAGTTTTATCATTTTCAACCTCTAAAACGCATCCCGGAATGTGACTCAATTATATAATTCATATGTTACACCATATTCTAATCGCTTCCCAAACTTTTTGTAAGGTTTTCAGTCACATAGTAACATATATCGCATCCCCGAATTGAACACGTTCCAAACTTCTACCGGAAAAATAATAAAGTTGCGCCCAGACTGTTGGAGATTTTTTTTCTATTTTCATGGAAAGAATTACATAAGATGACAGATAGTATAATTGGTATATCTTGAAGATAAATCAATGGAAAAAATCTGCCAACACTCTGGGCGCAACTGTATTATGTTTCCGGCAGAAGTTCGGAACGCGTTCAATTCAGGGATGTGATGTATGTTACTATGTGACTGAAAACCTTACAAAAAGTTCGGGAAGCGGTTAGAATATGGTGTAACATATGAATTAAATAATTGGGTCATATTCCGGGATGCGGTCTAGATTTTGAAAAATACAAAACTTAAAAATAGGTGATTATTAAACAAACCTGGGGAAGTAAAAAGATATTCGATATCTGATCAGACCTGAGAAACATGGTGGAATTCATGAAAAAGTATACAACCAGTTTACACCCCCTTAGGGGTCGAATTTCAAAAAATCTTGAAAACGCAATCTAGGTATTCACATGAAGAATCCGTAGAATAAAAATGAATTCAATATTTCAAAAGACCTAGTAGATATGACGAAAATCGTGAAAATATATGAATTTTATACTAACCGATATTTTTTTTTGCCCCCCCTTCTGAACGCCAATGAATATTTATATTTTTTTTTAACAGAATTACTTTTCTAGTTGATCTACATATACGTACCGAGTTTCAACTTCCTAGCATAAGCCGTTCTGAAGTTAGGGAAAACACCCCCCACCACCGTACCATACTACCTCTTAAAAAAAATGTATTTTTCCACCATGCCACTACTATAGCTTTATCTAAATACCAAGTTTCAGTTTCCTATCATTATAGATTCTTAAGATATAAGCATCGGAACTTTTTCTTTCTCACCCTTCCCCACCCCCACCCTCTATACCCTCACCCCCAAACTTTTTTTCCCTACTAGGGTTCTATTAGGCCTACTTCTGGTAGAAATTTGAAACATCCATCTTACACTGTTATTGAAATATGAATCGTGTTATTTTTGAAAAATTCTAATCCCTCCCACTTCCGTGTTCCTCCACCCCCTTCATAAATTTTACTTTGAGCAATCTTTATTTATCAAGCCTTATATCCAAATCGAATTTTGTTTTCTGGTGCCATTAGTTTGTAAGATATCATAGTCTAAAGATTTTCGCCCCCCACCCCCGTACGCTACTACCCCACCCAAAAATTTTGTTTCAATCTACTCTCCTAGTATAACTACAGATATTTGTTAAGTTTTAATTGCTTGCTATTTATGGTTTAGGAGATATGGATTTTAGAATTTGTCGATCTCGGCATTTTTGCGTTTCGGACGCATTATTTACCCCTCCACTCCCACACCCCTTCACCCATATCTGTTTTTTTTTGCAAATGGGTCCATTATCAAAGCTCTATATAAATTCTTAGTTTCAGCCTCCTAACACAAGCGGTTGCTGAGATCTAGAAACCTAAATTTTTCGTCTAAAACGCTTACCCGCCTTCCCCCTTACACCTCCTCCCCTGAAAATAATTTCAATTCAAGGGGTCTACCAAGTCTATTCTTAGAAAAAATTTTAATTTAATAGCTCCACTGGTTTGAGAGCTACGAGCCTTCAAAGATTTTTTGGCGGTCGACGTACGGCGTACGGCATACGGGGTACGGCGTACAGACGGAGTGAAAATTTTTATTGCTTTTTTCGCGTCTACTAGTCATGAAACGTGGAAAAAAAAATTTTGAGGGCAGCAAATTTTTTTGTTTTTAAAAATCGATAATAAATAAATAAAACAGTAAAATTACTGATTTTAATGTTATGCCTTTCAAGTAATTTGAAAACATAACACTATTTTTTTCTGTAAAATCAAAATTAGTTCGCTGATAATCAGCGAACGATGCAGGCGTATTGTCCACGCCAAATTACACGAACTAAAAACGATTTCAATCGATTAAAATCCTCTCAATAAAGAAAAATCAAACAGGGACAAAAAAATGGTCGTGCCGGACTCATGGGGCCTTAAGGTTTTAAATCTAGATATGGTTGGTTGGTTGGTTTGGGTGGCAGCTCTGTCCCTAGACAGAGCACAATTAGCTCAAAGGCCGTTTTGATACCACAAACTTGTTAACCTGGATGTTAGGGGTTGTTGTGACTGGGAAACTAAGAGTATGAGTGAGTGCGGGAAAAAATTAATCCAGTTATAACCATCCTGTACTATCCAGGAAAAGTAATAATTCTCCGATCTTCTTGGCAGAAATCTCCCTCAGGTCCCCGTAGAAGGGCTTGCCTAGTGCTCGCTCTCGTGCTCTAGCTAATGGCGGGCAGTCACAAAGGAAATGAACAAGTGACTCTCGCTCATTTTTGTCTTGACAGCTGCGGCAGTGGGTGTAGAATGGAATGCCCAATTTGGCCGCATGATCCCGAATTGGCCAGTGCCCCGTGCTTATCGCCGTGATTCGGAGATGTCTGCACGGGTCTTATTTAAAAGTTCGTCCGACTGGGCTCTGTTGTAAGATGGCCATATCTTCCTAGATATGGCACAGGTGGTTAGGCTCTTCCATCTGGAACAAGCAGCTGATTGGAAGTGTGAGAGAACGTCTCTCTAGACAACTCCTAAAGTAACGTGGAACGTTCCGCAAAAGAGCCGGGAAGAGCGGAGCCCCTCCTGGCCAGTTCATCAGCCTGCTCATTTGCCTCTATGTCTCTGTGCCCCGGGACCCTGAGCAAAGAGACTTTGGTTAACTCCGCTAAACCTACTAGTTCGCAACGGCATTGCTGTACCAGTTTAGAGGAGATGTTAGCCGAATCTAGTGTCTTGATTGCGACTTGGCTATCGGTGAAGATAACGATGTTACGTTTTGGCGATAAGTTTTGTTTCAAACTCCGACAAGCCTCACGGATCCCCAGTATCCCTGCCTGGAAGACGCTAGCGTGGTCCGGTAGGCGATAGGACTTAGCGACATTGTGTGTGTTAGGGAATATTCCCGCCCCGACAGTACTCTTTTGAGCCGTCGGTATATATTATCGCGTCGAAGTCTGTTTCCATCGCACCATTCTTTAAGTCCTCTCTACTTGGGAAACCAACAGAAAAACCTTTCGTGAAGCTCAGTTTGGAGGTGATATAGTCAGTCGGTGACGTGACCAATTCCTTTGGTAACTGTCACAGGATGTTTCTATGTCCGTACGGTTTTGCCGTCCAGCACCCAGATTCTTTGAGTCTGACGGCATTGTTTGATGCAGTGTTTTTATATAAAGGTCGATTGGCAGGAGGTGAAGTAGCACGTTCAGAGCATCGGTCGGACATGACCAAAAAGCACTTATGATGCCTATTGTTCCACTTCGTTGAACCCTACTGAGCTTAGTTATGTTATACGCCTTACTCAAAGCTGGCCACCAGACTAGTGACCCGTAATTGAGAATTGGACGTATTACGGCAGTGTACAGCCACAAAACCATCCTAAGTTTGAGTCCCACTTCTTGCCGAAGGTTCTTTTGCAGGCGTAGAAGGCCAGACGGGCTTTCTCCACCCGGTTTTCTATATTAAGTTTCCAGCTATGCCTAGAATCAAGGATAACGCCAAAATACTTTGACCTGAGCTGGAACGTTAGCTGTTGAGGCGAGGGAGGTTAAAGTTTGGTATCTTGGTTTTCTTTGTGAATAGCACCAGCTCAGTTTTGTCTGGATTTACACAGAGGCCACAGCCGGTAGCCCAAGTGCTTACCTTACCCAGAGCTCCATCCATGATCTCACTGATCACAGAAGGACATATTCCTGAGACTAAAATCACCAGGTCGTCCGCGTATGCAATCACTTTGATTCCCATCCGGTCTAGTCTCACCTAGAGCCACTGTATAAGAACTAACACAAACATCCACTATCTTGAGTACGGACAATGACCACTTTTGGTACCTTTTTAGTACTCTTGAACCCTGCGAACTCCAAAGTTCGCAGGTTTCTTAAATGGCATAGTTTTAGTGTGTATACGTGTAGCAGATGGATTTTGATTAACGTTTCACGGAATCGAGATACATATGTCTCATGAAATGTCAACTAAATACAGCGTTTATCCACTTTAGTGGAGATAAAAATGAAAAATCGGACAACTGCAAAAAAATTTCAAATGTACTGGTTTCAAATGAAACACACATTGTCCGTACTGAAGATAATGGATGTTTGTGTTAGTTCGTATGAAGTGACTCTAGTCTCACCAAGATTTTGTTCATAACCAATAGCCAGAGTAGAGGCGAGATAACTCCTCGCAGTGGTGTTCCTCTACACACGCGCTTGGTCAGGTTACTGTTTCCTAGCATTGAATGAATAATTATGGTTTGTAACGTGGATATTATCCAATTTCTGAAGCTTTAGTCCACCTCCAGTTCGGTAAAGGAATTCTTGGATAGCTTCAGTGTGGACGTTGTTGAAGGCCCATTCTATGTCTAGAAAGGCTGCTGCTGAAGCATAATGGGAAGTATGCCGTCCATGCCAGGGGACTTGTAAGGAGAGAAACTGTTGATGGAAAAGGAAATTCTTTCCTCATTGATGACGGAACTCCGGTATGCACCGCACACCCTGAACGCTTGACATCTCCATTCCGCTGTTTTGACACCCAGGAAAGTGGATGTTAATCAAGAGTTCTAGAGTCTCGGCGGAGGAATCAGTCCAAGTCCCATCCGACTTTTTCACAAACGACGGGTTCGTGTGCTGCTTGGATAGGATCTTACTTAGCCTCGCCGAGTCCCGGCCACTCTCAATGGATTAACAGTGATCAGCCCAGGCCTGTTTCTTAGCCATTTTGATTTGTTTCTTGTAAATCTTAAGACATTCCTTGTAGAGCTGCCAAGACTTGCTTCTGTAACAGATATTAAATTAATATATAAGACAGATAAAGACAGATTAAATTAAATTAAATAATTAAAGACAAGCCTTCACTCCACCATGGAAGGAGTGTTTCCTTACTATATTTCAGAGGACAGGAGACATTAAACGCAACCAGATTTTCTATAGTTTTGATGTTGAGATTGGTAGTTTTGGATATTTCGATTATACGACTTGGGCGAACTTCTTCCAGTCAACTCTTTTAGGGTTTCTAAAAGGTGATAGAGTCTCTGGCGTGAGATTCACGTTGAAGAAGATCAACCTGTGATCAGAGAAGGATTGCAAGTTGGATGCTCTCCAATTTAAGACCCTATAAATGTTGTTTTCTGTTAGTAGGGTAATGTCAAGAACTTCTTCCCAGCCTTGGAAATTTTCCGTGCTCGGAAAAATGAAGGTCGGGGTGACACTACTGTTACATATAGAAAAGTTAGTACTTATTATGAAATTATATAAAGACTCACCTCGATCGTTGGTCTCTGAGCTTCCCCAGAGCGTATGTTGTGCGTTGGCGTCGCACCTCACGAGAAGATTGGCCTTTCTGGATGAAATGCTGGAGGTAAAATAGGTAAATTCCTCGGGTGGCGCTAGCTGGTCGTGCACCATGTAAACCAAAGAGATGTATAGGTCACCTCTATTTACAACCTCCAGTTTAACAATTATTAAATCGTCGGTGCTATAGTTTGGGCACAAAAAAGCGTTAATCTGCTTATTAACTAAAATGCATGTTCTGGGCTTACCTTGTTTGTGGCTGTAAAAAAGGTTATAATGAATGTTTTGGCCCGAAAAAATCGTTTACCCATGGCTCCTGTATAAGGCCGATGTTGATGTTCTCCTCCCCAAGAGGACTAGCAAGTTATCCGAGACGCCCTTCGAGTGCTGTAGATTAACCTGCACGATCTTCAACATTTTGGATGGTTGTCTCCTTCTCGGCTTCCTTGTTGTTGATGGCTGTCTCTTTCCGCGCGATCCTCATTTCCTCTAACAACACGTTAGTTTCGTCGACAAAGTCTATGTCGTCGTTTTGGCCTGAGGGGTGAAAGACTTTCACATTGGCGTGCCTAACGCCGAACCGCAGCTTAAAATCTTCCGCTTCGAGTGCCTTCCTCATTTATGAGGAGGAGGTAGGTAAGGCTGTTACGTTGCGGCTCTTCTACCCTGATGACCACCCAGTCATCCATGGGAATCGTCGGATTCTGAAGGCGCAGACAGCGAAGTAGTTTTCATTGTCCATTTTTATCAACGGTATCCAAATGCGTGCTCTTGGTCTCTTAGGTATTGCCTCAGCTGGTATAAGCTTGAGTCTCGTGCCGTCCCAAGTGTTACTAATTTTAGGAACGCACTCGGCAAGAAAATCCTTTGAGTAGCTGTCCGCTCACCAGATCACTCGGTATCCTCTGACTAGTTCACCTGAGTCAAAGCCAAGCACAGGTCCTCCGTGCTTATCTTGGTGGGACAGTATCAGCTCCAAAAGCTCCGCCTCCACTTTGTGCAACAACTCCACTGTAATTTTGCCGGCAGATACCTCATCCATCAATGCAACCTGGAGGTGGCTTCTTGCGGCTTCACTGAAGGTTTTTTTTAGATTGAACCCCGCTGACTGATGTTGAAAGTATATTACCACCCCGGGCATTCTGAAGTGTGCTGGGTTTGTGAATCTTGCTCCTCCTAGTAGCATGATCCACCTCATCATAGGATCTGTTGCGCTTCGCAGATTCCCGTACTTTTGGCGGTTCCTCATTCGTGCGTTTGTTTTGCTTCTCAATAATTGCCTGGTAAAAAGCTTTGTCAGCCCCGTCACGCTCGTGCACCGTACCCGCTTCTTCATTTTAGCAATCTTGCTTAGAATGAATAGAGCCTTCAAGTACTGGCACTTTCTTGCGACCCCGACGGACTTCCGCTTCTTTACCCGTTTCTGAATGCCGCTGCTGGCATTCTCCTTCTGGTGTTGTAGACCGGATGTTGATGACTTGTACTCGCCGCGCTGCCTGATTTAATAGCTGCCTCCTGACTGGAGGCAAGAAGTTCGTCCTCGGACGAAGTACCGATGTCGAGCTGAGCATCAGTTTTAATTGTTGTTGAGTTTTGTTTCAGTTTTTCGTTCATTTTAGTCCCACGAGTATGCTCGGAAAGGGTTAGTATATCTCTCTTAAGTTCACGTTTTCTTTTCCTGGACTTTGTGGTTTCTTGAATTTCTTGTTGTTCCTCGACCTGATGTTATATTTATTGTCATTCCTTGACCTGATTATTTCTAAAATCCGTTCATCAGTCTCTAAAATAACAAATTCAACATTTTTCTCATCCTCATAGCCTTAAAACACAAACGAAACATGGAAAAAACTCAATTCAATATTATGCAAGATTATATCAACTATCTGCTCTTCGATTTTATAACATTCAGAGATACTATTATACCTTTAGCAAACTATAACAAAAAAGTGTCTTAAAATAGTTGAAAATAGTCTAAAACAATGTTGACAAATAAAAAAAATCTGCCAACAGTCTGGGTGCAATTTTATTATTTTTCCGGCAGAAATTTGGAACGTGTTCAATTCGGAGTATGTTACTATGTGACTGAAAAACTAACAAAAAGTTCGGGAAGCAGTTAGAATATGGTGTAACATATGAGTTATATAATTGGGTCATATTCTGGGATGCGGTCTAGAGGTTCAAAAAGATAAAACTTAAGAATATGTGATTATTAAACAAGCCTGGGGAAGTGAAATATGTGATTATTAAGCAAGCCTGGGGAAGAGAAAAGATATTCAATATCTGATCAGACCTGAGAGATCTGGTGGAATTCATGAAAAAGTATAAAACCACTTTACACCCTCTTAGGGGTCGAATTTCAAAAAATCTTGAATTTGTTTTCTAGGTATTGATATGAAGTATCCGTAAAATAAAAATGAATTCAATATTTGGAAGAACCTAATAGATATGACGAAAATTGTGAAAATATATGCATATTATATGTACTGATAATTTTTTTTGCCCCCCTTCTGAACATCAATGAATATACGAATTTTTTTTTATCAGAATTTCTTTTTTGTTTGATTTACATATACGTACCGAGTTTCAACTTTCTAGCATAAACCGTTCTAAAGTTAGGGAAAACACAACCACCATCGTACCCTGCTACCCCTAAAAAAATTAATTTTTTCACCATGCCACTACTATAGTTCTACCTAAATACGAAGTTTGAAGTTTATATCATTACAGGTTCTTAAGATATAAGCATCGGAACTTTTTCCTTCTCACCCTTCCCAACCCTCACCCTCTACACCACCACCTTCAAATTTTTTTTCTCTACTAGGGTTCTATTGGGTCTACTTCTGGTAAAAATTTGAAGCATCTATTTAACACTGTTATTGATATATGAAAAGTAATATTTTTGAAAAACTCTTATACCCTCCCACTTCTAGGCTCTCCTGCCCCCTTCAAAGATTTTACTTTGAGCAATCTTTATCTATCAAGCTTTTATCCAAACCGAATTTTGTTTTTCTGGTGCCATTGGCTTGTGAGATATCGTAATGTTAAGTATTTCAACCCCCACCCCCGTACGCCACTTTCCCCACCCAAAAATTTTGTTTCAATCTACTCTCCTAGTATAACTACAGATATTTGTAAAGCTTTAATTGCTTGCCACTAACTGTTTAGGAGATATAGATTTTAGAATGTGTCGATCTCGATTTTTTTGCGTTTCGGATGTATTATTTCCCCCGCCACTCCCACACCCCTTCACCAATATCAGTAATTTGCAAATGGGTCCACTATCAAAGCTCTATAGAAATTCTAAGTTTCAGCCTCCTAACATGAGCGGTTGCGGAGATCTAGAAACCAACATTTTTCGTCTAAAACGCATCCCCCACCTTCCCCCTCACACCTCCTCCCCTGAAAATAATATCAATATAAGGTGTCTACCCAGTCCATTCTTAGAAAAAATTTTAATTTAATAGCTCGACTGGCTTGAGAGCTACGAGTCTTCAAAGGATTTTGGGGCGGTCGACGTACGGCGGCATACGGCAGCGGACAGACAGAGTGAACATTTTTATTGCTTTTTGCGTGTCTACTTGTCATGAAACGTGGAAAAAAAATTTTGAGGGCAGCAAATTTTTTTTTTTAAAATCGATAACAATACTGTACTATAAATAATAAAGTAATATATGCTTATGTCTAGTCTTGCACCCAAACAAGTGTCATAGTATTAAGTAAAAATATGGCTGGTTTTCTAATATAGGTCAGTTCTTGAAACCAAACTCAAAGAAATAAGGCGGATTTTGCCCCTAACTGGGTTTTTCAAAACTATTTTTTAAATTTTTAGGAATGCTTTTTAGTAAGTATGTACATATGTATGTAAGCTCAATTAGTTTTAAAATTGTAGCCTTAGATGAGACGAATCCAGGGAAGTAGGTAGGGCGGCACTTGAGGCAGACAGCCAGCCTGTCGTGACGCCACCAGTGTTGCCATAGGTCAATGACCTTTGGCGGGGGATAACGACCTTGTGCGGGGACTAGTGACCTTGGGCGGGGGCTAATGACCTTGGAGCTAATGCCCTCTGGCGGGGGCTAGTGAGCTTGGGTGGGGGCTAATGACCTTGGAGCTAATGCCCTCTGGCGGGGGCTAATGACCTTATACAGTAGGTCAAGTTCACAGCCATTAGTGTAGGTAGTTGACAATAGGCAAAGGGGCGGGGCTAACAACCTAGCAGCTGGCCAAGGACACAGAGCTTAGATTGCTTTATACAGTAGGCTTTATGTAGCAGGTAGATGGCCATAAGCAAAAGGACAGGGCATAAGGCATGGTTAATGCCCTTACGCACTAGAGCAAACAAGGAACTTTGAGTCTGGAACTGTATTTAGCTTACACTAAATGGGCGGGGCCGTGATGAGGTCAGTGAGACCGAGTACTCTAGTTAGCATGGAGTATACGTTTGTAACTATGTAAAAGGGGCAGAATAGACAGATGTTTACATCCAAGAAGAATGAAGAGCATGTACGGCTTCTTGATACAAGTATAGTGAAGCGTTTTCTTTTTATGCAGCCTTTTGATCTTGCGAGATGATGAAGGCTGTTTTTTATTTATTTTGTACGAGCTGAATTTATAGTATGACGATTATGCACTTGTACGTGCATTTTTCCTGGGCCGATCTGGTTTTGCGTAATTTTTTGCTAGCAAGACGGGCATTTGGTCAAGTTCGAGGCGGTACAGAGAGATATTATCAGTTCTGCTTCGATTTTTGCGTGTTTATTTTTGCTGCATCATTAAGATTGGCATTGGGTCAAGTTCGAGGTGATACAAGTGTATATCTGAGCGGGTTATTAGCAATTTTGCTTATGCTTTAATTTTCGTGCGATTATTTTTTGTTTTGATTGAGTTGATTCATCTTTTTGTCCAATAATACTGCGTAATATTGCGAAATTGCGTCTGAAAACTACAAAAAGTATTCAATGATTTTTGTGACTCATGCATCAATTTTCGCGTGTTTTATTATTTTTGTGTGAGATGATGCAACAGTTTAGTTGATATTATTGCGAAATTGTGGCTGAAAACCTCAAAAGTATTGAAGGAAACAGTTTGTTTTTACATTTTTCTGATTGATGCGTCAATTTTTTACGTCTTTATTAGTTTTTGATGACAACGATAGCGAAATTGTGACTGAAAATTTAAGGTAGTAAACGAAACAGGTTTTTACTACAAAAAGAATTGAATGCAAAATGTTTTTCGCATTTTTTGTGACTCATGCGTCAATTTTCGCTCAGTTTATTGTTTTTAAGGATACGATTTTACACATTTTTTGCAGCTCTTGCATCATTTTTTTGCCCGTTTTATTATTTTTGTACGAGACGATGCAACACTTTAGTTGCTATTATTGTGAAATACAGCCTGAAAACTTCAAAAGTATTGAATAAAGCAGGTTTTTTTCGCATTGTTATGGTTAATGCGTCAATTTTCGCGCGTTTTATTATTTTTGAGGGAAAAGATGCAGTACTCTTGCTGATATTATTACTCAATATTATGAAATTGTGGCTGAAAACTTCAAAAATATTGAATGAAATACGATTTTACACATTTTTTGCAGCTCTTGCATCATTTTTTCGCCCGTTTTATTATTTTTGTACGAGACGATGCAACACTTTAGTTGCTATTATTGTGAAATACAGCCTGAAAACCTCAAAAGTATTGAATAAAGCAGGTTTTTTTCGCATTTTTATGGTTAATGCGTCAATTTTCGCGCGTTTTATTATCTTTGTACGAGACGATGCAACACTTTAGTTGCTATTATTGTGAAATACAGCCTGAAAACTTCAAAAGTATTGAATAAAGCAGGTTTTTTTCGCATTTTTATGGTTAATGCGTCAATTTTCGCGCGTTTTATTATTTTTGAGGGAAAAGATGCAGTACTCTTGCTGATATTATTACTCAATATTATGAAATTGTGGCTGAAAACTTCAAAAGTATTGAATGAAATACGATTTTACACATTTTTTGCAGCTCTTGCATCATTTTTTCGCCCGTTTTATTATTTTTGTACGAGACGATGCAACACTTTAGTTGCTATTATTGTGAAATACAGCCTGAAAACTTCAAAAGTATTGAATAAAGCAGGTTTTTTTCGCATTTTTATGGTTAATGCGTCAATTTTCGCGCGTTTTATTATTTTTGAGGGAAAAGATGCAGTACTCTTGCTGATATTATTACTCAATATTATGAAATTGTGGCTGAAAACTTCAAAAGTATTGAATGAAATACGATTTTACACATTTTTTGCAGCTCTTGCATCATTTTTTCGCCCGTTTTATTATTTTTGTACGAGACGATGCAACACTTTAGTTGCTATTATTGTGAAATACAGCCTGAAAACCTCAAAAGTATTGAATAAAGCAGGTTTTTTTCGCATTTTTATGGTTAATGCGTCAATTTTCGCGCGTTTTATTATTTTTGAGGGAAAAGATGCAGTACTCTTGCTGATATCATTTCTCAATATTATGAAATTGTGGCTGAAAACTTCAAAAGTATTGAATGAAATACGATTTTACACATTTTTTGCAGCTCTTGCATCATTTTTTCGCCCGTTTTATTATTTTTGTACGAGACGATGCAACACTTTAGTTGCTATTATTGTGAAATACAGCCTGAAAACTTCAAAAGTATTGAATAAAGCAGGTTTTTTTCGCATTTTTATGGTTAATGAGTAGTATGGATATAGGCATTCAGACTCAGGGAGGCAGGGAGCCGAGCTTTTGTATGGATGACGTCATAGTCTTGTATGAAGGAGATAAGGAATTTACTCCCTGGGAGGTATTTTTGTATGATGACGTCATAGACTTGTATGAAGCTGTTAAGGAATTCACTCCCCCGAGTCAGGGAGGCAATTTTTTTGAGGGAGGAGTTTTTTTATGGTTACGTCATAGACTTGTAAGAGGCTGATAAGGAATTCACTCCCCCAAAGCTTTAGGTTTTTTTTTTCGTTTTCCGTTGCATAAAATTGGGAGTTTTTCTTGTTTTGCATAAAATTGGGAGTTTTTTTTCGGGGCTTTTTTCGCGGTTGTTGCCAGTGTCTTAGGCTATCCGATACTTAGGTTAGCGGGAGCTTAGACTAGTGGGGGGCTTAGGCTAGCGAGAGACTTAGGCTATCCGAAACTTAGGCCAGCGGGGGGGGGGGCTTAGGCTAATGTTTATAAAAAAGCATAGTGGGTGGTCAGCGTATGCAGGTGATTGTGAAATAAAAAAAACTTGTAACTTTTTATATAAAATTATTAAATAATTAAATTTATTTTCAAAGTATTTCATTAACATTTATCCAGGAATTGTGTTGTGATGAAAATCCTAACCACTTAACAAATACCTTGTCTCCATTCTTTCTAACAATTTTTTCCACTAGATACAACGATGGGTTTTTAGCTTTCAGTAATTCAGCTTCATAGAATCCACCTTCAATTGGATTTCCTTCATAGTCTTCTAGCAAATATGTTACAGGATTGGTGTTTTGAACTTTTCTAATCTTAAAGATTTCTGTTGTCCAGTTTGGTGTGTAACCTTTTTCAAATATATGTTTATATTTACTAATTCGAACATGATCACCGACTTCATATTTTGCCGCACCAAGCACTTTAATATTGTTGTATACGGTAGAAAGAAGTCTTTTTTCATTTAAGCTATTCACTGCTGAAGGCTTCATTTTAATTGTTCGATGCTTTGTGTTATTATATGTATTGATGAGTACATTAACTAAGTCAATCCAATAATAATTTCCATTCATACTAAACTCTTTCCACATCATATTTTTCAGTGTACGATTAAATCGCTCTACAATTGATGCTTTAAGAGTGCTGTACGTAGAATAATGATTAATTTGATGTTTTTCCATTACGTTTTTAAAGTTTTTATTGAAAAATTCTTTTCCATCATCCGTTTGCAAGTTCTTGGGAATCCGACACTGCTTGAAAATTGATTCAATTGCTTTAGTGACTTCTATGCCTGTCTTCGATTTAATAGGGACAACCCAAGCATATTTTGAAAACGTGTCAATTATTGTGAGTAGAAATCGAAATCCTGTATTTTCGGAAGCGTATGCGACCATCTCAACTAAATCAGCTTGCCATAAGTCATCTAAACCTTTTATAATAACCCGTCGTCGCTTAAAGTTTCTTCGAGCAGATGTATGTAATTCATTCACAACTTCTCGCTTACTCATGATTAAAAAGACTAATTGTTGTTTATAACAACTTAGCTATTTATTGAATTTTTTATAACAAAGTTTCTTAATAGATATGCATTTTGTAGAGAACAACATCCAGTATGAAAAGAACATCTTTGTGTATCAGGATTTTCCTTTTTCAGTGTCTTGAGATTGGGTGAACCAAAACTATCCAGGTCGAATACCTGAACAACAATACTATTTAATAAGTTTTCAAGCCAGATTTTCTTTTCCAATCCCTTGACGTATATTATAGTATCTTCCATGTCGAGTAGTAAATATTGTTTCAGGTCAAAGAATGAAGTTTCACCACCATCCCATTTCAATCCGTGATGATTTTCATATAACCATTGTGCTTGATGTTTCAGATTATCTGGAAGCGTTTCAAAAATGGATGGTGGTTTCATTATAAAATGTTGATGAATGTTTTCATCGAGGTGTACGATAGTCAATTCTTTGACAATAAATATATTTTGGGGTCCTCTAAAGCCTTGCATATCGATAACAACATCCATCGTGGCTGACAATCTATCTCAAACTGAATAGTGTTCCTTTTTTACACAAGTTTTTGAACTGCGTTAGTTAGAGGATTATACTCGATTATACTCGATTATACGAATAGGCAATAGGCTGTTGTTAATGTTGGTATATCTGCTGATGTTTTAATTTCTACCCGAATATCCACTGAACCCGCTTTTATAGTTTCATTTTGACGCGAACAGTCAATTACTATAATTGGAGCTTCTTCCTTGTATTCCGTTCGCGATAGTAATGGCTGTGCTTGGACATCATAATAAGATTGTTGAAAATTGCTATACATATCATATAATATAGCATATCGATCACGTTGAAATTTAATATTTAAATCATCATATGGATACGATTCCGAGTTTAAGTGTACTTTAATATTTGTGAGTTCGCAATGATCAAATTTGCTTGCATCCTTATCCTTTTGATTTTTTCGATTTGTCTGCAAAGCTATAATAATATATCGTGGTTTTTCCAGTTGACTTGTGGTTTTAACGCTCCATACATGATCGGTTGTTATTGGTAAAACTGGATATTCATATAAATCCCAATTTCGAAAACACATTTGAACTGCTTGGCCAGACTCAATATTTTTCAGCATTTTTAATTTTTCAGAACCATCTAAGGTTACGTGAGGCACTTTCCATTGTAGTTTTAAAATTTTGAATTGTACATCATCAGTGGGTGATAGAAATGCGTTTTCGTCGGTTCTTGTGCGAACTAAAATTAGTTCATGTTTGGCGTTTACAATAATCTTTTTATAATCCTCGGCAAATCCCAAGAGTTTTCGTAATGGTAAACTAAAGTTGAAGTAGCCATTAGAGGGTGTTATTAACTCGTTCGGTGACCAGCCTCCATTATACAACATTTTACTCTCGTTCTCATTCAACGATATGTAGTTCTTCATTGTTGAAGTTATTCCTACATTTTTATTTCGATCGATTTCTACTCCATTTAGTTTATATCTAATCTCGTCGAATAGAAAGGCTATGGTATTATTGGATAGTTTTGCAGTTGTTGATGCAGTTCCATCTGCTTTAGTTAAAACACCTTCAATATAAATAAAACTCTGACTTGGTAAAACACACAAGTCCTGCTGCTGTAGAGATATTCTGATTTCGTCGCTAGAGTTGTATGATGTTAAAAATGGAGAGTAGCTGTGATACTCAATTTTAGAAATACTATTATCATAGCTAGGTTTACTTGCGATATTCAAAATTTCACTCATTTTTTAGTTTGAATCCTAATAATTTTAAATATTGTTTATTGCGCAGTGACAATATTGGTCTTGCTCGTTCAGTTTTCTTGATTGAATTGATTGGACTAACACTAGGCTGACTATTATATACCAACATTCTGAGGCATTAAATGAAGTCTAATGGTTATGGTTTCTCCTTTAAAGTTTATTAGATCTCCGTCTTGATCAACAAGTTTAAGAGTTAACGTACTTATTCGCTTGACGTTTATCGGCAAATAGATTACATTCTTAGGAACCTCGACTATTTTATAGCCTGGCCCCACTTCAGGTGAGAATTCATGAATTGTATGTGATGATATTTTATTGATGTACGAGTTTCCAACTATACTGCACCCGATTCGAATTACATTAACTTTAGTTATGTTTACAGGTAAATCTGAGTAATTTTTCACATTGATGGCTAGTTCTCGTTTATCGAATCCTAGCAATTGTCCAATAGTTCTCTCTCTATTAAAGAAAATAGGAGCACTTGTCTTAATTTCACTCTTTAGAGTATTATTATTTGCCTGTATTATGAGATTTATTCCGCTGCTAATCTTTGCTATTTCCTTATACAAATAGTTGGCAATATCATCGATTTCATACGATCCGATAGGAAACTCTATAACATGTTTTCCTAGATGAAATAAATTATTTCTTTCATCAACATTCGGTATAGAATTATACGTTTGGAAATCAACTAGTCCACAAACATAGTCGCCGTGCAAGTCTATTGGTGGAAAATACTCTGTTGTTAGTATGGATGTATTTCCGCTCAACGTTAATGTGTAAGCCATGATAGCAAATACTACAATGAAAGAACTTTTAAAAAATATTTATTTATATACTTAATTTACAAAAGTTTATATAAAAATTTTAAACATAAATGTCCACAGTTATATGATTCATAGTTTTGATATGTATTATAGTTGTATTTTATGTTATCTCCTAAATAGTTTATTAGTTCGACAGGAGGTTGTAGATTTCCAAAACTATCAAAGTACTCGATATGATTTTTTTTCTTATCATACGCTACCCAATGTGTGCCAGGTCCTTCCATTAAATCCAAATTAACAATACCACTTTCATTTTTCTTAGGTTTCCTCGGTAGGGTATTCCGCATAAAAACACCTCTGAAATCAGGCAGGAACTTTCCAAATTTACGTAAATCATTTTCATTCAATGGTCTCTTGGGTAGCGTTCTTAAAAGTTTTTTGGCTGAGGATTGAAGTATAGTCCTAATCCTTTCCTATACGGTTTCAAGTAGAGTCCACGACCTACAGCTATCTGCTCCATTTTCTGATTATGTCGTTTCTGCTCCTCTAACGTTTTCTTTGCATCTTTAGCATCGTTGACAGCTTTAGCTATTCCTGCAGCTCCACCTGCTAATGCTCCTATAGCTGACAAGCCCGCAAAAAGTGGAACCAAGAATGGTAGAACTCCACCAACTTTAGGAATGGAAATAATTCTAGGAGTTTTAACGTCTTTATTGTTTTTAATTATACTCTTTGCAGTACTCAATGCTAATTTAATAGCAGCTTTCATGCTTTGAGGTTTCTTTTTTTTGAGAACATTTCGAGCTGAACGAACAGCCGTTCTAAATTTTGGTTTACCCATTCCGAATTTAACTTTAGCTTTCATTATATTTGTTACAAGTAATGCGTGCGTGCGCTCTGCTAAGTTTGCGTCTTTAGATTTAACTCGCTGCCAGGCCTTTTCAGATAATATCTTATCAAGTATGTGCCGATCACTGCTTTCTTTATATTTAGAATATCCAATATCGTGCTCTTTACACGCTTGATCCAATGGATTTATTCCAGGATCACCTCTAGCATTGTTCTGATAAAATAAAACATAGTCATTTACTACCTAATAATATGCGAAGCCTAATTGTTGGTCCGTCAAATTGGTGTAAAACTAATGTTATGGTTTGCTTATTAGAGCATCCGAATGGTGTTAAATTCAAAAATATTTACATCTATTCGAAATCGTTACATCAACCGAAATATCAATATTTAAAGCGAGCTGTAAGTCCTATTTCTGGACTAGGTTTTCATACATATTCAAATAATAGTGAAGTGATTGCACCTGAAGAAGCTGAATCTAATTCTGTGTTTATTTTCGATGATATTGCAAGTGAAAAGCAAGATAATGTTCGATCATATTTCTGTACGGGACGTCATCATGATATTGATAGTTTTTATCTCTGTCAGACCTATACGAGAATACCAAAGCATTTAATTCGAGATAATGCCAATTTTATAATAATATTCAAACAAGATGATATGAATTTGAAGCACATTTATAACGACCATGTAAATTCCGATATGACATTCGATCAATTCAAAAGTATTTGTGCAAAGTGTTGGAAAGATAAATATGGTTTCCTCGTAATTGATAAAGAGAGTCCTCTGGAAAAAGGAAGATATAGGAAAGGATTCGATATATTTATATTAGCATGATAGAAACAACAGTTAATATTCGAGCAGAGAACAGGTCGAGCAGTTAATATAACAACAGGTTTAGCAGTTAATATCAGAACAGGTCAGATCTAAAAGAGAACAGGTCAGGTCAATAAGCAGTTAATATCAGAACAGGTCAGGTCAAAAAGCTGTTAATACCTGTTCAGAGCTGTTCAAAAAGCTGTTAATACCTGTTCAAGAAGCTGTTAATACCTGATCAGAGCTGTTCAAAAAGCTGTTAATACCTGATCAGAGCTGTTCAAAAAGCTGTTAATACCTGATCAGAGCTATTCAAAAAGCTGTTAATATCAGAACAGGTCAGGTCAAAAAGCTGTTAATACCTGTTCAGAGCTGTTCAAAAAGCTGTTAATATCAGAACAGGTCAGGTCAAAAAGCTGTTAATATCAGAACAGGTCAGGTCAAAAAGCTGTTAATATCAGAACAGGTCTATCAGTTAATATAAGAACAGGTCAGGTCAAAAAGCGGTTAATATCTGTTCAGAGCTGTAGTTGATCAGACCATCAGTTTAATTCAATTTGATAACAACTCAATTCAGTTGGAGAGCAGTTCAAAACAGTATAAAAGGAGTTCAGCACAGTATAAAAAATCATTTAGAAGATTTCAACATAGTAAACAACACTTTAAAATTAATACTTGAAGCTTTAATTTACTGTTGTTGTTGTAAACAATATGAGAGGAACAATAAACAATAAACAATTACTCAGTCAAATTGTAAAGACAACTAATTCGATAAGAAAAAAATATAATCAATTAAAATTAGCTAAAGCTAATGCAGGCATTCAATTAGAACACACTTTTAAACCAATCACAAGTCCTCTCAATGAACTAGTTAAAAGAACTAAGCTTGCTCCGAATATAAAAGAAGAATTTCCAGTTAAAGATGACGAAGAAGAAGAAGTTGATAGTGATGAGAACTTTGCTTCAGTTAAAGCTGATGAGGAAGAAGAAGCAGTTGATAGTGATGAGAACTTTGAAACACCTAAACGAAAACTCAACCTGTCATCTACGACAAAAGTTGTACGTAAATATGCTATAACTCCACAGGGACGAGAAGAACTGGATGAATATATGAAAGAAAATAAATTTACAGAGACTCCAACAGAATATTTAAATACATTTATTAATAACCCATCTGTAATTGACAGTTTGTATGGAGTCTATAAAGATGCTGACAATTGGAAAATCGGTAATTCAAGTTTTATAATCGACGATAATCAAGTACTAATAAAGGATAAATCCTACGAGGGGACTCGTGGCTTATATGAACTTTTGTTTATGAAATATCCTAAAAAGACACTATATAGCAAAGAAGACTTGGAAAACTATAAAAATATTCTTCTTGATACTAATGCCCATAAACGTTCTCACAAAAGTGAAAGTCAAATAAAAGGAAATCGTAGTTATAAATATATGAAAATAATTTGTAAGCTTTTCACTCGCAAAGGTAGTGGTTTAATGCAAACATCGAACAAAGAGAAAGATTATATTTATTGGGATGATCCGAACGAATTAGTAGATCGGTTACGCTTACTTATTGCATCGCATGAAGCTGGTCATAATAATCACACCAATGAAATTGTTTCAATCATTGAAGAATTAAAAGAAGCACAAATAATACAATAAAAAGTGTTGCGAGCATACTACATTTATTATTCATAAAATGGGTGTTGACAAGTTTGGTCGATTTTCGAAGGGATTAAGCCGTGGACCGCAGGAGACTATGACTTAAATATGAAATGTATTAAAAATCTGAGTAACCCGCTAAATAATGAGGATGCAGCAACAAAAGCTTATGTGGATACAGAAATTGATAAAATGCTGAAACTAATGAATATCGAAGTTGACAATAGAATAAGGGAAATAGAAAAAAACATTCAGTTTGCAATGAAAACATTTGAAAGAGATATTATAATACTTTTAAGTAAACGAATAGATGATAAGATTGTTTCTAAAAAATAAATAAAAAGAACTTATGTAACAATATTACTTTTTTTTTATTTAGTTCAACATATGTAACATTATTACTCTTTTTTATTTAGTTCAACATATTAGAAAATTGAATATTAAAAGACTGTCCAATTCTCCCTTTATACAATAAAGCTAATTCGGTGATTATTGTGTCCGACAGAATTTTAGAACAATAGACAAATCCAACACCAACAACTGTAGAAGATTTCAATCAAGAACAATCATAAAAACGTTTACAACTATATGTAATAGCGGGTTGGGGTGTAGCCTAGGGGGAGTGTACTAGGTCTTGAAAACATTGCTATCGGGGTTCAATTCCTATCGTTAAGAAAAAAAATCGTTTAAATAAAAGAATCGGTATCCATATAATTTAAACTGATATTCTCGCAAAACTTAGGCTTCATGTAATCATAGTGGAAGTCATACATTTTCCATTTTGATAATTCGAGTACCGTGAAGCCTACATATGTTGGTAAATATTGAGCGTACAATTTTAAAGTCATCTGTAGATAGGTTCTTAGCTAATGATTCTAAACTAGAGGACATAAACTGGAATGAATCTCAATTCAATTGAATCAGTCTCAGTTACAAAAATTCTTTTTGATATAAAGTTCTTTGTTAAGAGAATATCATCAGGAAAGTTCTTTCATAAACAAATGATCCAGAAAACAATTTCACAACAATATGCAATAGACAAATCCATAATCCACCACCAAAACGAAGATTTATTTGTTTTTATCTCTCCGCCTGATTGTTTGTTTATTCATTTAAATGACTATCCGTTTTTTTTTTCAACAACAATCATTAGTTTTTTCTTAAATATATTTTATAGGTTTTTATTTTTAATCTATTAACATATTATTATTATTTTTAAACATATGTTTCTATCGCATTATCTCTGTTTCCTACTATAAGCTGTCTTTTGATCAATCTGTAAAATAAACATAAAATTAAAATATTATTTTTAAGAAAGAATATATAATACTTTACCCTCATATCGGATTATATTTGTTAACATTAATTTCAAGATGGCTTATTTCAACTATTGTCCATCCACTATCACGTTCTTGAAATTCTTCGCTTTTTACAGAAATATCGTCCATCATTGTTTTGTAGATAGGAGCTATTTCATTTTCTCTCAGCACAGTACACATTTTTGTTTGAAAAGATTTTATATCGTACATTACGTCAATATTATCGCCATTATTGTTTTTAGTATATTTTATATATACAGCAAAAAGTTCCATATTAAATTTGTAGCCTCCAAGCTTCACTAAATATTCTTTTAAAAGTTCAATCACTGGCTTCTCATATATTTCAAAAAATTTTAGTGGCTCTATAACTTCTCGATTTTTATTTTCTAATAATAATGTTACAATTCTTCCTGCAAACGAACTTCTCAAAACTTTAAAATGTTTACTAATCGAGTCGGCAGAGTTTTTCTTATGGGAATTTGTTCGAATATGGTAGTTCCAGTTTTTATTTAACACTTCTAGATCACAAGCGTTACATTTCTTTGATGGTTCCATTATTGCTGTAGTCGGTTGCACTGGATTAAGTTTTACTCTGCATTTTTCAAGATGTTCTAATAATTTATCTTTTCGTTAATATATTTTCGCACAGAATTCACATTTAGAACTATCCTTTAGATGCACACTTCGTATATGTCTATTTAAATTCTTGTTGTATGAACAGCTTATACCACAATATTCACAAATAAATGAATTCATGTTACTTTTTCACTTTACTCGATTTCTTCAATTTCACTATTTTTTCTCAGGCTTCACTGGACTATTTTTTTTGATGTTGCACGACAGACTTCACTTGTTTTTTTAGCTTTCAGAACCATCGCCCATCGTTTATATACGAACACACATACAAGGAGATATATAGATATACAGATATATAGATACACATACACAGAAAGAAAGAGAGATATACATAGAGAGAAAGTGAGAGACAGATATACATACATACACAGAAAGAGAGGGAGAGAGATAGAGACATACATACACAGATTGAGAGAGATAGATACATAGAGAGAAAGAGAGAGACAGATATACAGATAGATACATATGGTATAGGCATAGAAAGAGACATACACAGATAGATATATACATGTATAGAGAGGACGAGAAAGAGAGAGAGAGAGAGAGAGAGAGAGAGAGATACCTGTTGAATTTCACAACATTACGCTATAACACTAACTAAAACATAACTCATCCGAGAAATGCGTGAAATTCGATATGCTTTTTCCGGTGACCAGAAATATGCTGACTTATTAGGAAATATGATTATGCTTTTTCATAAACAAAGGAAATATGCTGTCTCATCACCCACTATGCTTTTTCATAAACATTAGCCTAAGCCCCCCCCCCCCCCCCCCCCCGATGGCCTAAGTTTCGGATAGCCTAAGTCTCTCGCTAGCCTAAGCCCCCCACTAGTCTAAGCCCCCGCTAACCTAAGTATCGGATAGCCTAAGACACTGGCAACAACCGCGAAAAAAGCCCCGAAAAAAACTCCCAATTTTATGCAAAACAAGAAAAACCCCCAATTTTATGCAACGGAAAACGAAAAAAAAAACCTAAAGCTTTGGGGGAGTGAATTCCTTATCAGCCTCTTACAAGTCTATGACGTAACCATAAAAAAACTCCTCCCTCAAAAAAATTGCCTCCCTGACTCGGGGGAGTGAATTCCTTAACAGCTTCATACAAGTCTATGACGTCATCATACAAAAATACCTCCCAGGGAGTAAGTTCCTTATCTCCTTCATACAAGACTATGACGTCATCCATACAAAAGCTCGGCTCCCTGCCTCCCTGAGTCTGAATGCCTATATCCATACTACTTTAATGCGTCAAGTTTCGTGCGTTTTATTATTTTTGTAGGAGACGATGCAACAGTTTAGCTAATATTATTGTGAAATAATGCCTGAAAACTTCAAAAGTAGTAAATGAAATAGGATTTTTTCGCATTTTTACGGCTCATACGTTAATTTTCGCGCGTTTTATTGTTTTTCTGGTTGAGGAGGTGCATCACTTCAGTCAGAATTATTTTTTAATGTAGTGAAATTGTAGCTGAAAACTTCAAAAAGTATTGAACGAAACGATATTTTTGCCTGAAAACTTCAAAAGTATTGAATGAAACAGGTTTTTTAGTTTTTCAAAATACGTCTATTTATCTATACATGTCTGTTTAATACAATTTGTTTTAATATAATACAATGCTGTGATATAATACAAAACTTATTAATAAATTTACAATATTTATTTAACCTAGGAACCTTATTATATTCGTTATTAAACTACTTATTATATACTTTACATGTTAAATCTTATACACATAGTAGAAATCGTTTACAGCTATCACGATTTTTTCGTATATCTTTTGAAATGTCTAAAAATCGGGCAAAAAATTATATTAATACCAGTTCAGAGGTCATAAAGTTTAAATGAAGATAATATAAAAAGTGTAATAAAAACTAATTACTGGTACTAAAGCTTATTCAGAATTACATATTAATTGGGTCAGTGTTACACCGAAGAAACCAATCAATTATTCCTTGCTATCAATGATTGTTACAGGGATGCTGCTGCAGTGAAGGAATATCCCACAAGACCTGCGAAAATACCCCGTCTACAATGTTGCAGTATAAACACTCGAAATATCCTGTCAATTCAATGTCATTTCTTATGTATATTCCTATACTAATTTATTTGTTAACTAAATTAATTATAGAATAGCAAGCACCGTGATAAGAGTATATCATATATTCTTGAAGCAGTTCGCTATCGCGAATTAATTATAGTATGCAGGAATACCATTCTACAATGTTGCACATATTAAGAATCGAATTATTTTCCACAGAATCAATTCATTTCTTCTTGCAAGAAATTATTACTCCTATCAAATTAATTATAGATTGCCAACTACCATGATAATGGTATCTACATTGTTGCACCTATTAAGATTCGAATTATCTTCGTCGAAGCAATTCATATTTTCTTGCAAGAAATTAATGCATCTACCATATTATTTATAGAACACCGGAATTGTGATAATGGTATCTACATTGTTGCACCCATTAAGATTCGAATTATCTTCGTCGAAGCAGATTGTCATCAATTTTTCTCGTATATTCCTGAAGCAAATCATTGCACCTGCCATATTAGTTATGGTACGACCAAGTACCTATACCTTACCCATAATAACAACAATAATCACAAAACAAAACAACCGGCGACAAACAAGCTGTGAACTTGCTTTAAACACTTCATATAAAAGAGGTCCTGGCACAGTATGACCCTGAACCTGGCTCGTAAACGCAAAAGGCTACAGACGAGGATGTTCACATCTAGCAGTAACCATAGCTATAGTGTCTACTAAGACTTGATACAATTATAAAAAATTTACTGTTTTTATAGAGCTAGCACGACAAATAATTGTAGATTATCATATGTATTTTCTGCATACGCATAGTGGCTAGTGCGCATCAGAGGTATGTAAAGACTCATACAGCCTTGTAGAATAGTGCAGTATTTTCTGTAATTAATGTGATAGATGTTATGGCTGGCTATGCAGTCGTCGTTGTAGATTGTTTGGAAGGGGTATTGTGAAATTGTATAAAGGTGGCATCTGAAGATGTTGTAGAGTATAAACACACGGGATTCTATCCGTACTGGACAAACCCAGCTTCACGAGGTAAGACTATTTCCTTTTTGATATTCAGCCTTCTAATAAAGAAAATTTTTTAGATTACAGTGATAACGATCGATAGCCAATATATGTAACTAGAGGGAAAACAATAAGGTGCTTTTACAGAGGGTAAGCCTATTTTCTTTTTATTCTATGAAATACTAATTAATTTTTTTATTTTTAGATTTTTAGTGAAATACCGGAAATTCAGCAGAGTTTATTAAGCGTAAACAAGCAGACTACCAGTGTAAGCAAAACATCAAAACAGCAAAACATTTGAGGAATACAAGGATTCTTGGAGCTACGAAAATCGCGGACTATATGATTAGAGAATAACCTCAGTAGCATATCTACAAATATTAAGGAATAAAGGGCCAGTCGTAATAAGGTTAGTCTATATATAGGACCAGCTAACGTCACTTAGTCATATCTTATTGAGCAGCGCTTGAGACCAGGCGTTCTTTGTTAACCGCAAAAAAATGTCACGCTTTTTTATTATAAAAGATTGCACTACGCCGGTCAAACGGTTTAATGTACGTGGGCGGAAATTAGAGTTTAAAATTCAGGCCGTGCCAGATAACGAGGAGCCTACTAGCTGAATTAAGAAGGCCATACAGGATATTGTTGAGTACGCCGTTCAGGACCTTCAACCAACAGATCAGGTCGGAATTACCTTTTGCGGCGTCGACTTCATGGAGAGAGGTCCTGCATGGATGAATTTTAGAGATGCTGATTCTATCAAAATGGCGGATATTTGGGGCTTGCTTTCTAAGATTTTCCAAAGCAACTCATCAGGACTAAGTACGGATACATTTTGCCTGGGAGTAACATCAGTACGCATACCGACTGGTACTGGGCGAACAAGAAAATACAGTTCTTTTGACGAGGAGTGTGCTGCTAGAAGGGGTATTGTTGTCATAAATAACAAAGACAATCTATGTCTACTACGAGCCCTAGTCGTTGCAATTGCTGGCATCGAAAAAGATGCTGATTACTACAAGATTAAAAGGAATGTAGGAAAAGTTCAGACTCGACTTGCCATGGAGCTTTTGGCAAAATCGGAGGTAACCATCCCGAGTGAAGGTTCAGGTATTCCCGAATTAAGAATACTTCAGGAAGCTCTCAAGGATTCGTATAAAATTGTGGTCTATCAACACGGATGCAAAGGCCGTAATGTAATTTTTGAGGGTCCTACAGACGGTAAGAGGCTGAATCTGGTATATCATAAGGGACATTTCAACGTAATAACTTCACTTACGGCAGCGTTTTGCTGCGTCTATTTTTGTATTCAATGCAGTCAACCCTACGATCACAAAAACAGGCATCGTTGTGAAAAAACATGCCCCTGCTGTCAACAGTCACCGGTATGTTCAAGTAAAATTAAAAACAAATTTTGCAAAGATTGTAACCGTGAGTTTAGAGGACCAGAGTGCTACAAAAAGCACCAAGCTGCTGGATCATTAGATAGGGGTAGTGTCTGTGAGCAAGTGAAAAAGTGCCTTGAGTGTCTCAAAACCTTTAACATACGTAAAACACATATACGTGGAGAAATTTTTTGCAAAGTTTGTAAAATCAACGTGCCTCAGGGGCATGCCTGTTTTATTCAGCCCGATAACCGCAAACCGATGAGCAAAAATATTCTTTATGTTTTTTATGATCTCGAAACACGTCAGGAAAAAATTGGGGGCGAAAAAACAATAGAAGACCAGATCTCGATTGGCGACATAAAATTACACGAACCTAATTTATGTGTGTTCCAACAAAGATGTGTACAGTGCATTGACAAGAAACTAGAAATGTGCCTAAAATGTGGTTTAAGAGAACATGTGCTAAGAGTGAAGCCAGTAGAAATTTTTTTGGAGTATTTACTGAATCAAAGAAAGATATTCAGGGAAGTTATTGTAATTGCCCATAACGGACAAGCGTTCGATCATCAGTTCCTTCTCAATCGCATTTTTTATCATAAAACATAAAACCGGAATTAATAATGAGAGGAACGAAAATTATAACGATGCGACTAGGTAACCTTAAATTTCTTGATTCTCTAAATTATTTCCCCATGGCTCTATCACAGTTACCGAAGGCCTTCAGCTTCGAGTTTTAAAAAGGGCTATTTTCCGCATCTATTTAATACAATACAAAATGAAGGGTATGCTGGACCTTTGACGCTAGCTAAATATTATAGCCCGAACACGATGAAAACAGAAGATCGTAACACCTTCCTGAAATGGTACGAACAGCACAAGACTGAAGAGTTCAATATGCAACAAGACTTGGAGGAATATTGCAAAAGTGACGTACAGATTCTGACTGAAGCGTGCCTGAAATTCCGTAGTTTAATGATAGCTGAGTGCAGGGTTGATCCGTTTGTAGAAGCTACAACTATAGCCTCCGCATGTAACCTTGTTTTCCGACGTAATTTTCTGAAACTCAACACAATCGTTATAATCCCTAAAAATGGGTATCGCTATGCTGATAATCAGTCGAAGGAGGCCATACAGTGGTTATTATGGGAAGCGGATCAGCGTAAAATTAATATCCAGCATGCAGCAAATGGTCGTGAAGTTATAGTAAATGGCGTTAAAGTGGATGGGTACTGCTCCGAAACACGGCAAATATTCGAATTTCACGGTTGTTATTATCACGGCCACGTCTCCTGCCTAAGGCATAATCGTGACGAGCCCCTACAGGATGATCTAACTTATACGCTAAATCATCGATATGAAAGAACTGCTTCAAAAACTGATCGTTTACGTGCTCTTGGATATGAAGTAGTTGAAATGTGGGCCTGCGACTTCGATAAACGACTTAGTATCGATAAAAAGATGATGAATTATTTAACCTATCATCCGCTGTTGAATAGCTCACCCCTAAAACCGAGAGATGCCTTTTATGGTGGACGAACTGGGAATACCCATAGTTACTATAAGTGTAAACCCGATGAAAAAATTAAATATCTAGACGTGTGTTCCCTCTACCCATGGGTATGCAAAAATGGTAAATTCCCTATTGGGCACCCAACTCTATATGTTGGAGATGATAACTGCTCCAAGCTTGATTTAAAGAAGATAGAGGGGATAATTAAGTGCAAAATACTGGCACCAGAAGAATTACTACACCCCGTGCTGCCTCTTAAACAGAATAGCAAACTGATGTTTTCACTTTGCCGAAATTGTAGTGAAAATAAAAATCAAGATGAGTTTTGTCCCCACTCTAATGAGGAAAGAGCATTGATAGGGACTTGGGTGATAGATGAGGTGACGAAGGCTATAGAAAAGGGTTATAAGCTGCTTGAAATATATGAGATATGGAGCTATGGTGTGAGGCAGTACGATAAATTAGCAGCTACTGATGGATTGTTCACAGATATGATGAACAAGTTTATTAAAATGAAACAGCAGGCTTCAGGCTGGCCGAGTATATGTTCATCTCAAGAGGCAAAAGAAAAGTATATTGAGGATTTTCTGTCTATCGAGAACATCAGACTAGAGTTCGATGAAATTGTAGGCAACCCTGGTTTAAGATCTCTAGCTAAATTGATATTAAACTCGTTCTGGGGAAAATTTGGACAGAGGGAAAACCTGCCAAAAACAAGCATAATAAATCAGCCCTCAAAGTTATATGAATTGCTTACCAACCCCTCTATCGAGGTTTGCCACTTGCTGCCCGTTAACGAAGAAACCTTAGTTGTGAACTGGGAATATAAGGAAGAAGTGGCCGAGTGTTTACCTACGGTTAACGTATGTATAGCAGCCTACACAACGACACAAGCCCGCTTGAACTGTACCATTATTTAGATCGACTAGGAGAACGCGTTTTATACTATGATACTGATTCCGTAGTTTACATAGCTAGAGAGGGAGAATACGAGCCGCCAACTGGAGAGTTTATAGGAGATATGACAGATGAATTAGAGCCTTATGGTGTCGGGAGCTATATAACCGAGTTTGTGAGCGGAGGACCAAAGAACTATGCATATAAACTTTTTAGCACGAGAGAAAATGCTGGAAATATAGTTTGCAAGGTTAAGGGCATTTGTTTAAACTACGAGGCCTCAAAACTGGTAAATTTTGATTCAATAAAGAACATGGTTTTGTATCCAGAGGAAAACCAATATATTTTACTGTCCACGCAAAACTTTCGACGTACAGAGGACCATTCGGTTATAACCAAATCAGAAATAAAGAAGTACAGGCCCTTATCCGAAAAGCGACGATTTCTAGAAGATAACAGCTCTGTTCCTTACGGCTATAAGAGAAAGAAGCTTTTATAGAGCTAATATGTAATTCTAAATAAGCTTTAGTACCAGTAATTAGTTTTTATTACACTTTTCATATTACCTTTATTTAAACTTTATGACCTCTGAATTGGAATTAATATAATTTTTTGCTAGATTTTTAGACATTTCAAAAAAGATATACGAAAAAATCGTGATAGCTGTAAACGATTTCCACTATGTGTATAAGATCTAACATGTTAAGTATATAATAAGTAGTTTAATAACGAATATAATAAGGTTCCTAGGTTAAACAAATATTGTTAATTTATAAATAAGTTTTGTATTATATCACAGCATTGCATTATATTAAAACAAATTGTATTAAGCAGACATGTATAGATAAATAGACGTATTTTGAAAAACTAAAAAACCTGTTTCATTCAATACTTTTGAAGTTTTCAGGCAAAAATATCGTTTCGTTCAATACTTTTTGAAGTTTTCAGCTACAATTTCACTACATTAAGAAATAATTCTGACTGAAGTGATGCACCTCCTCAACCAGAAAAACAATAAAACGCGCGAAAATTAACGTATGAGCCGTAAAAATGCGAAAAAATCCTTTTTCATTTACTACTTTTGAAGTTTTCAGGCATTATTTCACAATAATATTAGCTAAACTGTTGCATCGTATCCTACAAAAATAATAAAACGCACGAAAATTGACGCATTAACCATAAAAATGCGAAAAAAACCTGCTTTATTCAATACTTTTGAAGTTTTCAGGCTGTATTTCACAATAATAGCAACTAAAGTGTTGCATCGTCTCGTACAAAAATAATAAAACGCACGAAAATTGACGCATTAACCATAAAAATGCGAAAAAAAACCTGCTTAAACTGTTGCATTATCTCACACAAAAATAATAAAACACGCGAAAATTGATGCATGAGTCACAAAAATCATTGAATACTTTTTGTAGTTTTCAGACGCAATTTCGCAATATTACGCAGTATTATTGGACAAAAAGATGAATCAACTCAATCAAAACAAAAAATAATCGCACGAAAATTAAAGCATAAGCAAAATTGCTAATAACCCGCTCAGATATACACTTGTATCACCTCGAACTTGACCCAATGCCAATCTTAATGATGCAGCAAAAATAAACACGCAAAAATCGAAGCAGAACTGATAATATCTCTCTGTACCGCCTCGATCTTGCTAGCAAAAAATTACGCAAAACCAGATCGGCCCAGGAAAAATGCACGTACAAGTGCATAATCGTCATACTATAAATTCAGCTCGTACAAAATAAATAATAAACAACCTTCATCATCTCGCAAGATCAAAAGGCTGCATAAAAAGAAAACGCTCCACTATACTTGTATCAAGAAGCCGTACATGCTCTTCATTCTTCTTGGATGTAAACATCTGTCTATTCTGCCCCTTTTACATAGATACAAACGTATACTCCATGCTAACTAGAGTACTCGGTCTCACTGACCTCATCACGGCCCCGCCCATTTAGTGTAAACTAAATACAGTTCCAGACTCAAAGTTCCTTGTTTGATCTAGTGCGTAAGGGCATTAACCATGCCTTATGCCCTGTCCTTTTGCTTATGGCCATCTACCTGCTACATAAAGCCTACTGTATAAAGCAATCTAAGCTCTGTGTCCTTGGCCAGCTGCTAGGTTGTTAGCCCCGCCCCTTTGCCTATTGTCAACTACCTACACTAATGGCTGTGAACTTGACCTACTGTATAAGGTCATTAGCCCCCGCCAGAGGGCATTAGCTCCAAGGTCATTAGCCCCCACCCAAGTTCACTAGCCCCCGCCAGAGGGCATTAGCTCCAAGGTCATTAGCCCCCGCCCGAGGTCACTAGTCCCCGCACAAGGTCGTTATCCCCCGCCAAAGGTCATTGACCTATGGCAACACTGGTAGCGTCACGACAGGCTGGTTGTCTGCCTCAAGTGCCGCCCTACCTACTCAGGGATACCGGAAACTTGAAATCAAAAAAAATAGTCGAAAACCAGAATGTGTACTTGGTACACATTTTAAAATTCTCCTAGAATAACTTCAGATATTTGTTAAGTTTTAATTGCTTGCTATTAACGGTTTAGGAGATATAGATTTTAGAATGTGTCGATCTCCACTTTTTTGCGTTTCGGACGCATTGTTTCCCCCTCCACTCCCACACCCCTATAAATTCCAAGTTTCAGTCTCCTAACATAAGCGGTTGTTGAGATCTAGAAACCAACATTTTTCGTCTACGCTTCCCCACCTTCCCCCTCACACCCCACCACTGAAAATAATGTCAATTCAAGGGGTCTACCCAGTCTATTCCTAGAAAAAATTTTAATTTAATAGCTCCACTGGTTTGAGAGCTACGAGCCTTCAAAGGATTTTGGGGTGGTCGACGTACGGCGTACGGCGGACAGACGGAGTGAACATTTTTATTGCTTTTTTCGTGTCTACTAGTCATGAAACGTGGACAAACAAATTTTGAGGGCACCAATTTTTTTTTTTAAAATCAATAACAATACTGTATTATTACTAATAATGTAAAACCAATATTACATCAATTTCACTCTACTCTTCTTACCATAAACTATATACAATTCTTACATACTAACTTAAAATTGGGTTTGAGCTGAACTCTCCGCCGCCGGGGCCAGCAACACCATTCTCGACTATTCGAGAATAGTAGAGCAGAAACCACTGTTCCTGGCCGCAGACAGATCAGTGCAGCATACAATAATTGCATTTTCGCAATGGTGGGGGCTACCAAGTGTTCAGTTCAGGTGTGCGGCCTATAGGGCCAAGAAAAACAGAAATCTGCGGGAGTTTCTTTTTCCCGGTAAGTGTAAAATAATAAGGTGCAGTAATCCTGGCAAATGCTATAAGTGTTTGATTCAGAAAAGGTGAAAAATAACCGAAATTCGACTTCGGTAGCCTTTAGGTGGATTTCCATTGTCGTCGCATTTATGCGTCTGACAGAAAAGTCATAGCAATTTAATTTTGCGGCACAGAAAAAAGCTGAAGAATGTTCGACGTGTGACGCAGACGCAGAATTGCGACGGCAATGGAAATGCCCCTTTAGTTTCAAACATCAGCCATTATTACTTGTACTTTGCGAAAGGCGTACTTAATTTCAAAGATGAGGGGCTTATAATATGAGCCGTTTAATTTTGAAAGTGGAATAAGTCACTTTTTAAAGAAAAATTTTGTGGCATTGTAACGATGTTTTATACAACACAAACAGTTTTCAGAAAATCTATTGATGTCATTGTTTCATCACACTTTTAACAAATACCAGTAAATTATCCCGAAAGTTTGCATGCATATAACTTTATTATTTAATATAAAGTATTGTTATCAATTTTAAAAAAAAAAAATTTGCTGCCCTCAAAATTTTTTTTTCCACGTATCATGACGAGTAGACACGAAAAAAGCAATAACAATTTTCACTCCGTCTGTCCGCCATACGCCGTACATCGACCGCCCCACGCAAAATCGTTTGAAGGCTCGTAGCTCTCAAATCAGTGGGGCTATTAAATTAATTTTTTTTCTAAGAATAGACTGGGTAGACCCCATAATTGATATTATTTTCAGGGGTGGTGGGGGAAGCGTTTTAAACGAAAAGTTTTGTTTTCTAGATCTCACCAACCGCTTATATTAGGAGACTAAAACTTGGAATTTATATAGAGCTTTGATAGTGGACTCATTTGCAAAAAAATTTATGATATGGGTGAAGAGGTGTGGGAGTGAGGGGGGGAGGAAATAATGCGTTCGAAACGCAAAAAAGTCGTGATCGACCAATTCTAAAATCCATACCTTCTAAACCGTTAATGACAGGCAAGCAATTAAAACTTAACTTAAAAGTTATACTAGAAGAGTAGATTGAAATAAAATTTTTGTGTTGGGGTAGTGGCGTATTGGGTTTAGGGGGTTGAAAACTTTAGATTACGATAACTCACAAACCAATTGCACAAGAAAAACAAAATTCGGTTTGAGTATAAAGCTTGATAAGTAGAGATTGCTCAAAGTGAAATGTTTGACGGCAGCAGGGGAGCATGGAAGTGGAGGGAATAAGAATTCTTGACAAACAACACGTTTTATATCTCAATAACAGTGTAAGATAGATGCTTCAAATTTTTACCCAATAGAATCCTAGTAGAAAAAAAAAATTTGGTTGATTGGGTGTATAGGTTGAGGGTGGAAAGGAAAAAGTTCCGAAGTTTATATCTTAGGTAGGTAGGTACGCGTGGCTGTCCGTAAGAACATGGACACACTTAGACCTAAGAGGCAGTTTACATGTGGAGAGAGGCATACCCAGATTCTGATGTACCGGTAAAGTCCAAAGGGTGGTACCGCGCCAAGCGAGTTCGTCAGCCATGCAGTTCCCTGGAATATCCCTGTGTCCTGACACCCAGCACAGAAGAATATTGAACTGTTCGGCCATCTCCTTAAGAGATGATCTACATTCTACGGTGACCCTTGATGTTGTCGAGGTCGATTCCAAGGACTTGAAGTGGTCCGGAAAGCGGAAAGCGGACAGAGCTGCTAATATTAAGCATTTCAGAGAAAAGACCCCCACCAACCCTATCTTCAGTTTTGGAGCCATCCGTATATATGTGGACGGACTCCTCCTCCTTTCGTACTAAGCCCCTCCCCCACTCTAGGCGGGTTGGGATGGCTATTGAGAAATTTTTGTCGAAGTCATAGCTGGGAGGGGTATAGTCGGTGTGTTCAGAAATGTTGAAGTGATTCGAAATTGTTGATTGGCCTGCAGTGTGGAGGCCTTAAGTCGAATGGCTGCACTGACTGCCATTTTTTTGCCAAAAATGTCTAAGGGGGGCAGACTTAACAGCATGTCCAGTGCTACAGTGGAAGTTGTTCTCAGAGCTCCGCTGATGCATATGTATGCTGTTCTTTGAACCTTTCCCAGTGTGGTGCGGTTAACCGCTTTGTCTGAGACCGTCCACCAGACAACAACACCATACATGAGTATCGGCCTGATGATGGACACGTAGAGCCAATGAACTATCTGGGGTTGCATACCCCATTTGTTGCCAATGGCCTTTTTGCATGAGTAAAGCGCAACTGTTGCTTTCCTTACTCGTTCCTGAATGATAGGTTTTCAGTGAAGTCTCCTATCCAAAATAAGAACCAAGTATTTTGCACAATCGGTGAAAACTAGACTAGTACCATTCAGAGAAGGAGGGTGTACGTGAGGAATTTTGTATTTCCTGGTGAAGAGGACTAATTCTGTTTTGCTTGGGTTCACGCCCAGCCCGCATTCAGAAGCACAATTAGCAAGAATAGAGAGAGCATTCTGCAATATCTCACTCAGTGTGTTGAGGTGCTTCATTGAGACAGCAATTTCAACATCGTCGGCATAAGCAATCACTTTGCAGACCGCCCCTTCCAGTCTCAATAGTAGTTTGTTGACCACTTAATTCCAGAGAAGAGGGGAGAGCACACCACCTTATGGTGTGCCTCTGCTGACAAACTCGACCAGCTTTGTGTTCATAATCCTGGATGTTAACATCAAATTGATCAGCACGCCAAGCGGATAGAAACTACGTCAGTGATTGACTCTGGTCGTTGTTGAAAGCACCCTCGATATCAAGAAAGGCAACCATGGTGTATTCTTTAATACTAAGAGATTTTTCAATAGATCGCACGAGCGAATGTAAGGCCGTTTCGACCGACCTACCCGTCCAGTACGCATGTTGTGATGTTGAAAGCTATCGCTTGTCAAGATTGTCGCGGATGTATACATCCATTAGTCTTTCCAATGTTTTTAGAAGAAAGGATGATAGACTGATAGGTCGGAGATCCTAAGGGCAGACATGAGAGCTTTTTCCTGCTTTAGGTATGAAAACCACCCTAACTTCCATCCATATTGCAGGGATGTAGGTAAGATCCAGACAGCCTTTCAGTATAACCTTCAGCCATAGCAGAACTATATCCAAGGTCTGCTGTATTTCGGCAGGAATTATTCCATCCGGTCCCTCAGACTTAAATGTTTTGAAGCCCTCTATCGCGCAGAGGAGCTTGGTCTCTGTTATCAGAGCGTCAGAGTTGAACGGTGCATGGTTTTTTGTAATGCCTACCCGTTCCGATTCAACGAGCGAGCTACCAGGGAAGTGAGTGTCCAGGAGAAGATCAGTGGTTTCCCAACTTGAGGTAGTCCAGGATCCGTCCGGTCTCCTCAGGTAGTATGGTGTGGTTGGATTTTTGGAGAGAATTTTGCGAAGCCTCCATGCCTCGTAGGAATCTTCTATCTCACTACAGAAGAGTCCCCAGGATTTACGCTGCGCCTTTCTTGGCTCATATTTGGATTTGCGAAGTGATCCTTTGTAGGAGTCCCAGTCGCAAACGTCTTTGGTGCTCTTGGCTTTGTTGAACAGTTGGCTGCAACACTTCCTAAGAGCCCCGAGTTCTGCGTTCCACCATGGCGGCTTATGTTTACCTCTTGGCCTGCTCTCAGGACAGGAGTTCAACAATGCCAGACCATCGAGATCAGTTGAGCTACTCGGTTCGAGTGGTGGTGTGTGTGGGAATAAGCTACTAAGATTTTCTCTGTATTTGACCCAGTTGGTCCTCCTGTAGTTCCTAAAGGCCGATGGGATAGGTTTGTAATCTTTCAGAATAATGGAGGTAGCGATGATCCGAGAAGCAGTGTTCTTCAGAGACCTTTCATTTGCTGACCATGTGTGAACTATTATCGGAAACCAGCGTGATGTCAAGAACTTTTTGTCTATTCCTGGTTATAAAGGTGGGTTCTTGCCCTGTGTTATATAGAAAAAGGTTAGTGCTTAAAAAGTAGTCAAAAAGCGACTCCCCTCTGTCGTTTGTGTCGGTGCTACCCCAAACTGCATGATGTGCATTTGCATCACACGCCAAGATAACACCGGTATTGAGCTTGTAGCTTCAGTGATTAGATCGCTCATAATACTCGGTGGTAGTGGGCCCTGATGGTTAAAAATAGTTAAAATTCGTGTGAAGGAGTATGTGAACGGCCCCCTATCGGTCAAACAGACGGACAGACAGATAGACAGACGGATGGACCTCAAGCGGATTTATAGTTTCCGGCCACCAATAAACAAAAAATAATACATTTCGTCCTTCATTCTATGCTTTAAAAGCATTTGGGTTGTATTAAATTTATAATACTCTCATATTTCATCTATAATAATAACTATATTATAAAAACTTTTAGAAAATCGTATTTCACAGAAATACATTTATTCATTATACATTTATTGAGAGATCTCATCCGAAAATGTTACAGCATAAAAATAACCTATAAAGAAGAAATTAAATTTAAAGATATCCTAAAGGCTCGTGAATACTAGCAAGTAAAAGAACATGTACAATTGCGCAAAGCTCAAGCCCTCCCAGAAAGTTGCGATCGATCTACTGACGTTATTTTTTTTAAATCAGAACTGTCTTGAACATAGTGGGTGCATTTACCGCAAGATTGAAGTTAAAGTACATGATCAGACGCATAAACCACTTGCAAGATACTTTTAACAGCAAATTTCTACAGCAATGTTGCTACAGTTTGCTAGCGTATACGTTGAAGAAAGAAATGTCGAAAGTGCTTGCTAGTGTAGACTAAAGTTCCTGTATACGCACTCACACTACTCACCCTATTTTAGGTTTGACCGATGCATGCTCAGTAGAGATGGGAAATTCGGCTCACCGGATCTCGCTCTTTTCAAAGAACACTGAAAAACACTGAAAAACTGGTTTATACCAAACTGCCATTTACATTTGTCACTTATTTTTAATATAAATGGTCCAAAAGTTTCAAAAACTGGGACAAACTCTAATTTTTTACACTTTACGCTTATTATTTGCAATAAATAATTTGGCAAAAAAGTTGTTCAGATAAAAAGATAGACAATTTAATTCTCCATAAATTGGTACAACTTTTAGCGAGATATGCAAAATACGACTACAAATCGACAAAACATAAAATTCAAAAATTATCTATCTCCTATTTTCAGTTTATGATCTTTAATCTTTTATTTTTTATCATCTTTTATCATTTTTCATCATATTTTAACATTTTTTATCATTAATTTTCATTTTTTATCATTCTTTACCATTTCTTATCATTCTTTACCATTTTTTATCATTATTTATCATTCTTTATCTATTCTTATAATTTTTTATAATTTTTACCATTTGTTATCATTTTATATCTTTTTTATCATTTTTTAACATTTCTTACAATTTTTTATCATTCATTATAATTTTTTATAATTTTTTATTATTTGTTATCATTTTTACCATTCTTTACAACTTTTTACAATTTTTCATAATTTTTTATAATTTATACCATTTACATTTTTTTTTTTTCACAATTTCTTATCATTTTTTACCATTTCTTATCATTTTTTACAATTTCTTATCATTTTTTACCATTTTGTATCATTTTTATAATTCTTTTTTACCATTTTTTATCATCTTTTACCATTTTTTTCATTATTCACCATTTTTTATCTCTTTTTATCATTTTTTACCATTTTTTGTAACTTTTTACCATTTTTTTTATATACATATGTACCATTTCTTATCACTTTTTACCATTTCTTACCATTTTTTACCACTTTTTATAATTTTTTATAATCTTTTACCATTTTTTATCATTTTCTATAGTTTTTACCATTTTTACTTTATTATTTTAATAATTAAGTATTGTGATTGATTTTTAAAAAAAAAAAATTTGCTACCCTCAAAATTTTTATTTTCACGTTTCATAACTAGTAGACGCGAAAAAAGCAATAAAAATTTTCAGTCCGTCTGTCCGCCGTACGCAAGATCGTTTGGAAACTCGTAGCTGCCAAACGATTTGAGATATTCAATTGAAATTTTTTTAACGAATAGACGGGGTAGGCTCCTTGAAGTGACCAAATTTTTAGGGGTGGGGGTGTGAGGGGGAAGGAGGGGGAAGTGTTTTAGACCGAAAATTTTGGTTTCTAGATCTCAGTAACCCCTAATGATAGGAAGCTGAAACTTGGAATTTCTATAGAACTCTGATAGTAGACCCATTTGCAGAAAAATTGTCAATATTGATCAAGGGGTGTGGGAGTGGGGGGAAATGTAATGCGTCCGAAACCCAAAAAAGGCGAGATAGACACATTCTAAAATCCATATCTCCTAAACCGTTAATGGCACACTATTCAAACTTAACAAATATATGTAGTTATGCTAGGAGAACAGGATCAAGAAAAATTTTGGGTGGGGGAAGTTGTGTATGGGGGTGGGGGGTGAAAAACTTTAGATTACGATATCTCATGAACCAATTGCTCTAGAAAAATTAAATTCGGTTTGGGTATAAAGGTTGACAAATAAAGATTGATCAAAGTAAATTTTTTTAAGTGGGAGGTGAAGCATAGAAGTGGAGGGGATGAGAATTTTTCAAATCAAACACATTTCATATCTCAAGAACAGTGTAAGATAGATGCATAGAATTTTTACCAAAAGTAGCGCTAATTAAACTCTAGTAGGGAAAAAGTTTTGTGGTTGAGGGTGTAAAGGGGGAGGATGGGGGAAGGTGAAAAGGAAAAAGTTCCGATGCTTATATCTTGAGAACCTGTAATGATATAAGCCTTAAACTTGGTATTTAGATAGAGCTATAGTAGCGGAATGTTGGAAAAATAAATTTTTTTTTAGGGGTAGTATGCTACGGGGGTAGGGGGTGTTTTTCCTAACTATTAAACGGTTCATGCTAGAAAGTTGGAACTCGGTGTGTATATGTTAATCAACTAGAAAAGTAATTGTGATAAAAAAAAATTTGAATATTCATTGGCGTTCAGAAAGGGGGGCAAAAAAAATTATTTGTATATATAATAAATATAAAATGCATATATTTCCCGATTTTCGTCATATCTACTAGGTTTTTCCAAATATTGAATTTATTTTTATTCTACGGATTCTTCGTATGAATACCTAGAAAGCGTTTTCAAGGTTTTTTGAAATTCGACCCCTAAGGGTAGTGTGGTACAAGTAGGGGGTGTTTTTCCTATATATAGAACGGCTTAAGCTACAATGTTGAAACTCGGTGTGTATATGTAAATCAACTAGAAAAGTAATTGTGATAAAAAAAAATTTGAATATTCATTGGCGTTCAGAAGGGGGGGGGCAAAAAAAAAAATTTGTATATATAATAAATATAAAATGCATATATTTTCACGATTTTCGTCATATCTACTAGGTCTTTCCAAATATTGAATTCATTTTTATTCTACGGATTCTTCGTATGAATACCTAGAAAGTGTTTTCAAGGTTTTTTGAGATTCGACCCCTAAGGGTAGTGTGGTACAAGTGGGGGGTGTTTTTCCTATATATAGAACGGCTTAAGCTACAATGTTGAAACTCGGTGTGTATATCTAAATCAACTAGAAAAATAATTTTGAATAAAAAAAACGAATATCTATTGGCGTTCAGAAGGGGGGGCAAAAAAAATTATCTGTGAAAATAGAATGCATATTTTACCACGATTTTCGACATATCTACTACCTCGTCCCAAATAATGAATTTAATTTTATTCTATGTATTCTCCATATGAATACCAAGAAAGTGTTTTCAAGATTTTCTGAAAATTGACCTCGAAGTAGGTGTAAAGAGATTGTGTACTTTTTCATAAACTATTTCATATCTCTCAGATCCAATCAGATTTTCACTTCCATGATCTTGTTCTTTTTGTTAGGTTTTCAGTCACATAGTAGCCTACACCGCATTTCAGAATTGAACGCGTTCCTAACTTCTGCCGGAAAAATAATAAAGTTACGCCCAGATTGTTGGCAGATTTTTTATAATATCTTATCATTTTTTATCTCTTTTTACCATTTTTATAATTTTTTACCATTTTTGATAATTTTTATAATTTGTTATCTTTTTTTACTATTTTTAACCATTGTTCATCATTTTTTACCTTTCTTTTAATTTTTTACCATTTTTTATAATTATTTACCATATTTTATCACTTTTTACCATTTTTTATAATTATATACCATATTTTATCACTTTTTACCATTTTTTATAATTTTTTAGAATTATTTTACCATTTTTTTACCATTTTTTATCACCGTTTACCATTTTTTTTCATTATTCACCATTTTTTATCATTTTTTACCTTTTCTTGTCATTTTTTACCATTTTTTATCATTTTTTCCTCTATCCCTCAATCCTCAATAATCAATCCTCAATCCTCAATTATAGTTCGCGAACTATGAGGAACTATAGTTCCTCTATCCCTCAATCCTGCGTCTGCTATCCTTCATCCTCCGTCCTCCAACCACCATCCTCCATCCACCATCCTCCATCATCCATCCTCCATCCCCGATCCTTCATCGCCCATCATCAATCCTCCTTTCTCCATCCTGCATCGAACATCCTCCGTCATCCATCCTCTATCCTCCATCTTCCATCCTCCATTGTCCATCCTCCATTGTCCATCCTCCATCTTTCATTGTCCATCCACCATCCTCCATCATCCATCCTCCATCGAACATCCTCCATCGAACATTCTCCATTGTCCATCCTCTATTGCCCATCATCCATCCTCTATCCTCCATCGTCCATCCTCAATTGTCCATCCTCCATTATCCATTGTACATCCTCAACCACAAAGATCCGTAAAGATCTGCTGAGCCGTAAAGATCCGTTGAGCCGTAAAGATCCGCGAACCGCAAAGATCCGTAAAGATCCGTTGAGCGGTTGAGCGGCTGAGCTATTCTGAGCGGTTGAGCGGCTGAGCGGACCGCTCAACCGCTCAAATGGCTCAGCCGCTCAACCACTCAGAATGGCTCAGCCGCTCAACCGCTCAGAATGGCTCAGCTGCTCAGAGTGGCTCAGCAGCTCAACCGCTCAGAATGGCTCAGCCGCTCAACCGCTCAACGGATCTTTACGGATCTTTGCGGTTCGCGGATCTTTACGGCTCAACGGATCTTTACGGCTTAGCAGATCTTTACGGATCTTTGTGGTTGAGGATGGACAATGGATAATGGAGGATGGACAATGGACGATGGACGATGGAGGATAGAGGATGGATGATGAACAATGGAGGATGGACAATGGAGAATGTTCGATGGAGGATGTTCGATGGAGGATGGATGATGAAGGATAGAGGATGGACGATGGAGGATAGAGGATGGACGATAGAGGCTGGAGGATGGACGATGTATGATGGACAATGGAGGATGTTCGATGGAGGATGGAGGATGGATGATGGATGATGGAGGATGGATGATGGAGGATGTTTGAAGGAAGATGGACGATGGACGATGGATGATGGACAATGGAGGATGTTTGATGGAGGATGGACGATGAATGATGGAGGATGTTCGATGCAGGATGGACAATGGATGATGGATGATGGATGATGGAGGATGGATGATGGAGGATGGAGGAAGGAAGATGGATGATGGGCGATGGAAGATAGGGAATAGAGGATGGATGATGGAGGATGGTGTATGGAGGATGGAGGATGAAGGATGGTAGATGAAGGATTGAGGATCGAGGGATAGAGGAACTATAGTTCCTTAAAGCTCGCGAACTATAGTTGCGGAGGACTGATTATTGAGGATTGAGGATTCAGAATTGAGAGTTGTGGATTGAAGAAGATAGAGGAAAGAATGATAAGAAATGGTAAAAAGTGATAAAAAATGGTAAAAGATGATAAAAAATGGTAAAAACTGGTAAAAAATGATAAAAAAATTATACAAAATGGTAAAAAATTATAGAAAATGGTCAAAAATGGTCAAAAATGGTAAAACAATATAAAAAATTATAAAGACTGGTAAAAAATGATAAGAAATGTAAAAAGTGATAAAAATTGGTAAAAAATTATAAAAATTAATAAAAAATAATAAAAAATTATTAAATATGGTAAAATATAATAAAAAATGATAAAAAATGGTAAAAAATTATAAAAAATTGTAAAACATGATAAAAAATGGTAAAAAATGGTAAAAAATGATAAAAGATGGTATAAAATTATAAAAAACGGTTAAAAATTACAAAAAATGGTTAAAAATTATAAAAAAATGGTAAAAAATTATAAAAAAAGGTAAAGAATGGTACAAAATGGTAAAAAATGTTAAAAAATGTTAAAAAATTAAGAAAAATTTTAAAAAATGGTAGAAAGTGATAAAAAATGGTTAAAAATTATAAAAAATAATAAAAAATGGTAAAAACTGATAAAAATATATAAAAAATGGTAAGATGATAACAAATAAGAGATTAAAGATTATAAATTGAAAAGTGGAGATAGATTTAAGAAAGGCCCGAAATTTTGAATATATTGTTTTGTCGATTTGTAACTGTATCTTGCATTTCTCGCTGAAAATGGTAAGAACCAATTTATGGAGAATTAAATTGTCTTATCTATTTTAACTGAACAACTTTTTTACCAAATTATTATTTATGCAAATAATAAGCGTAAAGTGTTAAAAATTTGAGTTTGTTCCAGTTTTTTAAACTTTTGGACCATTTTTGTTAAAATAGGTGACAAATTTAAATGGCAAACTTGTAAGTAGAGGACTAAAATATTTTCGTATAAACCAGTTTTCCGTGCGACGAATGCTTAACGGCCGGGAGCACGCGAAACACAGAGGCCGGGGGAACTCTGTTGGAAACCACCTATACTCAGTAGGCTTTTTCTACTGCGACCAACCTAAGTATACATATGCTTGAAATGTCATTTAAATTAATTCTCATTCTGTACGTAACTTCAAAAACTCTTGCTGTTCTAGTTTCCAAAATATATTGCATTTGCTATTTAAATCCTTTTGTTTCCTGGATCATCTGTCATTAATCACATCAGGTTATGGGCCCAGAATCATCGGAAGCATAAGATTATTAATAAAATAGTGTTAGTTAAATTCGTTCTTAACGGAAATAGTGCGAATTTATAAAATGTCAAAAAATATCGATTTTGTAAAACTACGAGGCCGAGAAAATTACCCGGAATGGCGTCGCTCCATGCTGGCATTCTTGCGTACCAAGAAGTTGGCCCGATGCATCGCGGAAAGCGACACCGAGAAGGACACCGATAAACTCGACGAGGCCATGGGATGGTTATACCTGGCGACCGAGAGTAATGTGGCAAATCATTTTGACGACAAAATGACTCCACTCGAAGTGTGGAAATTGCTACAAAAATCGTTCGCCGAATCGGGAATAGATCGAGAAGTGTCAGCGTTAATGGAACTGACCGGCGTAAAACTAAGTGATTGTCCAACAATGGACGATTACATCGGCCGCACGCTAGACGCATGGAAGCGTTGCACTGACGCAAAAGTTGAAATCTCGGACCGTGTCGTTGCCTTGATACTGTTGGGTAAACTCGGCCCTGATTATCAACCATTTATCATGGGATTGACGGCCAGCGGGCAAGAAGTGTCAATCGAGACGGTGAAATCGTCGCTGCTAAGCTTAGTGCCGACGATAAACAAACCAACAGAAAAAGCTTTCCTTGGAAGTAAGCCTTCGGTGAACAAAGGACCGAAGAAACAAATCAGGTGTTTCAAATGCGATCAGATCGGACATTACGCAAGACAATGCTCGAAATCGAATAAAGAAGGAGGTGCAGCGAAAGTTGGGGGCAAAGCGAACAAGTCGAATGAAGCCAAGCTCGCGAACGCATTCAGTGCTACGTCAGAACCATCATCGAGTGGCGTATGGTACATTGACTCCGGTGCTTCCCGCCATCTCACCCCTTACCGTGAAATACTGATGGACTACACTGCGTCGGATGGAACTGAAATTTCAATCGCGAGCAACGAACGTCTGAAAGGAATTCGCAGCGGAACTGCCTACGTTAATATTGATGGTGTAGATATAGTCATACGGAAAGTCTTGCATGTCCCCGGACTCGGCGCAAATTTACTATCAGTCGGAGAAATAATAAAATCCGGTAACAGCATCAAGTTCGGGCCAAATGGTTGTTGCGTGTACAACAAAAAAAACAAATTGCTAGTCGAAGCCAGCAAGGAAAATGGCGTCTATAAAATCGAAGCAAAACAGATTCGTTGCATGCTGGCAAAGGGAAACAACGACATCGTTGATTGGCACCGTCGTTTGGGCCATCTAAGCTACAACGGAATGTGCAGACTGAAGGCGGTAGATAACGAGATTTCCTTCAATGGATCGAAAGAAATGCTGAATGGCTGTTTACCTTGTGCGAAGGGTAAACAATCGCGGAATGCGTTTGCCAAAGTAGATGCTGTCATCGATACAAACGGTGTTCTGGACCTGATGCACATGGACGTGTGCGGACCGATGTCGAAATCGCTCGGTGGAGCGCGATATTTCGTGAGCATCATCGATGATTATTCGAGAAAAGTTTTTATCTCTTTCTTAACGGAGAAGTCGGCCGTTCCCGAAGTTTTCCGGGCATTTAAGCAGATGGCAGAAACACAGACTGGCCGCAAAATTAAACGTATTCGTTCCGACAATGGAACTGAGTTTGTGAACAATACGATGCTGAAAATTTGCACAGGCGCAGGGATCGTGCATGAAAAAACACCGCCGTACACACCGCAGCTCAACGGAGTGGCCGAACGTATGAATCGGACTCTGGTCGAACGGGCCCGCTGCTTGTTGGCTGATGCGGGGCTCGGAAATGAGTTTTGGGCAGAAGCAATTCACCACGCGAGTTACTTGGTAAATCGGCCAGTGAATCGGACGGTAGGCACGACAACCCCCGAAGAACTTTGGTCTGGAAAGCGACCAAATCTGTCAAACTTGAAAATTTTTGGAAACGTAGTTACAGTTCACGTCCCAAAAGAAAAACGGACTAAATGGGATAAGAAGGCCGCGGAAATGATTTTTGTCGGATACACAGATCCTGAACTGGGTTTTCGGTGCTTTGACTCAAGCACTGGAAAAATAGTGATAAGCAGAGATGTCAGATTCTTACCATCTAAGGCGGCACAAATCGACTCTTGTATCACAGTCGATCTGCACGAAGACGGAAGCGGTGGTCAGGACTCAGTTGGGGCTAAGCCTGAAGAAGTCTCGACTATAGAAGAAGGGGTGGACCGTATCCACCCGCCGGAACGAGACGTAAGCACCTTAAATCGTTCGTTCGACGGTTTTGAAGATGCAACTTCCGACCCGGATTACGAGCCACCAACATCTTCGCAGGTGGATCCGGAAGTCGAAATCAGAAGGTCAAAACGACTGAAGAAGTCGGTGGAACGGCCTGATTTTGTATCATACTTGGCGTGCGATCGTGAACCAAATGATCCGACCACTATAATTGAGGCGATGGACTGTCACAATTCGGAACAGTGGAAACGTGCAATGTTAGAGGAGCTGTCATCGCTCAAAGAGAACGGAACGTGGGATCTGACGGAACTACCTGCTGACAGGAAGGCGATTCACACCAAATGGATTTATAAAACGAAGCGAGCCGATGATGGTTCAATCATACGGCACAAGGCCCGGTTGGTCGCAAAAGGTTGCGCCCAAAAATACGGTTTTGACTACACGGAGACCTTCTCACCGGTCGTCCGCTACACGTCAATACGTCTATTAATTGCACTGGCGGCGCAGAGAAAACTCAACATAGACCAGATGGATGCGGTCACTGCATATCTTCAGGGAGATATTGAGGAGGACATCTACATCCGACAGCCTGCTGGGTATGACGACGGTAGTGGCCGAGTCTGCAAGCTGAACAAAGCTCTATACGGTCTTAAGCAGAGTGAAAGACAGTGGAATAAGTGTCTCGACGCGGCACTGAAGTCTTTTGAGCTGATCAAATCGCAGCTGGATCCGTGTGTATACTACACAAGGAACTTGTCGCTAATCGTTACCATCTATGTGGACGATTTTTTAATTTTGTGGGAAAATGCTGCAGAGCGCGACAAATTAAAAACTAAACTCATGAATCGTTTTCACATGAAAGACATGGGCCGAGCCACGAAAGTTGTAGGCCTCACAATTTGCTACGACGAAGACGGAATTTCGATCGGCCAAGAGATGTACGCCAAAGAAGTGCTGGCGCGCTTTGGGATGGCCGAGTGTAAGCCAGCTTTCACCCCAACGGACTTGTCGCTGAAATCTTTGGCATTGTTGTCAGATGCGGATTTGATAACAGACGTGCCGTATCAGGAGGCGGTTGGAAGCCTGCTGTTCCTAGACCAAGGAAGTCGGCCGGATTTAGCCTTCGCAGTCAGCGAAGTCAGTCGCTACAATTCTCGCCATGGAGCGGTACATTGGACGATGGTGAAACGAATCCTCCGGTATTTGGCCGGCACAACGAAGTACAGCATTAAATATCTAGCCAACGGTGGATCGCTGGAAGGTTTTGTGGATTCGAACTGGGCAACGAACATTGACGACAGACGTTCGCGCACGGGATGGATTTTCCGTCTAGGTATGGGTGCGATTTCGTAGCTGTCGAAACGTCAGACGACAGTGGCCTTTTCGTCCACGGAGGCTGAATACATGGCGATGTGTTCGGCCGCACGAGAGGTGGACTGGCTGATCCAATTTATGGACCAGTTTGGAATCAGCGGAGGCGTGCCACTCCACGGAGACAACCAAGGTGCTCTGGAGATCGCGCGCGAGGATGCATTCCGACAGGGTACGAAGCACATCGGAATCCAGTACCACTTCGTTCGAGAACGAGTCCAGATCGGTGCCATAAAGTTGGTCTACGTCCCCACGGAGGAGAACGTGGCGGATGCTTTGACCAAAGGAGTACCATCAGTAAAGTTGCGGTTCTGCGCCGGTGGTATGGGGATATGTGCTCCACCATAATAGTTATTGGTGGATCAAGTTGGGGTGTTGGAAACCACCTATACTCAGTAGGCTTTTTCTACTGCGACCAACCTAAGTATACATATGCTTGAAATGTCATTTAAATTAATTCTCATTCTGTACGTAACTTCAAAAACTCTTGCTGTTCTAGTTTCCAAAATATATTGCATTTGCTATTTAAATCCTTTTGTTTCCTTGATCATCTGTCATTAATCACAACAAACTCGCAGGTATGACTACCTGTGGTCGGGACAATAGAAGGAATTTCTCGGTCGGCCTTGTGAACGGCTATTCGCACTAACGGAATTCTTTGAAATTCAGCATTCGTCCATAAATTTCGGTCTTACCATTTTTAGCGAGAAATGCAAAATACGGCTACAAATCGACAAAACAGAAAATAAAATTTTCGGGCACATGTCATATCAAATTTTGGTATGAAAATGTGATTCCATATTCTACTCCATCATTGGAACCTAACCACGTCAAAACATTTCGCCTTCCATTTATCTCCAAAATTTACTGAAATTTTGTCTCTGGTGACCGGGCTAACCGTCGAGAGCCGTGAACCGAAAAGATCCGTGGAGAAGATCTGGCTCAGTTGGATCTTTTGCTTCAGCCGGTTCATTGAGCCGGCTCAGATCTGAGTTACCCATCTCTAGCTCGAGTCGAAAACCAGATTTTTTTTTTTTTGATTTTAATGGGGAACTCATCATTATCATCAATGGCGCAACAGCCTAAATCGGGCCAGGGCCAGCAGGATACATTGTCTCAAGTCATCTCGGTTCAGCGCCCGCGTCCTCCAATTTGTGCATCTAAGGTCGTTTCTCAATTCCTTGCTAAGTCTACGTCTACGTCTATGTTGACGTCACAGCATAGCATTGCTATTATAACAGTTAGAAATAGCTCGAAATGGATCTTATTTGACACTGCAAAAATCAAAAATTTGAATTTTTTTACGTTTCTTTAAGCTTGTATTACACTGTTTGACCAAGTTGTCATACAGTGTAATACAAACTTTTGATTGACTGATAGCCAAGACACAAGAAAGCAAAAAGGGTTTTGCGCTCTTGCTAAATCTGACGTCATAATTGCGTCATAGCTGTTATAACTAGACGTAGACGTAGACTTAAGCAAGGAATTGAGAAACGACCTAAGAAACGATTTGAAATCTGCGTCAACTGAGTCCTTGTATCTTATTCGCGGTTTTCCCACCGGTCGCTTGCCATGAGCTCTAGCTTTCATTGTGCCCTTGGAAATTCTCCCGTCATCCATTCTCTCCATATGACCTGGCCATTGCAGCTTACAGAATTTTATAAGAGTCGATGCGGTTGGGTCGTCATAGACGTTATACAACTCGTTGTTGTACCGAATAAGCCATTCAGTGCCTTCTCTTACAGGTTCCAAAATTATTCGAAGATTTCGTCGTTCAAAAGCGTCCGTTGATTTTTCAGACGCTTGGGTGAGAGTCCACGTTTCACTTGCATATAGTTGCACAGGTCTTATTATGGTTTTGTATATACGAAGTTTACTCAGCCTGTGCACCTTTTCGATTTTAAGATCGGGAGAACTGTGAAATATGCCTTATTTGCTAGTGTGATCCGTTGATTTACTTCGTCCCGTTCGTTGCCGTCTCTTACAAGGTGTGATCCCAAACATGAGAAATGATCCACAATCTCCAGGTTGTAGTCCCCCACGGTAATTTTTTGTCTAGTCGGCCTTTGCTGCTGAGTCTAGACAGTGAAGACTTCCTTTGCGTCTGGAACAGATCTGGCCAGGATGTTTACGTCATCCGCGTACACCACAAGTTGAGTGGACTTGATTAGTAGGGTACTTCTGGTATCAGCGGGTACCTTTCTGGTTACATATACCAGGGCGAGATTGAAAAGCATGGGAGCGAGTCCATCTCCCTGCTTCAGGCTGGATTCTATTCGGAAGCTCTGGGTAAGCTCGTTTTGTATCCTTACTTGCGATTCAGTGTTAGTCATGGTCATTTTTGTTAATCGGACGAGTTTTGATGGGACTCCAAAGTCGAGCATTATTTTATATAGTACATTACGATCTATACTATCGTATGCCTGTTTGATGTCCACAAAGATCTGGTTCACGTCAATGTTATATTCGCAACATTTTTCTAGCACTTGTTTGACTGAGAAAACCTGGTCAATAGTAGATCGTCCGGTTCTGAAACCACCTTGGTATTCGCCGATAATACTTTCTGTATAAGGCTTTAATCGATTATGAATTACTTTCGTCAGTATTTTGTATTTTGTATTTCAAAAATGTCATCAAACTTCAAAGTTGAAAATACAAGGTTTTCCGGTACTATTAAAATTATTTTGTGTGACGTTTCGGACTCGACTGAATCCTTTATAAGAGTTTGATAAAGGACTCAGTCGAGTCCAAAACCAAAAAACCTTGTATTTTCAATTCGAAATGTACTGCGAAAACATTCATCAAAAATTAAACTTCAAAGTGATCGGTCGCAAGAAAACCGGGCTGTTTTCGATTTCAGGTGCGGTGTCCACAAGCTAATTCTGTTCGACTACAACAAGGTCGAACTGGCGAATATGAATCGGCTGTTCTTTACGCGCGATCAAGCCGGACTATCGAAAGTGGCAGCTGCTGCGAGTGCTTTGAATTTCTTAAATCCAGACGTCGAAATTCAAACGCACAACTACAACATTACAACGGAAGTGGATCAGTTCCTTGCCCACCCCAGTCGACTTGGTTTTGAATGGCCATCAATGCTGCGTGCAATGAATTAGGTCTGAACTGGTTCGAGTTGGGTGTTTCCGAGAATGCATTTTCCGGTCACATTGGCGATACCGCATGTTTTGGTTGTGCTCCGCTGAAGCGTGAAGGTGCCGCCAGTTTGCCGACAACAATGAGATTCGTTGCAGGAATGCTGGTACAAAACACTTTGAACTATCTGCTCAACTTCGGTGAAGTGTCCGACTACTTGGGATTTAATGTACTGATCGATTTCTTCCCTAAAATTAACCTGAAACCGAACCCGCACTGTGATGACCGACACTGCTTGCGACAGCAGAAAGAATTCAAAGCAAGATCGCAAGTCGTTAAAGAACCCAAACCTGAGGTAGATGCCGGACCGATTCATGAGATGAACGATTGGGAATCGAACTCGTCGCTTCAGCAGTGATAGAAAAGCAACAGCCGCAAATGAAAGACCTTGGAACTAGACTGAGACTAGCTTACGATACACCGGGCACTACTAAGAAAGATGGAAGCTCTTCACCATAAACCGAAAATGCCGACATAAGCCTAGACGATCTTATGGCTCAGATCAAATCGATTTAGAAATAAAATTTTATCTAGCTGTCTAACCAAAATTCTGTAACTCAATTTTGACTCTGGATTTTATTCTTACTATAAAAGATTCGCATGAATTTGAAAATAAGTAAAATGCAAAGTGTTCGAAAATGACAATTTTCTTAATTGTTTCCTGTTTTTTTTCCAGGCAACATATTTTAGCTTTGTCGTACTCTTCCCACAAACCGTCTCACTGTACTTAAAGATCTTTCCGTTGTCGATGAACTCCCGTGCAAACAGCGAAAACTCGGATCAACGCGAAAGCTGCACTTATTGTCGACCTGAAATTAAGTTACTAAAGCTTGTATTACACTGTTTGACCAAGTGGTCAAATTGCAGTAATATGCGATACGAAGTAGGCGAATACAAATAATTCTCACTGTGAGATTTTTTTGTATTCGCCTACTTCGCATTGCATATTACTGCAATTTGACAGCGTGGTCATACAGTGTAATACAAGCTTAACGTAAGTTTCAGTGCTATTGAGAAGTGTATATGTTATGTGATTAAAATATGGAAAACTGTACAAATATTCGATCATACTGCTCACTTTTCCCGGACACTTAGGGCTAGTGCAAATTATATTATATAGTCCAGTAAATCTAGGAATTCTTAAAGAAAAAAAGAAAAGTCGAAATGTTTTGACGTTGTTAGGTCCCAATGATGGAGTAGAATAGGGAATCTCAGTTTTACACCAAAATTTGATATGGCGTGTGCCCGAAATTTTGAGTTTTCTGTTTTGCCGATTTGTAGCCGTATTTTGCATTTCTCGCTAAAAATTGTGAGAATTAAATTTATAGAGAATTAAATTCTCTATCTCTTATTCCTGAACAACTTTCTTGTAAAATCATTATTTATTGCAAATAATAAGCGTAAAATGTAAAAATTAGGAGATTGTCCCAGTTTTTTAAACTTTTCGACCATTTTTATTAAGACTAGGTGACATATTTACATGGTAAAGTTGTAAAGGACTAAATTTCCTACAAGTTTTGCTTAAACTAGTTTTTCGTACGACGAACGAATCACGAGCGGCAGCACGGTAAGCACAGAGGCATAGTTCTGTAATCAGAGACAAAATTTCATACATCGGAAATAAATGGAAGGCGAAATGCTTTGACGTAGTTAGGTTCCAATGATGAAATAGAATAGGGAATCACAGTTTTAGACCAAAATTTGATATGGCGTGTGCCCGAAATTTTGAATTTTCTGTTTTGTCGATTTTTAGCCGTATTATGCACACGCCATATCAAATTTTGGTCTAAAACTGTGATTCCCTATGCTACTTCACCATTGAAACAATTTAATTCTCTACAAATTTAATTCTCAAAATTTTTAGCGAGAAATGCAAAATACGGCCACAAATCGACAAAACAAAAAACTAAAAATTTTGGGCACACGCCATATCAAATTTTGGTGTAAAACTGTGATTCCCTTTTCTATTTCATCATTGGAACCTAACTACGTCAAAACATTTCGACTTTTATTTTTTTCCGTTATTTACTGAAATTTTGTCTCTACTGGACTGTATAAAAATGATTAATTACCTGTCTTAGCAAAAAAACCACTGTGTATAATCCTCGGACCACATCCCCGTCTCATGAATCATGTACTCCGGCTATTCGATGAAAATTATCTCACTCAGTCCATATGCTTCACCTAATAAATCATTTTTACTTCCGATTTGGGTCCTCTGTCCATTTCCAGCTGTTGACATTTCGATTGAGAAAAATGTCATATGTCATACGGCTGGCGGCTACACACTTAACTAAAGTTTGGCTCAGCTAAAAATCACTTTTTTCAGGATATGTAGTGGTCTTCTAGTCCAATTTTGGGCTATCGGCTGAACTCCTACTAGAAGGTAGGGTTACTGTATACGCAAAACTGCCTCTAAGATTTGGCAGATGCGTACCAAGAAGAAAAACCAGTAAATTCAAATTTTTTTCCTGTTTGTGGGATTTTGCTTTTCATAAATTTGAAATGGTTGAATTGTCTAGTCAAAATAATAAGTTTCCAAGAACGAAATTAAAGAAATGCTGAAATTTACCATTGAAAACCATAATTTTGCGCACACACCCTTGCATACAAAAGAAAAAGATGTACTAGAGTAATGGCGCAGCTCGATTCCTAAGCTTTCGTTTCACTGTCGATCCCGCTTTGGAGTTTAGATGCGCCTGCGCGGAACCCTTACTCATGTTTTAAGGTCGGTGGGGAAGTGACAGTAGGGTAGGAGCCCAACAGCAGACTGCTCCGCAGAGATACCAGATAACGAATCATGCCGTCAGCCGGATCAGTAGACGACCTCGGCAGTTGAAGAAGATAACTGCCGACGCCGAGATCGTCTACTGAACACCTTCCACCAAAAACATGTTCGTTATGAGATTGTTAGTTGTTTGAAATTGGTTTTAAGTTAGCGGGGAAGTGTCGGCAGGAGCCCTAACAGAGCTGACTGCGATCGGCCAAATGTCAGAATGCTGGCTCTACACATATTCGCGCTAACACACTTCCAAAACGCAATTTTAGCTATACAAAAACAGGCGAACTAGTACATAAACAGGTGATTTTATTGAGGTTAATAACTATTTCTGGTACATTAACGACCGAGTTAGACGTATCTGCCAAACCCAAGGTAGAGAGCAGTGTGTATCTAGTGACCCTACTAGAAGGGTGTGTGAGTATTCAGTGACTCACGAGACTTTAATAGCTTGTAAGATATAAATTATTAAGTCACAAATTCAGAAATTGTAATATACATATATGTAAGATTTATACCTTTATACTTTTTACGTGTGAGGCATAATCAATTAAAACATTCCTGAGATTTCCATAAAATCCAAGAGTGGGTCAAATGCCCCCTCCCCCCGCAAATGACGACCGTCATCATAGTCACCTTAGTGAAATAAGTCATACGACATCAGGTTCTTGTGTTACTTTAAGAAACCTGTTATGTATATATCTTGTAATACCATATGTATATTACACAATTTTCATTCTGAGACTTATGGAGCTTTTGCCCGTACTTTTTTTTTTATTTTACTTAAAATTGCATTCTACTTAAGAGTAAATATACAAGTACATTCTTAATGTATCTGAATTGGTATTTGGAAGACCACTATGTAAATTGTGTTAAAGTGTGTCAAGTTAGAATATCATTAGAAAGCTTTACGGCTCAACACAAGAAGGATATCAATGTTATATATCAATGACAATTTACGTAAAATCAAGATCGTGGTTTACAGAATGTAATGCAGATAGTGTTCTTTAGGAATGTCTAAGTAATTTTTAGATCTGTAAATTATATAGATGAACAGATAGTCTTGCTATTTTTTGATGCCATTATTTTATAATTCAATTCAAATTCATATTATTTCCAATAATATATTTTAATTTCCAATAAATTAAATTTCTCTTAAACGATAACATTACTTTAACTGGTCAGGCTGTCGCCTCTTCAACTATTGGCTACATTGGTTTAGCATGTGCTAGTAAATAAAGATCTTAGTATGTATTAATTTTTTGGGAAAATTAAAAGCAAAAACCTTATGAATTAACTAAACCTATGACTAAAACAAAACTAAAACTTAATGTTAACTTAAAGTTATATATATATATATATATATATATATATATATATATATATATATATATATATAAGTATATATAAATGTATTTTCGTCTTTTTTTCGTTATTATATTAAATACCCATAGTTCTTATTTGCAGGTTGCTGCTCACGAATATTTTACTTTCATAAGGCTCTCACAAACATAAGGGTTTGTTTCGCTTATATGTTAAGATTCCTAGATATTTCCGTTTTTCATTAAAAAAATCTAAGGGGGGTAATATTTTTTTCCACGGACACCCCGAAATATTTTTCTGGCTACGGCCTTGATAAAAAGCTTAGATTATGTCAAGGATTGGACATACCATAATAAAAAAAATCTGCCAACAGTCTGGGCGCAACTTTGTTATTTTTCCGGCAGAAGTTCAGAACGCGTTCAATTCGGGGATGCGGTGTATGTTACTATGTGACTGAAAATCTAACAAAAAGTTCGGGAAGTGGTTAGAAAAGGGTGAACCATATGAATTAAATAATTGGGTCATATTTCGGGATGCGGTCTAGAGGTTGAAAAATAAAAAACTTAAAAATAGGTGATTATTAAACAAGCCTGGGGAAGTGAAAAGATACTCGATATCTGATCAGACCTGAGAAACATGGTGAAATTCATGAAAAAGTATACAACCAGTTTACACCTTCTTAGGGGTCGAATTTCAAAAAATCTTGAAAACACATTCTAGGTATTCATATGAAGAATCCGTAGCATAAAAATGAATGCGATATTTCGAAAGACCTTCTAGATATGACGAAAATCGTGAAAATATATGCATTTTATATATACTGATAATTTTTTTGCCCCCCCCCTTCTAAACGCCAATGAATATTCAAAATTTTTTTATCAGAATTACTTTTCTAGTTAATTTACATATACGTAACGAGTTTCAACTTCCTAGCACAAGCCGTTCTGAAGTTAGGAAAAACACCCCCACCACCGTACCATACTACCCCTAAAAAAAATTCTATTTTTCCACCATGCCACTACTATAGTTCGGTAAAAAGTAAAAGTATTATTACTAATGAAGTAATAGCCAAATTGTTCTATGCGCATGTCGAAGTAAAAGCTGCATGGGCTTACGTAACTGATTATTTTATGGGCAAATTACTTGATTAGTAATAATACTTAAAAATCTGCCAACAGTCTGGGCGCAACTGTATTATTTTTCGGGCAGAAGTTCAGAAC